>OY987299.1:29712600-30370100 GCA_963920635.1 Pseudeuparius sepicola
ACACTTGACTCGCCAGATGTCTTTAAAATTCCTATTTTGCTCAACTTTGGCACCCTACAGAATGAAACTCCCTGTATATTTTTTGTTCAAATTTGGTATATGGGGGTTTCGGTGTGTCCTGATTAACGCTGTGGTGTCAGATTTTAAATAAAAAAATGCCTAATATGGTTTTTCGAAAAACGCACCCCTTTAAAAAATCGCAGTAGGCCAGGCTTTCGCGGCAATGCCAAACCAATACTTCGCAAATGATGACCTTTCAGGGACATATCTATAAAAAAATTGCCCCGTTCAATTCTTTCAGCCTGCTTAGATTTTCAGGGGTGTTAACATGAAAAACGGGACACACTGTGTATATATATATATATATATATATATATATATATATATATATATATATATGTCAGACGGCAGTTTTGGGGACTCTTATTTTTTTATGCTAAAAATCTTCTTTTGGGCCCCCAGATGGTATATATCGCCATTAAATAATGTATATTTGTTTATTGTTAAATATATAAAAAGTTTTGTTATATAATGGCAGGTATCGGGACATTTGAGGGGAATCACGGCAAATACCCCCACTACCACCAAGTCTCCAAAACTGCCAACAAACCAACAATGCAGAAGAAAGTACTGCAATGCACCGACATGCCCGAGAGAAAGTATAAAGGCATTATTACTTATTAATAAATCATTATTTATATTTATAGCTAAAAGACGCATTGTCTATATTTTCTGCACTATGCTTTTAAACTAGTATAACAATTATAAATCTTTTAACTAATCAAATTAATTATGCCGAAATTTTCATTGGAAATACTTGATAATTATATTTTGAAATACTTGATGATTATATGGTATATACCTATACCAAGATTGATCACAGGTCGCTCCCAGATCAGATGTACGGTAGTCTACCTCGCTCGATCTAGCATGAACGATATTATGGAAGGGGCGGTAACGGCCCGGAGTCGGCTCATGGAAGGGTGCCCGGCGTGACCGCGCTGTTTAAATTGTTTTGCACAATCAAACTTATGTTTTGGCGATTAAAAAATATGTGATGTGTCTCTTGACACTGCAAAATTCCCTTTTATAACTCATTTGGTTTGTTTGTATCGGCTATTAATGAATGAAACAAGGTTTTTTGCTGAGCCCTTAACTGTGGGACAAAATAACAATCGCGGAATTGGAGAATATCTATTCTAAACCATCACTTTGCCCAAGTCCTCATTTTTTTGCATTCCTAAAAAACGTTTGGGTATCATTATTATATTTTACTTTTTATTTTTTTTAAATACTCCCAGGTTCCCGAAACTGCCAATCTACCCACTTACACTACATATTTTGTCAAATGGCAGCTTTGAGAACATTTTTCTGCTTCCTGCTTATATTAAATTCTCTTTAAATGATTTTTTTATGAATGATAGATATTTGCAATGAATACTGAAAATTGACTTTTTGGCCAACGGTGGGGTAATAGATAAAACCACGGGTCGGAAAAAATATCTATTACTAGTGAAGCTACCTGATTAATGATTAATTACCGGCAATATTATCAATAATATTTGGATAAATTGTACAAAGTGTTGAAAATAGTGTTTTTCATACAGGTGGGATTTTGGCATACGAGCGTAGCGAGTGTTATAAAATAACACAATATGGAAAGATGTTTTTGTTCATGTTGAATCTATATTTTTTCTACAAATTCAAGTATCTTCATCTAAAATGTTAGAAAATACACTAAAATCTTTGTTTTACTCCACCTTACATTTTCAGCACGCTTGTCATGTCATTCTAAATTTAATATGGCATAACATATGCTTAGCGATTTTACGAAATACTATTTATTTGTGGCAATTTCATAGCTAGTGAGTGTGTATTAGTAAAAGTACACACATACTAATTTTTAAGTATACCTTAAATGCCTTTTGAAACAAAAAATATTTACATCCTAACGTCCATTTTGAGGTTAGTCGTTAGTCCTTTATGGACGCAAATAGCATCAGTTTTTTTATCCACGCTGCTTGAAATAAACAATTTACATTGACATATCATTTAGGTAAGGCATTTTTAGAGAAGCCGCAGAAAAAATATTTTAAATCATGGCACGGGTATTTTTGTGAGCCCTGAACTGTCCAACAAAATATCAATCGCCGGATGGTACAAAATAGAAAAGAAAGTTCCATACAAAAACATTTGACTATCACTATTTTACTTGTTATTTTTCAAAAAGATTACCACGTTCCCAAAACTGCCAATCTACACACTTACACATTTATTTTGCCAAATGGCAGTTTTGAGAACATTTTTATAAAATGTTATGCAATGCATAACTATATTGAATATAGACTTATTTTGAGGCATGACTTTTGCCAAGTCTTAAATACGAGTATAATCATGGGATGGATAACATACACAGGGTGAGTTATGTAGGCCACGGTGGTCCATACCTTCTATACTATTAAAGATAAAAAATAAAGAAAAAACTTGTAGAGAAATATTAGTAGGTACTACATTCTGAAAATATTTTCAAATATACAGGGTGGTCGAATAAGTAGTGGTTATGTTTTTTTTTTAAATGGAACATTCTGTAGTTTATTATTTATTTATTATTATATATATGATTTATTTTTGAAAACTCCTTAAAGAGTGGATCCTTTTTGATATAGGGTATTAAGGGTCTAACTTCAAAGGTTATGGAGTCATTTTAATTTTAAACGAAAAAAGGGTCACTTGGAAAATTATTACTCAAACACCAAATAAGATTTTCGGCTAGGTATAACTAGAAATGGAGATTGCTTCTTACGCCTAGTTAACGATTTTGGACTGATATCGCTATGAAATAGTGAAGAACATACCCTGTGATTCACTTACGCGAATTCTAAGTTTACTTTTTTTAAATCACCCGGCATTTTATTATATCTTTGAATAGCCCTTAAAGAATAGAGCTTTTTGATATCGGGTATTAAGAGTCTATCTTTAAAGGTTATTAGGATGCCAAAAGATCACCGTTTAAGCTATAAATAATAATAAAAAAAATTGTTAATTTTTGGTTTATTGGAAATAATTTGAAACCTATCTGTAACGCCATCAATAATAAAAAACATACTGCATATGAAGAAATAATTTTAACTATTTCCTGTACACCAAAAATTAACAAGAAAATGTATTTTTATTCTTTACAGTGACATATTGACACATTTTTTTAATCTGTCTTTTTGAGGCCTTTTCTTAGAATAAAATAACTCCCTAACCTTTCAAGTTTAAACTGAGGAAATAGTGCATGTCTTGAAGTGGAGTGGAATATGATAGAAAGGAGGTGTACAACTTACAGTATCGGCTCCACAAACACAGTTTTCAACTGTGCATATGTTTCAACCCACCTAGGGGTAGGGGGTCATCTTCAGCAGTGTTTGGATTTCTACGTCCCGGACTATTAGCTTTTAAGATCTAGAGCATTTAAAAATGTAATTTTCATATTTTATTTCTTATCTCTGGAATGAAAAAATATATCGACTTCCAACTCGGTATGTAGTACCTAATAAGTCTTCAAGGCACACAGGTACCCCGAAGAACTGTCCGTTTAGATTAATCAGTGGCGTGCTTGGCGGCTAATAGTAGCAGCCTTATTGGAAACATAATTTGTACACCAATGAGTTTGAATAATTTCGGTTAATTTTGCATTTCTAGTATATTTATATTTCTAGGAGAAAAGTTTGTTGTAAAATCTGTGTAGGCGTCTTACATGCCGAGTTTGAAGTCGATCGATATATCTTTTCATTCCATCTCGAAAGCTAACGGTTTATACAATTATTTGCATCGGAACTTTTAGTCCTAAGATAGCTTGCTCTACAAAATGTCAAAATTTGTCTAGAAAAGCCGGGGGTATAAGTTACCTGACCGAGGTAAGGTTACCTTTAACTTAAGTTTGGTCATTTAGGTAAATGACGCCCATCTTCATCTATTACTATACTATACCCATGCCAATTATAATAATTAAATCAATTATTCATCCCTTTAATATCCCTAGCTTTACAAAACTGCTAACTATCCACTTATACTCTATACCTACATATTTTGTTAAATGGCAGTTTTTAGGACATTCCTAAAAAAATCTCATTGGCATTACTTTTTGCTACTCCAGTCTTCAAACACAATCATAACATTTTTATAATACCCGGACCCTAATTTTTGCTTTCGTGAGATTGAAATATATTTATAATCACAAAAATACAAAGAAATAATTTGAAATAAAAAGGTGTATTTAAAAAAAAATAAGTATTTGGTCACCAAAATGCGCCTAAATATTTTCAAATTCCGAAATGGTTTCCGGGGAGGGCGCCCCGGCCACTAAATACGCCACTGCATATCTGTGTCCTCAAAGCTGCCAATCGGTAGAATATTATGTACATTGTAACGATAATAAGATAATTTTTGAATGCTTCTAAACAATTTTTGTTTTCTTCATAAATTCGTTAAAAGTTTTTCCAATCATGTCGGTAATTTTTTGGGAGCCAATAATAACTGGAAAATGGATGGGTTGAAAATGAAAATAATAACAATCTAGGTAGTGATTACTAATTATTATTAGTTATTCCACTATTTTTCTTTATTTTATTAGAAATCCACGTTTTTATGACCGGTGGGCTTCTGTTTTGTAAAACTGGATATCTCGTCGTTAATTTCTGGATTTGAGCTAAAGACGGATACGTGTGTGTTTTAATATAATTTCCAAACAATGTGTTTGCCAATTCATTTTCAGCTGCAGTCCACCTCTTCTTCGATTTGACTTTGCCGAATGGCGATGCTAAAAAAATATAAGTGTAGGGAGTGTGTCAAGGAACAAGGAACAATCACACCCTTCCTTGCCTTAACTATAGTTTTAATTTTACGGGGGATGGAAAAATCCTTAGAGTATGGAAGGTTGCATAAGCAACAGGAGACAGCGCTAAGTGCTCCCGCCGTGAGCGAAAGTGAAGAAAATTTTCGGCCGGCTGTCGGTCGTTTGGTGCGGTTTTGGCGTTTGCAGATAACTACAATTTTCTTTCTTTTCTGCTATTTCTGAATGGAAAATAGTTATATTTTGATGCCAGAACAATGGTGAAATGTGTGGCTTTTGGGTGCAAGAGTGACTGGAGGAAAAAAGAACGTGGTTTATGTATCACAGGTAAATAAAAAAATATGTGTAAATGCATCTAAATAAACATATCCAATTTACTTCTTTATACTGTAGTATTGTTTTTTCGGATGAAAATATGTTATAGATAACACTCTAAGGGAAAGATTTTAAAGAATAAATTGCATATTCACGTATTATTGTAAAATAAATAATTGTTTAAAAGTTGGAAATCGCGTGAAAAAGCGACCGCCAGTGGCGCGCGGACAAAAGACGTCGAGAGTTTAATTTCTTTAAAATTGTAACTGACACTTTTTCATAATTAGTTTCTCATGGCATAAGGTGCCAAACGATTTCATAAAAATCTCACGAGTAGTTGTCGACTTATAAGGGTCTTGTTGTATATTTTAAGTTGTGTAAGCTTTATCCCAACCGACGCCAATGGCAGACCGTTTGGTGCGGTTTTGCTTCACTTGCATTCCGATTGCGCTGTCTCCTGTTGCGTATGCAACCTTCCATACTCTAAGGAAAAATCAAACGAACGTTTTGGCACAACATGAAATCTTTAGCAACCTTCACACCGGATATACAGGGTTTTACAGAAAAGTAGGTTAAACCGTTAACCATAGAATTCTTGAACGAAAAAATGACACCTTTCTTATGCCACTTTCCATTTGGGGCCTTATTTTGAAACTTAAGGGGACCATACAAATTTCCATACCATTGGAATTTCCTAAACCGTACGAGATAAAGGGGTAGTTGATTTAGAGAAAACATAGGCATTTCGATGCTCGTTCTAAATTCCCAAAAAATCCAGGCTAGCATAGAATAAAACTTATCTCTCTATTTTTTGGTGCGGGCTTTCTAATGACATTGCCACAAATTTGGGTGATATACCCATTATCTTTTTGTGAATCTTGAATTTTACCGCCTTGCTAATTTAACATGGCGAGGTACAATTTTCGGCTATCACTTTTTTTTTCATGGCTAACTTGATAAGCACCAAAAAATGAAATTTATTTTGTTATTGCACATTACAAGAGGGAGGATAGTACTTTTATAATTAGATATCATAAATGATTGATACTGCTTACTTTTTTTGTGTACCGGGTGATCCAAACAAGATTTCCCCCCTCTAACTTTTTTATTTTTCAACTTAGAAAACAATGTTTTATACAGTGTGGCCCATTTGAAATGGAAACACCCCATAAAATTTTTATTTTTCATCCGATTTTAGCCGGGCTTTTTTCTAAAATAGGTCACATAAACTCTATTCTGGTGCGAAGTTTCAGGTCTCAATCTCAATTTTCCAGGCCTACTACGAAATTTTTTCTAGCAAAAAATGAGGAGAATCATTTAGCGATTTCTTTATTTAAAATTTGGCACCACTGCATTAATCAGGACACCCCAGGATCCCCGTATACCAAACTTGAACAAAAAATATACAAGGAGTTTCATTCTGCAGGTTGTCAAAGTTAAGCAAAATAGGAATTTCAAAGGCATCTGGCAAGTCAAGTGTGCAATGGAATCTCGTCAAAAAATATACAGGGTATTGTTCTCTCGGCCATCTCAAAATGATAAATTTCTGTGAACCTTTATACGGGTCAAGAGTGCTCTGGAATTATTGAAAAAATGTTAGTAAACGCGAAAATAATTTATTTCTTTACATAATACCAACCAGCAAATAAAAAACAATTTAAATGATTGAACCTTTTCTCGATAAATTCACTGTCTAAGATTATACATTTTCTGTGCGTTTCCTGTCATGGCACACGAGCCACCTTAACTCATATGGACTTACTGGCTATATTTTTAGATTTAGTTCGTTTTATAGTGAATTTATCTACTCGATTTTTGCCCCGTATAAAGTTCCAATAAATTCAGCATTTTGGATGGCTCAGAGAACAGTACCCTGTATATTTCTGTATTAGATAAATCGACGATTTTCTTGCTGTCATGGGAAGAACAGAAAATTGTTGTTAGTAAGCTATATATAGTTTATCATAGTGTCGACTTATTGTCATTTCCATGGCAATCTTGATTTTTCAGAAGTAAATTTCGATGTATTTGTGTGAAAACGGCTTCGCCAAATGCACAGCCAAATGTATGATATATTTATATTATTTGAAGTGGAGAAGCGTGTAGTTTTAGAATATCAAACAATCTTCAGTGTGTTCAATTTAAAAAAACATTGGTTTAGCCTATATATCGGAAACATAATGTTCAATTGTTTTTTTTTCATTTGCCCTGAGATGACGAGAAAATTTGCTACAACTTTCGTATAAAACATTTGTTGAAAAATAAAAAAGTTAGAGGGGGGAAAGCTTCTTTGGATCACTCTGTATGTACATAAATCACGTTAATAAATTAGGTATTTTTAGTAAATCTTTTACTGCGAAAGTGCAGGTTTTTAGTACTAAATAATGATTTTACTGCCTTTTGCAATTTAATAATTCATGTCACTTTTTTTATGACTTAACTTGATGAAAACCAAAAAATGCAATTTATTTAATTTTTATTTAAGTTATGTTAGAGGATATCGTCAAAATATTATTACCCAGAGAATATCGTCAAAATATTATTACCCATGTGTTTTACCCGTTGAAATATGCTTATTGTATATGGCAGCCATAAGGAATTGATGTCAGTTAAGTACTCGAAATTTAGCAGGCCTAGAAGATTTTTCACAATACCATTAAAAAGCCCACGCCAATTTTTGTTGTTTGATCTTGTAATAAAAAATATATGACGAAAAAGAAATGAACAATTTTCTTTTTTTTTTTTTCAGGGTAAGTATTTCATAAACTACCCCTTTATCTCATACTGCTTGGGAAATCCCAAAATAAAAAAGACTCTATCATGTCACACTGACTTGGCATTTTCTTTGAGAAAGGAGAAAGATTTATTGTCCGGAAGCTCAGAAAAAATAAAGATGTTGAAGTTATTTTTGAGTTAACGTTAATAGTTATAGTTTGATTATAAACTTGGGGCGAAAATCGCAATAAAAAATTAAATTAGTTATTATTTTGCTTTCAGAACCTCCTCTCTGACGACGTTTTTCTTATTACTTACTTGATCTTTTCCTTGGCTTAACAGTTGGAGATGTCTTATAAGAATCGGCAACAGCAAAAGTTTCGTGTGTGTCTATATCTATAACAAATACGTGCGTTTATTACCGCTCAATAATTTCAAAAGCAGCTAATGCATACCTAATATTTCTGACTCTCCAGAATTATTGTTTATGGCCGTCAAATTTTCTCTCTGCTGTGATGGGCGAGCTGAAAATAAAGAAAAGCTCTTAGCCATAGTCCCGATTTAAGTTCGTTTGACACGTTTGGAAAATGAAATATAATGTAAAGAGAAATTGAAAAATATTGACACAATAAAAGAAAAAATTGTAACTTTTGTTTATTTAATGATAACCAAAGCGGAAAAAAATTACTAGATTTCAAGCTTATTTGCAACGAAAGTATAAACTTTAGAAGATTTTAGCGGTATTGGGAACAATAGAAATGTTATTTATAAATCACAAAAGATATATATTTCAAAAATAAAAAATGTCCTTACACGGTATTTCTTTAAAAAAATATAGTGATGACTGGGACCCCCAATGCCCAATTATTTTTTGGAAAACATATTTTTCGTCGGATAACTCGTACATACCTAATATTTGTGGCTCTTCTGAAGTATTGGCAACAATAAAATAATTATTTTGGTCTTGTGATGGGAGAGCTAAAACATAATAAAACAACTTCGAGATAGATGCGCTTTAAATGGAAATTAGTTAACTCACCGTCAAATTCGTCGTCGTCGTCAATAGATTCATTATCGCTGATTTCTTCGTTACCTTGAGCACTTTCCAGTATTTTAGATATATTTACTATTTCTCTCGTTAGTATTGGCTGTCTGTAATGCCGCATATGAATTTTTTCACTGTGTCCCATAAAATTAGCCACATCTGATAATTCGTGCTCTGATAAATTTAAATTAATGCAGTTCGTAGCAATGTGCTTGCGTAGCTTGGTTCCTCTTAGGGTTGAAGGTATATCAGCACCACATTCAACAGAAAATTTTCTCAGTAAATTACAAGCTCTTAGGTACTTATGTTGTAAATTCCCAGGAATACCAAAAACATATCTGTTATTAGGTGATACACCAGCTTGTTCTCTATATTTAATAATTGTCTCAACAGCTTTGGCTAATTCGCGTGGCAGAAGTACCGGAACAGTACGATTCAATTTGCCGCGTATTTCGAACCTGATATAATTCCTTGCTACTTCGAAGGAACTGGGCGGAAGACTTTTTAGCATATCGTCACTAATACTTTGATAAGTATTAAAATCTTCAATAAAAATACGTTCAATTTCACCTGCCCTTCTTCGATTAAATAACTGCGTTGAGGAGAGTGTAGTTTCTGCTAAGGTAAGCCAGGTAGAATATGAAAATTTTCTTTCTATTTCTTCGAGTGCATTGGTTCTTTTTCGTTTTAAATAAATATTCAGTTTTGAAATATCGTCAGTTGATGGAAGATCTACTGTTTTTCTCCTATATTGCTGTGTTTGTGTCTCTGTGACTGTTTTGTTAACGCTTGTAGTTATATCCTCGACCAAAAGTTTTAAAAAGTCTTCTGTATTTTGCTTTTCAATTGGCTTTTTCTGTTTGATGCAGTCGGATATATAAATGGTACCTACTTTCTTCAAAAGAGAACCAAGATTGTAAGCGGTTGAAGGGGCCGAATAAGTATTTTTTAACCCGTCAAACCCCGCGACTTTGTTAATGGCTAAAATAGCATCATCGTAATTCTGGGGATCGTATACATCTTTGAATTCTGAAACATTTTTATTTATTCCCTTCAAAGCACAGATAAATCTTCCCAAAACACGCAAATTTCCACGTATTAAATCATGTTGGTGCTGAAGACGGTATTTGTTGCACATCTTATTACCATACAAAATAACTAATCGGTCATATCTTATCGTCCTGACAATTTCATCTTCACGCAGTATCGGGAAAATTTGCTTTCTCAGCGTGTCGCTTGCTTCGGGGTGAATACGACCAAGAACACTTCGACCCATTATCAATAAGCTCTTGTTCCTTTTTCCACTATAAGAAAAACACTGTTTGGCATGATGACGTATATTATTTTTAGTGAAAAAGCCTTTACAGTTGTGGCACACGGTGAAATCTTTAGCAGTTCTCTTTACATTTTCATTTGGTCTTCTGGATACTATTAGTTCTCCGTCATTTAGTTCTGATTTTGTATTAAAGTCAAACTGGGATCTTTTTTTTAAGATATCAATTATTTCTTTACGTTCTTTACACCCTTTTGGTAGGTTGGCCAGTTTCTTCACTTCGGCTACATTTTTGTGAACGTTCTCTAAATGTCTTGCAAATTTACTTTGGAAAGTATTACAAAACATGCAAAACAATCGTTTTGGTTTTTTATTATTTACCGAGACAAACATATTTTCATCGTTTTTTGAACATACCCAATCTTTTTCAGGTAGTGATCGCTTTCGCTTTTTGGCTTTGGCCTTTGGGCGAGGCAGAACTTGGGTATCATCGACTTCATTACTTGCCTCATGTAGATTCTGTACTATTTCTTCTTCCTGACTGGAACTTAAATAATTATTACTCAAATTTTGATTCTTGGATGGGGATAGAATATTGCTGTCATTTTCCTCGATATACATAGCATCAGCATTGGTACATCCGATTGCTTGAGAACTTAATAAATTGGGAAAATTGGTGTCGTCGTTTTCTTGGATATTTAAACTATCGGGATTGGTATTTAATTTTATGCAATCTATTGTTTCGTCTATTATGTTTTCAAGTTCGTCGTCTGTGATTAATTGGTCTGGACCAATTTCCAAAATATTGGTTTTGAACGGGGCATTGTCTTTTTCGGATACAGTTTGCACTGGGAGCAGCTCTAATGTGCCTACTTGGTTCTGCGCATCCAAAATAACTTCAAAAGTAAAAATGTTTTCAATGGATTCTTCGGGAATCACTTTTTGGCTGTCTGTAGAATACATACATTCTATTAGCTTTGGTTCATTTTCGTTCTGTAAAGCAATAGTTGGTAAGTGGATAAGTTGGTCACTTGCTTTTGAAGATATAGCGATGGTATTCCCAGAATCTTCGTTTGTTGTGTTTTCGTTATTTAAATGAGTAACACATTTTAAAGAAAGTTTTTCAATGGCGAGAGGTGCGGCATCGGAGCTCTTCATGCATTCTATGCCAGTTGAGCCATATCCATTTTGAACATGAGTTACTGATTTAGAAAATTGCTTATTTGCAGCTGCAGAAGTGTCGACGGAATTCACACAGTTTTCAGAAAGTTGTTCAATGAGGACTGTTGGTTGGATTGAATGGTTATAAGTAATATTAAAATATTCGCTAGGATTGGGTTTATTTTCGTCGTCTCCAAGATCAGACACCTGCTTCAACTTTTTTTCAAATGCTCTTTTTTCATGTTCGAGGAATGTGTAATTTTCTGCAAAAAGTAAAAGATATCCATTAACATAATAAAATCAATATAGAACGATATTTTTCAGCTTAAATAAACAATATTTGGTCGAAAATTGGCTCTTCCGCACTCGGTACCTTTCAGTACCCGTAAAAAAATAGCTAAAGGGGAATGATCTTCCTTGAAAAAGGTTTTTCGTTTTTAGTCCAGCTTCTTAACTGGAAATACCCATCCGGAAGAAATCATGAAACTTGGCATGCAGCTTTCATCTACCTACGCTGCAATATTGAAGTAGGAACACATTGGAAAATGATAATTGTTTTCCATTCATGCATAAATGCCAAAATATCAATGCAAAATTCCTTCGGGATAATTATTTACATAAGAAAAATAATGTACCACGTTTTTAAAACGGACTAAAAAGTATAAAATAATTTTAAAACAGGTGGGGCGCATGCAATAGATAAGGAGTGTAGAGAGTGTCTGTCGTTGAGAAAATTCACCCAATAGTTCATATTATTTGCAGTTCAGTAAAATTGTTAGTGACTTAGGTGAACTATTCATGCATCAATTGGCTATTGTATGTGTTGTGTAGGTTAGATTAGTTCAGTTAAGATTACTAGTTTTAAGATATTTAGGTTGGCATTTCTAACCTACCTTTAGAGAGTGAATGAACAGAAGATGGCCTCACGAGTGGATGATGGTCATAGTTGGTTGTAATTTAAAAGTTGTTTTAATACTAAAATAAATACTTGAAACACACCAGTAGATGTTTCATTAAAAGGCCAACGACGAAGCAGTATGCGCCCCACGTTTTTTTTTAAATTATTTTATACTTTTTAGTTCGTTTTAAAAAAGTGGTAACTATATTAAAAAAATATATTTAAATAATTATTCTCTGCTTTTTAGTAGTGTTTGTGTAAAATTTTGCAATTTTTAAATTGGCATGTTCCTTTTACTGATGACGGGTCTGAACTTCCGCTAGACAAAAATCTTAAATTATTTCTGTGTTTGTAAAAGGAAAATATAAGCAATTAAAAAACAGACAAGAAAGCGAATTAATATTGCATTGTCGTCCTGTTCTGAGCTATGTCCAAAGTTTCAAGTCTCTAGTTCATCGGGAAGTTAGTTTAAAATCGATTGCAAAATTTCATAACAGACATACAGACAAGAAAGCGAGTTAATAAAAACGTGGTAAAAACAACTCATAGAATCACTAAAATTATTTAACCTTCGCTTTAATAGTAAGTTAGACGAAACAACCCAAAAATTCATTATACGACATGCCTACCTAGAATCAACAACAACACTTATCCAGTCAACACAAACAGGAAAACAGGAATAAAAAGTCAAAATTAGCTTTACTAGGTATTTAATATTATAATACTTACCTCCGGTCAAACGAAGCGAGATCTATTCACTTACTTATCTCATGTTATTATATTGTGGTTACTATGTGTAATAATTATTTGTTGAATAAACTTATTAATATTATGATTATTGATTATGATTATTGAATACTAAATAGATCTCGTTTTATATTCCTTTGGTGGAGTTTGGTGAAGAATTGGATACCTATCGTAAGAACGGAAAACTATTTGTGTACAGTCTGCATCATAAGGAAAAGAATTTTCTGTTTGCAGAACTATTTAAAATTTGACCTTGCCAACAGTTTGTGTTTGTACAGAGATAAAAAACGACGTCTGCAAAACTGGTCACGTGACTTGCCTCAACTGTCAAATTATACATTTAACAAAAACAAGTTCCAAAACGCTACGTATTTGTCGAAATATCGAAAAAACTTATTACAAAAAAATATTTCCCTTGCAATTATTTTTAATTAACCTACAACATTCATATTTTGCCAACGTTTTAATAATTATTATTGTCTCTTTTTCTATTTTTAATTTTGTAAATAATTGAAATTGTCTTAATTAGGTACATTGAATAGGATATTATGAAATAAATATTGAAAAATTTATGTGTGTAAAAAATTATATTTATTCATTGTAATCAAATTATTTCTCCGAATCATCAAATTCGTGAATTTCGCTCTCATGATCAGATCAAGCAATGCCCAAGCGCGGGCATTTCCGGTTGGGTTCCGGATTGGAAATCTAAAATATAAATATACAGGGTGTTTCAAAATTCACTAGGTACAAGGATTTTAAGGGCGTATTTTTGAGGTGAAACATTTTTTTTCTCCTATAAACATCTGTTCTAAAATGCACCCCCTCCGAGCTACAGCCATCCTAAGTTGCGCGAAAAAAATCGATTATGTTGAACTGTGACTACAGTTGCTCATCAAATTTCGTGAAAATTCACACACCCATGTTACTCCATTTTTTGCGTCAAAAATTACGTGAATCTAATTTTGGAGGGGATTGAGGGGGGTTTACACTTTTGGTGGCCGAAATTTTATGTTGCTGCCCATAAATCTTAAAATTAAACAACAAAGTCTGTCAGTCATGAAAAAATCTAAAATTTTGATTTCTTGCATTTTTTGGATACAATTAACCGTTTTTGAGAAAATCGCTGGGTAAGGAAAGGGGAGCATTATCAAAATACCAAACGAAAAAGAAAAAGTAGTAGGCTGTGACTCTTTTTTGTTTCTGTTCGGTCGTTGGGGAGCCGGCGATTAGGAAATTTTATTGCGTACAACCTTCGAGCATCAAGTGCGTTACCATCAGCCAGACCATAAACAAAATGGATGTCAGCGAGATATTCCAATGAATATGGTTCATTTTCCACTTTTGTGTTTAATAATAAAAATATAGTTTAAAAAAACTTAAAAGACAAGCTTTAATAGCAAACCGAACTAAAAAGTAAAAAATAATAATAGCAAACCGAATTTTATTGTAAAAAAGAAGCGTGGGTGCTTTTTACTATATTTTATGATAACTCTACTTTTATCAATAGCTACTAATGAAATATTTATAACAATTGATATGATGTATCCCACGTTTCTTTTTTACAATAAAATTCGGGTTGCTATTACCTATTATTTTTTATTTTTTAGTTCGGTTTGCAATTAAAACGTGTTTTTTCAGTTTTTTTAAACTATATTTTTAACAATAAGACTAAAAAAGCGGCAGGCGTATTATAATACGCCTGAAATTATCATTCTTCTCACCCTGTATGAGATTGGATTGGGTGAATTTCTGTAAAAATTTACGTTGTGGAAAAAGAGGTGACTAGCGGAACCTAGCGACTGCTGTGACTAGCGGAACCTCGTGACTGCTTCAACCAAGGATGATCCTGGTGAGGACATCAGGACAAAGTTGTCAAATTATTGTATTGACATCAGTTCTTAATGCCTATGCAAATATTCAATTTAATCAGACGTCTTGGAGGTGGTTAAAATTACGTTGCAAGATTTCGTTTATACAGACCAAGCTAATAAAAGCGTGTTAAAGAGAAAAACACGATGAGACTATAAAACCCGAATTTTCAACTAAATCTAAATGTCAACAATGACAAACGCTATGTAATTTATATGACACAAAACGTCAAAGAAGTTAATAAACAGAAACAAAAAAGCAGTCACAGCCTACTCTTTTTTTCGTTTGGTATTTTGATAAAACAAAAAAGCAGTCACAGCCTACTCTTTTTTTCGTTTGGTATTTTGATAATGCTCCCCATGCTCCCCCTTCCTTACCCAGCGATTTTCTCAAAAACGGTTAATTGTATCAAAAAAATGCAAGAGATCAACATTTTAGATTTTTTCATGACTGACTAGACGGTGTTATTTAATTATTAGATTTATCGGCAGCAACCTCGGCAGCAACATAAAATTTCGTCCATCAAATTTGTAAACCCCCCTCAATCCCCCCCAAAATTAGATTCACGTCACGCTAAAGTAATATGGGCCTGTGTATTTTCACGAAATTTGATGAGCAACTGTAGTCACAGTTCAACATGATCGATATTTTTCGCGCAACTTAGGATGGCTGTAGCTCGGAGGAGGTGCATTTTAGAACACATGTTTATAGGAAAAAAAAATTTGTTCGCCTCAAAAATACGCCCTTAAAATCCTTGTACTTAGTGAATTTTGAAACTCCCTGTATAACTTCTGTAATTACCGAGGTAATTACCTATACAGTGTGGTCATTTTAGTGTGAAACATATGGGATTTTTTGTATTAATTGCCCAACCAAAATACAAATATTACCGAAAGTTGGTGCATGTTCCATAATCATATTAGGTGCACTTAGAATGGTTGCAAGTCAAACAACATACAGGGTAGGTGAAAAAGTATAAAAATTGTTCAAGAGTAAAGTACCCTTATTAAGAAAAGTTGTTTAGAATTAAAAGTTATGTCTAAATACCAAAACATGGCCTCATAAGAAAAATTTTTTTTTTTGAAAAACAATAATTTACCAATTTTTTTAATTATTATTTACCCTAAACACTTACATAAATTAATCAAAATTAAATCAATTTCGCCTAACTTCGTTCAAAATCAAGCATATTTGTAAAATTAACTTAGATTTTAATTTTTTAGAAAATCACAGATTTCATATTATTTGTTGCAACGATATTAAACACAACTCAAAAATTTCGCAAAAATTATTTTTAACGAGGTAAAATATTAGTAGGTAATGATAATGTGCATATTATAAAACTCTCATTTGTCTTTTTTTTTTCATGGGTACCTATCCGCGACAATTTTAGTAGGATTTCATGTTTGTCAATTAATTTGTACAGTTTCTTAATAAACATAAATAAACAAAAAATCACTTTAAATGAGAGTTTTTTAATATGCACATTATCATTACTAATGTTTTACCTTGTTAAAAATAATTTTTGCGAAATTTTAAAGTTCTGTTTCATATCGTTGCAACAAGTGAAGTTTGTGATAACCTAAAAAAATAAAAATCTAAGTTAATTTTACAAATATGTTTGATTTTGAACGAAGTTAAGCGAAATTGATTTAATTTTGATTAATTTATGAGAGTGTTTAGCGTGAATATTAAAAAAAATGGGAAATTATTAATGTTTTTTTAAAAAAATATATATTCCTTTCTTAGGAGGCCATGTTTTGGTATTTGAGTATAACTTTTAATTCTAAACAACTTTTCTTAATAACATTTTGCTGAATTTTCTGAAATAAGGGTGTTTTATTCTTGAATTTTTTTTATACTTTTTGACCTACCCTGTATGCTGTTTGACTTGCAACCATTCTAACCTGATTATCGAACATGCACCAACTTTCGGCAATATTTGTATTTTGGTGGTGCAATTAATAAAAAAAATCCCCTATGTTGCACACTTAAATGACCACACTGTATACAATAAAAAAACAATTATTTTTTATGTAAAATCGTTCTTTTTTCGCTGACTGATGGGCGTTGTCCCACAAAATGGTTGGCTGGCCATTTTGTTTATGATTAATATAACAATAATTTACCCCTATAATAATTTTGAAGTTTAGTAATATTTTTTGTACATACATTGGGGCTGATTGACCAGCCCCACATTCAACTGACTGACTGACATACAGGGTGTTGCTAAATTATGGTACCATAGAGCAGCAGCTGCATATATTTTGGGTCAAATATTACGATTGAGCCTAACAACTACCGGTCGCATCTCAATAGTTACTGAGATACAGAAGTTCTTTTTTTAAAATTGAATTATGGCTACATCTCCCAAAATAATTAAGCTTCCAACTGATATTTGTCATTTTTGTGTTTTTGGGGCCCCACTTGTGCTGTTTTTTGATTGTGCTTTTACTTGCAACTTTTTTGAGGTTACCTTTTTAGCCTTGCAGGTTTTAGGGCACATTTTCATTTTTCAACAAAATTGTATACATCTTACATAACGATAAAATCAACCGTTTGCGTTGAAATTGGCAAAACGTGCACCTGAATGTGGGGGGGGGGAACTCAGAGGGTGGCAAATTATAGGGGCTGCATTATCTCGCCCGGACCGGTCGTCTAGTCACTTGTGCCGAATATTAGCGCCAGCGACCGAAAACAAAGTTTTTACTGACACTTTTCTCGGATAGGGGGGCGTGGGGGAAACCCAGAGGGTGGCAAATTATAACGGCGGCACTTTCTCGCCCGGACCGGTCTTCTAGTCACTCGTGCTGAATATTAGCGCCAGCGACCAAAAACAAAGTTTTTACGGCCACTTTTCTCGGATAGGGGGGGGTGGG
Source organism: Pseudeuparius sepicola (assembly GCA_963920635.1). Classification (NCBI taxonomy): domain Eukaryota; kingdom Metazoa; phylum Arthropoda; class Insecta; order Coleoptera; family Anthribidae; genus Pseudeuparius; species Pseudeuparius sepicola. The sequence continues at coordinate 29,730,343 of OY987299.1, forward strand.
GGGAACCCCTGGGGGAACCCAGAGGGTGGCAAACTATAGGGGCTGTATTATCTTGCCCGGACCGGTCATCTAGTCACTTGTGTCGAATATTAGCGCCAGCGACCAAAAAACAAAGTTTTTAAGTTTCATTTCCCTATTTGGGGGTCTGGGGAGGAAGGCCGGGGGTGGCAAATTGTTTAGACGCCACTATCTTGTCCGGAAATATTGTGGCCGGCAACCAAAGGATAAAGTTTTGACAGCGACTTTTTTTTAAGTATGAATCGCCTAGTAGGTAGGTAATTATTTTATACTTTTTAGTCCGTTTTAAAAACGCGGTAGGAATATTAAAAGAAATGTTTAAGTAAGTAATTATTTTCTGCTTTTTAGTCTTGTGTGGTTATGCGTGTGTGTGTGAAATTTTGCAATTGATTTTAAACATCTTGATCAGCTATGTTTAAAGTTTCAAGTCTCTAGGTCATCGGGAAGTTAGCTTAAAATCGTTTGTAAAATTTGTACCGAACAGACAGACAGAAAGTGTTAAAAACGGAATACCTACCATAACATAGAGCATAGGGCACATGTTCATATGGAAAAAACATAGGTACCTACTTAATGCTTTCTGCTTTCTTCCGGATGGTATCGTAACTTCTATTTTTTGAGCTAACACATCAGACTTTGCTGCTAATTTTCATTTATATTGTTTCTGTTTCCGACAATAAGACTCAGAAAAGTTTTTATTGCTATGGCAAAAAGCATGAGTCGAAGACAAGTTCCTTGTTTCCCCAACAGCAACAAAAGCATGAGTGCAAGGTGCGAGGACAAATTATCCATTATTCCATTGGGTTGATTTCAAAAATAGTGAATAAACTTACCGTTTTTCGCTAAAATTTTCGCTGAATATACGCAACCATTCTTATACTTCACACTGCATTGTTCACCTTTTTGTACGACGATTCGCCGCTGATGACATATGAAAAGCTGGCTGTTGCCAAACTCCAACAAAAAAAACATTGCACCGAACGCCGAACGCAAATAAACTAGGTAGGACACCGATTATTACAATTTCTTGCGATCGACTGAATACGCAAAAACATTGCACAAGAGGCGGCACTATCCCCGCCTACTCCCACCACGCATACCACGGGCGCTACCTATACAGGGTGATTGTTGACGGAGGGCCACTTGGAAATATCTGGACAAAGAGGTCCCGAAAAAGTTTCTTAATGATATCTGTGGTCAAAACTGATTATATTGCTTTAAGCCTATCAGAATTTGGAAATACACAGCGGTTTAGTGGGTGCTCTTATAGCAGGAGTCAAAAAGTTTCCTATTTTATTTTATGCACTTTCAATCGATATATTACAAGCGCTACATATCCCTTGAGCTAGCCTGATTTATTTATTTTTTTGAGAAAAAAGAAAATATAGAAGGCTTGGCAAAATTCTTTGAAAAAGGCTTTGAAAGTTCGGTTAAATAAACTACAGTTATCGATTTAGTTAATTCCACAATACAACACTATACATACTGATACTATACATTGCACATTTTTAAATTTGCTGCGAGTATTCTGCACCTCGCACATTTTGTAGTAAGTATGCATTTGAAAACAATAGCAAGCAGCTTCTGTAGGTCAAACAATTTGAAGAAGAAATTTCGACAATATTCCGGTTTTCAAAAATACCTTTCTCCGAAGATAGGCTTTGGATCTCGAATGTGTTTTTACATAAAGCTAGCCCACCAAAAAGGCTTCTGTTTTCAAATAGAGTTTTCCGAAAAATGCATATTTGGCAAGATTGCAAGATATTTCCAAGATTTCCAAGAAGCCCTCCGTCAATAGACACGGTCCGTTTCGTCAATAAATTATTGGTGAAAGAGTTCGGTTTTTATTTATATTTAGTTATTTTGGATAATGCATCTCTCAGTCAAAAAACACCAATCACATTTAGCTAACGCCACTTTGTCATTTGTTTCAACCAGTTCTAAAAACTTTTAAAAAGGGATAATTTGAAATAATAAGGATGTCCTCAAAGCTGCCATTTGATCAAATGTGTAGGTATAGACTGTATAGTTCAATTGGCAGTTTCGAAGATGTGGCCCGAAGATCACCTAGTCCGGCAACATTGGCGCTGATGCAGACGTGCCGGAGACCAGGACAGCAGAGCAGGGCCGACAAAGGCACCGCCGCTTATTTGATGCTGCCGCACAGTGGGGCCGAGAGGGACCAACAAAGGCACCGCCTTTCTTTCGATGCTGCCGCCATTGCGACGTTGCCGGATCTTTTTTAGAGCGTTGAAAGGGAAGGCGGCTACAATATTCTACCCAATTAATCAACAAATTTGCAAATGTTAAGGCTAACCGAGACTTGTCAATTCACCAAATTACTCCACAAGTATTTCAAAACGTACGAGAAAAAATTGAATACAATATTTACTATATATCACTGGGTGGTAGCTATTTTCAGCATTTAGTGAATGTGAATAGAACGATTGGTTCTTTTTTATAGATTTTTTTGGTAATTTTTAGAATGGTTCATGGGAGACAAAAACTAGCGACGGTCGTTTAATGAAATACATTAGTAAGGGCGAGAAAAATTCCGGAACGGGTATCTTAATACGTATTTTCTTTGGTGGCCATCAATCGGAAAGATTGCGTGCATAAGGAAAAGAAATGGAAAATAAAATAATATAATAAGATAAAACAATAAATATTATTTATTCATAAAGTGTATTTTTATCGATTTACGACAAAAGTGCATTTTTGTGTAACATTGATCAGGAAATCTTCTAATAGTGTCTAAATTTCGATTACATCAGCTGCTTAGGAACTGAGGAAAACCTGTGTGTTCGAAGATCATTGGAAAAACAAAAAAAAATTCAACTTGATATACCTACCTACCCGAAATTTCAAGTTTAAACTCGAAATTTCGAGTAAAAAAATCGTTCGTTTTGGAGGTCAAAAGAAGCGATTTTTAAGACCTTTAAAAAAAGTTCAGGTGAACATCTCCAAAAATGGAAACGTTATGGATTTGTATACGTATAAAAGTAGACATATATGTTTAAATTTTACAGGAGCAATGGCAGTTTTGAGGACACTTTCAGTTGTCTTTGCAGGAGCAAATCCAGTTGAAAACATAATAAAAGATCACTTCATTTGACGGTTATTATTCTCAGATAATGACGTTTATTTTTGCAATTTTGGTGACGATTTATACATATACGGGTGCATAGTTTTTTACGTTTTCATAAATAAATTAGAAGGAGTTCCGGGTACTTATTGTAAATACTTTGAAGTATATTTTGCATATGCATATTTGTAACAATCACAGCAGTGCCATTTTCATTACGAACAAATTTCATTCCAGACATTTTATAGGAAGTCATCCTGAAGAGTTGTTTAAGATTTTAATAAAATTAAGTGAAGAGAATCTCTCGTAGGCGAAAACAGTGTTTATTGACATGCGGGTTTATTCATGAATGTCAAAACTTTTTTCTGTTAGATACCTGTCTAAGGACAGAAATTGTTTTTAATCTGAAGGAATTTTTTACAAAAAAATAGAGCATGTTGCCTCGGCCCTTAAACAACACCCTCAGCCAAAAAGTGCACTTACGCATCTTGAAATGTAGATAGCTATTGCAGGAGCAATGGCAGTTTTGAGGACACCTAAAATATTTTATGTTGTATGTCTACTAAAATGTATTTTCTTTGAATCGGTGGCAATCGGACAGAACTTTTGGATAAGGAAAAAATAGAAAATAAATTTCGATTTAGACGCTAAAGTGGTTGTTTTAGTCCACCCTACATTTTCAGCACGCTTGTTAGACTAAATTTAATATGACATAACAGGCGCAGCCATATTGCGAAATATTATTTGTTGCAATTTTATAGCCAGTGAGTAGTAAAAGCACACAGATACTAACTCATTTTTTAAGTATAAATAGATATTTACTGTCTTTTGAAAATAAAAATACAATGTATTTATTACGCGCCCAAATAGCATGAGTTTTTTTACCCGCACGCTGTTTGACATTAACAATTTTCAGTGACAAATGATAGGACGATTTAAGGCATTTTCAGAGAAGCCGAGAATTCATGACACAAGGTATTTTTGATAATACTTGAACTGTGGGACAATACAGGAATCACGGGGTGGAAAAAATATCTATTCTAAACATTCACTTCGCCCAAGCTAATATTTTTTTTGCATTCCATAAACAACGTTTGATTATTATTATTTTACATATTATTTTTTTAAACATTCCCAAGGTTCCCAAAACTGCCAATCTATCCTACTCGCACTACACTTTTTTGTCAACTGGCAGTTTTGAGAACCTTTTTATAAAAATGGCCACCTCATTATAGGCTATTTAAATGATTTTTATGAATGATATATTATGTTGCATTGCATATTGAAGATTCGTTTATTTTGACGCGAGACTTTTTGCCAAGTCTGGAAGGGTGGGGTAATAGAAAAAATCACGGGACGGGAAAAATATTTATTACTATAGGGACGGTCATTTAAATAAGTATTTAATCGTACATATCTGAGAAAGTTTGGCTTGGAATTGGGTTTTCTTTTACTTTCTAAATTTACTAAGCACATAAGTTCAATCTAAAAGTACCGCGAAAAGGATTAATAATTATTGGAAACTAGAGAATACATCAAATATTATTATTATGCAGGGTGCAATTAAAATGCATGGCATATGTAGGTAATGGCGGATTCTACGTCGCAAATTGACAAAAAATTTCATATACTGTGCTAAAAGGCAATGAAAAAATATGGAATATTTTAAACTGCAGTAAAACGGCTTCAGCGATTTGATATACAGCCCTTGGTTTTAGTTTCATACAAACAGGTGGTGTGCATGCCATAGATTTTATTCTAATAGACGAACGCACAGGGGTGTACTTGGACCCCAGCGTCAAATAAGAGTGGCGTATGGGAAAAATCGACAGAAAGTTAATGAACTCTCGGGATACTTTTCTTTAAACAACCTCCTCAGCCAAAAAAGTGCACTTACGCAATGTAAATCGCTATTACAGGAGCAATGGCAGTTTTGAGGACACATTCTGAAAAGTTTTGTCGATTTTAAGATTGTACAGTCTTTTTAGCGCAGTTCAGGATCAATAAACTAAGGAAATAATAATCGTTGAGTGAAAGAATGTAATAAGAGGTACCTACACCCTCTGCCGAATCTCACCGCCAACAATCAAAGCTTGTCTAACAACAATAATATCATCTTCATTGTTCTTGGACCAGTTTATGTTGTTGGCGTTGAGATTTGACAGCAGTTTCGGCTCTTTATATTCCTTAAAATTAAACTCAAACATTTTTTTTTAGCATTTCATTATAAACAAAAAGTATATGTAGACTTATAATCGGACAAACCTAACAAAGTTTGGCTTGGAATTGAGTTCTAATCATCCATATTCCAAATTATTTTTCAGTGGTGGGGGTGGGGGTAACCCAATTTCCCCTCTAGTGCTGTCTAAAAGGAACAGTGTTCTCAAAAGTGCCACAACATAAAAGATGTTGTTATGAGGACTGTCTCCAAATCTGCCTTTAGACATAATGGGCTTATGAGGACAGTCCTCACAACCGCCAAGTGTCCCCGCAAGCACCGTTGCACACCATAAATCGTCCTCAAAACTGCCACTAGACATATATATATATATATATATATATATATATATATATATATATATATATATATAATATAAGTTTAAAGAATCCAAATTTACTTCATTTTTCACGCATCTTCCATAAAAATGATGCTTTCAAAGTTATGTTATATATTTTTATAAACCTTTTTTGGTATACAGGGTATAAGGGACCAAACTGTAACAGGTGATAGATCTTCAAAAAATAACCGCAGTTTCTTTAAACTGTATATTTTTAAGGCCTTATAAAAAAGTTGCAGGGTGCAAGTTAAAAAAATGTATAGACTTCACTGAATATTTACCAAATTAGTTGAGATATTTAAGTCAAATTTGGTACATGTTATAACGGCGAAAGTTAGCATAAAACATAAAACCTGAACCTTGAACAACCAATGATAGAAGGGCCTAAAACATTTAGGGAAGATAAAATTAAGGTTACGCTCTGTATCTCTAAAAGTAATACCTTGAATGGGCAAGTTTATTATAGAAAAAGTTACTTTATTTAAAGTAAGAAACAACTTATTTTTTATAATTTTTCAGAAATACCCTGAAATAATTCAAAAAACTCAAATTTGCCATGAAACCATGACACATACGAAAAATTGCCAAAAGGACATTTTTGTTTATAATTAAAATTACATAAAAAAATCAATACCATTTTATTACTATACAAGGTGAAACATTTTTTTCTAAAAACAATTGTACTAATAACTTAATTATGTGCTAACCCATGCCATTATAACATGTACCAAATTTGACTTAAATATCTCAACTAGTTTGGTAAATATTCAGTAGTCCACTTATTTTTTAAAATTTTATCACCCTGTAACTTTTTTATAAGGCCTCTAAAAGATACAGTTTATACGAGAAAGTGCGGTTATTTTTTGAAGATCTATCACCTGGTACAGTAGGGTTTCCCAAAAGTGAACCACCTGTATACATACAATACTTATAAGTACATTGAATATTAAAAGTGAACACCCCTGAAATAGTGCAATCGCTTTGCCGAAATTAGTTCACTGAATAGCGACTTCTGGTCTACTGTATACATATTTTATAGATTTGGCTTGACTTGTTTATAGATTTGATGAGAAATGTCATCGCTATAGGCATTTTGGCAGAAATTGGTTTATTGTTTCTTCGAATTTTTCAAACCATGCTTTAATACTAGGTTGTTTTAAATACAGTGATTCAGTTCATCAAAGCATCGAACCTATCATTATATTAGGTGCAGACTTTCCATCATAAACTTCTATAAAATCTTGCTTTGTCAGTTTCATTAATGTGGTCTCTTATGCCATGCTCTTCTTTATGCTTGTTTACACAATTATCCGTAATAGCACATACAAAATATATAAAGTTATGTCTGTGATATTAATTATAAAAAATATTCTTTGTTCGCAAGGAGGGCCACACACATGTATAAAGTGACTGATATGCAGGGCCGCGCCGTCCACGTGTGCAATGTGTGCGGCGCACACAGGCGCCAGGTGCGAAGGGGCGCCAAAAAACGCCAAAATTCGATGGACGCCATAAGGCTGACTTGCAAGCACGAAAAGTGGATTTTTTCTAAATTGCTTACTGAAATGTATTGTTGACTTTTAATAGTATTCGAAAGATTTTTTTATATCTTATAATTATGTATTGATTATTATTATTTTATTTTGCGACATTATGTATTAGGTAGATACCGAACAGACAAAAATATCATTTATTTTTATTGATAGTTAGACCTTGCGCTGAGTACCTTTTTGTTTTTGTTTTTTTGAGCCAAAGAGATTTTTTAAATAAATAATTATTTGTTTTTTATCATATTTTATGTTATACAGTGTGTCCCAATTTGATACTGGACACCTCAGAACTATATGAAGGACAAGGAAAACAAATGGTTTCCGTTTTTTATTGGTAGTCCCAAGGGAGAGTAATTCATAGGCAGTGGTATTTGGATGGGGTAATTGTTTCATGGCCTGCTATGATTTTTTAAAATAGCTAATTTTCAAGAAACTCTATTAGGGATTTTTTATTACAAAATGTTATTAAGAAAACTTGTTCAGAATGAAAAACTGAGTAGAATTGCAAAATTTCAAAAGTCTAGGCCTACTTTGATTTTTAGCTTTTTCGCTTTTTCTCCCACTTTTTTCCTAGAAATGTGTCCTTTCTGGAGCTTTCACGTCAAAATATTATTAAGGAAACTTGATCATCGTGAAAAAATAAAATTTTGACGTGAAAGCTCCAGAAAGGACACTTTTCTAAGAAAAAAGTGGGAGATAAATCTAAAAATCAAAGTAGGCCTAGCCTTTTAAAAATTTGCGAATCTACTCGCTTTTTCATTCTGAACAAGTTTCCTTAATAACATTTTGTCGTAAAAGAATCCCTAATGGGGTTTCTTGAAAATTTGCAATTTTAAAAAATCATAGCAGGCCATGAAATAATTAGCCCATCCAAATACCACCACCTATGAGATACTCTCCGTTGGTACTACCAATAAAAAATAGAGACCATTTGTTTTCCTTGCCCTTCATATACAGGGTGAGTTTTTTTCGATGCCCACTATGGGGATCTCGGAAACTAGCAGAGCTAGAACAAAGGTTAAATGGGGAAAGAATTGCAGTTTTGAATGCTTAATCTAATGCCCCTTTTGGATTTTTGAAAAAGTTCATAACTCACTAGATATTTTGAAAAGAGTGATTTTTTGCTATTTCATCAGATCTCTGTAACTCCGTTGTTTCTGATTATACAGAAAAACTGTAAAGACAAAAATTGTAGATAATTTTGGGCTTAATAAGATAATCTAATACATTTTTTTATGCTGTTTGTGATTTTTGAGATATGACATAAACTTGTGTGTTTTTTTTTTAAATGTAAATCATAGTTGGCTGTGGCCTTATCAAATCGGCCATTTTTTGAGCTTTCCAAGATCCCCATAGTGGGCATCGAAAAAAACTCACCCTGTATTTCTGGGGTCTCCAGTATCAAATTGGGACACACTGTATATACAAAGTAGGTATATTTACTGGATTACTTTATACTTAAGAAATTTTTGTTTGTTTCTACTTATCTACTTTTTTATTTAACAAAATCAAAACAAATATGTTTTTGAAAACTAAATTTTTATGGGTGCCACCGAAATTTTTACACACAGGCGCCGCCGAGTGTTAGCGCGGCCCTGCTGATATGATATAATGATCGAACATTTTACTAGCCAACCAAGTTCTGATTTTGACAAGTTGTCCTGGACCAACACTATATTAAAAACCTGTGCATAGCGCTGTTTCAAGCAATCGCCATTGGCACCACACGCAGTCCCAGTCAATTCCTTTAGGACAACCTAATCAATGAGAAACTTCTTCAGGTCGTCCTAACGCAATTGACCGAGATTCCGGACTTGCTATGGTACATGTAGGTAGCGCCTATTATTATTCCTAAATTCCTCGCAAAGGTTGGACACAAGCGAGAGGATGTGGCTGGTCGCAAGCTCTCATATAATAGCATTCACAAAGCACCTTCTGGGGTTTGAGATCTAAAAATAATTATTGACTGTCTATGATTGCCTTCAAGTGTAATGTCACGAATCATTGTCGGTGGCCTTTATTGTGAATACTCAAAATATGTAATCCTAGCAATAGGTTCAGTAGCATGATGCATGGATTTTAACAGTTTTCACCTGCATACACAAGCTTTAGGTTAGTTCCTGCATTTGGCAACGTTGAAATTCAACGGAAGACCAATAAAATTATAACTTTTAGTTTAACTTTAAAGCTCATAATTTTTACTCATAAAAAATTCCTTCAAATAATTTCAAAAGTTGTTAAATATAAATATGAAGTAGTCCTACTTGCTGCTCATCTTCCGTAACATTATAACAAGGTTAGACGGATATATTAAGGCAATTAAGTCACTTATTAAGCGGTAGGGTGATGAAGTCAGTTATGACATAAAATATGCACAAAACAACTCGTTTGCAGATGGTGATTCGAAGGGAAAGGGAGAGAGACAGGGATGATCTCTATCACCATGGGTCGCGGCCGAGCTGAAATTTCCTCCTCACGACCCTATTTGGCACCCTGGTGGGCCTCCATCGACAAATCAGCGATGCGACATTAGCCTTCTTAATGGTTATGAATTACTTAAGGCAGTACGAGTGAGCCGAGCGAGTGTGTGAGATGCGCCTGTCTTGAGCTGGCCTCAAGTTCGACTTTTTCATGAGAAATTTTGTTTATATCATATTTGATCTCAATTAAATGTTTTTTATTGGATAAGTGGGAATTTGTAGAGAGGCTGGAAAGTTTACTCCCTGTTCTTTAAACAAAGATATTGTAGATAAAGCGCACACCTGCCAAAAATAAAGATGACGATCATCGACTTGTTGCATTATGAATAAGTAATTAAAGTCTACTTAAAAATATAGATAGATAATGTAAAAATATAACGAAAGATAGCTGGAAATTGATTTTGCCAATTCATCTTTTTTCAAGAAATGATTTATAAACTACTTAGTGTTAAATCTTCTTAAATCTATAAACTACTTGGTATTAAATCTTCAAAATTTGCAGTCAAGTATGCAGAAAATCTCTTTTATTTTAAAGCCATAAACCACATCATAAAAACTGGGTATGGATGGATATCTGTGGGAAATGAAAATAATTCAAACATTTTACAAATAGGTTTGAAACAGCCGTTTTATATTGTAATCGCAAAACTATAATCCGCAACACAATGTTATCACCCTCCCAAGCTCCCAAGTGTGGGTTATTGTGAGGGTCGGAAATGAAATAACTATAAAACATATTTATAGACACCAGTCTAGCCCAGCCCAACAAAGAGGTGTCCACCTTTAACCTATAGACATAAAATTTACAAAATTGATTGTTAAGACCACCAGTGAATTTTATCAAAAAATATGTTGAGGATCGTCCACAAAAATATGCTTGTAGATTGTATTTCCTGAAAAGCTAGCGTGGCTCAAAAACAATATCTATCAATTGAAATCAAGTTGTTGAATAATGTTTTCCGACCTCCATGTTATTGGATAATCTATTTCACTGACTATGTCTAAAATGGTTGATGATGACTTATCCAGGTTTTTAGTCATTTGTGACAATATTTACTCGGTATAAAAGAGATATTTTGTAACTTATTGCATTTCCAACCTACAAGTTATTGATTTATTAGGAAATAATGCATATCGCCTATTGGGTCAGTAGTTCTAATTAATACTAATTCTTTAGCGAGTGAGCTCAAAGTAAAACACTGTTGAATTCTAGCATTCTATTTTATATAAACGAAATCAAAGGTTACCAGGCCTTACTTCGCCTATTGCCTTGAGAAGGTAGGGGGAATAAGAGTTTGTTAATCATAAACAGCTCATTTACTTTCATAATGTTTCATTCAAGTAATAAAAATGCACCCTTTGCTCTTCAGAAAACTCAATTACAAAATCAAGAGAAAATTTAAGATTTACGAATGATGTATCTTGTGTACTGAATGCTTTTTTTATCAAGATCAATAATTAAGTTTCATAAACACAACAAATGAAAACCTATAACTATACCAAGCCTTAATGAATGAAGAGTATCTGTGTGAGTTTTCACAATTTCAATTGCGTTTTAAAGTTAAGTGTTGTCATATATCTAGCATTACTGACCCAGATTGGCTTTTACTTCTTTTTATCGGGGACAATTTTTTTAATAAGATTTTACTATTTTGGGGTATGTTTGTGATTAAGTATTATAAATTTACCAAAAATATTTCCAAGTTTACATTTTCATTATTTTAATTTGTGCTAAACAAATTCAGTAATAATTTCTATAATATTTATAGATTGATCATGAAATATCGCAAGGATCCTCAAATTGTGCACATGCCTTTTTTTCCCATTGCAATAAAATATTAAGTAAAAAATATAACATATTTGGGGTTCATCGTTTATTATACACTGCCATTAATTTTAATGTTGATGTTATATAAGACGTATAAATACCTGGACTGTCTCGGGCATTTCTAAAATATTTTTTGTTTGAATGTATCAAATATTGACATTTTTCGGACAGAACCTATGATCTAAAAGAAGGACATTTACATGATGTGTTGTGATTGGTCTGTGAGCATCCTCAAAAGTACTTTTCCCACGTATATCAATATAATTTACGTCGAGTTCTAAATCCCAATATTTTAGCATTAGTTTAAACTAAATTTGCTGCTCTTATCTCCGGAGATGTGCCCAAAATGCATTCTTCAGGAGAATCTTCATTTTTGTTGTATTTCTTTTCTTAAAATGATTAAAACTATAATATTTAACTGATTGATGCAAGCACATTGAAGGTTCAATAGTTTTCTCTGTTCAATGATACTAGGACATAACAAGATAAGCGCACGCGCATATTTTGTCCTTTCGGATTTAAGTCATCGGGTGATAAGAGTCGTTCAAATTTAGTTGAAATTCCAATCATAGTTGGTTTTTGTAGGTTTTGGTATAAAAACACATAATTTTTAATATGGTTTGTCGAGTATTTATGGTCTGTTCAATTATACATTATAGAAAAGGCTTTTTTTATTATCACCTATCATATTGACGATCGGGTAAAAAGGAGCAGTCCGGAGGATATAACGCGAAAAGCAATGGAAAGTTTGATTATCGACATACATTTTGACATGTCATGACGGCATGCTCGAATCGGTTCAAAATTCATTCCACAAGTAATCATACTGGACCGGGAGATAGTGACAGATTTTTGGACGTGATTTTACTCAGTATGCCTGCTGAAGAAAAGATGGCATACCGTTTGCGCATGTCCAAGTACACTTTACATTGAATAACTCGTTTAAATGATTAAATAATATTCAATTTAAACAGTACTTGGACATGCGCGAAAGGTACCTATGCCATCTTTTTTTTCAGCATTTTCATAAGAACTTGCATACTTCTCATTGGCAGCCTGTTCAGAAACGTGGAAAAATTAATTATTAAAATACAAGATCACGTGGCAATAATAGCCCTTTGGACCCACCCTAACGGTATGCCTATGGTTTTCCGAGGAATTTTCTATTTTGAACTTCATTATAAAACACATGGCAGCCTGTATAAAATCATATCAAAACGCATATTTTCCGAATAATTGAAAACTCAGTTTTTCACATGAAGAACCCAGGATGACTCTCTGATTCATACCTTATTATTGTGAGAATATGTGCCACATAATGCCCTTTGCAAGGCATACTCAGTAAAATTACGTCCAAAAATCTGTCACTATCTCCCGGTCTATACCTTATTAGTTATAATTTCATGTCTCTGTTCCATGGCCGACTAGAAGTTCATAGGTAACTAAGGTTTGCTCTAGTGAAAAAATAGCAGTGAAACACGTTTTAATTTTCTATATTTGAGCACATTCGAACAAAAAATATTTTATGATACATAGAGGAAACGTAGTTTTTCCACAGTCATCTAAAAAACTCAACTTTTCATCCTTGTATCATAACCTACTATTTTAAGAATTTCACATCCTTAATAATTACTTTTTTATGGCTGAATGTCCCAACATATATTATATACGTATATATTCTTCAGTTATATTATACAATATTATAAAATTATCATTGAGTGAAAGACTTGGTAACATGGGTGACTGCCTGATAATTTTTCATGAAAAATGTAGGGTTTGCCTAAAAGACAACCAACATTTGATTTATTTTATGATCTCTGGCCACAGCTTCAATTTTTGAGGAAATGATGTTCTGTCCCTATATTTTTCACTCAAAGATATATTTTCCGAGATTAAATCTTGTAGCGTATCACTGTTATATAGTTTCCAAAAGGAGCGAAATGTACATACTGAACCATAAATGAATTTCTATGCATATAAAGTAGGCCTTATACATGTTACATTGCTGACATATATGTAGTAGCAAGAATTAGTTGCAGTTAATAATTGCTCAAAGTAATTGTAAGAATAGATCAAATCTAGTCAACTCCCAGTTAACATTATTCTTCTGTTTTTTACTCAAGGTAAATGTTAGTTAAATTACTCTAACTTTACCAATTTAATTTGATAACATCAATATAAAATCACACTACTTTATATAATTTACAGCATAATTTAGCCACTATACTTTGCATATAAAAAGTACAAATTCCTGAAGATCTCTAGTAAGTGGCTAGTCCTATGTACTTTTGCTGTTATGAAAATATATCACTGGAAAAAGCAATATCCATCCCTTAAATACCAGTGAGTTGTTGTTTGCTTGCTTTACGGTGCCCTTTTTTAACTGAATGATTGTATATTATGTACTATACACCTAAGTTATTTCTAAATCTAGGGGATGAAACAGGCTAGAATGACAGTAGATTTAGTTAAAATCTCAGGGAAATAAAACTAATCTTAATAGAAATATCAAGTGTTACGCATATTTGCCAGTAACTTGGAGCCATATTAGGATAATTAATGTAAATACTGTGCGTAGGTAATTTAAAAGGATTCAAAATTGAAATCGGCTTTCTTTGGCGGTGTTAATATAATTTGTATGTATATATAGTTCTCTGAAAATAGTAATATAGTTTTGTAATGAACTAAAGAATGTAAATCCCTATTTTTTACTATATTTTCGGGATTTTTTGTACTTTTATAACAACAAAAAAATCATAACTCTTAGGTAAATGGAGTGTGTAATGTGCATTATCTTGTTTAAAAGTGTATATTGTGTAATATGACACATACTTTTGTTTTTGTTTTGTTGTAATATAGGAATTTGTAGAATGATAGCAATTTGGTTTTGTATTATTGTTATCATTGCCGTTGCACCCTATTTCCTTCTAATTATTCAAGAAATGAATGGACAGCCCAAGACAAAGCGGTAGTTAGCAGTAAATATGGTATCCAACTAATTTCCTAAATTTCTACTGTTGAGGGGTAAGTTGAGGTAGATTGTTTTGTAGGGGATTGATAACCTATCTTCAACCTGGAACCCAGTCAGCTCTAGGTTCACCGAAAATGCTGGTGGTACTGGCAAATTTAATGTCATCATCTAAGTCAGCTTCTTATAGATTTTAAATTAAAAGTTATAACATTAGTGAGTCTAGTGAAATCACTACAAACATGCTGAAACATTGGGTGCTTTCCTTGTGGCTCTTCAGTCCTCATGCATTCAGTGAAAACTATCAAGAATAAGGCGAAAAAGAAAATTTAGGTCTACCTGGAGTCCTTCGATTTGCTCAGACTTTGGTGGAGTCTTAGTATCATCGTTGATCATGGAGTAGGTAGGTAAGTTCTGTCCTCAATCAACGGTTCTGTACATTTTAAATTAATACATCAAAAATTAAAATCGAAGTATTTTGAATATAGAAAATAAGAGTTGGGCTGCAAATTGCGAATATTCCCGGGAAGGAAGTTTTGATGACCAAATTCTTGTGAGTAGGAATTCCCAAGGCAGACATCAAAACCCCCAGGAAACTTTTTTTCAAAGGTCTAGGGAATATTTCCAAATTTTAAATTTGCTGATCTATATTCACTGTCAGTTGTCATATAAGGTATTTCTTAGCCTGCTACTGTGTTACAAACGTTAATTAACGATTACCACATTTCAAGAACCAGTGTATTTTATTTATTTACTTATTTCTTTATTTATTACGGACTAGCCAATTTACAAAATGTGAAGAACATAACAACCTCATTTACAGCCTATAACTTTGTGTTGTTAATTAATATTTGCAAAATAATCAAATCTAATAGGGGGGGGGGGCAATATCACTAGTGGTGGGTCTATTATCCATAATACTATACTTTTCATTAATTTTACGAATTATAATCCCAAAGCTGAAAATACCACTAATAGAAAATACCAATGAAAAGTATTATCTATTAATAGGCATACCACGAGTTGTATTTAAAAAGAGAATTTAACAACTGCAAATAATTTAATTGTTCAGTGTGTGGGTAGGCATAATTTAACAATCAAACTTCTACCTACATTAATAAATTTAATTGCTTAACAGTCAAAGCCCATTTGACATCGATCAAAGTGTTAAATTGAAAACGTATCTTGTAGTACTATATTAAATTTGGTAATGTAAAGAAGTTATCAGGTTATCAGTTTTAGCTACCACAATAGGCCTTGTTAATAGGTTTAGCATAAGAATGGTGTAACGAAGAGAGTTAGATTTCAGCATTTATTTGCCTCATACTGATTGTATCCAATAAGCTAGCTCCTTTGTTAAAAATACAACCAATCATATGCCCTTGCTAGTGCCAATTTCCCTTGGGAAATACCAAAGCAGTAAGATCACAGCTGAAAATTAAGTTGTGGTAAGGAGAGGAACGGGTTGTTGTGGCCAACTCGCCGCAAACGCAACTTGCCGTCCACCCCACTCACTGACAAGCCAACCGGCCAGAAACAGATTTGTTGGAGGCATTTTTATTTATAGGCTATTTTTTATGAAATTCTAACTAATTTCAACATTCTAACTTGGCATCACTGCAACCGGATCGTAAATTCAGGTCAGTAACGAGTCCATTTGCACACACGAAATATTTTGAGAATAATATATTAGCATATAATAGCTACATACAGCGAGCAATTAAAGGTTGGAATAAATTCGGTAGAATGTTGTACTATGCGATTTAAAAAAAAAACGCTTCGACACGCCCAACATAATTTTGAAAGGCGCATATTTTGACATATTTGTCATTCTTGTGACGTCATTACTAACCAAGCTATGACGTCATCTATATTTTTTTCAAGGCCTACTATAAAGATAGGCCCTGGTGCACAAAAATCTCGTGACCACCTTAGGCCGACATTACATGTCCTTTGTCACATAACTGAAAGCGGCAGCTTGGGTTTTCAGAAGTTTTAAATGTTTAAATTGTTTTTAAACGTATTAGTTTATATTTTAGAAACAAGTTTGTGTCTAGTGCGAGTGTGTCCTGGCGGAGGGGAACCGCCCAGGTGTTATTATGGCCTCTGGGTGGGAGTCGTGCCGTCCAAGGGTATTGATGCCGCTCGCACTGACGCGTGAGCGCTGTAAAGGGGAATTCTCCCCCGAACCACAGAATAGGGAGCCCGGAATTCCGGAATGGCCTATTATGGACATGGACCGTATTGGATAGTGGAGCCTGAGACACAGGGGTGAACTGCTTACGGGAGATCCGCGAGTTCAGACGGTCCGGGTGGCTGGAAGCCGTTCCCGTTGACCACGTTCGGGTTTGTGTATTTATTATATTCACCATTCACCTTGTGCGAAATAAATCAGTGTTGCAACCGTTGATTTTCGTTGTCGACCCACGCACCGATACGGTTTCTATTCGGTCTTTCACGCTGCCGAACAACTGAGACCTCGTCAATAAGTATTTACAGTATACCTACTGAGGTTAGTTTTCATTTTTATTTCGTAAAAAATAACCTAAATACCAAATATTGGGTCTGTTTATATTATATTTATACATATTACAAAAGCCAGGAAGAAAGTGTCGCCATAACAAACATTTGTTTTGCCTCGGGATGAAAATTTGCGCCAAAAATGGATTCGTCAAATTCCAACTGAGATTTAATTTCTAAAAAAAACCTTAAGTATGTGTGGGCTGTGTGGCTAACACATTTTCAAGAAAGTGAAACAATTAAAGTGGACAAATGTGTTGTGGGAGGAAAATACCTATAAAGAATATCACCTAAGCTAAAGGAAGGTGATGTCCCAACAATTTTTGAGAAGTGCCAAAATATTGTGAGTGCAGTGCCGTTTAACTCTCAGCCCAAAACAGCTGAGGCAGGTTGAAAATTTTGAAAAAACAATTAGAGAAAGCTTGGATGCACAAAACCAATAATGTAATAGATGAAAGAAAACTTGCCAAATTGTTACGAAATTTGTTTTTTCTACTTATCTCCAAAAATGCCTTTCATTATATAGCACTAAGTTGGTCACGTGACTACGCAATTAAGCGTTAGCGCTGTGGCCTGTCTTTATCGTTGGCCTCGTATTTTTTTAAATGGCAACCACTATTTTTGATAGCCTCATTTAAAAGAACGCACTTTTTTTGTATAGAACGCAAATTATAATACATTACATAACAATTTTTTTTTCCATAAATTTTAAATTTAACAATAAGCTTGGTAAGTAATGACGTCACAAGAAGGACAAATATGTCAAAATATGCACCCTATTGTACAGGGTGATCCAAACTCGACGCCCCAGGCCTACAGTGGGAACACGAAAACTCAAAATACAATTTCGAAAAGGGGTTCTTAAATGGGACATACTAGGGTCCAATTTTGACCGAAAATTAGCTTTTTTGATGTTTGGGAAAATAGCCGCTGTGACGTCATCGATATTATTTTCCCAGAAACATACCAGTTTTTCTCTATATATTGAAAGTCCTTATCATTCTCAACAACTTTTATAGAAAGAAATTTTCTGTATCTTTTGTCGTTCCAAATCTACAGGATCAAATATATGTATAAAAAAAAACATGAAATTTTTCGAAATCTAGATAGCTCTGGAAACAATTGATGGTCAGAAAATATGTTGTTGAGTATGTTAGGGTGCCTTGCGCACCATTAAATTTATTCAACTGGAATATTTTTTTAAATTTTTGAATTGTGCTTGTTACTAACTTGTCTTGTTTGTTATTAGATATTGTTTGTTACAAAAAAAATATATATTCCAGTTGAATAAATTTAAGGATGCGCAAGGCACCCTAACATACTCTTAAATAATTTCTGAGTATCAATTGTTTCCATAGCTATCTAGATTTTGAAAAATTCCATGTTTTTTACATATTTGACCCTGTATATTTGGAACGACAAAAGATACAGAAAATTTCTTTCTATAAAAGTTGTTGAGAATGATAAGGACTTTCAATATGTAGAGAAAAACTGGTATGTTTCTGGGAAAATAATATCGATGACGTCACAGCGGCTATTTTCCCAAACATCAAAAAAGCTAATTTTCGGTCAAAATTGGAGCTTAGTATGTCCCATTTAAGAACCCCTTTTCGAAATTTTATTTTGAGTTTTCGTGTTCCCGCTGTAGGCCTGGGGCGTCGAGTTTGGATCACCCTGTACACATGAAGATCGACTAAGCACCTCTTTTATAATGTTAAAGCCTCATCACATAAAGTTTTGTTTACACAAACAAAATCCTTTTTTGAATTTTTGAGTGGAAATAGTTGAAACTACCTGTAATTCCATCAATAATAAAAACCTACGGCACATGAAGAAATAAAGTTATCGCATAATAAATTATGACTGGGCTTATTTTATTTATTTATGGTGTTACAGGTAGGGTTTCAACTATTTTCAATACACCAAAAATTAACAAGAATATGTCTTTTTATTTTTTACAATTTTAAAAGTGACATTTTGATATCCTAATCATGTAATCGGCCCTTTCTTGGAAATGGAAATAACTCCCTAACCTTTAAAGTTAGACCGATAATACCCTATACCAAAAAGTATCTACTCTTTAAGGTCTTTCCAAACGTGTAATAAAATATAGGGTGTTCCATTTAAAACTAGCGAGTAAACTTAGTATTTGCGTAATGTATGTACTTCAGAACTTTATCTCAATATCGATCCAAAATTGTTAACTAGGTGTAACAGGCAATCTCCAGTCCAAGCTATGGCCCAAAATCTTATTTGGTTTTTGAGTAGGTAATACATTTCAAAATGTGGCCCATTTTTTAGTTTAAAATTAAAATAACTTCCTAACCTTTCAAGATAGACCCTTAATATCCTGTACCAAAAAGAACATACTCTTTAAGGGCTTTCCAAAAATGTAACAAAATACGGGGTGTTCCATTTAAAAAACATAACATTGGGTCGCCACTACTTATCGGATCACCTTGTATATTGGAAAATATTTTCGGAATGTAGTAGTCATGTTTCTCTACATTTAAAAAAATAGCTGGGTAATTTGTGTCAACATTTTAAGTCCACTTATTTACTTTTTGAGAAGCAGTCCTACTATTCTCCAAATAGAAATTGGTAATTCAACGCTTTAAAAAATTCCTTAACGAAAAATCTCATCTAAAAAATTTCCAGTATGGATTTACTACTGTAAATAGACCTAGATATTACTTTATTATGTAAGTATTATTGTATGCATAAATAATAAATAATTTGAAAAACTTTCAAAGGTATATTTTTTAAATAAAAGTCCAAATGATCCAATGCAAATTTATTAATATTACTGAACTATTTACCCAATCTTCATTATAATCTTTCAAAAAAAGTTTCAGATTTGGATTTAGTCACAAGCAAATAATTATTTTACTATCGCTATAGCTTTGGCTACGTTATAAAATTGCATAAAACATTCATCCACTAAATTAAATAAATCAGTAAATTTGTAGGTTAAGTCTGGGCCCTTTACAACAGTCAGAAAACTGGACCTGGACCAACACCATAGCCCTGTTTCAAGTGATTGCCACTGGTGCCACACAACGAAAAAATCAAGAATAAAGACCATTTTGGTAGAATCTTTTATAAACGTATTTAATATCCAAAATCTCATCCCTTTAATTTTACAAGTTTACATGTTACATGGCCTATTTCCAAACATTTTCTTAAGAAAAGCAAGTCTAAATAGCAAGCAAGAATATTATGGTACCTTTTGGTTTGAAATGAAGTCCATGGCTAGTTGTAGTGTAAGTATAGAAGGCATTATATTTTTCAGTTACTTCTTTATACAGTGGACCATTGGTTCGCTTTGGGGCTTTAAAGAGAATTTATATTTTCATTCTTTGAATATACGTTACAAAATACCATTTCAAAATATAATATCTAGAATTCTCGCTTCATCAAATGGTTGACCAAATCATCCCGTAATTTCAAAATAGTGTCTATTCTTCTGCAATTCACGAAATGGTTTATGTGTAGATTTTCTTTATGTGGATGGAAATTTCATGTTTGCACAAACAAATCTACCTATCAAAACTCTGTTAATATGACAAAACTACGAAATTTTGACCGCAAAGAGAATTTGTTACCGTAAAAGAACGTAAATGGTAATAAAGCTGGATATTTAAATTATGTGACTTTCTAAACGCCAACTGACATACCTATAACCACAGAATACCCCCTTTAACCTATAATAAGTCGCCATTTTTTTCGTCGAGTAGTGCCACTCAACAATGTCCGCAAACAACAATGAAATATTATGATGGCATGCTCTGGACTTTAATACAGTGTCGGTCTAGGACTCAAGTTTTAGAGATTAAAATTAATACCCACGCCTTCATCAAAAAGTCTAAAATATCGATTAAAAACATTTCAAATTAAACGGGCATTTATTATTTTAAACCATGATTTATTTGCCTGTGCCCTTAACACCTAAAATAAATGCTAAAATTAACTAGCTGAATACCCGTTATTTTGGTATATTAACGTATATGACAGCCATACAAATACTTAATAAACTGGATACTTAAATGCAAATTATATTTCATAATTTGGTAAGTACCTTTGGTAAGTTCTTTGAGGATTTAGCAGCACCGCACTATTTCGATAATTTATAAGAGCTCTTTAAATTAGAAAATACATCCGAACAAAGGCCAAGCCAATATCTTCTATGTAGCCTCTGCTGTGGTTTTAATTTACATCTCTCAAATTCCAATATTTTGTTACCATTGCTGCAACGGGATATTTTGCTACTCATATACCATCCAAAAGAGTTCTTGGTGGCGAAAACGCCGAAGGGAGCTGTGAGCCATGATAATACATTTTGTAGTTTCTGAATATACAGGGTGTCCCCAGTTTTAGTAGACATAGTTTGACATTTTAAGGCAAATAGAAAAAGTTACTATAAACATGGGGGTAGAAACCATTAGTTTTCAAGATAGCGTTTGAGAAATTAATCTGGTTTTTGCATATTTTAACTAATATCAAAGATCATAATATATTATGATCTTTGCTAATATTCTCTATTACTCCTATCAAAAACTATTTTTGGACGACCCGACTTCTACCTTTTTTATCTAGGATACTTCAAGACTCTCTTCATAATGCTTAACACGTTAAGCGCCATGGCAGTCCCTCGGGACCGATTATAGAATATTCATTTAGGCCACGGCGGTCCTTAGGGACCGCCGTGTACTAACATCGTTCTTATCGTTCTGTGCGCCAGCGGTCCGGCTCGAAACCCAATCTGACATGACGAACGGACCGCTGTGGCGTCTGGAGAGAGTGTGCCTACCAGAATTTTTTTATAAAAGAAACGACTATATATTTAACACCGTTTTACTCAATAAACGTATGTATTTATTATAAGAGATTAGAAATAAATTTAAGAGGTCTTATATAATAAAAAAAAAGTTATTTAAATACTTTTGAAACCGAATATAAGGGAAAAGAAAGTATTTTAAAATATTAGGATTTAGTTATTTATGATATAAAGCGAAACAATCTAAACAAAAATGAGGATTTCCCTCACAAGTGTAGCAGTATGTGGTCACTTTTCGGACTTGGTTTTTTTAAATATCCTGCTTTACCTTCTTGTCGTAACAACCTTTGCAGTAGCGTCTTACTTTGTGTGCATTTCCTTCCTTTTTTCTTAACATATGCACTGGTCGTTTTTTCTCAGACTTTGAGATAGATGGTACGTTAGTAGCACTATGTTCTGAAAACAGCAGACTCTCTATAATGCTTTCTTTGAAGTCTGTTATAGACATTGACGAATCATTTACGGATTTATAAAGGAAGTGTGCGTTTACCAAAGCGGTGCCAAATATCAGTTCGGTTGCACTGTTATAACTAGCCATTTGGTCCGACAAATCTATTGAACTTTTGCCTTTGTTGTAATCTAACACGGCTATGGGCTTTTCTATATCACCAGTGCGTTTTTGTATCAAAACAGTTTCGTGTGTATGCTTAGTGGACAGCATAAGTTCGTCTCTCCGATCTCGCCATTTTAGGACACATATTCCACGATGGTTCTCTTTGGCAATTATTTCGCCTCTTTTCAGTTTCTTATTGGTCACCTCTTTAGGATTACCTCTGCGGTTAGCCCGTAGGGTCCCCAATAGATGCGTTTTCTTATCTAACAGTAAGTTAGCAAGTTCCAAACTTGTATAATAGTTATCAGTAATTACTGTTCGGCCGCAATTCAAAAGTTTTTGTGATAGATCCAAAACAACATTAGTTGGAACGGAAGCACCTGCATCTTTGCTCTTTCCACAATATAGCTTCATATTCCAGGTAAAACCAGTACTAGAACACAATTTAAATAATTTTACGCCATACTTATGTGTTTTTTGTGGAATGTATTGCTTCATAATTAGTCGGCCACGAAATGGTACCAAACTTTCATCAATACAAAATTCTTGAGCGGGAGTGTACGCTTCTTGGAATTTTTTAACAAATAATTTCATCAAAGGTTCAACTTTGTATCCACGGTCTCCGTCAGGACACATTTCGTTATTACTGAAATGCCAATGGTTTAACAAAAGTTCAAAACGATTACGGCTCATAATCTGTCCAACTACACTACTTTGATACAATCTTTTCCTTTTGGTCCAGTAACATTCCAGTCTAGGTAGTCTAACTAGTCCCATGTATCCCACTATGCCAATAAATTTTTTCATCTCTTCTACACTGGTGGGTACCCAAGCACGAAGATGGCTAAATTCGGAAAAGTCATCGTTATTTATTAGCTTTTGCGATGCGTACAAATTGGTTTGGTCAGTCATAATTTGCAAAATTTCCTCGTCTAGAAAAAACAAAAAGAAGTCGATAGGAGATCCGCCGATCATTGCAGCAGCTATCTCTGGGGTAATACCCGTATTACAAGGGTCAAACGTAAACTTTTGATGATTACCCACTGGATCTCGCCATTCAATATTGTATGTTTCAACAATTTCGTCCATTTCGGCGTCATCTATGTTTGGGGCACCTTCTGTAATCGTATTTTGAATTGCATTATTTCCGTTATACGGATTTTGTTCCGTTATCAAATCTTTTTCTGTGTCGTATTCGTTACTTGTATTCTGATACGCAGTTTCATATTGCCGAGAGCATGACGTTTTGAAGGGCTCTTTAAAAGTCACATGCTC
Source organism: Pseudeuparius sepicola (assembly GCA_963920635.1). Classification (NCBI taxonomy): domain Eukaryota; kingdom Metazoa; phylum Arthropoda; class Insecta; order Coleoptera; family Anthribidae; genus Pseudeuparius; species Pseudeuparius sepicola. The sequence goes on from OY987299.1 coordinate 29,754,015, forward strand.
TACTATAGATTGATGTTCACAGGCGCCCTCAATTTCACTACGGTTACATGGCTCCAAAAGTTCCCCACAATTCAAATATTGAGGTAGTCCGGCACTGGGCGATACAATTTCATCCGTTACATGCCCTGCTTCAGAGTCACTCTCACTTTCACTCACTCTATACGTTGGATCGTCAAGGGAATCCGAAGAGCAGTGATATGGATCCTCCATTGATTCTGAGGACGAAGTTGAGTCTAAAAACACATTATATTTTTATTATTGTAAACAACGAACACAAAATAAATATTTACCATCACTATATAGAGATGCATATTTTTTTGTAAGCTCTAAAATACGTCTCGAACGTTGACTCATTGCTTTGTAATAATTAGAATCTAATATTCTAATAGAGGTATTGGGCAAGCCGGTAAATAGGTCTTGACGCACCAAGCCACAGATTACCCACCTTCACCAAGCATTAGCAGCTAACTGATTACTAATGTGGTGCAGAAAACAACAGCACAAAATATACAGGAACCAACAAGTCGGACCGCTAATGGGACCGACATGGCTCGTGGTGCACATATTTCCTACCCCGCCATGGCGGTCCGTGGGGACCGCTACCAACAACAATAAATAAAGTTGTCAAAATATACACTTTTTCAGTGTTTTTTCTTCGTTGCAGGGATCTAGTGGTATCTATAAGTCTCAGTGACATAAAATCTCAATTTGGCCAGGAGGCAAGTTTTATGAATATTTATTGGCGTTCAACGTGTTAATTAGGTATATTCCACACTGTAGTTTTGGGAATATTAGGTTAAGCCGATTTATAAATTTTCGCAGCCTAATTTTGTCTAATTTTGTTTTATTTTTAGCAGTTACTTTATTGTGTCCCTTCGTTTAGTTATCAGTAGTTTTCACACATTTTGATCACTTCCATGGTTTGTTATTAAAAATAATTATTATGTTTTGTGATTATTTATCATATTGCTTATTTAGCATTATTAATATAATTAATGAAAACAGAAAATTAACAGTCAAACTTGAATTAAGTACTTTAATTTGTCCCAATATACAGGGTTAACTATGACTTAGTACAAAAAATTTTACCACGTGCGCAGGATGGCTTAAGAAAACATAGAAAAATATTTTTAGATTTTTTTTACGATCTTTAAAAAAACGGGTAAAGACCCCTATTTTCCCTGTAAATCCCCGCCTTTAATGACGTCATCCAATTTGGCTTCTGAAGGTACTGACAGCTGAAGTGATTTTCCGCGGTGTTGCCGTTGATTTAGGAACGGTGAAAATACCTTTTTACTCAAACAAATTTAAAAAATACATAAATAACAATCGATTTGAATCTGTACAGATGCAGCGCTATTAGATTCCCCTTACCTTAGCTCGTATCCGGACCGGTTCCTACTCTCGCGGAAAGCTCATTACCGCGACACCACAAGCCGTCTCCCTTAATACCCCCGGAGCTCCTCTGATGAATTCTTGTCCACCATCTAACCTCTTCTGAAGCATAGATAAAGGATTTATTGTTCTGAAGCCTCGGCGGTATGAATTAAGCGACGTATCGGCCCGGTCGAGTCTATGAAACGTTTTTTCGACTGCTCCGCGTTGCCCCGTTCGTCATTTCATAACTTCCTAGCTAGGCAACTAACTGTACATACAAGGTTTGTTCCAACAGGGCCAATAACCGTGCTGAAGCACGTTCAGCGCATGCGCACTACCCCACTGGCTGTTCCAACTGAATTATGTACCTACCGACACGGGACGATACACGCACTGTTCCAGCCGATTTATGGATCATTTGTGTATCGTCCTTGTACGATAAAAACGGTGCCTGGTCTAAAGCAATAACCGCGTGTACTGACATGCGCAGTGTATGGTCGTGTGACAGAGATAAACATTAACCTCATATTTTTGTTTTTACGTAGATAGTTTTAAATCGATGGCTGGGATCGTGTTTTTTATTTCTTGTTGGGTAGGGCGGGGAATCGTTGAACAATAATTTTTTAGAGTGAAGAGTGAGGTTAGCCCACCGAACATTCGGTTAGCCACATATTAAACACGCAGGTTAGGTGCGGTCACAAATATGATTTGGTCGATTTGATTCACAATCCGTTCCATCTGAAATTTTCTTTGGGATCATTTGTTCCAACTCGAATTTACGTACCGTCACAGAACTGTACATGAACTAGATGATAACCCTTAAAGAACGCATGCGCTAGTTTTGCACCGTTCATGTGCGATCCCAAAGAAAATTTCAGATGGAACGGATTGTGAATCAAATCGACCAAATCACGTTTTGTGACCGCACCTAACCTGCGTGTTTAATATGTGGCTAACCGAATGTTCGGTGGGCTAACCTCACTCTTCACTCTAAAAAATTATTGTTCAACGATTCCCCGCCCTACCCAACAAGCCAAAAACCAACAAGAAATAAAAAACACGATCCCAGCCATCGATTTAAAACCATCTACGTAAAAACAAAAATATGAGGTTATTGTTTATCTCTGTCACATGACTATACACTGCGCATGTCAGTACACGCGGTTATTGCTTTAGACCAGGGACCGTTTTTATCGTACAAGGACGATACACAAATGATCCATAAATCGGCTGGAACAGTGCGTGTATCGTCCCGTGTCGGTAGGTACATAATTCAGTTGGAACAGCCAGTGGGGTAGTGCGCATGCGCTGAACGTGCTTCAGCACGGTTATTGGTCCTGTTGGAACAAACCTTTTCAAGTTTGGCTAGTAGCCGACGGAGGGCATTTGCGAACGTAACATGGCGTTATTTCCCAGTTTGGTCTTGATTTTCGCGGCAAATCGTTCAGCGTCTTTGTGAAAATGCCGGAGTATTCGAACGCCGAGTTAACGGACATGGTTATAATGTACGGGAGATGCGATGAAAGTGCACATCGAGCTGCAGCAGAATACCGTATTCGTTTTCCTAACAGGGCAAATATGCCTAACCCACGTACTTTCGTGAACATTGTACAACGTATGCGAAACACTGGTGTTTTGCAAGCTCGAAGGGGTGGGCGAGCAACCTTCCATAAGCACTACAGCTATTGCAAGGAGATTGGGAATATCTCAGAACAAGGCAAGTAAAATAAAACCAATAAAACTGACTTCTACCAAAGACTATCCCATGTGATGGGATTGTCTTTGCTTGCACCTAATACCTACATAAAATTTAAAATGTAACAATAAAATTATTTACAGGCATGGAGGATTGTAAGGGAAAACGGCCTTCACCCTTATCACATACAAAAGGTCCAAGCATTAGAAGCAAATGATTTTCCGGTGAGAATGACCTACTGCACTTGGCTACGTGATCGAATCGCCCAAGACCCAAACTTTGTTTTCAACATTCTTTGGACAGACGAATGCTGCTTCACACGTGCTGGGGTTTACACGTATGTAAATTTTTTACTTACTTATAGCTTTCTCTCTTCCATATTATCTTTTTTATTTATTATAAAATTGGCTATGTCAATCCTAACGCCTTCGCCAAAATTGTGAATATTTCTAATTTTTGTTGTTTTTTTTTAGAAACAACAGCCATATTTGGTCCGATGAGAACCCACATGCTGTTCGGCGGTTTAATTTCCAACGTCGGTTTTCCATCAATGTTTGGGCAGGAGTTTATGGAGATCGATTAATTGGACCATACATTCTACCGGAAAATTTAAACGCTGAACGATACTTGTATTTTCTGACAAATGTTTTGTTTGATAATTTGCCACTACAAATACTGCATGACATGTGGTTTATGCACGATGGTGCACCAGCCCATTTTGCGAGACCTGTTCGTGCACTTTTAGACGACCAATGCCCCAACCGTTGGATCGGAAGAGGAGGGCCCATTGCATGGCCGCCGCGATCACCAGACTTGAATCCAATGGATTTTTGTATTTGGGGATTCATGAAGGCGATTGTGTACGAGCAGGAAATCGCCAACGAGCAGCAGTTACGTGAACGAATTGAAGGTGCAGCTGTTCAAATCCGGAATAATCATGGACTTTTTGCACGTATCCGGACTTCTTTAGTTAACCGAGTGAATTTGTGCATCGAAGTTAACGGCGGCCTCTTTGAACAGCTACTGTAGTGCTTTGCATGTGCAATGTGTGCTAGTGCAGTTGTGATTTTTTGGTTACCCTTCGGGGTTTTCCTGGCGGAGGGGATCTACCTCGTCGTGGTCGTCAGGCTGAGTACCTCGCTTCAAACAAAAGGAATAGCAGAGGGAAACCAAGAGATCCCCAACAGATTTAGAAAATGTGAATGTTGTGTTGTGTGACTTTTAATGTAAAAAAGCAAGAAAACAGAAAATGGTGCAAACAATCCTGGAAATGTCAGTAAGGTAGGTGTTTCATAGGCATTCTACATGTTCCTTAGAAAGTAATCGTTTTTAAAAGGAAATCGAAATTTTGTGGTGAATCCTCGGATAAATTGATAGACGTGGCAACGCCGCGCTATTGACATACGCGAAATTTTTAGACATGTCGCGCGGGCGTCCATAGGCGGCGTTTTTTGAGGGGTTTAATACAATTTGAAAAAAAATTTTTTTAGGCTTAAGACAAATGTTAGAAAATTTTTGAAAATTTATTTTGGCAAGTCTAATTTTTCTTTATCTGCCATAAAAATTTTTGTACTAAGTGATAGTTAACCCTGTATATAGTTGTTAGGGCTCGTATTGTGTTTTCCATGTTTAAAAGTGTAAGTATTAAGAATTACTTCAAATTCATTTTCCCTACATGTTACAATTTCAAATGAATTTGAAAAGGGTAAGGTCCTTTTTTCTACAGGATGTCTCAGGTTTTAATCGGGAAATTGTCATAGGCGATAGAACTGGTAGAAAAGAAAAGTTCATATGAACAGCTTCGTTTTTGAGCTACAGGCTGTAAAAGCTGCAAAAAAACTTATTCTTCAAAAATATCAAAAACTACTTTGCCCATTTTGATAAAACTTGGTACGTTTTTAATAACAAGAAAGGAGCTTAATTTGATGTACTTAATTATATTTATTTGTTCCCGAGGCGACGCTGGAGCATTAGATAAGATTAAATGTGAGCACACCACTGCTTCTTTATAACTGTGACATTATTTTAAGATTAAATAATTAATAAAAAATACAAATTTTCTTGTCTCTATCTTGCTTACTTTTCGAGAAAAAAATAAATAAAATTTGCTTGTGCCTGAAGAAAGAAATTTAGTTCCATTATTAAAATTAAATAATAAATAAAAAGGAAATACATGCTATTTATTAAATTAAATTACAGTAGTTGTTCTAATTGATAACCTGCATCAACAAAGAAGCTTTAAAACAAACAAGTTTATAGAACTTTTATTTTTACGAGTTATATATCACCTACTAAATTTTCCCGATTAAAACCCGACACACCCTGAATAAAAATTATTCTAAAAATTATAAATCAACTTACCCAACCATTATGAATCGACAAAATCGATACAAATCGAATATATGTTGGTAGTTTAAGGGCACTGGTTGGGTAAGTATAATAATAATAATAATAATTCTCACCCTCACAATACTCCAAACTAGGAGTACCCCAGAAGCAAAGCAACCACATGCTTGTGCGGGGGAGGGGGGCAATTACTATTATTTTGTCTTCGTTGCCATTTGCGGCTAGGGCCGACTTTTTTCCCGATAGAACTAGGATAGCATTCGCTCAAGTACTACGGAAAACCCTAGAAAACCGTAGTAATCCCAGTGAGTGTAGGGCAATTAGTAAATTACACGGATAATATAAGTTTATAATTTTTAGAATAATTATTTTTGTCTAGGTACATTGCCTACATTTATAGTCTCGGCCCGATGATATAAATCTTAAGTTACGAAACCAGTTGCCACAAATTAAAAAAGAGTTGTAAGAAAATAGGATCTTTTATCAAATCCCTGTTGTACAAAAAATAATCCATTGGTATAATACCAATTATAAAAAGAATCCAATGGTATAATACCAATGGATTATTTTTTTGTATAGTAATAGAACATAAAAACACACAGAACACCCTACAGAAGAGTGAAACTTTAAACAGACTTAAGAAATGTCACTTAAAAAAACAGGATCATATGGATCTGCATACGCTTCGTTTTGGAGATTCAGGGTTTGGGTTTAAAATTTCTTCTGAAAAATCAATTTATTACTTTGAAATATTCTAAAGCCATTGGAGATATTATAAGAGATAAAGTTTTCTTTATCTTTTAATTTTACTTTATTTTTAAGAAATAACCAACGGCATTTGTCCCTTGATTTGAACTAGAGTAATCTGTGCTATAGGCAGAGAACATTGTTCTGCTATTTATAGCATAGACCTATATAGCTAGCGAAGCTATTATAGGTCTGTGGCTATAGGCATGAAGTATACCTTTTAATACTGGAACTTTCTATATAATAAACTGAAAATTGTTAATGATTATTAAAGGCATCCTTTATCAAATTACCAGTTTGATTTCAACCAAATTCCGTCCGCACTATTCATAACATCTACAGATGTTGCCCTTGAAATTCATGTGGACCATTGCTGTAGACTAGACCAGACAATGACATAAGAACGCCGCGTGCGGCTAAAATTACCCATCCATGAACGCGCATCGGGCAAAGTTTCGATCATTTCCATCTAGTCCGGTCCAATAACAAATTTCAGGCCACTTAAGTTTCCCCTTGATTTAATAATTACTCCAGTTAATTTGTCGATAAATAAGTTAGTTTGCCGTCTACACACGGGCGACAGCGAGGAGGTCGCCTTATTGATTCGCCAGTATTTACGGAGATAGGTTATGTTGTGTAGGTGCTTCACCCGCGAACTAGTCGGATCTGGTATTATAAACACGACTTGAAAAATTATCCATTGTCTGGGAAATGGGTTTTTTTCTAAAGCAATTAATTATTTAAAATAAATTCGGATTTTGGTCGTGAATCCCAGATAACTGTCACGCGCGAGATATGGCGTTTTGGAAAAAGATAAATTTGAGTTTTTTCCAGAGAGCGACCTACAGTGTTGTGAACTACACGGAGGCTTTCTTTTACCAGTAAGTACCAAAATTTAAAAAAATGCACTTTCAATGACATTGGCAAAAATATAATATATTATTGTAGGTATTATAATAGGTACATAAAAATGGTTTGAAATTATATTTATGTTTATCGTTATCTTTGGTAATACTACCAATGCATTTCAGGTAATCTCATACATTCTTCTGAAAAAAATGTAAATAAATCCCAACGCGATGCAAATTATTGAAAATATATTGTTATACATAATATATTTAGAAATTTTAAAGTGTCCACTACATATTTATGGTTACGCCACTGTGTCCTTCCTTGAAATTGTAGTATTGCTACATCGATTGTAAATAGGTAATATTGCATTATTTCAAAGAGAAAATTATTTGTGATAATTTATTTATTGCTTTTTTGCAGAAAATGCATTTATTGTTATTTGTGAAGGTATACGTACCTCAAGTGCGAAGCTAAACATTTTATAAAAGAAAATGAAAAAGGAACTGTGGTTTTTAATTTCAAAAGTCGCGCACACTAGTTTTTCTACAAATGTTTCCTAATAATCAAAGTCCACTTGAATCATTCAAAAGAATTTGTGGAAGTCATATCAAATATAGAAATATTTGCGCCAGACCATCGGTTTCAACAATATGATAATTTGCTTTATCGCACTACCGCAGTAGTAGGTCGCGAAATAGTGGCTTTATCGCTTTCGCGCATTAGAGGATTAGAGCACGAAGTAGGTAATATTTCGCGGATTCGGGACTTAGGCATTATCATTATCTTATGTATGCCATAACAAAGAAAATGTGTACCTAACCATTTAAGTATCATATTATAATTATATGAGCTATGCGCTATGCACCTCCAGAATCAAGCATTTAGGCCAGTTTCCAGACCGATATACAGGGTGTCCTAGAATATGTGAGCAATCTCTATACAGGGGACGTTAAAATAACATGGCAAGTTCCTATAAAAAATTTCCCCAGGGGACCCACCTACGGAGAAAATTTTTATAGGAACTTGTCATTTTATTTTAACGTTCCCTGTATAAATCCGAGAGATTGCCCACATATTCTGGGACACCCTGTGTATACAGTGTCCTCCAAAAAGTTCGCAGCATAGGGGGGAAATTTTTAATTAATGTTCTATTTAGAAATTTAATTTTGGGGTTATCTTTTGCTTGAAAAAAAGATGAAAAATGACCTACTCAAACGTGGTCATGTGACTTTCGTTATCTGTCAAAAATGACATTTAAAAAAATATATCGCCAAAAATGGGTTCATTTGTTAAAATATCAAAAAGTTTTACTTGAAAAAGTTGTTTCTTTTTTAATTTTACGTAAGTGTACCAAATTTGAACGCTGTAATAAAAGATTTAGTTTTTTGCCAATTTTTAATATTTATGAAATTTCTGAAAATTTTAAAAACTTGTAACTTCGTAAAAACTTTTTTATATCACTAGCGTTATCATTATATTAAGTTTTTATAACTAATTACCGATAAGAATAGGTATTTTTTTTAAAAGCAAATGATATTAACTCTTTAAAATTCTGTTATGTTTGCTGCAAAGTTGATGTACCGTCTAGAATTTAGGGTATACATTTATTTACATTACGTTTTCCAGTTCTAAATTTATGCCAAAAGAATAATAAATTAAATTATTATCAACTATTTTAAGTACCTAAGCAAAATTCTTAACTTTTATGGAACAAAATAATTATTCCCTTTAAGTTTAATTTCACATTAATCTATTGATGAGTAAGCCATGGAGACAATTGAAGCAATTGTTTTTACCATTCTCCATTTCAAAAGTATTAATAATTAAACTGTCAAATAAAAACAATTGCTTCAATTCTTTCCATGGCCTACTCATCAATATCGATTAATGTGTAATTAAACTTAAAGGTAATAATTATTTGTTCCATAAAAGTCAAGAATTTTGCTTAGATATGTAAAATAGTTTGATGATAATTTAATTTATTATTATTTTGGCATCAATTTAGAACTGTAAAACGTAGAGTTAATATCATTTTCTTTTAAAAAAATACCTATTCTTATCGGTAATTAGTTATAAAAAGTTAATATAATGATAACGCTAGTGATATAAAAAAGTTTTTAGGAAGTTACAAGTTTTTAAAATTTTGAGAAATTTGATAAATATTAAAAATTGCCAAAAAACTAAATCTTTTATTAGAGCGTTTAAATTTGGTACACGTAAAATTGAATTGAAAAAGAAACAACTTTTTCAAATAAAATTTTTTGATATTTTAACAAATAAACTCATTTTTGGCGATATATTTTTTTAAATGTCATTTTTGACAGATACCGAAAGTCACATGACCACGTTGGAGTGGGTCATTTTTCATCTTTTTTCAAGCAAAAGGTAACCCTAATATTAAAATTTAAAATAAAGCATTAATTAAAAATTTCCCCCCTATGCTGCGAACTTTTTGGAGGACACTGTATACAGGGTGAGTCCCATCTAAAGGCAGAACCAAAAACAAAAGGTAGAACTCGCTAAAATAAGCACATATGCTCAATAAACATTAGCTCAGAAACGCTTGGTTCTCCATATACAGCGTGTTGAAGATTTTCCAAAAATAACATATTTTTGAAATTTTTTTCGAGCCCGTTTAAGAATTTCAACCAAATTTGGTACACATTATGCATCGGTAGGTTGCCATTTTGTGCAATAATTTGGCCGGATTCAGATGACCAGCGGCGTAGATAGCCCATTCAATTTGGAAAAAAAGCGCCTCTTGGTATTTTTTTTATTTCTGGTACAGTTTCTTCGTAATTTCGGATTTTATAAACTAGTGCCAAGGTGATTATGCTGGCATTTAAAATAAAATTATTTGTGTCTACGCCGCTGCTCATCTGAACAGGGTCAAATTATTGCACAAAATGACAACCCATAATATGTATCAAATTTTGTTGTAATTTTTAAACGGGCTCGAAAGAAATTAAAAAATATATGTTAAAAGTTTCAACACACTGTATATTGAGAACCAAGCGTTTTTGAGCTAATGTTTATTAAGCATATATGTGCTTATTTTAGCGAATTCTACCTTGTGTTTTCGGCTCTGCCTTTAGATGTGACTCACCCTGTATAATAATAATATAATAATAATTTACAAAAAAAACGTAAGGAAAAAAACGTGACAATTTTGTACAGCTAAGTGGTGCTGGAAACGAAATCAGCATCCATAGCCAACTTGTCACGCAATATAAAAAAATCCTCAAATTGAGCCAAATTATTAATAGCCGTGGTATGTTTATTTTAAGAGACATAGGAAAACTTTTATATTGAAAATTGATGTCACTGAGAAGTTTTATCTATCTTGGTGCCACATCTTTGTTTCTTACGTTTTTTGTTGTAGGTTGCAAAATAAGCGAGAAAATCGCGGTGGTAGTTCTAAAAAAAGCATTCCTAGGTTTATAATATACAGGGTTGTCCAAGTTTTATGGATAAAACTTCAGGAATCTATAGAAAACGTCAAAATAATTATTATACTATTTTTCATATAAACATGTATCGAAATCCTAACGGTTTTTGTTATAGTTGCCAAAGTTCTATTTTTTCAAAAGCTTTCTTTAATTTATTTCTCCATTTCTTCTAAAGGAAGACAGTTAAGGCAAACATATTTGGTACAATTTAGACACACATTAAGTGTTATAAATTAAACATATTTTGGCCTGTCTACTTCCACCAGTGCCGGAGACTCGGGATCAACCATAATATTTTTTTAATAAAAAAAAATTGTACGCCACTGGAAAAGAAATATGTTTTGCCTTCACTAAATTTGCCAATTAATTCTAAAAAGGACCATTATTGACTTTTTCGAAAAATGTAACTAAAGGTGTATGCAAAATTTCAGCTCAATCGGATGTCAGGAAGTGGTTCTAATTCAGCTTGCAAGATTCGACCCACACTAACAGGTGAAGTTAAATAAAAGCTTGTAATAATAAATAATAATTACAACTAAAAACAGTATGTGGACAACACGTGCAAAATACCAATAATCTATTATGAGCAGTGTATTTGTGGTTACAACCAATTTTCTATGAACAAAATAAATATTTGTCATAATGGTCAAATTCCATATACAGGGTTGGGCGAAAGTCTGGAAAAAATCATATCTTTTTTCTAGTTTTTTTTCTTACAAAACGCAAAAACAGGTCAATTTTCTTTCGCTATTCCCCATTTCTTAGCAATATAAAACATTTTTTTCCTTCAACCCTTTAGCTGGAAGCCACCCCTCCTTTTTTTTCAAATGAGAACATATGGCTTGCGTGGGCTCGTTGAAAAGCTCGTGAAAAACTGAATACGAGTATACCATTTTTTTATTTTATTTATGCTGTTATTACAAAATAAGAAACAACATTTATATCAGTAAAAAATTCCTGTGAATGGGTTATTATTTTACGTTGAAGGAATAAAAAACAAGCAAAGAGTGTTGGAGGCAAAAAAGTTACTCCTTTTTTGTATGGTTAAGGAAACACGTAGTATTGTAGTAATTTTCTTGTAAATTGAATCGAAACGTCCACTTTAATAATTTGGTAGTGCCAAAGTGTTGTCAGCTACGTTAAAATTACTGCCGAATACACTTTGGCACTACCAAATTAGTTTCGATTCAATTTACAAGAAAATTACTACAATACTACGTGTTTCCTTAACCATACAAAAGAGGAGTAACTTTTTTGCCTCCAACACTCTTTGCTTGTTTTTTATTCCTTCAACGTAAAATAATAACCCATTCACAGGAATTTTTTACTGATATAAATGTTGTTTCTTATTTTGTAATAACAGCATAAATAAAATAAAAAAATGGTATACTCGTATTCAGTTTTTCACGAGCTTTTCAACGAGCCCACGCAAGCCATATGTTCTCATTTGAAAAAAAAAGGAGGGGTGGCTTCCAGCTAAAGGGTTGAAGGAAAAAAATTTTTTATATTGCTAAAAAATGGGGAATAGCGAAAGAAAATTGACCTGTTTTTGCGTTTTGTAAGAAAAAAAACTAGAAAAAATATATGATTTTTTTTTCAGACTTTCGCCCAACCCTGTATATATGGTCTGCCTAAGTTACATAAGGCGGGTTTCCCATTGTTTCCTATTGTTTCTAATGTCAACTCACCAACATATAATCTATCAAATTTTTTTCTAATGTTATTAACAATATTATTGGTAGTGGACCGTTCCATTTAAAAGATTCTTGGCATTTTCACTCTTTTATCAAGGATATATAATTTGGATAAATACCAAAGGACCACGTTCTCGTATCTTTCGATGTTAAATCTTTGTTTACCGATATTCCTATTGATTTGCCTATCACATGTATAAAAAAAACATTGGGATAAAATAATCCCTTTTACAAATCTTCCTTTAGAGGACTTTGTTGCTGGAGTCTCCTTATGTCTTAATTCTACAGTGTTTAAATTTAATAATGAAATGTATTCTCAAATTTTTGGCATTGCCATGGGATCACCCATATCTCCTATACAATAGCCAATTTGGAAAACAATGTAATTGATAACCTTCATATAAAGCCTTTCTTATATAAAAGATATGTGGATGACTGTTTTCTGTGTATACATAAAGATGAGGTTATTAATACTTTGAATGCATTTAACAATTTTCACCCACGGCTGCAGTTTACAATGGAGAGCGACTATAACAATAGTATTAATTTTCTTGACATTAGTATCACATATAATGATAAGGGTGATATACTCACTAATTGGTATACTAAAGAGATCTGGTCGCAACGGTATTTAAATTTTAGTTAAGATGTTCCTAATAAATATAAAAAAAGTGTTATTAATAATTTGACTGACAGAGCCATCATACTATCACACTCTCAATTTCGACCTAAAAATTTAAAAAAGGTTAAAGCGGCTTTAAAGAATAGTTATTTATGTACCAAGGCACTGAAGTTCAACTTTTTATGACTCATGTGGAGTTTAGTTGCTGAGGCCTCTGGCCGAGGCAAATAAACCACATGAGTCATAAAAAGAACTTCAGTGCCGAGGTACATATTATATTTTATTTTTTTAAGAAAATAATAATAAGGGATCACCCGTCCACGAACCGACTACGCGCGGCGTTGCTTGACTTTACCGATCGCTCTACCTAGTTAGTTAGTTAGTTAGTTACAACATCTCTTTATTTCCTACTAAATTAGACAAGTAGGAAATAAAGAGATAGGACAAGTATAATGACGTACGGCACCTTCTGACAGAAAAACCAAACTGCTGCTTCTTGTGCAGCCTACACAACAAATCTATTGATATTCAAATTTACTAAAATATGTATACTGAAGGATTGCGCTTCTATAGGAAACAATTTCGCAATGTGTACGAAAAGTTAAATGAGCCTTTATCGGCCGGGTTTTGAATATTTGGTCACTTTTGACGGGCGATTTCTCCGCGTATGACGTTTGATGTTTACATCTCGCCAAGGCCTACTTATTGAAAAAATCGTACAATAATGGCCTACATTATTGTACGATTTCTGTGCTTTTAATGACGATTTTGGGACATTTTAATGCCGATTTCAAGAAAAATAATTATCCTCCTCTTTTTGTGAACTCTATAATGAAGAAAAGAATACATAAAATCTACAACTGCCAATCTAATAATGGTAATAATCAAAATAAAAATAAATATTTTTCAATGCCATATTATAAAGAAATCTCTGAACCTATTGCTAGCATTTTTAAAAAACATAATGTTACTGTTGCTCACAAACCATTAAATAACACAGGTAAACTGTTTTCAAAACTAAAACCAAAGGTTGACAAGATGTTACAAACTAATTTAATTTATAAAATTAAGTGTACTGGGTGTCCCGCCTCGTATGTGGGTCAAACAAAACAATATTTGAAAGACAGAATAAATAGACATGAATTGGACGTACGAAATAGAAACATTTTTTCAACGGCTCTTAGTAAACATGCGATAGAAAATTGTCATGGTTTTGATTTTGATAATGTTGACATACTGGATTGCGAAAGCGACCTAACCAAAAGAAACTTTCTTGAAATGGTATATATTAAAAAAATCAAAATGGTATTAACTTAAAGACAGACTTAAATAATATGTCAAAAATTTACCAAAACCTTCTTCAGTTGTAACATTTCTCTTAAGCACCCTGTAATGTAATAAAATATACCTTGTTTTTTCTTTTGCTGCGAGGTGACGTATTCTTTTTTATATGTATGAATTTTTAAACTTGCTTGGTTTCGTTCTCAGTTCCAACCAAAACGTTTTAACTCCTCGATGATTTTATACTATTGATAATAATTTTAAAATGCATTGATCTAAGTAGATGTTGATGTACCTAATTATAAATTGACATGAATTCATACATGATTGTAAGTATTTTCTATTTGGCTATGTAATTTAAAAAAAAATAGTGTGTAACATCTTTTATCCGTTTTTAGCATTATTTAATTTAATTCTGATGATGGCTATCAGCCGAAACGCGTAATGTAATTTATGTGAATTTTAAATAAATAAATGATGGTCGATTCCCAGGATATGAATGGAAAATCATAAAAATAGGGACGTGTAGATAACAGCTTAATTCTGCATTATTGTAAAAACAATAGTAAAAAATTAATCCACTTACTTAATGTGTGTCTAAATTGAACCAAATATGTTTGCCTTCCTTTAGAGAAATAAAAGAAAACATGAAAAAAATGAACTTGAAAAATTGAATTGAAGAAAACCGTTAAATTAGGATATCGATACATATGAAAATATCTTCTTATTACCACTTTTTCTATAGATTCCTGAAGTTTTATCCATAAAAGTTAGACCACACTGTATATAATCGATTTAAAAATGCATTAATTTATATCACGTCAATTAAGTATGTATATTGGACAAATGATCTTATTTCGATCTGATTTTGAAGCATTTCATTTTGTCACCTTGCGGGATTTCGGGTGGGAGACATTATTGGGGAAAATCTGAGTTTCTTCCGGATGGATTCTGCATCAGCGAAACTTCTCGAAGTTTCGAGAACTCAGATTCATCCCTTGTGGAAGTTTCCAATCAAGATTATTATTGGGAAAATCAGAAACAAGTAAACTTTTTCTCTTTCCGAACCTGTCGCGAAATCGTAGAAAATTACAAGTACATTTTATATTGCAGCCTTAAGAGGGACAAAAAATTTGGTTTTGATTTTTTTCCAAAAACGGTTGAATCTAGAAACTTTAATTTTGGGATTATGTGACCAGAAAGTTAGAAGATACTTTGCGGTAAAATTACTTTTTGCACCTTATGCATTCTACGGGTAGAGACCCGAAATACCTATTCGTCTTTTTTACAAAACTTTTTTGCTATTTTTTCTTTAACTTAATAGTTTGACTGGAAACAAATAAAATTACTTTTCTGATATTTGCACATCATTACTGAACACCGTGTATATAACTTGCATAAACATGCTTTATTAACCGCAGTGTCGTATGAGTAGGTATACCTACAGAAATTTGTGAAAACTGCATGACGCTTATGTCCCATATTCTTTTTGTGGCGCCAATTGGAGTTTTTTATGCTGTTTCAAAGTTACTTTACAGATACTATACCGACATATTTTCACTTTTTAACACATCCATTCCCTCATAACCATTCTCGATTTACTGTATTTCTTCAAAATAATGCCAGAATTGCGAATTGCCAAAAACGTAGAAAACGACGTATTATCACGCCCTATTTTCAAATTCACCCCTTTACACCCCCTTTTTATAATGCTGTCAAAAATTGTTCTCTAGTAACAGTCTCTTGGGTAGCTAGGTACTAATTTCGTTGGCTAAGAAATATTGTATTACGAAAAACTAAATACCTAATAATCCGAACACTCCTATTATTGTATGTAGGCGAGATTATGTATACCTACCAAATTTGAAGCTGTTACATGTCATTTTAATGAAGATAATAATAATAATTATAAATTAGGAATAATGAATTAAAGATTATACATATAATCTGATAAAAATGTCAAGAACATTCAAATGGGCAGATAAAAATGCCATAAGTATTAACAAAGACCTACGAGTATATAGCTTTATAGATCTGTTGTATTATATATATATATATATATATATATATATGTCTTGGCAAATTTCAAGGTTTTGAGTTTTTTGAATGGACCCCTTATATATATATAGGCACATTTTATCAACATTTTTTTTTATCAAGAATTATATAGTCCTTTTTACAAAAAGAATGTTAAAATATAATGGAGTTTAACAAATATTGCCAAAGAAAATAGTAGGTATGGTATACGCGACTGAATTTAAGATGCCAACGCCAACTAACATATGGGCCATCGTCACATTCGTCACCTATACATTTCGTGTTCGTCACCTTGTGAACGGTGCTAGCCACAAGGTCTACACTGCGTTGTTCTTTGTTGTTGTTCATTGCACGATACACTTATCGTGGTTCATTGTTGGCATGGCCATGGCCCATAGACTAGTTTAGCTTGAGCCTAGAGGAGGCGTATTTCTTATATTCAATGGCGTATACCGTTGATTCGTATACCCAGGGCTCCCGTAAGCGGGCGTGCAACACGGTCGCCCCCCCCCTCCCCCCCTCCCCTCCGGCAGGGCGGCAAACGTTGGTCCACCCCTCAGAGAAATAACCAAGGATTATTTCTCTGAGGTCCACCCCAAGAACGTTATACGGGTCTTGGGTCCACCCTGTTTATTTTAAGACATATAGGAAAGCTTTCATATTTAAAATTGATGGCACTAAGAAGCTTTATGCAACAGTTATTAGGGGGGGGGGGCGCCAATTTTAATACGCACGTTGGCCGGCGGTCAACTGCCTTGGGGGGGGGGGCGCATGCAAATTGGGCACCAAACAGGTATTTTCCTCTTTGCGGTCAGTTTCGAGGGTTTATGAAAACTGCAATTTGGGCACCGAGGCCCAAAGGGTGGGTCAGGAGTAATAAAATCAAATTAAAATTATTAATGCATGTAACCTATATAAGGCCCTGCAAAAATGAAACACATTTTATTATTGTTTGGTTATTGACATTGTTATAGCGCGTATCGTGTATAGTTGCAATGGAAAATGGAAACCAAAATAATTTCCAGTAATCGAGGAAAACCAATGGTGTGTTTGATAATTTTAAATTTAGTTTTACTAAAGACATAAAGTCTACGAGTGAAAAGTTTTGGAGGTGTACAAATCGGCAGTGCAAAGCAACGGTACATACCCTCGGGTCATCAAAGGACATCGTAATAACTAAACATCCAGGAGAGCACAACCACGAGGCAAATTTGGCAAGCCTAATACATGTTGTAAGTGTTACTTGCAAAAGGAAAGCTACAGAAGACCTTGCGGAAAAACCTATGAAGATAATACGCCAGGAGTTACAAAGGGACCTTCCGAGTAACTTAACGACAACGGATGTCCAATACATAAGACGAATACTACCAACTTTGCCGAAGAACATGAACGAGGTACATTTAGCTTTATCTAGTTTGAATGTAGTTACGTCGCGAAATGAGAATTTCGTACTAATTAATAACGAAAGGGATAACATCGTAATTTGTTCTTGTGATACAAACATCAACATTATTAAAGACGTGTCACGCATTTACATAGATGGCACTTTTAGGTACTGTACAAAATTCTTCAGCCAATATTTCACTATACACGGTTTTGTAAATGGAAGATACAGGGTGTTCACGAAATATTGGAGACCCCCCTTAACTTTCTTATTTTTGACCAGAGGAAAAAGTGTTTTATCTGAAAGTTGTAGAAAAATTTCTCAGCTTTCCTACGCTGTTTTCAGAAAGAAAATCGAACATCGCGTTTTCAAGATGGAGACCTAAGTTGTGTGTTAAATGGAACACCCTGTATATTATTGAATTTTTAGATTCTACACTTCATTCCGATTACAACGATATATATATTTAATATGTTTTATATAACTTTTGTCATAGAAAACTGCATTTTAATACAGGATTAATATTATATCTTGATTGTTATTTAACAAAGATCCGAATGAAAATATAGAAGAACTGCAAGGGAAAATTGTCGAACGGATACATTTTTTAAATAACAATCAAGACATAATATTAGCAAGTATTAATAATTTGAAAAATAGATATCGCTCATGCCTCCAAGTGAACGGATTACAATTCGAACAGTTCTTACGAAAAATATTGTTATTGTTATACTTTGTTATATATTTTGTTTGTGTAGTAAAATTTATATGCTTTTCGGTTGTGTTTTTATGATCTTTTCTCTTGGAACAAATAAAAAATAGTCTTAATTATTGTGTTAGTTCTAGTTTCATGGCCACCTTAGTTTTTGTGTAATCCTGTTTTAAAATGCAATTTTCTACGACAAAAGTTATATAAAACATATTAAATATATATATCGTTGTAATCGGAATGAAGCGTAGAATCTAAAAATTCAATAACATACAGAGTGTTCCATTTAAAAAAACAAAAGTTAGGTCTCTATTTTGAAAACGCGAAGTTCGATTTTCTTTCTGAAAACGGCATTGGAAAGTTGAGAAATTTTTCTAAAACTTTCATATAAAACACTTTTTCCTCTGGTCAAAAATAAGAAAGTTAAGGGGGGCTCCAATATTTGTAATTAATAAATAATTGTTGGTTGTAGGTTTCACTTGTCTCAGGCATGGTACCTGGTACCGAAAAATTCAAACTTGTGGTTTGGTGCCGGAATACAAGCATGAGGCAAGTGAAATAGGCAAGTGGTTAAAATTAGATCTGGATCCGACCGAAGTAGGTGAGTGTTTTGCTCTTGAATTGTCTGAAAATATGCACCAAGACCCCCGAGTTGTGAAATATGCCGACTATTTAGTAGATACTTATATTTCTTAAGAGTCACTTTTTCCACCTATTATCTGGGCAGAACATTCATCTACCATCGCACGTATGTACAACAAATGCTTGTGAGTCTTTTCACAGTAATTTTAACAACTCCATATATGCTGAACGTCCTAACCTATCCGTTTTTGTTGAAAAACTGAAAGAGTTTCAAACCGACACATATATATTAAAATTCAAAGTCTTCAAAAACCTATACAAATCCATGACATGAAAGTTAAAAAGACAGAAATTTATTGAACTTAATTGACCGTTGAACGTTGAACGTACAGGTAAAAATAAGAGGCTCGGTGCCCAAAATGCAACTTTTGTAAAGAGGACCTTTTGGGTCGGTGCCCAAAATGCATGTTGGATTAGTCCATTTATTGCCTTGGTGCCCAAAATGCAAACTCCCCTTGGGGGGCCCTGGATACAGGGCCCCCGTAAGCGGGCGTGCAACGCGTGCGCAGCACGCGGGCGGCTCTTCCGGCTCTTAAAATGTATATATATTTTTTAATGTTTGTAATTCATACTCTTATTATTTTGTTTTTGTTTATTAGAATCTGTTTTTGTAATAAACTTTTATATAACTGATCAACTTATTTTTTATATAAAGGATGATTTTTTTAGAACTACCATTTTCTCGCTTATCTTGCGCCTTACAAAAAAACACGTAAATAAACAATGTGGCAATTTTGGACAGCTAAGTGGTGCAGCAAAATAAGTCGGCATCCATGGCCAACTTGATGCGCAATATAAAAAACACCTTTGAGCAAAACAATTAATAGCCGTAGCATATGTTTATTTTAAGAGATAGAGGAAAACTTTCATATTGAAAATTGCGTAACTGGGAACTCAGATAGTTTCAGAAAATTACACAGGGAAATGGGCCTCCATGCCCAATTTTTCGCGCTGTACTAAAAAAACTTCAAATCGACAAAAATTTTCATGCGCCCTCAAAAGAGCCGAAGACCCTGTGTAATTTGTTGAAACTACCTATCTGAGTACGTGGATGGATAAAGCTTCTCAGAGCCATCAATTTTCAATATAAAAGTTTTCCTATGTCTCTTAAAATAAACATTCCACGGCTATTAATAGTTTTGCTCAATTTGAGTTTTTTTTAATATTGCGCGACAAGTTGGCCATGGATGCCTGTTTCTTTTCCAGCACCATTTAGCTGTCCAAGATTGCCATATTTTTGTTCCTTAAGTTTTTTTTTGTAGGACGCAAAATAAGGGAGAAAATCGCGGTGGTAGTCCTAAGAAAATTATCCTGTATAGTATTTAAGCATGTTATTTTATGACTGATGTACCAAGGCTTTCACGTTATTTCTGTTAGAATTAGAGAAACACATTTTCTTGGTTAATTTTTTATTTGAATGTTACTTTATGAGTGATGTACCTACCAAATGTTCACTTTATTTTTTGTTAGAGTTAGACAAGTATTGATTTGCTTTTTATTTTATGGAATAAATGTTTTATTTTTATATACCTAAATAATCAACATTGTTAATTTTATTTCGCACGCGGGCGGTCAACTGCCTTGCGGGGCCCAGCCTGGGTATAGTATTTTTAAAGTCACTTGAAACAGCATAAAAAACTCTAATTGCATAAAAAAATTCAATATAGGACATAAGCGTCACGCAGTTTTTTAAAGATATACATGTTCTAAAAGCAACATAATATTTCACTTTTAAGGGTTTTTTAAGGTTGTCGTCAAACACAACGTAATGGTTAATGCACCATACAATATTGTCAAAAGGTCTCTAAAAAGCCATACCTATCGATTACAACTATTTACGCAAGTATATCCTAAAATCTGTTAAATTATCGCACGCCTATCCACCGCATTTCCCTTTACAAAGTGGCCGGCCGTCGAACAGTGTAGCCCATGCAAGTATTGGTGATATATTAGGCGAGCATGCAGTCAGTTGTTTTTACTACAATATCTATCGTCTCTGTCTCCTTCATCTCCTTTTACTTATAATACCAGGTGCGGTTTAATATGGTTAAAAAAGTGTTTTGACTCGTATTTTATTGCCGGAAGAGCCTGTTCTCGAGCTACCCTGGTAAAATATAAATGAACTCACTTGGAACACACTGATATACGAGGCGCGATCTATTTCATAGCTTTTACCACGCTCTGCTACACTGGTAAAAATACCAGACTTATCAGCCGAAATCACCCGTATAAAATTCACAGGTTTTTATGCTGTTCCAAGTGACTTTAGAAATACTATATACCTACTACCGTAGTAGTATTTTCTTTGGGATAACCGTATAAGACATTTACAAAAATAGTCGCCTGTTCTGTTGCAATACAAACAAAGATTAGAAAAATGATACCAATAATGCCAAAAATATATCGCAAACATAACATTTTAAGTATCAACATTGACTATTACTCAATAATGGTATTATTTAGGCAGCAGTCGCAAAACTGGACTAAAGCGGAGGTTTATAAAGGGGGAGTCAGTTTTTTGTAGCAGGACTTTTATATTCATTGGATAGAAAATTACATTTTAAAACAATCATTTCCCTCATACTGGTTGTATCCAATCCAATAAGCAATAAGGCAGCTCGTTTCTTTACGTGCCTTTGCCAACGATAAATGCCCTTGGGAAATACCAAAGAGGTAAGACCACCGGAGTTTGTCACTTTGTTGTAGTATGCTTAGCAAAGGCGGATCTGCTCAATACAACTCGCCAAAATTTGTCTATGCACAGAGACTGTCGGAACCATTGCTGAAATTTCCGCGAGGCACACCAAATATTTTGCATAAAATTTTATATAAAAACTAGGTAATACCTACCTGAATTACAATACATACACTTAGCATCGAGTCCTCCTAAGAATTGTGCGACATTTCAATTTATCTGTTTTACTTTATTTTCGTTCCTAAATTTTTTCAAAGTTGCTGTGCTGGGATTTTTTGCGGACGGTTTCAACGATACTTCTCACTATATAAGCTCTCTTGCAGCTGAAAATATAGGTATAGACATTGTTCATAAATGAATTAATATAATGTAGGTATACTACATTGCTAAACTGTTTGTACACCTATTAGACATCTGTTTAAATTTATGTCCATTCAGAAAATAAACCAGTACCAAAGTAGAAAAAATCGTGCCTACCTTTTAGACGTCCTATTAAGTTTAGAACAAAATTCGAATCTCATAAAATAATAAAATAAAATTGTATTCCGTCTTTTTTTTCAATTTGCAGAAAACCGTGCATTTTTGTGAAAAAAATCGGTCCTTTTTATACGGGAAAGTTCTTTCCAAATTTAAAATTTAGTAGGTAATAAAGCGGTAAATTGCAAAATAAATAAATAAATTTAACATGAAATTATTCGTTTTTAGTAGCACTTAACGCGTACCAATTTTAGCTTTACTAATTTTATTTTGAACATCCTGCACAAATTTTTATATTCTGTATATTTTTTACCCAAGGACACACTGTACATATTTTAATGTATTTTAATGTTTATTTATTCAGAATAATTTTATTATTGTGTATTTTCTTATATGGAACTAAGATCAAAGTAAGTCTGGAATAAATCAAAACAAAATAAGTATTACCTAATGCTTTGTGTATTTATAGGATATTTAATTAATGTTGTTATCGACCAAGAACAAAAAATGCCCTCGCCTATTTGATTATGAAGAAAACACTGAAAACTTTTTTATATATTATATAGTACCTAAAAAAAATAAGAAAAGTGCAAGCTCGCTTTATCAAAACAACCTGTATATTTTACCCGAAAAAAAATTCCTGTTCCTACTGGATTTTCGGGAAAACGCGTGCAACTTTTTCGCTTTCAAATATAGAAATATGGTTCCTTCGGGGATGTGAAGAGCATACAAAAGTAAAAAAGTTGGTTGAAAAAATTTTTCATTAGTGTCCTTGATTACTTAGAAAGATATTTTTTGCAAATGCGACGACCGAAGCGAGGAGCAATGGTCGGTAGAGCCCGTCAAGTCTAAGGATTGTCTCCCCTGACTAGAGACCATTCCATCCCTACAAGTCTGTCTTAAAATTCGGTCGTCAAAAATCCTAGACTACTTTTAAATGACTTGTAAGAAGGTTTCACATGGCTGTCATTTTTTCAATTTGACTAATCATTTCAGTCATTTTATAAAACTCGGAATAGTATTGGCGCATTTAAATATGCCGTCAACGGTATTGACACAATGCTTCCAGACATTTCATTTTACAAAAATATCCGCATAACTATTCAACGTTTCATAAAAGAACCGAAATTCTTGTTATATTTTGCTTATACGACATAAACAAGTAGGTATAACCTGTAGCTTCCCGGCCCCACTCCTACTAATTAAGATTGTTACCTACGCCACTGAGAGGCGTCGCTGTTGCTAATTATAAACACTAGACCTTTCATTTGTAAGGTAGAATGACAATAACATTATAATGATGTGACGGTTGTTTTTACCTGGTAGGCAAATAGAAAAACGAAAATGTTTTTTAAGTAGGTAGGTACCTAAATCACGTGTTGTAAGTTTGTAAGTCACAAACCGGTATTAATTACCTATTCGCACAGTAGACTATTAGGTATAGCCTTGTCTATCCCATAATGAATAGACAAGGGGTTATAGATATAGGTATATATAGTATAGTTATAGGTAAAATAATAGGTACCTACTAACTTATTACCCATATTAAAAATACATTACAATAGCTATGTTTTCGGAGAGACCTCGAACTGGTTCTGAACTATAACCAAAGTCTATAGAATATAGAATACTCTATAGAATACTGGGAGAAAACAACATTTTTTTGCGACTGGCCGTAAATCAGCCTCGAACCGCTCTCAGCTACATATAGACCGGGAGATGGTGACAGATTTTTGGACGTGATTTTACTCAGTATGCCTTGCAAAGGGCATTGTGTGGCACATATTCTCACAATAATAAGGTAGGTATGAACCAGAGAGTCATCCTGGGTTCTTCATATGAAAAACTGAGTTTTCAATTATTCGAAAAATATGCGTTTTCATATGATTTTAGTCAGGCTGCCATGTGTTTTATAATGAAGTTCAAAATAGAAAATTCCTCGGAAAACCATAGGCATACCGTTAGCGTGGGTTCAAAGGGCTATTATTGTCACGTGAACTTGTATTTTAATAATTAGTTTTTCCACGTTTCTGAACAGGCTGCCAAGGAGAAGTATGTAAGTGCTTGTTATGAAAATGCTGAAAAAAGGATGGCATACCTTTTACGCTTGTCCAAGTACTGTTTAAATTGAATGTTATTTAATAATTTAAACGCTTTATTCGATGTTAAGTGTACTTGGATATGCGCAAACGGTATGCCATCTTTTCTTCAGCAGTTTCATAACAAGAACTTGCATACTTCTCATTGGCAGCCTGTTTAGAAACGTGGAAAAATTAATTATTAAAATACAAGATCACGTGGCAATAATAGCCCTTTGGACCCACCCTAACGGTATGCCTATGGTTTTCCGAGGAATTTTCTATTTGAACTTCATTATAAAAAACATGGCAGCCTGTATAAAATCATATCAAAACGCATATTTTTCGAATAATTGAAAACTCGGTTTTTCACATGAAGAACCCAGGATGACTCTCTGATTCATACCTTATTATTGTGAGAATATGTGCCACATAATGCCCTTTGCAAGGCATACTGAGTAAAATCACGTCCAAAAATCTGTCACTATCTTCCGGTCTATAAGCTTATTTTCTTATCAAATAAGATATCGATCGCCGTACTCCGATGACCGCGGGCCGAGGGAGCGGGAGATGGCAGGGGGGAAACGTTTGTTTACACAAGGCCGAGTGCGCCGACTTATAGTATTTTCTAGACTTTGCTATAACCGTCAATGATATTGGCTCAAAGAAACAAAAATGTGGCAATTAGAGATTGTCTCTGGTGGCAATTTTGGACAGCTAAGTGGTGATGCAAAACAAATCGCGACAAGTTGGCCATGGTTGGCCATGGGGCCAACTTGTCGCGTAGTATAAATAAAAAAAACTGAAACTGAGCAAAACATTTAATAGCCCTAGCATGTTTATTTTAAGAGATAGAGGAAAACTTTCACATTGAAAATTGATGGCACTAAGAAGCTTTATGCTACTGGTTACTCGGATAGTTTCAGAAAATTACACAGTCTTCGGCTCCCTGGAGGTTATTAATTTTTTTGTTTATTTCTTATCTTATTTTGGGCCGCATAGAAAATACGTAAGAAAACAAAATATGCAAATTTTGGTCAGCCAGGCGACGCTAAAAAAGAAATGGGCCCCCATGCCCAACTTTTCGCGCTGTACTAAAAAAACTTCAAATCTAAAAAATTTTTCATGCCCTCAAGAGAGCCGAAGACCCTGTGTAATTTGCTGAAACTATCTGAGCACCTGGATGGATAAAGCTTCTCAGTGCCATCAATTTTCAATCAGGGCTGTCACAAGTACTGGAAAAAAGTACTTCAAGTACCAAGTATCAATTATCGGAATTATATGCCGCAAGCACAATTACTAATTGCTTTCAATTTAAAAAGTACTTCATGTATCAAGTACTTTAATTTAGTACTTGATTTTTTTTTTCAAGTAAAGTATTTCAAATACCTTGCGAGTATTTCAAGTACTTATAAAGTATTTATAATACCTTGTGAGTATTTTAAGTACTTTCTAGAGTATTTGGAATACCTGATGGGTCATCAAGTACTTGAATAATGAAATTAAAACAAAGTAGAATTCTTATAGTCAAAACTCCAATTCTACTTTGTTTTAATTTTATCTTCCTGCTCCACTGTAAGAAAATGGACTATTTTTTCGATTTACTTGAATAATGATTTGAAGTAATAAGAAGTAAGTAGGTAAGTCAAAATAGGAGAAAATTTAGGCAATTTTTTTATTTAAATGATTTTATCTACAACTGTCATATAATAGATACTATTTCACACTATTTTTAATGCCATAATGCGTAAATTACCGCACTAGTTCTTTTTTAAATTTATTACCGCAATAGAATCGTAACACAAAAGGGATGAAGGCTTCTGTATCTTCATTATTTATCGTAACGGTCATAGCTGGTATTTTTCTCGTGATTTCTCTGGCACAAAATTTAAAATAACACTTGTAGCTGCATTTTCAATGTCTGAAGGGCGAGCTGAAGGGCGATTGTCTTCGCTTCACAGAAAATATACGCTACGCGTAGCGTATATTTTCTGTGCTTCGCTTGAACTTATTTCTATAGATGGTTCTTATACAACTTTGAAGATTTAACAGAACTAATTTATTGACCCAGCTTTGTTTGTGCTTTGTTGTTATAGTTTTTGGTTACAAAATATGATCACAGGTAACTTGTGTTTTTTTTATAAAATTGTATAATGTACTGATGATAATAATAATAAACAGTTGTAGATATGAAATGGCTGTTTCAGACATTTTTCCAAACAGCGCAGATCTTTTTAATTTTGAACACCAAAATTTGACGATTTATAACAATTATGTTATTTAACATACAGACAGTGTGTCTACTTTTAAATATATACAAATCCATGAAATCTTCATTTATGCATACAATCGCTTAACTTTTTTTTCAAAATGCAAATCCAGGGCGATTTTTTATTTAAAATCCGTCACCACAGCGTTAATCAGAATACCCCAAAACCCCTATACACCAAATTTGAAAAAATATACAGTATGTCCACGGATAGACACCCCAAGAGGACAAATGGACCAAAAATTTCATTTTCCGGCAAAAAGTCATTGTTGATAAAAAAGTCTTCTTGTCCTTAAAATAAGATTGGCATGGAAAAAGTTAACATTACTTATACTGGATGACCAGAAAATTGAAGAAACTTTAATTAGCATAAGAGTAAACTACCTCTATTTGTAGAGATACTGAAAAAAGGGACGAAGAAAATTTGTTCAGCGTGGAAAGCTACTTAAGTGTACCAGATTTCAAAGCGTTAGGCCTACTTTGATTTTTTTTATATTTTTCTTGTTTTTCTTCGATTAAATAATTTTCTGTAGGTAGTACGACAAAACTGTATAAATAAAAGTTACTCAGAGTAGGAAACTGTGTATGACGAAAAAATTTTTGACAATCCTGGGCCTAGGTACCTACTTTGAGTTTTCTCCTTTTCCAAAATACAAAGTAGGCCTAGAATCGTTAAATTATGTCACCATGCGTAGTTTTCTGTTCTGAGTAAGTTTTTTAATACAGTTTTGTTGTACCATTTACAGAAAACCATATATTTAAAAAAAATTAAAATAAAATCAAAAAAATCTAAGTACCTAAGCCTAACGCTTTGAAATTGTGCACACGTAAGTAGCTTACCACGCTGAACAAATTGTCTTTATAACTTTTTTCAATATTTTTCAGCAAGCAATTTTTGGTCCATTTGTCCTCTTGGGATGTCTATCCGTGGACATACTGTATACATGGTAAGTTTTTTTCGATGCCCACTACGGTGATCTCGGAAACTAGCAGAGCTAGAACAAAGGTTAAATGGATAAAGAATTGCAGTTTTGAATGCTCCATGTAATTCCCCTTTTGGATTTTTAAAAAAGTTCATGGCTCACTAGATATTTTGAAAAGAGTGATTTTTGATATTTTATCAGATCTCTGTAGCTCCGTTATTTCTGATTATACAGGAAAACTGTAAAGACAAAAATTGTAGATAATTTTGGGCTTACTAAGATAATCTTCTCCAATTTTTTATGTTGGTAGTGATTTTTGAGATATGACATAAACTTGTGTTTTTTTAAATGTAAATCATAGGTGGCTGTAGCCTTATCAAATCGGCCATTTTTTGAGCTTTCCAAAAATGTAATACTTGGCATAGTTATTATAAAAAATAAAATAGCTATGACTAATTTTCTGATTTTTTTTTTAATTTTCACTTAGTCAGCCATGGAATACTTTCATAATTACGTTCCATTATATAATAAGACATACTTCAAACTTTCAAATATTTTATTTTTAGATGGTAACAAAATATAACAAAATAAAACAAAAATTAACATGATGGAGCTCCACCACATAATTATTTGCCCGTAAGAAATTACCTAGATCAGCTCTATCCAAATAGTTGGATAGGGAGAAATAGACCTATTTCCTGGCAGCCCCGATCCTCGGATTTGTCTGTTTTGGATTTCTTTTTGCGGGGAACAGTACAAAAAAAGTATGAGACAATTGTTAAATTAAGAGCAGATGTTTTAGAAGCAATTGCCACTATTGACAGGCGCTCTCTAAGAAAGGCGACAAATTCAGTTTTAGAAAGATGCAATATTTGCATAAATAATAATGGTGGATTGTTTGAACACCTTTTTTATTTTAAAAGGTAAGCTTTTAAAATAATATAAATTTGAATTTGAGTTTTTTAATTTTTGTTTTATTTTGTTACATTTTGTTACCAGCTAAAATAGAACGTAATTATGAAAATATTCCATATCTGACTATGTGAAAATTAAAAAAAATCAGAAAATTAGCCATAGCTCTTTTATTTTTTATTAGAGATGGGCAATGGAAACTTTCCAAGTCGGGAAAGTTTCTGTTTTTGGAAAGTTTCCGGGAAGAAACTTTGAAGGTATAGGAAAAGTTTCCGAAACATTCCCGGTAAACTGTTACAGAAAGTTTCCGGGAATTTATGTAGAAATTTTAAATTTGCCGTCATAAATGCCTGGCCAAGATTCATGACAAAACCTAAAAAATACAAAAAAGAACAAAGAAGAATCATTGAACTGTGCTATAGACCACAGATCAAATATATTTTATTATATTTTTTGTTAGACTTTTTGACTTCTGAAGTTTTATAAGTTTAAATTAAATTAAACTAGATAAATAATGATAATATGAACAATATGTGAATTTATTATTCTTTCATATTTGGTTTTATCTTTTATCCTTGTTTTATTTTTTTTTTGTACAGGGTGTCAAAATTAAGATGTTTCGAGCGATTATCTCGGTTATTTTTAAGATACATTGGTGGTTCAAAAACTAAACTTGTGTAGTTTACTCCAAGGAATTGAATGCCGCCAAGAAAAAAACAGTTTAATTTGAAACAAAAAAGTTATCGCCAAATAACCGATTTTTTTTAATTAAGATGGCGATTTTATTGCAATTTTTCATTAGACTAGTAACGTTAATAAAAAATCTGCACAACACGGTTGCATATCACTTTTGGTTTAGCGGGAGTAATGGCTTTTTTGTCCCAGCTAAGTCTGCAAAAAATAATAGTATTTTTTTAACAAAAAAAAACCGTCACTTCCTACGTTTTTTACTGTAGGTATTAATAATACTTATAATTTAAAATCTGAAAGTGGAAATTTGAATTATGATCATGAAATACGAATTACAAAGCAAAACTTTTACATTTTGTGATATTATACCTTTTCTACAATATCTTTAGCAAATTTCACTTAAAATAGGACATATTTGGTATTTTTGGAAAGCTCTAAGTATGACTAATTAAAGTAAACATTAAAAAAAGAAAATTGGAAACTTTCCGAAAGTTTCGGAAATTTTGGTCGGAAACTTTCCGGGAATTTTCGTAAAGAGGGAACTTTCCTATCTCTATTTTTTATCATAACTATGCGAGTACCTATTATATCTTTGGAAAGCTCAAATAATGGCCAATTTTATAAGACCACAGCCCACTATGATTTACATTAAAAAAACACAAGTTTATGTCATATCTCAAAAATCACAAACATAAAAAATTGGATAAGATTATCTTATTAATATCAAAATTATCTACAATTTTTGTCTCTACAGTTTTTCTGTATAATCAGAAATAACGGAGCTACAGAGAGATCTGATGAAATAGCAAAAAATCACTCTTTTCAAAATATCTAGTGAGCCATGAACTTTTTTAAAACCCCAATAAGGCATTACATTGAGCATTCAAAACTGCAATTCTTTCCCCATTTAACCTTTGTCCTAGCTCTGCTAGTTTCCGAGATCCCCATAGTGGGCATCGAAAAAACTCACCCTGTATATACAGAGAATTCTATTGTACAGGGTGGCCAACTAAGAATGCGAGGTACTGTATCTGGGAAATTATCCATCGTAGAGGCTTGCAGCAAAAAATTTTATGACTAAAACGGCCAAGAGAAAAACTTGGAAAATATTTTCAAGTTTCTGAAATGGCCGCTAGGGGGTGTAACTGCAATCTTGAATCAAAAAAGTGATGTTTCTGTGAATTCCGCTATATTAACCTAACAAAAAAATACCTGATGATCTTTAAAGTCGAGGATAATTTGAAAAAAAATAAAGTGGTGGTGGGTATTCAAAAGTTTCCGTAAGAAACACCCTGTATCTTCGAAACGGCTGAGCCAATTTTAACAAACTTGAGCTTGTTAAAAAGAGCTACTCTTCGGCTACAAATGTTATAATATTTGAAGTTTTGATAATTTCACATGTCGCCGCTAGAGGGCTTTTTTCGATATTCCGACAGAAATGGTTAATTTTCTCAAAAAAATTAAATGCATTGGTATGATTTTTTTTTCATGAAAATGTAGCTAAATAATGCCTAAACAAGCTCGCGAAAACCGCATCTCGATATCTTGTTCCTAACCTAAAATTTAGACCAAAGAAAATTTTATAAGGAAATCCCTTAAATTTTTATTTTCTTAAACTAATTTTTCCGAAATTCTTTTTTTTTATGTAAGTTGTGGCCCTAAAAAGGGCCGATTTAAAAAAGAAAAGCTTTTAGTGTCCCAGTAAGTGCTCGAAATGCTGACCATCACGCTCTATGCATTGCTGAAGCCTCTCATGAGTAGACAAAACTGCAGCTTCAATTTCGGCTCTCGGTATATTACGTATTGCATTACGAATCCGGTTTTTCATATTTTCTCTGGTCGTAGGTTGAGTCTGAAACACGATGTCCTTTAACCGCTTCCATAAATAAAAATCAAGACAAGTTAAGTCTGGTGATCGCGGAGGCCATGGAAACAGACTTCCTCTTCCAATCCACCGCTGATGAAATACTGCATTAATATGCTCGCGCACAATAATAGCAAAATGTGCTGGGCAACCATCCAACTGCAAGAACAAGTTTTGCCGTGTTTCCAGTGGCACATCTTCCAACAACAACGGTAATTGATTGGCCAAAAAGTCAAGAAAGACATTGCCATTTAGGGATTGCTCGAAAGAATATGGGCCAATAATAATTCTGCCTCCCAGTATGCCACACCACATATTTAAACTCCAACGTCCTTGGTGCTGAACTTCACGCAACCAATAATGCGGATTTTCTGCAGACCAATAATGCATATTGTGCAGATTGACTTTCCCGTTACTATTAAAGGGGGCTTCATCGGTCCAAAGAATTTGATATAAAAATTCTCTATTTTCGCGTATCATGCCTAACATCCAATGGCAGTAGTCCAACCTCCGATCAAAGTCTTCCTCTTTCAAGGCCTGATGCAAAACGACATGATATGGGTGCATTCTAAAAGTAATTTAAAAAAAGGTAAATTTAAATAAGTCCCTATATTTTGATGGAAATTAGAACTTACCTATGGTCTTTCAAAATATTTTGAACCGTTGTTCGTGATATGCCCAACTCAAGGGATAATGCTCTTGTGCTAACATGAGGATTTCCTTCAATATATCCCAGTACGCGGTTAATATTTTCTTCTGTTCTTCCAATTCTTTGCCGTTGAAACGTAGGCCGAAAACTACCATTGGCTCGTAAGCTCGCCACTAACCGGAGAAAAACTCACATCGCATGGACGCCGATTTGGATATCGAGCCGCGTACTCTTTTTGCTACTGCGGCATTCTGAAGACATTCAAAATAAACTGCAAGCATATCAACAGCTTCGTCGTTCGTAAAACGCATTTTGTAAGCACAAAAATTGCTCAAAGTAACGCGAAACTATTCACAACTATTGACAATTTGAGGATGATTTCACGATACATTTCTGTGTGTCGTGGATGATTTATGTTTTGATTAGGTATTTTTTGTTTTGTAATTCCATGGCCTGCTACTATTAATTGTCTTTTTCTTATATATACCCATAACCCATAATGAATAATATGCATTTAAACAAAAAATGCATTTTGTTATTAACATTACTTACCTTTTAGGGATATTTTGTAATATTTCCAAAAAGGGCGATTTTAATCTGACGAACAAAAAAGGAATTCCAGAAAAAGAAAATACAAATTTAAGGGATTTCCGTATAAAATTTTCTTTGGCCTAAATTTTAGGTTAGGAAGAAGATATCGAGATGCGGTTTTCGCGAGCTTGTTTAGGCATTATTTAGCTACAATTTCATGAAAAAAAAATCATACCAATGCATTTAATTTTTTTGAGAAAATTAACCATTTCTGTCGGAATATCGAAAAAAGCCCTCTAGCGGCGACATGTGAAATTACCAAAACTTCAAATATTATAACATTTGTAGCTGAAGAGTAGCTCTTTTGAACTAGCTCAAGTTTGTTAAAATCGGCTCAGCCGTTTCGAAGATACAGGGTGTTTTTTTACGGAAACCTTTGAATACCCCCACCACTTTATTTTCAGAGATACGGCAAAACTTGTCAAACAAAAAAGGTTCAGATTATCCTCGACTTTAAAGATCAGGTATTTTTTTGTTAGGTTAATATAGCGAAATTCACAGAAACATCACTTTTTTAGATTCAAGATTGCAGTTACGCCCCCTAGCGGCCATTTCAGAAACTTGAAAATATTTTCCAGGTTTTTCTCTTGGTCGTTTTAGACATAACAAATTTTTCCGCAAGCCTCTACGATGGATAATTTCCCAGATACAGTACCTCGCATTCTTAGTTGGCCACCCGTACAGTCAAAAAGTTGGACACACTAGTAGGTAATTTTAAATCCCTGGGAAGAACAGATTTGTAATCCATTAAAAATTTGGCGAATTCGCCGAGATTAAACTTGTAGGACAAGGAAAAATTGCCTACTTTTGGGGTATTTCAAGCATTTTGTGAGTATTTGCATTACTTTCTAGATATTTCAAATACTTTCTAGTAATTCAAGTAAAAATTCCCAATATTTAAATTACTTTTTTGTAAAGTCAAGTACCAAATACAAGTACCTTATATAGAGTATTTCAAGTATCAAGTGCAAATATCTAAAAACAAAAGTAATTGAAGTACCTACATTTTTCAAGTATTTTACTTGAAATTTGAAATACTGACAGCTCTGTTTTCAATATAAAAGTTTTCCACTGCCTCTTAATATAAACATTCCACGGCTATTAACAGTTTAGCTCAATTTGAGATTTTTTATATTACGCGACAAGTTGGCCATGGATGTCGATTTCTTTTGCAGCGCTACTTAGCTGTCCAAAATTGCCACATTTTTGTTTCTTACGTTTTTTTTTGTAGGGCGCAAAATAAGCGAGAAAATCGCGGTGGTAGTCCTAAAAAATCATAGGGTGTTACCAAACAGTTAGGCAATATTTTATCGTTGACTGACGTATTAATAAGACTTCTCACGGATATAGTTTATTGTCCTGGAAAGTAGATGGCGCCTATGGTCAACAATGTATTTTGCATTGTATTTTGTCTCCGGGAAGCGCATGGTGAGCCAGAGAATTGTCAAACATGGCAGCCGTGAGCAGTCTTTATTAATACGTCAGTCAACGATTTTATTATTATTTCGAAAAATTAAAAAAGTTTACAAGTAAGTATTGTTAAGTTGGTCCATGGACACATAATGTAGTATACGTATGTACAGCGTGTCGAAATAGTTTGTCCTACCCCCTGGATCGCAGGAACCGTAAGAGATACGAAAAAAACTTGAATACAAAAGTTGTAAGGTTGGCAGTGGACGTAACCTCTCTTTTATTTTCACATATACAGGGCGATTCGTATTTGCAGGACAAAAATAAAATATTTAGATTTTGACAATTGCATTAATCCTTTGGAATATTTGCATTCTCCATGAAATTTGCTACAGAACCGTTTTTTTGTTTTGTATTTTGGATGCAGCGTTACCAAGATATCGAATTTTTCTTGGAATTTAGGGACTTCGTGGAGGTTATGGAAACTGAATGCTGTATCTTTATTTTAACAACTGTGTGTGGTGTGGTATGTCGAAATTGGTTTTTGCATATACAGTGTGTTCATAACAGGCTCTCAAAATCGGATAATTTCAAACAGCAATAATTTATTTTTTTTCAAATGGAATCACCCATATTTCTATAGTTTGTTGGATGCCGGCGTCCAAGCCCCATATTTTATGTAAATAACATTCTATACCAAAACTACCCGTTTTCGATATATTTAGTATTTAAGAAAATTTCTTAGCATTTTTCATTCAGGTGAGAAGGTTTTATCAAGCGAGCCATAACTATTTTTCCAGACAGTGGCAGAAATAATTGTCATTTTAGATAATACGGGAAATACAATTCCTATATACCGTATACAGTATGTCCACGGATAGATATCACTTTTCAAACAAATCAGCCAACTTCGATTTTTTTTATTTTCAAGTGTGAAATTCCTTTGTTTTTAAAAATATCAAAAATATTTATTTAGAAAAGTTGTTTAGAATTAAAAGACGTGTCAGAGGGTAATTTTTTACGCATTTAAGTCAAAGTCGTCCGATTTGCTTAAAAAGTTACAATCAGACACGTCTTTTAATTCTAAACAACGTTTCGAATAAAAGTTTTCGATATTTTTAAAAATAAAGGCAGTTTATTCTTGATCGCATTTCATGTTTTTGTATTTTTTTGACACCCTGTACAAAAAAATCGAAAATTCTCTTCGTGGACCATATTTTTTCGAGAAGCAGAAACTTATCAAGAATGATTTTTGTCGAAAAATGAAATTTTTGGACCATTTGTTCTCTTGGGATGTCGGATGTCTATCCTTGGACATACTGTATGCGGGTATAGGAATTTTATTTCACGTATTATCTAAAATGACAATTATTTCTGCCACTGTCTGGAAAAATAGTTATGGCTTGCTTGATAAAACCTTCTCACCTGAATGAAAAATGCAAAGAAATTTTCTTAAATACTAAATATCTCGAAAACGGGTAGTTTTTGGTATAGAATGTTATTTACATAAAATGTGGGGCTTGGATACCGGCATCCAACAAACTATATAAATATGGGTCATTCCATTTGAAAAAATAAGTTATAGCTGTTTGAAATTATCCGATTTTGAGAGCCTGTTATGAACACACTGTATATGCAAAAACCAATTTCGACATACCACACCACACACAGTTGTGCTGTCATACTTCGGCTAAAATATATCTTTGATATCTATTAAAATAAAGATACAGCATTCAGTTTCCATAACCTCCACGAAGTCCCTAAATTCCAAGAAAAATTCGATATCTTGGCAACGCTGCATCCAAAATACAAAACAAAAAAACGGTTCTGTAGCAAATTTCATGGAGAATGCAAATATTCCAAAGGATTGATGCAATTGTCAAAATCTAAATATTTTATTTTTGTCCTGCAAATACGAATCGCAAATACGAATCGCCCTGTATATGTGCCAACCTTACAACTTTTGTATTCAAGTTTTTTTCGTATCTCTTACGGTTCCTGAGATCCAGGGGGTAGGACAAACTATTTGGGACACGCAGTACATACGCATAAAAGATGGAATTGCGGATCATGGTAAACACCGCCACTTTTTCTTTATTTTTTTTTAGATAAAATTTTGTTTCTCATGGTCGTTTTTATTGTCAATAATTAGGTAGATCCGCAACAGAAGTATAGATGATAATTTCACCAGAGCTGCGCTTTTGTTGATTGTGATTTTAAATTTAATCTATGATAAAAAAATAAAATTGGAAAAAGTCCATTTATTGGAACATAAAATGTGAATTCTGCGGGATTATTGGATTAAAAAAATAATTATTGTACTAAACCCAACATGTCTTAATATACCGGCTGTTCCTTTCAAAAATCGCACTTTTGGCAAAACCGGAAAGGAGAAAAAAATTGTACACCTCAAAAAGTGACTTGCCACTTACCAATAAGTTTGAAATTTTTCTGAATAAATGTAAACTGTATACTTCTGGCCGTGTTTAGAAAAAGCAAGATTTTTAAGAAAATAATATTCATTAAAATGAATACATCAGAATGTAAAGAATTTGGAAAATTGTTATGAAACAATTTCAAATACATTTTTATCAGAATGTAAACAATCTGGAAAAAATCTATTGGGTTGCCTACAGAAAAATAAAATAAAAATATGAATTTTCATCACAAAGGGTGTTTACTATTTATAGTTATCTGACAAATATAAGAAACATGTTTTAGTTCAGTTCTCAAGTGAGAGTGCAAAATCATCTTTCGATGATAAAAATCCTTTATGGATGTGTAGGTACAGTAAATTTTTGAAATATACCTGCCTTTTTCTTTTTATAGCTTAGGAGTACAAATTGGAAAAAAACCCGTTAAAACAATAGCACTCTGTTGGGTGTTTGTATTTTTGAGTTCCTTTGGATTTTTTCGATTTCGACAAGAAAAAAATCCACTAAAATTATGGGTGCCTCCGCACACCAGTTTCGTAAAGGACTCGGAGTGGCTGCTGAAAACGTTCAAAAAAGGATTTCGAGACGAGGCAATGGTGATCACTGCCGACGATGTATTAACACCGCAAATTATTCGGGAGGTAGGTACATACAATACTATACATTTAAGTGTGCAACCTATGGAATTTTTTTTATTAATTGCACAACGAAAATACAAATATTCCCGAAAGTTGGTGCATGTTCGATAATCATATTAGGCGCACTTAGAATGATTGCAAGTGAAACAGCATACAGGGTAAGTAGGTAAAAAAATATAAAAATTGTACAAGAGTTAAATTACCCTTATTATAGAAAATTCAGCAAAATGTTATTAAGAAAAGTTGTCTATAATTAAAAGTTATGCCTAAATACCAAAACATGGCCTCCTAAAAAAAGAAATATGTTTTTTTGAAAAACATTAAGTAATAATTTCCTAAAAAATGGTTTTAATATTCACCCTAAACAATTTCATAAATCAATCAAAATTATATCAATTTCGCATAACTTTGTCCAAACTCAAGCTTATTTGAAAAATTAACTTAGTTTTTAATTTTTTAGGGAATCACAAACTTCTGTTTGTTGCAACGATATTAAACAAAACTTTAAAATTTCGCAAAAATTATTCTGAACAAGGTAAAACATTAGTAATGATATTGTGTATATTAAAAAACTCTCATTTAAGGTGCAAAATTTTTATTTTAAATGTTTATTAAGAAACTTAGTTCTAAACAACTTTTCTTAATAGCCTTTTGCAGAATTTTTTTAAATAGGGTACTTCCTCTTGTGCAATTTTTATAGTTTTTGACCTACCCTGTAGGCTGTTTAACTTGCAACCATTCTAAGTGCACCTAATATGTTTATTGAACATGCATCAACTTTTGGCAATGTCTGTATTTTGGTTGTGCAATTATTAATAAAAAAAAGTCCCATATGCTGCACACTTAAATGACCACACCGTATATTTGTCTCGTAAGATTTCTATAATAATCATAATCGTGTGAGTATGTAGGAATTATAATACTTATATACAACTATGATCTAATGTTTCTTACTATTTTCATGCACGTGACAGTGATAAGAAAGGGCACCGTAAGCCTTTGAAAAACGTTTCTATATTTTGGTTGATGATTTTTTACTTAGGTACCTACTTAATGCTTACTATATACTTAGCTAAATAGTGTACCTATCACTAAAAACTTAAATGTACAATATAAAATTGTAAAATATAAGACAAGTTTCCAGTACAAATTTACTACACACTACAAAAATCAGCAATCAGCTTGTACTTTTTTCCAGTTAGCTGACATTCACACTACAATTAAGCATGCAGAATCTGAAAATACGATTACCTTAGATGATGTGTGTTTCAGGTAAAACCCCTACGAAATATATTTATTTTATTTAAATATGATCTTAAAATGTCCTATTTTAGGATACCAAAAATTAATAAAAGGCTTATGGCTTATATGTTAGACATGGATCCTAGCATTGAGATGAATGCAGCCATGTACTGTAGTGTTATTGAGGCTATGAAAAGCGAGTGCTACATTAAAACTATTTTAGAACTATGGGACTTTAATGCAACAAAGATAAATTTACTTACCAAGGATGATATTGTGAATGCCATCAATAGCTATGACAAAAAGTTAGTTTATGATTTTAGATTAAAAAACTCATTAATATAATTTGCCCCAGAACGTCTTCAGTCCAGTCCTTTTTTCTAAATTAGTAGAATTTTTGTTATTATATTCTAAATTATCTTATTTGAAGGCTTACAATTACTGAAGTAATTCTAATATAAATAATTATATACTTCAGTGAGTTGAACAAGAGACTGAAAAATTATGAAGACCTCCTAGGTGGAGTAGTTAAAAATTCAACGGGGCATATTGTTTCTGCATCCGCTTTGCAAAATATATGGATGATTGGTGTCGATTTTTCGACTATTGACATGGATAAAGCAGGAAATTTGGCTGGAACTGCCGATTGGGTAAAAAACACAAAATTTTAAAAAAATGATAATATTCTAGGATTTGTATTATAGGCATCATTGGAAGCGCTGGAATGGGAGAATACTTTTTTAGGTTTAATGAAGAATTTATCGCAAAAGTACAAAAATATATATTATATGTCAGGAAGAAGGTAAGTTACCTGGTACAAATTAGAGAAATTCAGTTATTAGAAATAAAAGTTGAGAACAAAGTCGGCAGCTCAGACAAATATGTTTATTATTTGTCTGAGGTCGGCAGATTGTGATTTAATTTACTCTTGCTTGCTGGTCTGTCTTTTGCCTCTCTTGAGAATGATACTGTTGCGAGTTACTCTCCCTAGCTATATCTTATATTTTATTTAAATGCACACTATTTTTTGACTAAATAAAATGTTAAAAAAATGCAGGCCTCAATGCAACTTGCCTCTCTTGAGAATGATACTGTTGCGAGTTACTCTCCCTAGCCATATCTTATATTTTATTTAAATGCACACTATTTTTGACTAAATAAAATGTGAAAAAATGCAGGTCTCAATGCAACTTGTTTTAATATTAAAAAAAGGACAGACTTGAGGCAATTTTGCTATTTTTTGTTATCAAAAATGTTTTTTTTTTTTTCAAGAGGGACATTTGCTACTCAAATATAATAATCAACTTTTAATAACATTATAATAAAAAACAAAAGCAAGCTCAAAAAGAAATATATTTTTTGAAATATATGCCGGCAATTATTTAGGTCTCTGACATGTGGATTGCAATACTTATATGAAAATGTTCAAAATATTTATTTTAGTTTCGGTGATATTAGCAATGCTTCCTTGTTCCAAGACATTGATAAACTCTGCATAGGTGTTTTTATAATGGTGATATATGTACAGTTAGTAATTTCCAAGTACAACTGGCTCGAAGCTAGGGTAAGAAGTATTTTATTATTTCCTTTAAAGTGCTAGGCAAATGGTTTTTAGTATGTAGAAAAACTTTATGCACAATCTATATATCGATAATATTTTAATATTCAACAGTATTTAATAGCTGGTTATAATCTAGTGGAGTGGCTCTCTCTTTTTGCATACAATGTTTCATTTAAACTGATTGTTTTATTATGCCAATTCACTTATCTAAAGTGACAGTATTTTCATTAATAATGATATTTTGCCATCAAAAGTAAAACAGAAAGATGTCACTTTCATCATCGAGTAATAGTATGATATTACATACCGAGGTGGGCAAACTTTTGTTAGGTACAAGCTATAATGAAACCTCCGCCAATTTAATGTATTATATTATTTTATTCACAATTGTATAGATTTTTCGTTTTATTTACATTTTACGTATAGGAAACCTAATTTTATCTAAATTACTCTGATGCATACATTTTTAAACTAATGATTTCCGAATTTTACCTTGTCCTGAAGATTACGAAATAAATATCGTCGAAATGTCGACAAATGTAAAAATAAAAGAAATCTGTTAATTTGGCGTAAATCCAACCAATTCCCTTTTCCATAATAATAATTATTTTCAAAGATATGAAAAACTTTTATAAGGAAAAGTTGTTTGCAATAAGGAGTTATGCCAGAAACCCAATTTTGAGGGGGCTCTGCCTACTTTGATTATTTTTTCTTTTCGTTGTTGATAACAAAAGTATTCGAGGACAGTGCTTATTTTCAAATATTTCTTATTTAAAGTGTCTAGAATTGGAAGATGTTTCTGAATGCATTTAAAATATAAATAATCCTTATTCCAAACAACTTTTCATTATAAAAGTTTTTCATATCTTTGAAAATAATTATTGTAGTTTACTCTTGGGCATATTTTTAAATTTACCTCCAAAACACCCTGTATATTGATTAATTCGGCATATTTTCCTTACTTCTCATTATGAGACCATGCAGAAGTAATTTCCAAAATATCAAGATTCAATTCCAATTTTCTTTTTGTTATTTACACCTATCCCGACAACTATCTAGAAACACACTGTACATAACTACGAGTAAAATAATATACATATATATGCAGAAGATTCATTACTTTAATGAAAGGTTTACAGCATCTTTATGTAATATACCCAAAGGGAAACAAAAGCTGTAAAATTTGACAGATCATCGACGCAGCCGTACCCTGTCAGCATCTGTTGAGAAAAAAATGAGTTAAAATGCTTTGTTATGTCAACATTTTATTCAGAAATAGATGGTGACAACCTACTACGGCACCTATCTACTGTTAAATTTTACATCTGTGCCCTCCTTATAAATATTTTACCCAATGCTTTCATATGTGTTCTAGATATTGAAAATAAGATTTTTAATTATACCTACACCTCAATCTGCAGTTAGGACACCAAATCTGTTTCTGTAAAGTGTGTGGGTTACAAAATGATGTACAAGGGGCTTTGAGACTAAAACACATGGTTTTGCATGAGTCAATTTTTAAGTAAGGGATGGAATTTTGATTCTTGATTTCTCTGCACATAGTCTCATATTTTATTTATAATGAAGCCTCTTGGTAGCAAATTAACACATAATGTAGGCAATTTTAGGTACTGTTGGACTTCTTGCCATAGCGATGGCATTCATAGTTGGTTGTGGACTATGCTCACTTTTCGGAATCTTCTATGGGCCCGTGCACACCTCTCTGCCTTTTCTTCTGATGGGACTAGGTACTTTAAAGTTCTATAGATAATTAACGAAATGAACCAATTAAATGCCTAATTTTCTAATTATATTGACCTGTTTTCCTTGTAA
Organism: Pseudeuparius sepicola; assembly: GCA_963920635.1. NCBI lineage: Eukaryota > Metazoa > Arthropoda > Insecta > Coleoptera > Anthribidae > Pseudeuparius > Pseudeuparius sepicola. The sequence continues at coordinate 29,795,118 of OY987299.1, forward strand.
GTGAATGCTACAAATTATATTGCTTTTAAAGCAATTAAGATAAATTTAAAAACTCGAACAAACTAAAATAGGAATTGCTGTTTGGGATTAATTTAAATGATAAGAAAATTCAAGTTGGGTATTGACGTAATCTGAACTTGGTAAAACGACTTGAATGAAAAATAGATTAATATGATTTGATGATACATATTTGATAAGATTTCAGAAATATGAAAATGATTTGTAAAAATAGGCAATTCGAATTAGAAAACTGGGACAAATTGGCCTAGTTTAATGAATGATTATAGATGACTTATACACAATCAATATTTAAGAAATGTAAAGTTATTTCTAGTGCTTTATTAGCACCAAAAATATTCAATAAAATATTTTCCAAGTTTTTTAAATGGAATGCAAACAAAATATTATCTAGTTAGGTAATATTTTAATTATGTATGTTTTTTCATCATTCATGTGAAGATACGATACCTATACTTTAATTATATGTTTGCTGTGTTGCCAAAATTTTCATTAACTTATTAAAGCGATTAAAAGTATATTGTCTACTGACAGGTAGCTTCACTATGCATTTAATCCAGTCAACGAATGCTAAAAAGTGGGTTGTGGTTGTAGACAGACTGTTGTGTGTACTTTTTTTACTTTTGGGCTGCATTCAGAGATGTCTCCGGGTACTCCAGGGGTTCTCAAAATGTATCTGTTTTTGGTTTTTCACTTATACGGTTGAGTTTCATCACTCAACGCTTATACATATCTCGATAATGGTTGCAAATAATGAAAACAATATTGTGTACAAAATTAAATCTGAATAAACTTGAAACAAAATAGTGTATTCATTTTTTTCTTATCCCTAATCGTTATCGAGTATCATTTACTTTGGCACTACGTTTTTGGACATATTATAATGTATCGTACCTTCTAAAACATTATATTCGAGGCAAAAATGCTTAGTAATGGTATATGAAAAAGTTAAATCCACCTATTACGTCAAAAGTTATATCTGTTTGTAAAATTCTTAACAATATTTTCCTATTTTCGGATCGATTTGAGTGTGTGGAGAAGGGTACCCTTACCTCCTCTAAGAGAAACTGACAGGTGGCCACTTGCAGTAGCCGTTGGTCAAGTGCAGTGTGGCCAATTTAGTGGCCTTCAGTGTTCTCACAACATCCGTTGGATAAAGTAGTTTTCAGATAGTTTTGTTAGCCTAAAATCCCTTCAAGTTCATACTTTGCATAGGAAAGACTACACTAGGCTCAGTATTCAGGCTCATTTGAAGGGCCAGGCACCAGCCTCTACATCACAAGTTCGAAATCTTCGCATACCAACTGCTTTCTATGTACCTACAATGGGCTCGTCCCACCTATTTTTTTTATTTGTCTATTTAAAAGTGTTTGTATTGACCAAGCTATTCCATTTTTTATGTTATTTTTTGAGCAAGGGTAGTATTTGTAAAAAATACTCAAATTTTAAAATGGTAGTCACAGGACTACAAGTTAAAGTGCGCCAGTGGATGGCTTAGATGATATTATGTTTATTCACGCAAAAAGGAGTCAATATTGTTATAATTAGCTTGTACAGCCATATCTAATTTCAGTGACGCTTACTCCCAAAAACGAACCTTTATTGCTTTCTATCAAAAATAGTGAAATGTAATGGTTTTCTACTTGGATTTTCTAGTTAAACACAGAATGAAAATGTATTGATATGTGTAATAGTTTTCGATTTTGCTGTTCTGTCTGCAGTTCTAGAAGTTTTTCCCAACAGAATGAATCCAGAATTTGTAAAAGACGATTTGGATAATCTGCCAGAAATGGATATAGACATGATTAACACATTTTACATTAATGACGTGCAATTTTTGTTAATCTTTGAAATGTGCAACAAAAGGTAAGAACTAAAATAAATCTATAAATAATAAATAAATAAATAAATGTTGTAAATGAATCAATATGCAAATTTTAAATTATTTAAAATATCTTGTTTGTAGGGCTACAAAAGAAGCGTATCATAGGCGACAATGCTTATTTATAACTAATCTATGTGTACAATCACACTGCAGTATAGTTTGGGAATATTATTTTCCTAATAATATTTTAGTTTACCAACAATAAAATACTTATTATCTACCTACCTGAGAGGTCTTTTATATAAATCTAATTAAAAAAAGCCTTAGATACCTACCTATATAAAGATCAAAATGATAATAGAATCCCAAAAACATAACAACACCAAATCCCAGGAAGAATAACGATTTAAGGTTAAGTAAATCGAATCGATACTGAAAACTGCAATTTTACCAATACCAATTTAGGATAACATCAAAAAAAGAAAGAAAAAAACCTTCAGTAAACGCAGTTTGAACTACAGACTACAGTATAGTACACACGAAGCACTTGGTCTTGAAATCAACAGTACGCGAAGATATCAAACAGCATCATCGCCTTCTGTAGGTTGTGAGCCTGAATATTATTGGCCCCGGTATAGTTTTTCCTACACAAGGTATGAAGTTTAAGGGATTTTAGGCCAACAAAATAACATTCCTTTCCTTGTTGGCCTTCTTTTCTTTACTGGCTATTCCCTTTTGAGACACTCCCAATACGTCACCACCAGAATCGTCAATACATTGATCGAAATATAACACACTTTTCCACCATAGTGACATCTGAAAACTACTTCCTTCAAGGGATGTCGTGGGAACACTCAAGGCCACTAAATTGGCCGCACTGAGGTCGACCAACGGCAGCAATTGCAAGGTGATTGAACATAAGAAAATATCATTATGAATTTTGCAAATAGGTATAACGTTTGATATAATGAGCGGATTTAACTTTTTGTACACCATTTTGAAGACAAATTATCTTCTGTAACTCCTTTTTTGGGCACTTTATTTGCTCTAAATATTTTTTAGAAGGTAAGAGACAATATATGTCCCAAAGTCATGGTGTGAAAGTTATTTTTGAAAAAAAAAAACAGTTTTTAAAGGTTTATGACTCGAAAAGGGTTATAATAGGGATACAATAAAAAGGAGTAGACACTATTTTGTTTTAATTTTGTATACAGGGTAATTCAATCATGAAGAAGAAATACCTATTTTGAAAAACCTAAAAGGTCAATTATTTTTTGTGGGAAACATTTTTCTACAACAAATACAGCATGGTTTAAGTTAATTTATTACCTTTTTAATTTAATGGTTCTTGTCCAAAAATGTATTGAGCAGTAATTAAAGCTTTGCACAAAATGTACAAACTCAAAAAAAGTCACTACCCATGAGTACTGTTAAGAGGAGCTGTTCAAAAATGCCACAGGTAACTTCAGTAGCGTAGCTAGGGGTCTTGGGGTCCTGGTGCAGAATTCTGCATCGGGGCCCTCCCTTTTGTAGTCCAGTAAGTAACGATATAATTTTTCAAATGAAAAAATTGCGGGAAAGTAATTTTTTAAGGTTACCTACTCATTGTTTTCTGAGTACCTATCCAACCAAAAAGATCACACTTAGACCCTCGTTATAGACCTCGCAGCAGGAATGGTTTCTTACTTATTTCTAACAAAAAAAAACACTGATAAAAATTGTAGATAAAAAAGTTGTCTGCAACCTTGCTTTATGAATTTCTTTTATAACTTTGTTATTTTACAAGTTATGGGTTCATTAAGCGACGTTTTCTTCTATAATTCGTAAAATAAAAAAGTTACAAATAAAAATAAGAAAAACTATAGGGAATCAAATTACCTATAGCTGCGGCTTTTGTCAACATATTTTTTTGTTAAAATATAAATACGAAACCACCTCTATTGCATTCTTCATTACGGGATTTTGAGTGTCATCGCAGTGCCGGTTTAGCCAAACTTCGGGCCCCAGGCACTATAGATTTAGGGCCCCTTTTAATAGACTGTCGTTGGCCACTCTTTTAATTGAAACCAAATTTGGGTTATACTTTTTATGACAAAATAGAAAATAAAAACATAAATGTGCATGCAGATTATTTTAGCAAAACTGATAAAATAAAATGCATTGTTTTTATTTTCCCAGTAGATATCTTTATTTTTATTGATATCATTTTTGATTTCTAAATTCTACATATCGATACACGCATGCAAGAGCATTGCAAGTGACATTTTTGAGATTTTCACTTTTTCGCCATTCTCGGGTCTAGTTACGGAACAATTTTGGATAAAAATACAAAACTATTCAATTTTGAATTATTTTCCCAAAATTTTTGATGTGTCATCCCATTGTGACAAAATGGATGTTTTCAGCTATAATTTTCGTTGTAAAGACAGTTACAATTTTGGGTTTCCATTAGTTCGACTGTGGAAAAACCACAAGTTTTTTAAAGGTAATGGCATTTACAATGTTCTTAAGAAGTTTTATTGAGACACGATACGTTTACAATTATAATACTTATAGACTAAAAGAAGTAAATTTTTCCATTTTTACCTGTTTTACAATTATTTACTGCAGCCATTTAATTTTTTCATCTGTATGTTAAATCAAACGAATATGGTATGTTTTAAGAAAGCCACAAAAACAGATGTTACAATGTTTTTGCACGGAAATTGTTTAAAATCAAGTCAACTTCTAATATTTAAAATTGTACCATGGAAACACATTGTAAAGGACTGTGCAATGTTTTTACCGTAAAATTGATGACTTTTTGGAATTGGAAGACAAAAAAAAAGGTAGAAAAACTCTCTTGTTCAAAAAAGTAACTAGGCATAATAGTACTCATCTAAAAGCCTTCTATTGAAAAAAAATACAAAAAAAATCCATTAGTTAAAAATATATTATCATTTTTAATAGCCAAAGTTTTTAAACCTCTCTCCAGAAAACTAGACTTTTGTAAGTTATAATGTTTTTGCATGGGCATAATGTGCAGATCGGAACCGGGCCCCTGCAGGCGCGTGCCCCGAGTGCCCAGCGGATAAACCAGCACTGTGTCATCGTTTGATTGGAATACAATACAAGAATAATTCTGGAAAAAATCAGCTCGTCCGCAATAGTTTTTATTGAGAATTAGTATTAATATACACACGTAACATAATAATAATCGCTACTGAGTGTTGAACAAAACAACTCTGTTGTGTCTGGGAATGTGGGAATACTCGGCCGGCGAGCGGTGTCGCGTTTGTCACAAAAAATACTTGAGTGTTAGGCTGATGTAGCAAGGAATATATTTAAAAGAGACGCAATCAGGATTGCCTGCATTTTTAATAAAAATGTTTTCGCCTTTTTGGCAATTAAAAAAATATTTATTAAGGGAGAGAAATATTGTCAAGTACGAAAGGAATGTCAAGGATTAGGGGGCCCCTAAACCCGCGGGGCCCCGGGGCGCCGCCCCGAATTGCCCAAGCATAGCTACGCCACTGGGTAACTTTACACATACACACAGGTTTATTATGATCGGTGCGGTGCCGTTAGAACTTGGCACCCCTAGCGTGATAATAAATCTGTTATAATAAAATAATAAGCCCACTGGCATATAATAAAACTGGGAATCCACGATGAGATATCTTGGACCAAATTATCCAAATATAAGCGAAAAACCAAAAAGAGAAACACATTTTGGAAACTTCTAGAGTTAGCTCCCCTTGCAGACCCCAGGACTTTTGGATTGTTCATCTCCAAACACCTCATAATACAAAAACGTCAAAAAAAGTGCACACAAAAGTTTCTCTACAATCAATTCCTTGACTGGACTAATAACCAATTTTTATATTATTATAAATAAGACAGGTTACAAGCTATTATTATAAACATTTTACGATGATATGTACGAGTATATAAAATATGTAGGTAAGGGAGAAAGTTTAAAATGGAAGACTGTGAACCTATATTGATATAAAAAGAAAAAAAATAATTAGAAGTAATTGATTTAAATTTTAGGTGTAGATGACATGTTTGTAATAATGGCTTGTTGGGAAGAACTGACAGACGACCAAAAGAAATTACCCATTCCCGAAAAAGTTGGTCTAATGTTGAAACATGCTGGAGTTTCGATAACAATTACATCGTTCACCGATGTAGTAGCATTCATTATTGGATCCTCTACAGTAAGACTGTAGTGTTTATTTTATATTCTATTGTATCACAATAATGTATATTGCATTTTAGATCCTACCCTGTTTGGAATCATTCTGCATTTTCGCAGCAGTAGGGGTGTTAATGACATTTGTGTTCGCAGTAACATTTTTCACGGCATGCTTTGTTATTGATCAAAAACGAATGGAAATGGGTAGAAATGGGGTAATACCATGTATTATTCACAAAAATTACAAACCAAACAAATACAGTCAAAGCAAATTCTCACACAGAATTATTGAGAAGATGTTCTCTAAAGTTATCTTTACTACACCAGGAAAAGTAAGTTAGAAATATAAAAATGTGCAAATCATAATTGGGAATGTGTTTTAGATAGTAGTAGTTATAATCACGATAGTATGTGCAGGGTTTAGTTTAGAAAGTACAATAAAATTAGAACAACGCTTTGATCCAAAATGGTTCCTGCCACAAGAATCTCACATGGCAGCATATTTAAGAGAAATTGACATTTCCTATCCAAATCTTGGCTTTGAAGCGGGATTTTACATGGGAGCACTAAACTACAGTGCAGAAATAAACAACATAAGAAGCGTTGTGGAAAACCTGCAAAATATGACTGATATTGTGGATAATGTTTACTCTTGGGTGCACCCATTTAGGAACTTTGTACTTACTAATTATAAACATGGTGAGTAGAACATAAGTTTTTCTATAGGTGATGTGTACCACTTTGGTCTGTGTGTACTACTTTAATCTTTCAGATATCTATAAGGAACCCTTAGACGAAGTCAGATTTGATATATTCCTCTCCAAGTTTTTATTTAGTCCTAAGCATGCCAGTTTTCAAGCAAATTTTGTGTTTGAAGGAGAGTTAGAATGTGGAGTTTCAATACCGAAAATCAAGGTGAAAATATATATTATATTTGTATGAAATACATTAATCAAATTATTGATAATTTCAGATGTCTAGTGTGGATTTCTCGTTTCGTCGATATGAGGATCCCAGGATGCAAATTCCAGCCATGCACCGAGTTAGAGATGCAGCCCATAATGCAAACTTTACCACTGGCGACCGATTTTCAACTGTGTGGTCTAAGTTCTTTGCTACATGGATAACAGATGAGGTACATTATTTGCTGGCAGTTTAACCATATTGTCGAGAAAGGGCAGAAATTACATTCAAAACTCCTTAGAGGGTGCAACTGGGTATTTCGCCAGTTCTCACATCCTTTCACATGTAGATTCGAATTGTCTACACTCACTAGTGTTACTTCCATTTTATAGGGTATTCATACTACTTCATCAAATGCAATCCTAGTCCTATCAGGAAAAAATCATCCATAGTCACAAAAATTGCAGTGAAGCCAAGATAATAGTAGGTACTCATATTATTATTATTATTTTATATTATTATTATATATTATTATTATCGTGAACTCAATATTCCATTAATATAGGAGTTTATTAACGAACTCTGAAAATCCTAACAAAGACAGCAACTCTTCCTAACCACCTTTTCAGAGCCGCAATAGATTTTCATTTTCAGATTCTCCAATCGATCCAACCGGCTAACTTTCTTCCACAATAGTATGCGCACTTAAAGAAGTTCCCGGAAATTGGTATACGGATAATGTATTGCAAGGGAAACTTTTTTTCGATACTGCGACAAACAAGTGGCGTTTTTGAAGACTTTTTTGTTAAATGTCAAATTTGACAGTTGCGGAAAGTCCCGTAACCACCTTTACATATATAATTTTTTATCCCTAGGCAAGTGCAAACTACTGGCAAAGCCCAAAAAAACAAATATTTTTCTCTTATGACACAGACTTTAATTGTCACACATAAGTTAACATTTCCTAGACTCTTCCAATATATCGAAGATTCCATCTGCACATTAAAAAATTTTCCTACACTACTACAAGTATCATTAATTTCCAATTGTAATATTTAATTACGTACGTTTCGGCAATATATTAATTACCATTAATATTGGCTAATTAATTAATTAGCCAATATTAATTGAAAAATTTTATATAAACCACTTGTACTTTCGAGACCCTTGTATAAATGTTCGTGAATTTTTTTATATCATATTTCGATCATCATATTTTTTAGCCACCTACTTAAAATATTTAATCGCATCTTCGCTTGCTTTCCTACCGAATAACACCAATATATGCTCTTGCATTTTCAAATTATCTAAATGTTTTTATACTAAAAAACAAAAATGTTTTTATATAACATGATGTCATTAGTTCTTAATTGTGAGTATAGTTATGATTTTTTAATATGTATTTATGTCTAGTAGGTATTTGTATTCCAATATTTTGTTAATTCGACAGTTGTAATTTTATTTGTTTATTCCAGGACTTCAATCTTTTGTATAAAAATTTATAATAATTATAAAAAATATCTGATGATGGTAATTATCCATATTGCCGAAACGTACATAATTTAATATTACAAATGAAAAAAGAAAATTGTTATTTTTGGCCGAATACCCAGGAAATTAATGATACTTGAACTAATACGAACAGGAAATAAATAAAATACACTACTAAACTACACACGCCAAAAAAACACTTATTATATGCTATTAAAATCATGAAAAATATAGAAATAAATAAATAATAGTTAGAACAGAAATCTCCAGAAATCTTTAGACAACTTTACTGAATTTTTTACTTTCAAAGCATTTTCAAAACATAAATATGTACAGTTTGTTCAGCATGGACCGACATTATATTAAAGACCCGAGCATGACGTCATATTTCATTGTTGTTTACGGACTGGGGTGGCGCCACTCGACGAAAAAAATTGCGACTTAATATAGGTTATAGGGGGGTATTCTGTGGTTATTGGTTACTGACGTTTAAAATGTCCCAAATTTTAGATATCCAGCTTTATTACGGTTTGCCATCTTTTTACGGTAACGAATTGTCTTTGCGTCCGGTATTTAACAGTTTTATCCTATTAACACAGCTTTTATAGGTAGATTTGTTCGTGATAACATGAAATTTCCATGCACATGAAGAAAATGGTATGCACACTGCACAGACCATTAGGTGAATTGCAGAAGAATTAACACTATTTTGGAATTATGGGATGATCTGATCAACCAGCTGAAGAAGCGATTCTAGATAATATTTTGGAAGAGTATTTTGTAACGTATGCAAGAATGAAAATAGAAAATTTTGTTTATAGCTCCAAAACGAACCAATAGTCCTCCATATAAAGAAGAAACTGAAAAATATAATGCGTTTTATGCTTACTTACGCTACAACTAACTGTGCGGACTTTATTTCAAACCAAAAGGTACCAAATACTCTTGCTTGCTTTTAGACTCGCTTTTCTTAAGAAAATGTATGGAAATATGGCATGTGAACTTGTCAAATTAGAGGGACATAACAAACAAATATTTTATTTTATTTTGGATATTAAATTCGTTGTAATAGACACATTTGCATGTTTTTATTTTATAAAAGATTGTGCAACAATGGTGTTTTAATATTAAACCACCGTGTAAATTTTTTTCGTCGGGTGGCGCCAGTGGCAATCGCTCGAAACAGCGCTATGCACAGGTCTTTAATATAGTGTTGGTCCAGGTTCAGCGAATGTTCGGCCCTACATCACAACTCCCGTCCTTGTCTTACTCATGACTATACGACAGATGTCGGTCGTATATTCACGAGCCAGACAAGGACGGGAGTTGTGACATAGGGCCGAACATTCGCTGAACAAACTGTATACACCTACTGATATAGTGCTATTTAAGGAAAAAATGTTAAATTTTCTTATATGTTGTAAAATGCAGCAGGTGAGAACAACAACTGACATTCTTTACAGCTAATCGACATAGAAGTCATGCGCAACTTACAGTTGGCCCTTCTCTGCGTGATGGCCTGCACGATCCCACTCATCGCCGACTGGCAGACCTGCTGCTGGATATTCGTCTGCGTACTTATCACCATGGTAAACGTGTGCGGGTTCATGCAGCGGTGGGGCCTCACCATCGACCTGGTGTCGTGCATCGGCTTGGAGCTAGCCATCGGCCTGTGCGTGGACTATGCCACGCATATCGGCCACACTTTCCTGACGATCCGCGAGGGCACCCGCCAGGAGCGGTCGTTGAGGACCGTCGTTTCGATCGGGTCAGCGGTGCTGTACGGGGGACTGTCAACATTCATAGGAGTGTCGATGATGAGTTTCTCGAAGGCGTATACGTTTCAGTCCTTTTTTAAGGTAAATCGATTTGCCAGATTTCATTTGGGTGTGACACTTTAAAAATAGTTTTTCGTTGGAAGTCAATGATGTTTGAAAATATTCCAAATCCAGATTAATAGTTAAATTTCTGCTTAACATTATCAGTTCAAATATTAGAGACTATAGAGATCCTTCAGGAAGAAGAGTCAAATAAGATTTACAACGTGATATCCCACTCAGTTTTGAGTGAAACTAAAAATGATTTAGAAATATTTCATTAAAAACATCATTGTTGCAGAATCTTTTCAGATTTACACCGTTGTCAGTTGTTGTATAATAATAATGCTAATGCTAATAATGCTTAACAATAATTGAAATATGGCCGTTGAGGAGTAAAAGTGCCTGTATATGCTATTGCATTAGACAAGTCTATAACTAAGTACCTAACCTTAGAAAATAACAGAGAGGAAAAATGCCTTGATAGGATGCGTAAAGAACTTGTATATATGAATGGACTTAAGCTAAGTTTATACAGTCGTGAATTCCGAAATGGCTCTGATTGGTAAATTTGGCTTTTTAAATAATAAAAGCACCAAGGATGCAATGTACTCTTTCTTTGATAATCTCTATCTGGATCTAAATGCTGGTGAAGCTGCTGCAGCGGTGTTCTGCGATTTATCCAAGGCTTTCGATTGTGTGAACCATGGCATATTGCTGCGAAAGCTTGAATGTTATGGCTTTAGGGGTGTGTCTCTTGAGTGGTTCAGATCTTACCTATCAGAGCGTAGCCAAGTTGTTTCAATGAACGGTACTACTTCACATGTGGCCGACATACAGTGTGGGGTGCCCCAGGGATCAGTCCTTGGACCAGTCTTGTTTCTCCTGTATGTGAATGATTTGGCATTTATTGATGTTAAGGGGAGATTTACTATGTACGCAGATGACACTACTCTTTTGTGGCATAACAAGGATACTGTGGAACTGAATGCGGTCATCGCGAGGGACATTCATCGAGTGAAGAGTTGGTGTGACTCCAACCTCTTGAAGTTCAACATAACTAAGACCAGTGTTCTCTCATTCAAGTGTTCTCTCAATGATATCAGTATAGACCAACAAGGTATTAAACAGTCTACATGCTCAAATGTGTATTGACAATAGGTTGTCTTTTCGGGATCACATTTTTTCCCTATCCTCTAAGCTTTCCAGGGGATGCTATGCTATGGTTATCTCGAGAGAGCTTGATTTCTCTGTCAGAAGAAATGCTTATTTCGCTTTGATAGAGTCTCATTTGAAATATGGAATCTGCTTTTGGGGAGCATGTGGCCTGGTTTTGTGGAGAGAAAGAGAGCCCTTCGTCATATTTGTGGGGCGACGTCCCGTGAGCCTTGTCGTCCACTATTTAGGACCCACAAAATTTTAACTCTCACTTGCCTTTATATCCTGGAGACTGTGTGCTTGATGTTTGGGAAGCATAGGCCTGGCTCTTCGAGGTGTTGCAGTCGAATCACTAGGCAGCTGCTAGATATCGATCTCCCAGTTCCTTCATCCGCTCTAGTCAAAAGATCGTTATTTTATGATTCCAAGAAGATTTTTAATCATTTGCCAAGTTCTATTAAGTCTGTGAGCTCCGAGGTAGTGTTAAAGAGACTCATAAAAAATTTGCTCTTAAATAGAGCATACTACTCATTAGAAAAGTACTTCCAAGACACATTTTAATTTTGATATCTCATACTTTTACTATTTTTGCCTTTTGTTTTAGTTTTTTTTTAACTTATCTGGTTTTTGTATATATATATATATATATATATATATATATATATATATATATATATATATATATATATATATATAATAAGGATGTATGTATGCGGTTACTAGTTTTTTCTTTTTGTTAACTTTGAGTGTTTGCCCATTATCACCTTTTCTTGTAATTATATATATATATATATATATATATATATATATATATATATATATATATATATATATATATATATATATATATATATATATATATATATATATATATATATTTAAGTGTTTTACTATATGTTTGCCAGCTTTGTCAACAAGGTACTCTTATGACAATAAAGCATATTTGATTTGATTTTGAATACTGTCAGTCTGTGATATATGGCGCCAATATCAAATTGCCGCCATAACGGAAATGACGTCACGGAGCGTCAATAGACAATTGGCCGAAAGGGACAGCACAAGCAGTCTGCACCGGGCCTCCATAACGTAAAGATTTATATCGTGATCATAGTCTGTGATATGTAAAACCATGTGATAAGAGAAATAAAATATCAATCCAGTTTTATAATGTTTATTGCAACACCGTCGTAAAAGATCAAGACATAACAGTGGCGACGAGGACTCAAATTCAGAACGCGGACGTATTTTCCAACTGATGAAAACGTGATTACCGTGATCAACAAAATGGCGGGCGAAGCAATAAAATTTCAAGAATGTTACTCGGAAACCGACGACTGGATAATTTATATAGAGCGTTTGGAGCAATATTTTGTAGCAAACAAAATAGAAAAAGAAGAAATTAAAGTAGCTACGTTGCTAAGTGTGATGGGCACAGAAACGTACAAGTTATTAAGAAATCTGTGTTATCCGAACTTTCCACGTGAAAAGAAGTTTGCAGAATTAAATAACTTGCTACAAAAACAATTTTCGCCGTTAGTAAATGTGTGGCGAGAACGAAAGAAGAAGTAGAACAGGAAGGGGGTACAGTTAAGCCAAACTACAGGAAACTAGGGAACCGCATAGCATACTCACCTCGGGGAGCTACCGAGGATCAATTAGAACAAGTGTTAACAAATACACCATTAGCAAATATAATTAGGCCAATAGTAGATAATAATACGTTAAAGGACGCAGAGGGAACTGTCTCTATAAGCAGGGAAACCATAAAAAACCAAGATGGCGGAAGTGAAACTGTAAATGACGTAGATAGAGCATCTATAAGTGTTAACGATAATTTTGACGTTCCTAATATATCTGGGGTTGTAAGTAGGGGTAGTTTGGAGAATGTAACTCAGAGGGTACTTGATACCCCTGAGCAAGAGAAGCAAAAACGCATTAAGAAATGCGCCATTTGTGGTACAGAATCATTTTTGCGAGTCGCAATTCACGACTGTATGAACTAGGCTTTATAGTGTGGTATTCAACGATATATAGGTATAAATACATTACCAAAGGCAACTTGTTTTGTTTCATGATATCGAAAAGATGTTATTGTTGGCACATTCAAGTTATCCAGTTTTTTTTATATGATTTAGGTTATTTTGTAAATATAAGTATCTCAAAGCATATATACGATATACAAGTCTATCAAAAAACTATTTATTATGAATTACAAAATAGGAAAGACTGAGTTTAAGAAATGCCAATGTAAACAAATTACCTCGTCTTCTTCCCCCGGACCCGCTAATGTAGAAGCAAAATAAAGTCGATTTATTTGTATAAGAGTCAGTCATCTATTCCTTTATATCGTTGGTGGTATTCTACTGGTTGTCAGTGTCGTGCTACTTTTTGATGCAATGGACAAAATTACAATTGCAAAAAACAAAGCAACAATTTTTGGTGGCACAGTTTATTGTTTATTCCTCTACATTTTTTTATACACTGTTGGCATAACTACATTTTGGGTCCAGATTTCCTCGTGAGGAAAAATATGACCTATCTAGTTGGAACTTGTTAGCAAGAAGATCGAATAGCACACTCTGTTTGATAGCCTTGTGTTCCTGGCGGAGATTCCACGCTAGTGACAGTCTCTTGACAGGTGCTTACCAGTGGCGGTTCGTGGCAATGGGCCCACCCAACTGGACAACGGAAAAAGAAAAAAGATAGATAGATAGATAGATAGCTTTATTATTTGTAAAAATTGAAATTTCAAAAACAACAATTGGACAAATAAACATCAAACACAATAAAAATAATTTTCACAATTGAATACACATTAAAAAAAAACAAAAAAAGAACTTTCCTAAACAAAGTTGTCCTTCCGTCTTCTCCACACATATACACATATTATATACGCGTGTGCAGCTGTTAACTGCACTCAACAATCATGGCCGAGAGTATGAAAGAAATTCTTCCACTGAATATGGCTCGATACTAACGATAAACTCAAATACAAGTTTTTTAAAATTTTTAAAGTTTTGGTTGGTCCTCAGACAATTAGGCAATCTATTGTAAAACTGTATGCAGGCGTAGATGGGGGTTCGCTCTGTAAGTGCTAGTTTGTGCATTGGTATGTTGAAATTTGCCGACCTAGTACTGTAGCTATGATCCGGCAGGTATTTATCAAATTTATGCCTGTTTTTATACAGGAAGATAATACTTTCAAAAATGTATACGCCATAAAGAATTTTTTATCGTGCTCAACAATGGTATTAAATTCGCGACTGAAACGTATAGGTACCAAAATTCAAAATTTGAAGTTGGTAATTATTATGGGAGGGCATGATTGAATTTCCCAAACTACGCGGTGCCCGGTTCTCCAACCGTCCCAGAGCCGATGCCGATAGGCAAGCCCGTAGTGGCCCGAGCGGTCTTATCTAGCCAAGCCATACGTCTGCGACGAGAGCTAACGCGCCCGAGCTGCGCGAAGATATAAACGTAGGTTACGCATGTGTTCGGCGCATTTAACTATTAGGGTGGGCGAGCACAGTGATAGTTTAATAGGTGTATTAAGATTAAATACGAAAACAGAACATTAAATTATGAAAATACAGTTTAAAGGAACTTCAAAAATATGTAATGATCAATAACGAATAATAAAAAAATATAGTTACACTCAACGCTACACACAAGATATCGGAAATATGAACCCTTTTCAAGTAACACAGTCAAAACGTTTAAAAAAATACACTGTTAAATAATCGAAAATAAAATAGGGCACAAATCAATATGTCAAAAATGGCACAACATACATAAACTATGCTATAAAGCCATAAAATGTGACAAAATTCAGAATAATTGTTCAAAATGAATAAAAGTTCTCACATAGCATAGACTAGATAAAACACTCATTACCTCAATTGGCATAACTGCAAATAAAGTTTACCCAATTCTTTAGTATAAAATGAAAATAAAAATACATAATTTCTGAAATTAACAGTAAATTTGGTTAAATTAAATTAATGGTTTCAATGAAAATTGGAAAATAAATTCAGGAACACAAGGAAAACTCAATAATACAAAATTTCTTACGTTTTGGCCAGTCCATAGTGTCTAGGCGGGTAGTAGACCGTCAGACAGTGACAGATTTTCCTTACTGATTTTCTCATTTATGTCTTGGAGAGGGTTGAAAGGTAAATCGATGCCGAGTCTGAAAATAGTAATTTTAAGTTTGGCCCCCGGGGAAAACATGGAAAATTCGATTTTTCAAAACAGAAAAAAAGGTACTGATTCTCACTTATGCCATGTTCACCATATGATTTCTTATACTATTCCGACCTCGAAAACCCAAAGGCATAAGTGTAGCGAACCTAAAAAAAATATAAAAAATATACAGGACGTCTCAAAAATCTTTGGATTAGAATTCCTTGGAAAATTCTACACAAGTTTAGTTTTTGGACTATCAATTTATTTTTAAAATTACCGAGAAAATCGAGTTTATCACATTAACTGGGCACCCTGTACATTTCCTGTACCTATTGCTCGAACAATACTAAATATTTATGCAATCATTTAGTGCAGAGAAGAATAGAAAAAGGCAGCAAGGGTACGTTGTTTGACGTTGATTGCATGTTTATGGGATGTCCCCAATACGACGTCAAATTGATGTATTTTTTATTTAGATGAAACCCCTAGGATTTGGAAGTATTTATATTTTAGTTTAACAGTTATTGTGAGACATCTTTTTTATTTGTGAGTGGATCACTTGAAAATGTGTCTGCTTTTTCGTGTTAACACTCGTGAAAATCTAAGTAGGCTCAGGGAACTGAACGGAACAATTTTTTTTTATAGATATGTCCCTGAAAGGTTATCGTTTCACATTGCCTCAAAAGCCTGGCCTTCTGGAGTGCAACTGCTCCACCAAATTTAAACTTTCTACCTCTTTCCATAGTGGAGAAAATAAATAAAAACAATTTTTTAACCTCATATTTTGAGGGGTGTAACTCGGAGGGGGAAGGGTTTTGAGGAAAAATTTATATGAAAGAGCCCCCTCAATTTTAACAGGAGAATCGCCCTGAAATCGCCCAGAAAAAATATTTTCGTGATTTTATTTTTTTTTCTATGGCTGACTTAACTTCTTTATCTCCTGCCAGTACACATATGCAATCACCAGATAAATGTTTTTATGATTTAGATGAGTCCTTTTCAGAACAGCAACTGGTGATAGTTTTTGTTTAGATGTCTAAAATGTTTTATTATTGTTTTTATTTTATTGTTTTAATTTAAGTTGTATAATTATGATGTGTCCTATGCCTTTGTACTATTTACTTTGTGCATGTATGGTCTATTGGTCAAATCAATGAATAAAAGAATGAGCATGTTTGGGATTAACGCACGACAGGGATAGTTCCTGCATATGGAGGGATGCTGTTTCCGGTTTCAGTGGCATGCACCTTTGAGTGGTTTCAACAAACTAATCGAGGCAGGAATCCTAATTTTTCATAAAATCAGTACCTACAATACAGGCCGAAAATTATAAGGCACGTTTATGTTTAGGACTCCTTGATAAGACAGCAATTCTAATTTTAAATTTCCAATTATGAAGAAAACAAACGCCTATGCCACTTTGGTGCATGGCCTCAAAAGTTAATTTAAATTACAAAATTACTTATCGATGGATTATTATCCTCAAACATTTAGTTTTGCAAGCCAGGAAAGAGCCACAAGCCGCTCAGCGCCCAGCTAAGCATAAAAGTATCGAAACACCACATACTGCCACCTATCAGCGTGTCAGATATCAAAATATTGTATCAAAACTTGGTTCCTACACAGGACGATTTTCGTCTCACGTATTATACATATAATATATACATAGAGCTTTGAGTCCTTTCTAAGGTTCTTTATTCATTAAGTCAAATAAATATTATTATTATTTTGTCCTATGGTATACTTGTATATGGCGGGGTTCGTGGTGGGGTTTTCACATTGGTGACTTCAGAGCTGTTTTTGAACAGGAAGTAGAAACCTTATTAAACTAAATTATAAAAAAGCTATTTTTAATTTTACAGTTTCATGTAGCGAAATGAGAATTTTCGTAAAGAAAAAAAAACAGCAAATACCCTATTGATGTCTCTCTTATTAAATATATTAACGCTATTACCAGCAAATATTGATAATATAGACGGTTCACGTGCCAAATGTGACCAGGCCTGACCAGTGCCCCTCAGGCAGTCTGACCATTTCCCCTTGCCTCTAGTCCCTGCTGAAATACATACAAGATGCAGTACATGGTGTAGAGTCATCATCAAAGTACTATGCCCTAAGTGACCCTTCTATATGTATATGGTTATCAACAATCGCTGCTATTACAGCCAAGGAATACATTGACAGGTAAAACTGTTGTAGTAATCTATATGAGTTGTATCCGTCAACCAAAAAACATATATTGGAAGTAGCAGTCAACTGAAGTAGTTACCCAAAAATTAGTGTAAAAAAAGGTAAAAATTAAACTGAAATCAAAACCACACCTTACAATGCCAGTGTAGTGTGTGGCCTTTTTGTAGACACTTTCAACAATATTTTGACTGTCTGCATTGTACGCATCTCGTGTACGTGTACGTGTAGTAAGATCTTTGCAGTCATCGAATAATGAATTTTGATTTCAGATATTCTCTCTAGTCATTGTGTTTGGTTTGTTCCACGGCATTATATTCTTGCCTGTGATGTTGAGTTGGATTGGCCCCAAGCCATACATGCTACATCAACCTATCAGTCAAAGTGATAATATAGAAATAATTTAATTTTGTTAACTAATATTAAAAGCCATATTTTCTCCATGCTGTGTATTATTTGAAATCTTCATAAAGTTTTTTCTAAATAAAATTATTTTATTTTAAATATGTACCTTCACAAATTACATAAGATTATTATGCTTATTTTAATCAAGTTCACTTTTCTTTACGTTCACTTAGGAGGGAGTTGTGCAATCTCGACACTTCCGTCTCTAACAGTTCTTGTATCACTAAGCCATTCACGTCAACAAAATTGGCGACACTTTTTTTCGAACTAGTTTCTCTTATGTGACCTGTTTTACCATCTTTGAAAGCAAGGTGCAAATTATATTTATCATCATATCTAAAATTTTAAATGTGAGACTAACAAACAATAACATTGCATTCCGTTATACTTTGCCAAGTAAGAGCTGGCTTCCCAAATATTCTCTTGTTTTGAATTAGATTTTTGGATGCAAACTGCAAAAATGCCCTTTTCTTTGTATGTGGTGTACAGTGTTAAGATCCCCATCATAACAAAATATGTGCTCACACAAAATATTAGAACCGGTCTGCAAATAATCAAATTATTAACAAAATAACAAAATAGTCCCGCATTAAAAAAAGGAAGTGGCTATTTATACGTCCGACAGATACAAACGTCAGTATACGTCTTGCGCTCTCATTGGTCGATTGAGTCACGTGACACATAACCTTACTTCTACCGTCCGATGGATTATGAATCGGCTTGTTTACTAAGTTGATTGGATGATGTCCGAGATTATTCAGACCTATCTTGTCTCATTTTGTATTGCGTATGCCCTACTTTTTCCGCGATGGGCGCTGCGGAATGAAAAATGAAGTGGTAATTATTTACAATGTTGTAACCTACCCCCGATTTTCTTGAAATTTTGGCTACCGGTGCCGAATGTCGGGGGTTAGCCAAAATTTTAAGAAAATCGGGGGTGGGTTACAACGCCGAACGTCGCATCGGGCGAAAATACGGGGTACCTACCTAGCCAAAATTTCAAGAAAATTGGGGGTTATTGCAAAGATGCTTGAGAAAAATGCACTTCCGACGTATCTAAATATTAGTTTACTTCGGCTTCGGACGTGTACGGAGTTAAATGCACGGCCAAAGAAGTCACGTGACTCAGCCCGCCAATGAGGGCGCAAGACGTATACTGACGTTTGTATCCGTCGGACGTATAAATACCCACTTCCTAAAAAAACTTACTTTGATTGTGGAAAAGGATACAGATAATCCCAAAGTAGTGCAAACATAGCTACTCCAACAGCAATTCCGCAAATAAGCAATCTTCCATCCATTAAAGCAAAATTTTCTGTATACCCGTATTTTCTCGTAAGTACCTAAAAATTTAAATGTAGTGTCGTCTGGATTAATATTAAGTAATTATTATATTATTATTTGATAAAATACTTCTTTAACAGCATCGTCCAAGGCATTTTTAACTGCAGAACCGTCCCATTTATTAATTTTAATGCTCTGAAAACAGGTTATTAGTCCATATTGAAGAATTTAATATAAAACTAAATATAAAATCAATCTATATATTTTAAATGAAACTGACCTCTTTTTCCTTAGGATCTTTTTCCTTTGGCGCCATAATGCGTAGTTATTTTTATTGAATTTGGAAGAATAAAATATCTGGCACAGGAACCATGCACAAAAAAATCAAACGTCAAACGTCACCATTTTTTCCATGACGTTTACACCCAAGAACGGTAGACGTACTTCTTGGTTTACACCCACAAAATATATAGGTTAGGTTATTTACACCCACCCCTAATTCCCCTATTCTGCTATTCTGTGCACCCACCAATGAATAAAACACCCACAGACCTAATTGTACACTGTTCTATCAGAGCATATACGCTATATTAATTTAAGATGCCAACGCCCCGACTGGACTATGCTAACTAATATATGGGCCATCGTCACCATGGGAAGGTGCTAGCCTTGGGTCTACACTGCGTTGTTCATTGTTCTTGTTCATTGTTGGCATGGCCCATAGACTAGTTTAGCACTGAGCTTATATTCAATGGCGTATAAAACAATCAGCAGTTATACCATAGATATCATACCATAGAGTATTGGACGATGTTTTTTATACATAGGATGTGCGGAAAATCTTTGACGAATTTAAAATTATAAAATAGTAAAAAATAGTAATAAATAGGCCCAGTGAACATGCGCATTTGGAATTTGAGGTAGTGTTTTGTGAAACTTTACACTTTTTGGCAGCCATTTGACAGCGACAAACTAAGTATAACAAGGGTATAACCTACCGTTGTTTGCATCATAGACGCTTTGTGCCATAATTTTTTCGATTTTCAGCTGATTATTAAAAGTTTCTTCGCGTTTTAGTTGTTTGAGTGTTTCATCTAATTAAGTGATCATCTCGATTATGTTCTGCTCATTTTACACCAGACTGTTTAAAAACGAAACGAGTCAAAACGCAGCTAATTGAAAATGCGGTACCAACTCTTCTATTAAAACCACCTAAACCATCATTTAAGTATAGGCCTTGGAACCTCCATAAACAAGGGTATAGGTAACATAATTGTGGTGTAAGAAACTGTTAGTAACTTATTTGTTTTAGTGTTAAAGTTATAAAGGTAGATACAAACAAGTCGAGTTCCAGCATTAGTGAAGCAAATTCTAGTAGTTTGGACGAAACTAGTTTCACAGGTATAAACGAACCTAGTTGTAGTTATCGAAGTCGTTTTGACCAGTTTACGTTGATGTGAGCTTAATTTATTATCATTATACAAGTTTGTAGGGAGATGGTAATTCAGAAAAACAACCACTTGTTTGAATTGCGCGATCGGAAGGTCTAATGCGCATGTTCCATAGGCCCATGCGCAAATCCACAATTTGCCATAAAAGGAACTTGTTCAACACTCTACCAAAGATCATGATATCAGCCGCGTTCCTTTTGCCCCTACACTGAGAAGTGTAGGGGCAAAACTCAGTGAACTCAGTCGTTAGCCGAGCCACTCAGTTTGTTTTTCCTATCAAAGGCTCATCTTGTGAAAGGGTCATTTCCCCCACCACCAAACTGAGCCAATATGCTCGATAGTGAGTGTCCTCGCGAGGATGGGCTTGAAGGGTGAAGGAGGAGGTAAAAAATCTCACTTTAGCACACATTCTCATTTGTAACAGGAACTGCCACCAACTGAGATAAAGTAAGAATTCTTTAGAAAAGTGGCAAAAGAAACGCGGCTAAAATGATCTTTGACTCTACTCTGGTTATACCAGAGCATATAAAACAACATGCTCTGGTCTCTGGTTATGTTATGGTTATACTGGTGGTTGTTTTATATCGCTGGTTCTATGTTCTATACACAAAATATATAGGTTAGGTGTTCTATATACATGTGTTTCTATCTATATGTCAGTGTTTACACCAAGGATATCATCATAAGAACCTTGGTTTACACCAAGGTCTATTCCTCTCCTCTAGAGACCTTGGGTTTACATCACAAAATATTGGGTTTGTTCAAACAGTAGAAAGCGTTTCGCATGAGCAGAGAACAACTTGTTTATTCTCTGGCATGAGCCTGACAGTGTGACCTTGCAGCGGTGGGGAGGGGATGGCTGCAGGCCATCTATCGCATGTTCTCGGTATGCCCCTCTTTGGGTCACACGGTACGGCCGTGTCGATCGACGGGCCGTGTGGTGTATACAAAAGATTTTCCTCTTCTCTCGCAAAACTACAAAAAAAAGCCAATAGGAGACATACGAGTCCGATGGCAAGGTCTATAGAGGATTTGGTATCTGTTGTCAACCTCTATAATCTGTGCTGTTTTCTCTCGTACAATAACGGACCTCCCAAGCTTTATTTAGGAGGCCGTTGGTACAATAGAGTTAAATTGTTGACAAAATGAACTGAAAAAGAAGTATACTATTAAACCTAAGCTTTATATTTTGTGTTCGAAGTTCTAATCCACAAAACCAAATATTAAATGATTAAAGCTAACCTATATATTTTGTGGTTTAAAGTCAAAAGAGGCTAAAACCCACTTTGCATTCCACGTTTCATTGATCGACTCAAGATTACGTGGCCTCTCGTCTCGTCGTCGGTGCGCGCCGAATGTCGGGCGAAAACTACAGGTACAGGCATCTAAAGATATTCCTTGCCCTAAAATGCCATAATAGAAACCTACCTGTAGAGCAAGATCTGTTGGCCTCTACTAACCTTGCCTGTAGAGCACAAGCTACAGTGTTCATGTAACCAATTGAGGTAGTATGGGAGGGGAGGCGCCATAACATTACTTTGTCGCATATAGCAAACGGGTTCAGGGGGCGAGGCTAAGTTGTGTATCAATATGTGGATGACACGCCAGGGTCTGATTAAACAGTATTCCTAGTAAAATTATAAAAAACCTACGAAAGAAAATATGGGGTTATTTAGAATCGAAGGAAGAAACACCCTGTAGGCAATCCTTGAAAAATACATACCTAGAGTACTTATAAAGGTAATATTTTTCTTTTCATAAAGTACCAAAGTGGATATTATAAATTATATTGAGACGGCTCTGTCTATTGTTTACATTACCTGTGAAATGTAATTCCTGTGAATTTCTTTTTGTCCACGTTAGAATTGCTACTGCAACAACGTGCAGAACATGACATATTTATTTCCAGAGGTGAATAGCTCGCAATAACAAGGAAAACTGCACTTTTAGCCACTTTTAATGCACTTTTAGCACCGAGTCGACAAATTGACGTTGTTCTTGTAATCTATCACGTGGGAGAACCCGTTTTGGGTCACGTGACAGCTTCTCCCCCCCCCCCCCCCAAGGGCGTAGATAGCTTTTTCTTCCGGGGGGGGGTAATGGTAATACCTACTATTTATAGTTCGTCTGTTCCCCAATTATTAGTTTTATTGCGATTTTATAGGTGGATAGGTATGCATAAGTAAAGACTATTATAAAGCCAAATAAAACCAACACTAGTAATATATATTGAATAACAATATAGGTACTATATACTTAAAACAAAGAACACTGAAACAAACTCAAAATAAAAAATGATAAAAAATACAAAAATAAAATATATACTTTTTCTTTGATGAAAACAGAAACAAAACAAAAAAAATAACAAGAAAAAAAATAAATCAGTCTTTAAAAACCCTAATCTTAAAAAAACATTTATAAACTAAAAAAAATCAGTCAAAATATAAAAAAATAAAAATATATGCACACATAAACCAGTTTTTATAGAACTAAATCTAAAATCCTTTTGTTACTATTATTGGCAAATCTGTTTAGCACCGCTTCAGGGCAAGGTTTTATATCCCTGTGAATATGTAAAAGCGCCATACCTACAAGCCTCTCCTGTCCCATAGTGGACCTCAACCAAGATTTGAGTCTTTTTAAAGATGAAAAACTTCTTTCGGCCGAGGCTACACTTACAGGCAGTGTACACAGAATTTTCAAAAGTTCATATATTTTTGGATATACAATTAGGATCACAAAGGTCATGTTTCAAAAGCCGAATTTGGCAGACTTTCTTTGCTAAAATTCTTAAATTTAATTTTCCAAAGTTCTATTTCGCTTAGTAAACTAGCAGCTATCAGATCCTTACTTTCATTGGTAAATTTGGATAAAGTTTTGGTTTTCTTGGGAGGGGTAATTACCCCCTCTACCCCCCCGTATCTACGCCCTTGCTCCCACCGCATACTAACTCAATGATGTAACCCCAGAAAAAAGACGGGATGTAACCTTGAGTCGACCAATGAAACGTGGAATTCAAAGTGTTTTAGCCTGTCGTTTTAAAGTTCCTAGCAAGGTTAGTTTATAGGAAGGTTAGGACATTCGACGACTTGGAAGGGAAGGGGGGGTGAGAGAGGCAAAGGGGGCAAAGGCCGCAATTTAAGTTGGTAGCATTTACACATGAGTTGGCGATTTAGTAACTTCCAAAATAGATAACGCTTCCAGCCATAGGCGCACACAGACGTTTTTGGCATGTACTTTGTTTATGGTGTATATTTTTGTTGATTTAGCTGTTTTCGGTTATTTCTTCATATTAATGTTTGTGCAATGAAATAACGGAACTTTGTGGAGTATGTTGGTGCATCGCATTTTTGTTTTATGTTTGTGTTTTTACTTTGGCTTCGGTTTTCAATACCCGTGTTGTCCCTTTTAATACGCCATTGGCATCAAGCTGAAGGGCAGCTTGTGATAGCGGCACCACAGAAAATATTATTTTCTGTGGCGGCACCGTCGCGCGATGTTGCCGGTTCAAGGGGCAAACCTTCCTATAAACTAACCTTGGTTCCTATTAGTACAAAATATATAGGTTAGGTTAGTCCATAGAATGAAGTAAAAACTTTCTTATATTTTCTGTTTTTATCGATATATTTTGTGTTTTTATCGATACTCTGTGAATCGTGGTTGTTATAAATTTTCATTTTTCTGGCCTGTAGTTGTAGTCTGGTTGTAGTGTAATATATAGCTATAAATAAATATAAAATAATGGTGGATTTTGTGATTGATACTGTTGGAGATCTTGAAGAGCAATATTCACCAGAGAGTAATGTGGGATCTTCCAAGAGAAATTCTTCTGAATTAGTTGCTGATTTGCTAAAACAGTTTAAGGAATCTTTAGCAAAAACAAATGTTAAGGCTGCCGTTAAACCCAAATTGAAAGAAGAGGACATTTTAACGATGGAAATACTGGATGATTTAAAGTCTACAGCGAAAAATAAGCTTAAGCGTAAAGTAAATAAAGGAGACATGTCTGATTTACTTAGGAGGAATGAAGTTCAGGAGGCGTTAAAAAAATCTTCAGTACTCAAATCAGATTTTGAACAACAATCATCTGTAACTCAACATAGTGAAAGGAAATTGAAAGAATTAAGAAAGAAGGATCGAGCAAAAACTAAAGGCAATAAATGGTATGGACTGCCCGCTACAGAACTTACAGAGGAAGTGAAACGAGACTTGGAAATTATACAGATGCGTTCAGTGTTGGATCCAAAACATTTCTACAAAAAGAACGATTTGAATGTTTTGCCTAAATACTTCCAAATTGGAAAAGTTATGGACTCACCATTGGACTATTACAATAATCGATTGACAAAGAAAGAGCGTAAGAAGACCCTAGTTGATGAACTGCTTGCCAATGCTGAATTTAGCCAATACAATAAGAGGAAATACAAAGAAATTATTGAAGAAAAGCAGAAAAGCCATTATAAAGAATGGAGGAAAGCTAAACGGCTAAAGAGAAGGAAGTAACTCTTTTGTAAGTTACATATTGTAAAGCCAATTTAAAACCAATAAATTTTTTATTTTTAAGTGTATAATTTTTATAGGTACGTAGGTAATTCGTAAAATTTGAAATAAGAAGCAAGTAATATCACTTTCGAAATTAACATAATGTAACAAAAGGTTCATTTTATTTTTATATCGCATATCGCTAATTTATACAAAGAAAAATGCACGGAAATATAAAAGGCACAAAAAATACGTTAAGGTAAAATTTCAATATCTGGCGGGCTTAAAAATTTTATTTTGTTACTTCATGCATTGCGTGAGCAAGGTACTCTACGTTTTTGCTCGTGACACCTGCCATGGAGATGCGACCATCCTTCGTTAGGAAAATGCTGAAATCCTTGGTGATCTTTTCAACCTAAAATAAAACATTTTAAATGCAATGACATCATTCAATGGTCATAAAAATCATGTTGGAACTTTGCTTCTTTCAAGTTATATTTCTTGTTTAAAAGAGCTTTATCTATTCCAATAATCTATTATAATCTATTTTAATTCTGTTTTAAAATGATCTTACCTGGTCAGGTTTCATGCCAGTGTAGCAGAACATACCAATTTGATCTGTGATATGTTGCCAATTCTTGCTCGATCCTTCTTTTTTCAAGTTGTCTCGAAGTTTTGTTCGTACGCTGATTATCCTGTCAGCCATTTCTTTCACTTCTTTCAACCTGCAATCAACAGGAAGAAAAGTAATGAATGTTATTTACCTTCATTGTTGAAATCTCTCACCAGTCGCCTTTTAGTTGGGCATCGGTGAGAATTTCTGTAACAAGTCGTGCTCCATGAATAGGAGGGTTGGAGTACATGGGCCTGATGAGAATTTTCAACTGTGACAATATCCTGGCCGCTTCATCCTTGTCCTCGCCAAGAATTGTGTAGGCGCCAATTCGTTCACCATACATACCCATGTTCTTTGCGAAGCTTTGTGCCAAGCAGATTTTGTGACCTTCTTTCACAAAGTGACGTACCTACAAGTGAACATTTATTTTTACTAAACTATTATATTATTTGCTGAACTGAATAAAGAAATCGATGTGGTAGCTTACAGCAAAGGAGTCATTGTTCACATCACCAGTAGCGAAACCTTGATAGGCCATGTCGAAGAATGGGTACAGTTTCTTCTTTTTGATAACTTCAGATAATTCAGCCCATTGTTCTTTGGTGGGATCAACTCCAGTAGGATTGTGGGCACATGCATGAAGGAGAATTACCGAATTCTCTGGAATTTTCTGAAATTAAAAATCTATTATCTACCAAATTTCTTTTAAAGTCAACTTTAACCTGATGAGTGGTAATATTTACAGAAATGCCATTAAATTGTAATGCAAATTTAATTTTTGTCTGCATTGTCAAAATTCCATTTCTGATTTTTGTCTCATATTTTGTAGGACCTACCCAACAATAAGCAAGACCCATAAATTAAGAAGGTTGCCTCTCCAGTTTCCTGTTGTTGAGAGAGAGCGTTCTGGATGAAGTCATAGGAATGCTGATAATAATTATTGTCGGCGAGGGTGACATATGGGGGAATGCCAACCACATCATCTGACAGCATTCCTGTGACATCACCATTCCTCTATACGATAGTACGAGTAGGTAACCTTGTTACTTTACGGTAACCTTCTTACTTTACGGGTCTTGAACAATAAAAATATACATAGTGCCATAAGTGTCATCAACAGATTACCATTTTTTATTAAAGGGTGCATTTAGAAAAGCAGTATTATAATAGCTTTGTTTCCGTTTTTGTATTCAAGGATAATTTGTGATTGGGGATATTTTGTTGGCCCTCTTTTTCATTTCCTTTCTCTGTGTTGCTATTATGAATATATGAAGTAGATATTATTATTTTGAATAACTCCTCTTCCTCTTCGTCCATGTCTTCGTCTGAAGAAGAACTACAAGTACAAATTAACGGCAGTACCCCCAGAAAAATCTAGGTTAGATGTAAACAACAAAAAAACGATAGGTAGGTTATTGATATTATTGCACAGGTACAGAACTAAAAATTCTGAATCGGTTCTCACAAAAAGCTGGGACTGATTTAGACAGTTCATAATCATTGAGGATTTATTGGTCCTTTGTTAACAAAGTCACTGCCAGCAGTGAATAAAGTCACTGTCAGCAGCCACCTTAATTCATATGGACTTACTGACTGGCAGCAGAGCCGTAACTTGCCTAGATTGCGCCCGGTGCCAAATCTGATAAATGCGCTCCCCCCCCCATTTTCAGAAATCTTATAAAATTTTGCATATGAAACGAATTTGCAAATATATTAAATTTGAAATAAACTTGCGGTTATTTTTTGGTTTTCTATCACCTGTTGAAGTGTCCCTCTTTAAAACAAAACTGTAGTCCAATATAGATGTCAGTTTTGCAAAAAAAAATGCAAACAGGATGATTTTTTTCAGGGTTGCTTTGGGACTGCTTCCTGAGTGTCCAACGAAAAGATAACACTCGATCTCCTGGTACGAATTGTGCTATAAGGAGGTTTCCTAAACATTTTTTAGAGCAAAATGACCCTAATAAAAGTTGTAGGGGATCAAAATATGAACAACTTTGCCTCATAAAACTTTTCCATTATCTCTAATACGTAACGAGTTATAGATCATTACTTATTTGACACGCACGCTGCAGGGGTGGTGTTGTAAACATTTTTTTTTTTACAAAAAAGTGACCTTAATGAAAGTTTTATAGGATGGACTTCTGGTAAACGTTTCCTCATTTTTGTTGTCTGATTTACAGGGCATTAGTATATGACAAAAATTAATTAGGTATACAATATAATTCTCTGTAAATCATTAAGTATTGGATACACAGAAAAGTTTAGAAGAAAAAGTTTACCAGAATATTATCATTTAAAACTTTCATTAAGGTCATTTTTCTAAAAAATGTTTTATAATACCACCCCTGCAGTAATGTGCTGTAACTCGTTATGTATTAGAGATACAAAAAAAATATGAGGAAAAGTTGTTTATACTTTGATTCCCTACAACTTTTATTAGTGTCATTTTGCTAGAAAAAATGTTTAGGAAACCATCCATATTGTTTAGGAAACCACCCTATAGCTCAATTCGTACCAGGAGTTCGAGTGTGATCTTTTGGTTAAACACTCAGGAGGCAGTCCCCAAGCAACCCTGAAAAAAAATCATCCTGTTTGGATTTTTTTGCGACCCCTATAAGTTGAGCACATCTTTATTGGACTATGCAACATATAAATGATAAATTTTAGAATTAAAAATAACGGGTTTGCTGCCAAAAAATATTTCATATACTTCTTTCAAATAATCAAGCTTTCGTTCAATGTTTTGAACTTCTTCGGGGCTAAAAAATGTGTATTCAATGTAAAAAATTCAAGTAATAATAATAATAATAAAATGCATTTGTATTTTGCATGTTATAAACCTAGAAATTAATACTTCAATCTAATAGTGTCTTTTAACAATTATTTTATTTGAATCTTGAATCTTTTAAATTTAATACACATTTTGTAGCCTTGAAGGAGTTCAAAACAAAGCTGAGTTATTTGAAATAAGTGTGGTAAATATTTTTTGGCCGTTATTCTCATTTCTACAATTACTCAACACAGCCGTATTACAAGACATTAATAAATGATAATGAAAGATTTTTTAGTACCTGTAATTATAAATAATAAAGGATATTTTAGTGGCATATCATGAAGTGCCTACAGTAGGAGTGCCGGGTTCGAGTCCGGGCTGGAGTGCATTTTTCAATTGATATCTTTTACCTGGTATATGCCACTAGAACAATATTTATTATTTTAAATTACTACAAAATCTTTCTTTGTTAATATTCTTGGCTGGACATTGTAGGTTAATTTCCATGTTCGATACTTGCATTAAGTCACTAAATGTCGAATTTTGTGGGCCCGGCCCGGCGCCCCTACCATGATGCGCCCGGTGCGGGGGCACCGGTCGCACCGCCCTAGTTACGGTACTGACTGGCAGGCCTGTATTTTTTAGAATTAGTTTGTTTGTGTCTAGGGCGGTTTTTATATACTCAATTTTTGACCACAAAAGAATCAGTACTTTGAGATGGCACAGAGAAAGACACCCCATATATTTTGTATTGGATCTTTGCGCATCGAAACTTTGAGTGGTCTTGTTGATCATTCAACTGTTTTGAGGGGATTCCATGGCACACTTGACTCACCAGATGCCTTTAAAATTCCCATTTTACTCAATTTTGACACTGCAGAATGGAACTCCCTCATATTTTTTGTTCAAATTTGGCATGTGAAGGTTTTGAGGTGTCCTGATTAATGCTGTGGTGTCATATTTTAAATAAAAAAATCGCTAAATGGTTTTCGTGAAAATTGGGGGTATAAAAAAATCGTAGCCGGCCCTGTATTTGCATTTTGAAAATGGAAGAAAGGTCAAAAGAAGCGGTTTTTGAAGGCCTTTCAAACAAAAAAAGTTCAGGCGATTATCTCCAAAAATAAATAAATAATAAGATTCGTATTAATCTATGTTTTGTTAAAATTTGTTACTTCATCACCCTAAATATTTTTCCAGAAACTATAATAATAATAATAATAATTCTCACCCTCACAATACTCAAACTAGGGTACCTCAGAAGCAACCACATGCTTGTGCGGGGGAGGGTATTTAAATATTAAATATTATAAAAGTATTTAAATACTTTTAAGTCTTTAAATACCAAAAAAGTATTTAAATACTAAATATTTTGGTTGAGTATGTCAAATGTCAAATACAAATATTCAGTTTGCAATAGTATTTAAATACCGCAAAATATTTAAATACCAAAAAGTATTTGTGCTGATAAATGCTTTTGTGCATTATCTGACCTTGAATGGGTACTGTCCATGGGCGGCACCCATGGAAAAACTTAGGTTTACGCCACTTTTGAGGCAAAAGATAAATAGAGCGCCTAAAGGAACAGAGGTTTGAGAATTTTTAGGAGATTTCAAAAGTATTTACAGTTTAAAATTATCCATTTTTTTTAGCTCAACTTAAGATGGCTGTATAGCTTGGAGTGGGTGCATTTTCAGGCACGTGATTATGGGAAAAAACTTTTTTACCTCAAAAATATGCCCTTAAAACCTTTGTATATTTTATCCCAAAAATCAAAACAAAAATTGGTTTGAGACTATGCAAGTTTTTACTGCAACTTCATTTTGCTGTTAACTTTCCTTTATATTCGTTAGACGTGGATAATATAATTTCTTGTGCATTATCTGAGCTTGAATAGGTACTGCCCATGGGCAGCTCCTCAATAAGTGCGCCCGTGCGCGCACACTGCCTGAGAAAATTAGCAGAAAAAAAATATTTTCTTTCCTACAAACTAATATAAATTTATTGCATTTCTGATTTCTACTTACTGTACTGGTACTGGTCGTACAAACACATTGTATATGAAGGCGAATCGGTCTACTCGCTTGGATCACGGAAGCAGAACAGCAGAGCATATGCCCGCTGCCAGCAGAAGGAACACCGCTATTCTAGCGGGTGGCGAGTAATTCTCACTTATAATATCCCAAGTGCAAAATTATTCTCGTCTTCGACTCGGGATAATTTTCAAAATATTTGCCACCTCGAAAAAATATCCGGCAGTTAATTTGTGCAGTCGGGATATTCGATAAGAAAATTTCACACCGACCAAAAATTAATTTAGAATTTCCAGTGTACATTTTATGTTTTTGAGTTAAATTTTATTTACTAAAGTTGGTGGAAATGTGTGTTTTTAGGAAATTGTCTTCTTTCGGCAACTGGCGTACAATAACATTAAAAGTTGTTGTTTAGTTGTATGTAATTATTAAAATATCAGTAGTATTTTTTGATCCACCTACTTTAGTTGTATGTAATTACGAAAAGTAGATTAAACACAGTCTACTTTATGTTTCTGAGTTAAATTTTATTTACTAAAATTGGTGAAAATGTGTGTTTTTAGCAAATAGTCTCCTTTCGGCAACTGACGTACAATAACATTAAAATTAGTAGTATTTTTTGATCCACCCACTTTAGTTGTATGTAATTATTAAAAGTAGACTACCTTATGTTTCTGAGTTACATTTTATTTACTAAAATTGGTGGAACTATGTATTTTTAGAGAATAGTTTTTTCCGTCAACTAACCAACAATAAAATATAGATTTCAAATACCTTTGATCCACCTACCTTAGTTGCATTAAATTGGTTAAAACAGATGACATTTGGTCTACTTTCTGTTCTTGAGTTAAATTTGATTTACTAAAATTGGAGGAACTATATTTGTTTTTAGCAAATTCTATTTTTCAAGCGAATCAAATTATATAAAAAAGTAAATTTTGCTTATTGAGGATAGGCGGTCATGGCTATGACAGATGTTTCACGAATGTCATTATTTCTTCTCTGCATTTTCTACAAAATCATTGTCAGATAGTTTAATAAGTCCGTGCAGATTAAGTATACGATGAGTTGTCTTAAAAAGTACGGGGTTTGTTCATATTGTGACGAATTGAGTCAGGTAAAAATGTTCCATTCCAAACTAACCTATTTAGTGGACTTAATTGAATATTGTGTACCAGAAATGTCAAATGTAGCAAATCGTAAAGGCTTATTCAAGAAAATTCAAGAAAAGCTGTTGCAAATATCTGCTAAGTTTAACAGAATTAGCAAGAATGAATTGAACAAAATAGTTTCAAAATATTACATTTACGTGCTTAAGCACAGACATTTGGTAAATTTGTTATGCAATCAAATAATGATAAGATAATGAACCTGAATAAAAAATATGTTATTTTGATTTGTGAAAGGTGATTCTGATGGTATTGTATAATGTCACTTTTGAACTCATCTGTTAAACGTCAAAAAATATTCACTATAATTTTGCTTTGGTACCCTAATGTCAAAAAATATCCGCTGAAATTTTTTCGTTGTCATGGGAACGAGCTAAATTTAAGAGACCTGATTGGTTAAAAAATGGAGGTGTGAAATTTTCTACAAGATTCTGCTTCCCTGATCCAAGCGGATGGAACTGATCTGTATGTGGGGTCGTGCGGATCCATTCGGTGCTCGGATTTTTTCACAGATAAATAAAACTGATCGGATTCTCGTGAAAACGTCTGAATATAAGGCCTTATTAAAGCCGCTCCCTTGCACCACATACACACGGCAGTATTGGGCTTATTTATGCGCACGGCGGATTCTGCCACAATCCCGTGTGCGTGAACTATATCTGTAGATTTTTCCTTTATACAAGGAACTGCGAAAACCAAGGAAAAAAACAAAAAAAAACATTAATTATTTTATTATTAACAAAAAAAATATTTTAATGAAAAATAAAGCAAAAGCAAAGTAAGTAAATATAATTCAATTCAAATGTTAGATTTATAACTTTTCCTAATTAGTTTTCACGCAGTATTAAGATTTTTTATACTTTTATCAATCTTCATTGTTTTTACATCCTCTATATTAAATCGAACAAATAACTAGCCTTTTTGATTGACTTCTCTCTCGTCTATATATTATGTGGTACATATACTTGAATCTGCAACCCGAACTGGGGACACCTACTCACCTATATACATATTGTGCTTGGGTACAGTGGCGTATCCAGGATTAACGTCTGGGGGGAGGGGGCAATCAGTTATAAGTAACAAAACTGTCTATAATTTTAATGAATAAAAACAGGATGTCCGGAAATAAATGCACCAACTTGAAAAATTAAAAAGAAAAATTGAAAATATGACGAAAAGTTCATATGAACATGGCCGCAGATGCGTTTGGTTTTCGAGATGCAGGGTGTTGAAATTGAAATTTTATTTTCGACTTTTTTAAGTAGCTTTTTGAGACAATAAAATTTTCTTGAAAAATTTGGTAGCAGGGGTTTTTTGGGAAGAGAAGTCATAATTTGGAATTATTTTTGGTGCAATCTGTAGAGGAGGCTGCGTACGCTATCATTATTTAATTTAATTTGCCCTAACTTTTTTGACAGTAAACTTTTACGACATTTTGTGAATGTATTCTCTTCCCACACGTTTTCTAAGCAAAAAAGGTATACTTGGTGAATAACGCCAAAGGTGACCGTTTTCGAGAAATTTTCCGATTTCTGCACCGATGCAGGTGCATATCGACACTCCGTATGCAATTAAATTCAAAATAAAATTTAAATAAAGAAATACAATTATTTTTTGATAGTTTAATTAACTTGTTGTTTTTTTGCAAGAAAATTTTGTCGTCTCAAAAAGTTACTTAAAAAAATCGAAAATAAAATTTCAATTTTCAATTTTCAAACCAGTAAAATCTGTATCACAAAATCAAGTATTCTTTTTTTGGTCTTGAGCTCGTCAAATTTCTCCTTTGGAAATATGGGTATTTCAGGGTCCCTATACATAAAGGAATAACCCATTCAGTCGGTTTCTATTATTGTTTCTAATATAAATTTTCAAAATTTTCAGTTTTGAAAATGTTCTTTCTGGTGCACACTGTAATTGTGCAAAATATGTTTAGTAGGTTCTTTTTCCTAATTTACGGTTATGCGCTGCAACCGACGGAGTGTGTGCATAATATACGGCGGCGCATTCTCAAATCTACTGCACAGGTTTTAATTTTTGGTATTAATAATTTTGATATTACAAATCTCGTTTATCTCGACAGCTCTGGGGGGGGGGGGCAATTGCCCCCTTTGCCCCCCTCTGAATACGCCATTGCTTGGGTACTTACATACGTACACCTACCTATACATACATATATTTAGGGTGATTTTTAAGTTGATGCTTTCCTTTTACCAAAAAATAAAGCTCACAAACATAAGCATTTTTCTCCTTTGCCACTTTTCCAGAAATATCAAAACTAACGGAGGTACAGGGTGTTAGTGTTAAGGTTTCAAATTAAAAACTATAATTATTACTTCACAAAAATTGAACTAAACTTAATGTAACTGAAATTACATGTTCAAAATTATTATCATTCACTTCTACACATCGTTCAGCACGACATATCCATTGCATTGTGCAGTGAAGTTTTAAAAACTAAAGATTTCATGTAACCTCACAAAAAAAAATCGAGTGAACTCTGGTGACCCTAATTTAAGTTACATTTAGTTTAGTTTCATTTTTGTTGAATAATTTTAGTTTTTAATTTGAAACTTTAACACCCTCTACCTGTTAGTTTCGATAGTTAAAAAAAAGTGGTAAAACATGCTTATTTTTATGAGCTTTATTTTCTGGTAAAAGGAAAGCATCAACTTAAAAATCACCCTTGCATAATAGGTATGTTACAAAATGATGAATTCATTGGGGAAAAAATGCGAAAAAAGTTTCACCTACAGGGCTATTTAATTGCCTGCACTTGAAGAAACTATAACAGAGCGCACATAAAAAAAAATATCAGGAGCCGCCACTTGTTCTGTGGCATCGTGAAGTTACTGCAAGACCTAACATGGACATTACATCCTCTCAAACATGCTTTACTCCAACGATCGAAACTACATTGTGTTGACTGGTATTTTGATATTAATAATTATTTGTCTTTTCATTTCCACCCAATGCTAAAATATGCATTTTTTTCAAACATCTATTATTGTCTAGAAACCTAAAAACTTTTAACCCAAACATATTGAAATTACATTCTATAGGCTATAGTTGTTCTGCCGAATAGCGAAGACGTTGACAGTTGGTATGAACTAAATTATCAATGTGTCAATTCTGCAGTCCCTCTATTCGGCAGAATAACTATATATATTAATTGTTTATTCTTATTTTGTGTGACTAACAATGAGAAATAAATTATATACTTGTATGTTCTTTTTGTTTTTACTATTACTACTAATATACTTTTGTTATTACTGTCTATTCTTAATTGTTGTTTTAATCATTTTTGTATGTATAAATATTTTGCTGCTTGCATAAGATTATTTTTATCTAGGGCAGTAATATAATATATGTTAAGTTGTTTTTTAAATCCGAACTCGACAACTTGTTGACATACCTAACTGGTGACGCTGACGTTAAATACAAAAATATTTGGTTGGCACTGGAAAATTTCTACTTTATCACAAAACTGCTATGAACTATTTGAATGCCAAAAATAAATATATCTGGGATTGGCAAATTAGTTTTCAACTTTAGATAACAAAAATTTAAAAATCAGTGAATATCTAACCTTAAAATTCAATGCACTGCCTTTGAGTGCCCAGTCCGATATAATATAATTTGCTAAGAAAACTTACACAAATGTCTTCTATCGCACCTTCGAAGTCCAAACCGCAAGTTTCTGGTTTGTAGTATCTGTAGAACTGCACGTCGAGACCACAATGTTTGAAAATAGGAATGTGATTGCCCCAGGTTGGCTTAGGCACATAAACAACCTTATTCCCAGGGAAGAACTTGCTAATAAATGCGCCTCCTAACCTCAGTGCTCCTGTACCAGAAATGGCTTGCACTGTTGCATTCAAACCAGAGTCAATGGTTTCTGAGCAATCTCCTAAAGCCAACTTGATCGCGTTTTGGCAAAAATCAGCAGTTCCAGAGATTGGAGAGTACTCGTGGTCCAAGTTTTTCGCCTTTAATTTCTCTTCGGCTTTGCGAACGCAGGGTAGAACGTATGGTTTTCCATTGTCGTCACGGTAAGCGCCTACACCAAGATTTATTTTCTTGGGGTTGGTGTTCTTTTTGAACGCTTCAGTAACGCCGAGAATGGCGTCTGGTGGGCCCATCTCCACCTTACACCACCACGAGCTGAGAAATACATTATTACAGATAAAAAATAGTTTGCCTCTCTCCCATAATGGGCCAATTAAATAGTTTTTAAAAATTTTGGTATTTTTAACCCACAATAATATCCTTAAAAGGTGCAAAAGTTACCTGGCTCGCTGGGATAAGCAGTTGAGTCCATTTCGGTTGTTTAGCAGTGCTACGGACTTTCTCGCCGACATATTTCACCCTAGAATAGTTAGTAGTTTGGATTTAAACCCTAAAATTGGTGTCACAAGTTACGCGAGCAACGAATGCCGGCTAATTTTTTTCAACTCCGTTGCTGAAGGTTATCGCAAAGGTCATACCTACCCACGTCAACGGGCGGCGTAAACCCAACATTTTCAAGTAAATAACAAGCGATGGGATGCTCGCTTACCGTGTCCAGAGGTATTTTTAGAACGAGAATTTCGAAGAGAATGCTGCATACGGCCCCATTTATGCCCCCCTATTTAACGTAAAAAAGTCACCGTTGACTGAAGTGTCAAACTTGCCAAAAATTTGACCTGTCTAGGATTGGCGTTTCTGATACTTTGATGACGCATGAAAAAATGCGAACATTTTATAGGTAATTTATTTTTTACTTATTACTATTATTATAAGAGATACAAAGATACAAACAGCAGTTTCAAAATGTAATATTCGATCACCGAAAGATTGATAACTGCGGATACCTACTCGTCCCAACGATACGATATGATTTTTTTTTACCTATTAATTATTAATTATAATTTTGGTGAATTCACTGGGTTGGTATATTATAATCTCTGGTGACGACGGTGACGTAGACACATACCCAACATGAGACCGGTCAGGCCCGTATCTAGGACCATAGCCGAACGATACGTTCGGCTATGCTAGGACCAAAACTTGAGGCAGGCAGGTATAATTTTAGATATGGCGACGATAGGGCACACTATGTATTTTATTTTTGAGAAAGTGTGGTTTTAAAACTGTAATGCCAACCCATCCATATCTATGGTCAAACCTTAAACTATACAATGGCACAGCCGACTCTAGGTCGAAAATGTTGCTATTCGTCCTATCCTCACCAGGAATCGTACTTATTTATATTTCTGTGTATATTTTGTTACTACTTGTTACTGCTTTTATTGTCTGTTAAACAATAAACCTATACTTACTTTGGTACCCAATTATTGAAACAAAGTTCACAAAAAATGTATCTAATTATAATTAAAAAGAGGGTTGAACATTTATTAGAAAAGATAAACTAAGCCAAAGTGCAAACTGCTCTATACCTACTGGATATACTCAAGGTCTCTAGATCGACCTTGGAATATACCTACCCGTTGAACCGTCCCGCTGCGGCGTTGCCGTTGCCACGTGTTTGCACAGGGCTTGTAAGCTTAAGAAGGTTGTGACAATGGTCAAACCGTCCAACAAACCCCCACATTTCAACTCTGTATTGAAACATGAAACCTGAAACCATTGGGTGATTAAACCTTCAGTCAACGCTGAAACCCTACCCTTTTTATTATTGAATTATGAAAGTGATTAGTGTTCCACTGAATAAAATACAGGGTGACTTTTTAAAAACTAGCTGTATCTCCTCAAAAAACGCTGAAAACTGTTTTGGTACTACCGAGGGGAAACAAAAATGGCGTACTCGGTGACTAACCCCCTTCAACCCCCTCACCACTAGCTACCCCAACTTTAAAATCTCAAAAATTTGTGGCATTTGGTTTAGTAGTTTCAGAATTATTCGGGAGTAATTAAGCGGTTTATTAGCTTCTGGTGGTTTATTCAAGTTTACTCACAATTAAAGTTTAATTTTGGAATTACCAGTGATAATTTGTTGCTTCTATAGAAGAAGAATACTTGATGTACCCTGATGCCCCGAACCGAAGTAGGTACCTACCTGGATTAAAAGATAACTATTCTGGATTATTCAATTTTAATAAATGAAAAAAAATTCCAGAACAAATTTATGTTTTATTTATAAACGTGTTAGAAAGAGATGTTCGAAATGTTGCCTGTTGTTTGCTAAACAATAATACAGACGGTTTTCAAATTCATCTCCTACATTGTGAAACACACAGGTCTTGAAATTGCTCTGCATTCATTCGTAATTCTTTGGCGGAGATCCTCCAGCGACACAATAAGGTTGTGTTTTTAAGTGGCTCCCAAAAGAAAAATCCAACGGCGTGAGATATGGCGATCTTGGGGCTAGTCTATCGGCCCTGTTCTGGCTGTTCTTCAAATCCACTTTCCAAGTAAATCTTCGTGCAGGTTGAAATTGCCGCCAATATCCTCCTGATTTTCTACTTCGTGTGTTATGAGTTTATGAGAGCATTGGCATCAACTGTTGTTTCCAGTAAGTTGTAAGCGTCGATGGAGGAAGGTAAAGATTAGTTTCCTAATGCGAAATACCGACTGACTCAATACTCTTCGGAAGAAGATGGAGCCACCGTCGAATACTTCTCGGCGCGGTGGGGGAAACGAGGCTTCTCAGTCCGACACGGTTGTTCGGTAGATGGCGCACTTGCACATCCTCGGATTACGTCTCGGCGTTGAGGTGGAAGAGAGGCTTCTGTCCGGTAGATGGCGCACTGCGCACTTGTAATGCGGCTTCCCAAGACGAACTTTTGTTCGGCAGATGGCGCGCTTCGCGGCTTGCCAAATCTGTTGATTTGACCTTGGTTGTTTGCGTTTTTTGTGCTGGTACGAATGAGTCATCGCCATCGATCGACGGCTGAAAGATATTTTAGATTTTGTATTCCAGCGTTCGATTCGAGTCGCCCGGCCGCGGCCCCGCCCCCCTCTTTGCCTATGGAGGCGGCTTTTTTAAAGTAGCGAGTAACGTTATTAATTGTTAATAACAAATTTCTCGAGTCTTTTTAAAATAATCTCTTTATAATGGAGTTATAACCACAGAAAATATACGCTATATTTTCTGTGGTTATAACGTTGATTGATTCCTTCCTCCATCGACGGTTATAATATTCATATACAACAAGGTGACCAACTCCTGGCTGACGAAAACCGGGACAGTAGTTAGGTACCTAGCCAGGGGCGGATGGGACCACCGGGACACTGGGCAAATGTCCGGTGGGCCGGTCATTCGAAGGGCCCCGGAGGGCCGCCGCAGGCTCGAAGGCTCACCGGCCATTGCATCTTAAATTTTAAGACGTCTTAACTACTTGACAAAACAAAAGGCAATCATTGTTACAATAATTGTTGTAAGTAGGTAGTTAATTTAAGATAGGACGGTGCAACTGGCCATAATTAATTATTTTTGTTTTGTTATTTTTTGTTCTATTATTTCTTTACGTGTTTTACGGAAACGTAGAAGGGGCACACCATTATTTTATTTTTATTGAACTCGAAATTTCGACTTTTAAAGTCGCAGTCCGACTTTGAAGTCGAAATGCCGATTTTGAACTCAAAATTTAGACTTTGAACTTCGGCTTTGAAAGTTGGAAGTTCATAAAGTCGAAACTTCGAGTTCAATGTCGGAATTTCGAGTTCAAAGTCGGATTTCGAATTTCAAAGTCGAAATTTTGAGTAAAAAGTCGGAATTTCGACTTTATAAAGTCGGAATTTTGACTTCAAAGTTGGCCTTCGACTTTAAAAGTCGGAATTTCGAATTCAATAAAAATAAAATAACGGTGTGGTCATTGAGTAAAATTTATTCCTTTACTCAATGGTGTGGTCCTTCTACGCTTCTGAATGTTTTGTTATTTTTATATCTTTATATTTAGAGAAAAAAGTTTTATTTGTTTTACGAGAGTTATGATTTTATTTATGTTTTCATAAAACATGTATATTTTGTTTTATTAAAAAGATACATTATCTACTTTTTTTTTAAATTGTTATTATAATAATAATTAAGAAAAGAAAAATCTAAAGCCAAATGAGACATTTAGGGGCCGCTTGGGAGACAAATGCCCGGGCTGGTTAGGTAAAGCCCATCCGCCCCTGTACCTAGCTATTTTTTACCAGGACCTTCCCTACGACTCGTGCTCGATTTGGACAAATAACTTGGGCAACCTGGTAACTTACAAGGTATTGCACCTAAAAAGTAAGTATATTTTGTAAAAATATACTTAATGAAATTAACTAGCCATGAAAATTTAAAACCTTTAGCTAAACGTGGAATTTTTAAAGGTGCACGCAGGGTTGCCACCTTTTCAATTTTAAAATACGGGACGTGACGGGCGTTCGGGGGGGGGGGGGAGGGGGGCTACAAAATGTTTTACTGAAAAAGGCCAATGAAAAGGAATAAAAGAAAACCACTATTTTTTGTTTTTGTTTTTTCTTGAAGATAACACAAAAACAAAACAAAACAAATTATGAAACTAAACTAAATAGATTCTTTAAAAATAAAAAATAAACAGAACATTTTTTGTTTTTTTTTTCTTGAAGGGATAAACTTCCAAAAACAAATTATCATGGCTAATCACGACTAACCAAAAATAAATAAATCCTTTAAAAATAAAAAGAAATCACAGAACATTTTTTGTGATATATCACATAACACACAAGAAATTGACATTTACGAAAATTGTAGTGTGGCGCCAATGAAGGCATGAAGGACTATAATTTAGTAAATTTTGTGTTCACATGTGAGTCGCGGCTTGGACTCTAGATGGTGGTGATTGTGCAAATGCCGTTCGCATGTAACATTTTTAATTTTTCACCTTAAATTTTGAAAATACGGGATTTATAGCGTCCCGTATGAATGTTTGCCGGGACACGGGACATTTTACTTAAGGAAGTGGCTATTTATACATCCGACGGATACAAACGTCAGTATACGTTTTGCGCTCTCATTGGTCGATTGAGTCACGTGACACATAACCTTACTTCTACCGTTCGATGGATTATGAATCGGCTTGTTTACTAAGTCGATTGGATGATGTCCGAGATTATTCAGACCTTATCATGTCTCATTTTGTATTGCGTATGCCCTACTTTTTCTGCGATGGGCGCTGCGGAATGAAAAATGAAGTGGTTATTTTATTATTTACAATGATGTAATCCACCCGACATTCGGCACCGCGCCGAATGTCGGGGGGTAGCCACAATTTCAAGAAAATCGGGGGTGGGTTACAACGCCGAACATCGCATCGGGCGAAAATACGGGGTACCTACCTAGCCAAAATTTCAAGAAAATCGGGGGTGGGTTACACCATTGGAAATTATTACCACTTCTTTTTTCATACGGCAGCGTCTATCCCCCAAAAAGGAGCAGTGCATACGCTCCTTATTGCAAAGATGCTTGAGAAAAATGCACTTCCGACGTATCTAAATATTAGTTAACTTCGGCTTCGGACGTGTACGGAGTTAAATGCACGTCCAAAGAAGTCACGTGACTCAGCCCGCCAATGAGAGCGCAAGACGTATACTGACGTTTGTATCCGTCGGACGTATAAATAGCCACTTCCTTTACTTAAATACGGGACTGTCCCTTGAAATACGGGACGGGTGGCAACCCTGGGTGCACGTAAAGTTTCACCAGTCGATTCTACAACACACCGTTGATTGAGTACCATCGACGAACACACGTAGTCTCCCTTTCAATGTCTTGTGTTAAAAGTGTTGTTCACAGACCTACAATAACCCAAAGCTTTATGAAAAATATATAAAAATGTAACATGTAACTTACCTTAGAATGTTTCTTGACTACAAAGTCAGCCCTTTTTATGGCCTGCACCCATTTTGCGCTCAAAACCGGATCCTTAGGAAAGGCAAAAACGGACACTTTTGGCTTTGGCTCGGTTAGGTTAGGCAATTTGGGCATCGATTAATTCGTTCCTTCATCGACGAATTTGGGACACAACACTTCTCGGGCATGGCTGAGAAAACACAAGAAAACACCCATTTTGATATTATACATACAACCAGAGCCTTGATGGCATGACTTGGCTTGATGGCAAGTCTCTGTATACAACAAAACACACTTTCACTTCCTAACCTCCGTATTTAGGTATCCTTTATCTGATGGCTCAAAACATGAAATGTTTTTGATAGGCACACACTAATTATCGGACTAGAACACCACTGGTCCTCTGCACACTACTGTATCCACCAAATATACGTAATAACAATCACAGATTACCCAGTAACGATAATATAAGTGGAAATCAGTAAACGAGGAAAACGAGGTACAGATACAGATCAAAAACAAAAACAGCTGGACGTCGTCGCGTCGGACGACAGTAGTTGTATGGCCTTGTCCATAGGTGGCGGTGCGCTGACCGCGTAGTTTTCTGCGCTCTTCCGTCGTCGATGGAGTGACCTTTTGCCCGCACCGTTGATTGAAGATTCCTTTCTCCATCGACCGACTCGAATGGTGGTTTCGGAATTTGGCGCCACCGTACGGACGCGTGTCGGTGAAATGTAAGAGAACGAGACAGAAACATTTAGTAACAAGTGGGAATGTGACAGACAGACCATAAGGATCATATTCGCATGCCTCCCTAAGGGAGGATATCTTCCCCTTCTTCAATCAACGTTGTAAGTAAATATTTGCATTCCAATTGTCTTCGATAAATAGCGGGCCAATCACGGTGTGAGCTGATTTCAGTAGCCACCCGTTACATTTGTCAACAAAGATTGCAATACCTATAGGTACCTATTTATTTGTCATTACGTTGGTGAAGGAGATCTGCAATGTTATTCCCAACGAAAATCGAGAACCAATAACATAGTGTAGTTCAATGCCGGTAGGGGTACCTGCTATTTGCCCACGAAGTAGTTGATTTTGTTATTTCTTTCCTTTGAAACCTATATCCATCCAGGATTGTTGCCTACGTCCATATCTGATGATTCCCAAAAAAGGATGAAATCGGTAATGGTCTTGCTAGGATCTCTATGCCTGCAGTATGTGAGGACGTGTCCCAACAAAAGATTGCAATATCTTTGTTGTTATCATAGACAAAAGAGTGCTGCGTTTTGGCGAAAAAGTCGTTACGTTGGTGAAGGAGAAAACTTTGATCTACCCAGGGCCGTAGCCAGACAGAAACTTCAGGCAGAGCAAACCACTTTCCTGTCAGGGCAAGTACCTACTAAGTACCTATATACCTACATTTGAGAAGTGAGGGAAACTTACCTACCCACACAGGGCGGTTCTTTGTCGGTGGGGAGAGGAAGGGGAAAAAATGGAATTTAATTTTCGTTATTAAAAATCACGCCGCAGGCGAAAATTTGTGATATTTTTAAGGTCAAATATATATTCTGAGGAGCAGACTTTGCAAAACGCGGTTTGTCCAAAATTGTAAATTTTCAGGAATGGAAAAAACTGGTCCTTGGAAACGGCCTGAGATACTGAGTTGCGATTTTCAGTAAAAAATCAAGAAAAAATAGCATGAGTAATTACCAGATTTGGAGACTGGAAAAAACGAAATTAGCTTTATTATTTAAAAAAAGATCTGGACAAAATGCTATTTGCATGTCTTTAGTGGACAAAGAACATTTTGCAAGTCTGCTCCTCATATGAACATACAATTTTACGTCAATTTTATTTTAATACTGTTCAGTTCTTGATCAGTTATGTAATATTTTGATCTTTCCGCCGCCTGCCTGATGACTGGTCTTGTGGCGCCGCTTAGCGGTGGAATTGTAACATAAGTCACTTTTCGACACGGTAACGAAAGACGCAGTTGTATTATAACAAATTGCTTCAAAAAAAATAAACGAATTATTATAAAAGTGTGCACGCGAGTTTGAATTCGTAAACAAGCCTATGGTAATACTAGAACGTAAAAACATTCAAATACTCTGTTTTCTTTCATAGAGGAGACAAAAGTGGTGACAAAGTTCTATTTTATTGTTGATTTTTAACTAACCAAAATCCAGTAGTTATCAATAGCAACAACACTGAATACCTTTTTGTGATGTGGAAGTAAAAATAAAAGTAAATTATCATATTCTTTTAAAGGGCCACATTATGTCTATAATTTTTGCGCACATTTTTCTGACCAGTGCAGCAGGTATAGGTAAATTGAAATTTGTTTGAAGGTGGGGCAATAAAGATTATTGTTTCTTAAGGGGGTAATAAAATGAGTACTTTGAGGTGTGTGCTCACTAAAATGCGCCGCAGGCAATTTTTTTTTTAGAAAATTTAAGGACAAATTTAGTTCAAATGAGATATAATAAATTAAAAAATCATCACGTCTTTTTTCCTCCTGTTTTTCTCAATGAAGCAGCTCCTTATCTACGGCTCTGGTGAGGTGAACTGCTTGTGTTTCAGGCAGGGCAAACATTCTGCTAGGCAGGGCAACGCCCTGCCTGCCCCCCCCCTCATCTGGCTACGGCCCTGGATCTACCTAATAACTTTTTTAATTATTCTGTATTTCATAACTGAACAGAGATTGAAAGCTATGTACCCTATTTTAGATGCTCTGAAGAATAATAAAGTTGAAACGTCACCATGAATGAGTTTATTAGTTTCCTGGTCTGAACCACGATACACTTACCCACGGTATGTCACTAACGAATCCGAAAACAAGGCAACTCTGCGCATCTACGTCAGTTGCGAATCACGAATTCTAAATAATGCAGCGGCTGCGGTTGTGTTTTACGATTTTTTATAGTTTACAGTTTAATGTGTCAAGAAAAAAAAGTGTAAACAACTGACTGATCGTCAGTCCAGCTCGACAGTGCTTTGAAATAGGCCAAAAATGCCGTGATGTGCAGTCAGCGTATGTGCAGTCAGCGTATCAAATTAAATGT
Source organism: Pseudeuparius sepicola (assembly GCA_963920635.1). NCBI lineage: Eukaryota > Metazoa > Arthropoda > Insecta > Coleoptera > Anthribidae > Pseudeuparius > Pseudeuparius sepicola. The sequence continues at coordinate 29,839,965 of OY987299.1, forward strand.
GTTTTTTATCAACAAGAATATTCATTCATTTATCTAGTAATAAATTCTACATATTTTTAACAACATTTATTTAAAAGAAATAAGCAAAAACCCATAAAAAAGTATCTATGCTGTGTAAAACATATGGAGCAAGTTAAATTCTGATTCGCAACTGACGTCACAAGGTGCGCAATGACATTCCTACCGTGGGTAAGTGTATCGTGGTCTGAACGTCCTCAACAGATAAAAATACCCCTTCCGACTACTTTGAAGACAAAAATCATATTGGAATATCATCATAATTGCTCTGTGTTACTTATTATAACCCTATATCAAAATACAATAATTAAACAGCAAATGCCAGTTTTTGATGGAAATCACCTCAGTGAAAAATATATATCCATGGCCTGAGACATAACTGGAAGGTAAAAGGTAACATCCCATTTTTTGTTGGTTATGGTGTTTATTGTAACTCCTTATCAAATCGTTTCAATCGACAATTGCATTTAATCCCAGCAAATCTGCAGTTAATGCCTATTTGAATTTTCATCTAAATAAACATTCCAACCGTGTGCAACCATTCCGCCGATCTTATCGAGCGCCTCCCTTCAAAACAAATCCTTAATCCACATCCGCATTAAATTTGGACGGGGGTGCCGTCCAGCGTTTGTAGAAGATTTAAAACCAAAGCTAAATAATCGCCTGTTCGGATTGGGCGGTGAGATAGTGCACGTGCGGCTCCCCTCCTCCCCGCCCTCTGCTCTGGTGCACGCCGGGATTCAAACCCCGAACCGCCACGAACCCGCGGTGGGCGATTGCCGCAGGCGAGGGAGAGCACGATTCAACCGTGTCAAATGACAGGGTTTCTACAAAGCAGTGCCGAACTGCCCGCACACAGTTATTATTTTACTGGCAAGCATAGCATCCCATATAGCGGAATATTCTGCTAATATTCTTTCAGAGAACATGCATATTGTAGGAATATTCATAAAAACTGTAGAAACATTATCTGCACATTCAGGCAACATTCAGGTGTTCGCCTTTTGAAGGTACTATTTCACGTATTATAAACATTCACAAATATATTAAATGCACGTTCCACAAATATTCAATGTATGTTCTATGTATATCCATTTAATATTCACGTGTACATTATAAAATAAAAAAAATGGGCCAACACCAGTTTCAGGGTTCGAACCTACGACCATCGATTTACAAGTTGACGCTCTAACCAACTAAGCCATTAAGGTACTTGGAAATATTATCTAAAAATAGTGTAAGCTAGAATCTCTGTGACGTCACAAGACTAGGAATAAGTACCGTTTGTGAACATTCATAAGATATTTGCTGTATGAATATACTATTTAGCATGTTCCAGCAATATTCCAAATTGCACGTTCCTAAGGTGAACGTGCCTGTAAGTTAAATGTTCAATTTGTAAATATTTATAGAACCACTAAGTTAGGAATATGTTACACAAGATATTGTGGAAATATCCCTTCTTATTCAAAACAAACATATACCTACATCATTTGTACATTCATCTAACATATTATATTTGTACCTATCTGCGATTAACAAATATCTTGGGTATATGCAGTTACTGAACATATTTCGTAAAATATTGTAACAATGTTTTATAAATATGGGGAATATTTTTTGCACATTAGGAACTTATTTTGCATATTCAAAAAATATTAAATGCTATATGGGATAGTCCGGTCAAAATGGACATTCAAGGTTACATTAATTCGCATAGAGCTGAATCTTGGTTTGATTGTTTATATCATCATTATAAAAGAAATGTCAAAAGTCCCCGTCGATCCCGCAATAAAGTTATTCAAGGTCAAAGTTCGCAAAATGGGTTTTTTGCAGTTTTCAGCCAAACGGTAAGTTTTATCATAAGAATACATCAGACAAAAGTTGTAGAGCATGGAATTGTCTAGAAAAAATGCGATTACATTTTTTTCCCTAAGAATCGCCGTTTTTGAGATATCGCGATTTAAAAGTTGAAGAAGTTGCAATCTCCATAATATACAGAGTGACTCAGTTTTTTGTAGCAAGACATTAGCAGGTGATAGATCTTCAAAAAATAACCGCACTTTCTCGTATAAATAAAAAGTTACAAGATGTTCCCAAAGTCTAGAGAATACTATTCTCTAGACTTTGGTCGTTGATTGTCGTATTAATAAAGACTGCTCACGGCTGTCATGTTTGACAGTTCTCTGGCTCACCATGCGCTTCCCGGAGACAAAATACAATACAAAATACATTGTTGACCATAGGCGAAATCTACTTTTCAGAATATGAAGTTATAGCCGAGAGAAGTCTTATATTAATACGTCAGTCAACGCTTTGGTGTTAAGAAAATATGTGGACTTCATCGAATATTTACAAAACTGAAAACTAGTTAGAATATTTAAGTCATATTTGGTACACGTTGTAACGGCATGGGCTATTAATATCGAACATCTTGAACAACCAGTGGCGGAGAAGTGGGTAATTTTAGTACAATTGTTTTCAGAAAAAGAAAGAATCACCTTGTATAAGTAATAAAACTTATTGAATTTTCTATGTAGATTTTAATTGAAGACAAAAATGTCCTTTTGGCATTGGCAAATTTGATTTTTTCGTATTAGTTCAGGATATTTCTTAAGAATTAATTAAAAAATTTGCTCCATAAAGCAAGACTCAAAATAGAAAAAACGTGTTTCTTACTTTAAATAAAGTAACTTTTTCCAATAAACGTACCCATTCAAGGTTTAACTTTTTAAGATACAGAGCGTAACATTAATTTTAATTTCCTAAATGTTTTAGATCCTGTATCTTCAAAAGTATACCTAGTCTTAAATAGATAAATTTTTTGGAAGAACTTACCTTATTTAAAGTAGGAAGCACATTTTGTCTCACTTATGGAGCAAATTTCGTAGTTAATTTTTCAGAAATACTCTATAAAATTATATAAAAAAAAATCAAATTTGCCATTAAACTAAAACATACGAAAAAATAAAAAGAGGGCATTTTTGTTTACTATTAAAATCTACCAAAAAAATGCAATCCATTTTATTACTACACAAGGTGATTCATTTTTTTCTAAGAACATTTGTACTAATTACCCACTTCTCCCCCAATGGTTATTCAAGATGTTTGATATTAACAGGTTTTATGCTAACCAATGCCGTTATAATGTGTACCAAATATGACTTAAATATTCGATAAAGTACACATATTTTTTAAAAATTTTAACACCCTGTAATTTTTCTATGAAGCCTTAAAAAGATATAGTTTATACGAAAAGAAATTCTCAGAATTGTACTATGTGCGGGGTTACACAGACCAATATTTTTAATTGTATTACATGTCCAGTTGTCCAGTGATGTATATGCGTAGGGTATAGGCAGCGTACTCGTGTATATTATGGAGATTGCAAATGCAACTCTTCAACTTTTGAATCGAGATATCTCATAAATGGTGATTCTTAGGAAAAAAGTGTGAAGACAATTCTTGTAGATAATTACATGCTCTACAATTTTTGTATGGAGACTTTTGACATTTCTTTTATATTGATGATATAAAAAATCAAACCAAGATTCAGCTCTATGCGAATTAATGAAACCTTACCCCTATTTTTTTGGGATAACTTGACCGGACTAGCAAGAGACCATGCACGCTTGTCGGTCGCCAAATGATATTTTATTATATTCTGCGTGATTTTTTGCTCTTTGGTTTGAATGTAAGATCTGACCTTTCGTCTGTGATCTGACCCAAAGTACCTATTTTTTTTATTTATAGGTACAGTTATTGCAGATATGTAATTTATAGTTTTATTTTTGATAAAAGTGCAATTTTGCAACATAAATTAAGACTCAAAGCAAAATTGTAGAAAGTCGGCTCGTGCTATCAATATGAACATTAGCCTAAATTACCTTGGGGAAGGGTTAATCTACAGCAAAAAACGAAATGTACAATGTTTGGAAGTGCATAAAATAGGTATTTTTTTACGCCATAGCCATGAGTAACTTTTTTAAACTCTAAGAAAAAACTTAACCTCGTTATTTTTCCAAATTCTGCTACAGTGGGCTTAAAGCAATCAGTTTTGCCCACAGATTTCAGTAAGAAAGTTTTTCAGTAGCTCTTGATTGATATAAAAAAGTTACAAGCCGGAGAAGTTTCGGCAATTTTCGGGTTTTTCAAAAATATCTCTAAAAGTGGTCCGTGGATTTCGAATATGTTTTTGCACAAGGCTAGATCAAGAAGACAATTTTTTCTTTCAAATAAAGTTCTTCGAGAAATGCATATTTTTAAAGATAATTCCAAGTGGCCCTCCGTCAGTATAGACACCGCTTAGGTATATATTTTTTATTTTTAACGAGAAGAAAGGCATAATTTCTTTCTTGCAGTAGTTATATACGTGAAGTTTGGGTATTTATGCCACTCCTAAAGTTGTAAAGAACCAATTGCACACAATAAATAATGTATATAAAGATGAGTACAGGGTGATCCAACTTCTTTCTTTTTCAAGTTAAAGAAAAAATTATAGAGGTAAAAGTTTCAAGGTTTTTGGTGAGCTTTTCCATGGTCTTCTTGAAATTGACACAGGGTGTTTCGTAAAAGCGGAAAAAAACAAGCTTATGTTTTTTACCAGAACACCCTGTAGGTATATTATTGCATTTTTGGAATCTACACTTCGTCTCGATTCCAACGTCATATATATGCCTTATGATTGCTCCAGCCGTTTTTGCAATACAGGGTGTTCGAACTTTTTTTCATGTTTTCACATCCTATATCTCGGAAACGAAACGTTTGCGGATAAATTGAGTATAAAAAAATTTATGAGAATAGTGCCCCTAAAACGTTCATAATCATTTTGAACCCACTCCGAATCAAAGTTCATGTTTCAATATTTTGCCCCGGACTAGAAAAATATCAACCTTAACTTTTTTGTGTGAATGATTACAAAATGACCATTATCGTTTTAGGGGCATCATTTTCATCATTTTTTCTTATACTCAATTCAATTTATCCTATAAAAACGTTTCGTTTCCTCGATACAGGATGTGAAAATGTAAAATGTAAAAATGTAAAATGTAAAAATGGCTGGAGAAATCATATCATATATATTATGTCGTTGCAATAGGTTTGTCCAGCTTTTACGGATCACCCTGTGTCAATTTCAATAAGACCATGGAAAAGCTCACCAAAAACCTTAAAAATTTTGCCTCTACAATTTTTTCATTAGCTTGAAAAATAAAGAAATTAAGGTTCCTCTTGGATGGCTCATCCTAATAATTTCTGGTCGATATAATACAAATAGCTTTTTCTTCTGAATCTAAGGATGAAGTGGAATGGAAAGCCAACATTTGTCACACCAAATAAGTTTCCGCTCTGGGATTTGGCGATCGCGATCAGATAATTTTACACTTTTTCGCTTCTAATAATATGTTGAAATACATATAAGTACATTTTTAAGTGGGGTTCTAGGTCCCATTTAGATTCGAAACGAATGAAAGCACAGAGGCACCAGCTACGTGCGGTCCGGCCCTGCCCCAGGTGGGCGCATAGATGCAGGTCCAGGTCGAAGGTATAATTTGCGGCCCCCTCAAACTATGTCGGATGTCATTAAAAATGTATATCACGCGTTTCCGTTGCCGCTATCACCGCATATGACACGTGAAGACCCCTAACCCCTCGTCGACCCCCAAGGGCCCAGAAATAATATGAAATATGGCACAATAAATTACCCTCGGACCTAGTATGCGTTTTTAATTGTCCCGTACACTTAATTTAAGTTTATGATTGGTATACGGAATTGGGGGAGGATTCGGTCGCTTCCGGCGCCGGTGGCAGTCCCCTATAATTGTTTTTATTTATCAGCTGTTATGTCCCTGCCCTTTAAATTATTTCGGCGATTTGTTCTTGTTCACGGGGAGCGTATGCTATTCCAAAATATAAGCCATTGTACATTTAGGTACATACATACAACTCAATCTCAACTAGCAATTTGGGCCAAATTATTTGGTGTTTTATAATAGCCGCAGAAATGTTTCTGATACAAATTTTGTAAAACAATATTATTCTCAGGAACATTTTCAAAACGTTATTACAGCTGGTATAATTGCAAATTGGGCACCAATTATAAAATAAATTGGTTGTTCTTAGTATTTTATAAAGCCTATTGAGATCCTTAAAAAATTATTTTAGAAACGTTTCCGGAAGCCTTAAGAAAGTGTATTAAAGGCACTATAATAGTTATTTATGTACCAAGGCACTGAAGTTCAACTTTTTATGACTCATGTGGAGTTTAGTTGCTGAGGCCTCTGGCCGAGGCAAATAAACCACATGAGTCATAAAAAGAACTTCAGTGCCGAGGTACATATTATATTTTTCTTGAAATCGAAAAAAAAATGTTTTATTAGGCAAGAAAATAATAATAAGGGATCACCCGTCCACGAACCGACTACGCGCGGCGTTGCTTGACTTTACCGATCGCTCTACCTAGGATTCGGATTCGAACAATTTTTATTTACACATACATACAATATTTACAAAGGTAAGGTCTTCTGGTATAGTAGTAGCTCCCGCCCACTAGGGGCACATCTGACAGATAGGGTCGGGCACGAACTCGCACAGCGAATTGTTCTCTAGTTTTGAACTTAGGCTGAAGGTAGGTATGTGAAATGGAATAGTTTAGATTACTTAAGGGAAAAGCCCCAGGGGGACAGAAAAACCCTTTCTAGATAGTTGATATCAAACACACATATCCGACATTGGACGTATCATTAATTTGAGGCTTAGTGCATCGTTCAGAATTTTAATAGTGTGGGGTACACTGGTATGGAATCTTATGCTTTATTCTCGAAATACCATATTGTGCAAGGTTATCAGCCTTTACCCTGGTTATCTCGCGTACTAGAGGGTTTTCAGAAAATAGTGTCATACCATAGAACTTATTGGCTTGTTCTCTGACAAAGTCATCAAGAGGCTGCAGCCCAGCTGCAGTATATAGATCGGCATTACGAATACGTAACTCAAGTCCTGTGGCAGCTCTTAGAAACCGCCTCTCATATATCCCAAGTTTGGCAATAGACTCCTTACTGGCGATGGTCCACACAGGACACGCATAAGTTAAGACAGGTCTGATCATTGTCTTGTACAAAATAATTTTATTTTTTTTAGAAAGCGGGCTGTGAAAATCTTTTAGAGAGTACAATCTGTTCGGTTTTGGCTTTATTAAGCGTGATTTTGTTTTTACAGGTATAATTCTTGAGTTGATGGACGTAATTTTTGGTAAGGCTATTAGCTGCCTGTGCAGAGTGCGACTGCACGTAGACCGCCGTGTCATCAGCATATTGGGCCAGCTTCACGTTAGGGATTTTTGGGATATCTTTAAGATAAAAATTGTAAAGTACTGGGCCCAACACTGACCCTTGCGGAACGCCGGCCGGGACCGAAATTTTTTGTGACTTGGCGCCGTCAACATCAACCTCAAAAGTCCTACCGGTTAGGTAGGAATCAAGTAGTTTGATTACCCCCCTCGGAAGATCATCATTCCTAAGTTTAACGACTAATCCCTGATGCCATACTCGGTCGAAAGCTTTCTCAACATCGAATTGCTTAAGAACTGTGGACTGACCCTTGTTGAAGGCTACCGCCGTGTCACAAACAATGCGCGCTAGCTGCTGAGTTGTGTTGTGAGTAGGTTGAAAACCAAATTGTTCATGATTTATTTGGAAGCGTCGCTCAGCTCGGAGCGTACGCAACAGGAGTCTCTCAGCAACTTTTGACATTGTAGATAAAAGCGTTGACTTTAAATCTTCACCCAACGATAAAAGCGTTGACTGAAGGTTTAAATCTTCACCCAACGATAAAAGCGTTGACTGATTTAAATCTTCACCCAACGATAAAAGGCTTATTGGCCTATAGTTTTGGGTGTATTCAATATTTTTCCCCGGTTTGGGGACGGCCTTGACTACGCTATTTTTCCAGGCTTTAGGCCAATAGTTGTACGTAAAAATGGCTCTGATTATGTAGAATAGTTGGACCACAGCTTTCATGGGAAGGTTTTTTAAGAGCTTGTAGTCCAAGTCCATCCTCACCGGGGGCGCTGTTATTAGGTGCGTACTTTATTAGCAACTTGATGTCCCGAGGGGAGTAGTCGAAAGGAAGAGGGGTGTGTGCGTCATACGTACCTTGTATATTCTCATAAGTGCGTAGTACCTGATGATGGTGTTCTAGATTGTCCGGCGGAAGGACAAAGGCATCCGAGAATCCCTGTGCCAAAGCTTGCGCCTTCCAACCGGGGTCGGAATGCTCAATACCTTGATTATCAATGAGAGTAGAAGGAGCCGCAGATTTGCGCTTCAGCCTCTTAACAACCTTGTATATGGAATTATCAGAGAATTTTAAGTTTTCAAGAGTGTGCCTCCAAGTTCTATTTTTGTAATCTTTAATTGCATTTTTAAGTGTTGTTTGTGCTACCAGGAGATCCCTCCTATCATCGGGATTACGGGTCCGCTGCCATCTTTTCCTGATTGCATTTTTATTAGTGATAAGTCTATGTATATCCGGCGGGAGATAGTCTTTTAGCGGATCAATTATAATATCCCTGGTTATAACATTATTAGCTGCACTAATATGATTAGTAAGAATTTCAATTTGTCTTTCTATGTCATCCGGAGAGTTGATATTGGGTGTAAGAGTTAAGGAATTATTTATATTTTGTCTGAAAAGATGCCAATTAGCATCTTTATAAGTTTGGACGATTTTCCGCCGCGGACTTTCAATGGGTGGTGATATTTGAAAAAGAACCGGATTATGATCCGAAGATAAATCTGAAATGGATATAGGGTGGGTTATGTTATCATTATTTTTATTAATTGCTAAATCAAGAGTAGATGGTGCATATCCGTTATCCGGGTAATGTGTAGGTTCGTCAGTGTGTAGGACAACGGCCCCAGCCTCGAGGCGTTGATTGAAGAAGGGGAAGATATCCTCCCTTAGGGAGGCATGCGAATATGATCCTTATGGTCTGTCTGTCACATTCCCACTTGTTACTAAATGTTTCTGTCTCGTTCTCATACATTTCACCGACACGCGTCCGTACGGTGGCGCCAAATTCCGAAACCACCATTCGAGTCGGTCGATGGAGAAAGGAATCTTCAATCAACGGTGCGGGCAAAAGGTCACTCCATCGACGACGGAAGAGCGCAGAAAACTACGCGGTCAGCGCACCGCCACCTATGGACAAGGCCATACAACTACTGTCGTCCGACGCGACGACGTCCAGCTGTTTTTGTTTTTGATCTGTATCTGTACCTCGGTTTCCTCGTTTACTGATTTCCACTTATATTATCGTTACTGGGTAATCTGTGATTGTTATTACGTATATTTGGTGGATACAGTAGTGTGCAGAGGACCAGTGGTGTTCTAGTCCGATAATTAGTGTGTGCCTATCAAAAACATTTCATGTTTTGAGCCATCAGATAAAGGATACCTAAATACGGAGGTTAGGAAGTGAAAGTGTGTTTTGTTGTATACAGAGACTTGCCATCAAGCCAAGTCATGCCATCAAGGCTCTGGTTGTATGTATAATATCAAAATGGGTGTTTTCTTGTGTTTTCTCAGCCATGCCCGAGAAGTGTTGTGTCCCAAATTCGTCGATGAAGGAACGAATTAATCGATGCCCAAATTGCCTAACCTAACCGAGCCAAAGCCAAAAGTGTCCGTTTTTGCCTTTCCTAAGGATCCGGTTTTGAGCGCAAAATGGGTGCAGGCCATAAAAAGAGCTGACTTTGTAGTCAAGAAACATTCTAAGGTAAGTTACATGTTACATTTTTATATATTTTTCATAAAGCTTTGGGTTATTGTAGGTCTGTGAACAACACTTTTAACACAAGACATTGAAAGGGAGACTACGTGTGTTCGTCGATGGTCCTCAATCAACGGTGTGTTGTAGAATCGACTGGTGAAACTTTACGTGCACCCAGGGTTGCCACCCGTCCCGTATTTCAAGGGACAGTCCCGTATTTAAGTAAAGGAAGTGGCTATTTATACGTCCGACGGATACAAACGTCAGTATACGTCTTGCGCTCTCATTGGCGGGCTGAGTCACGTGACTTCTTTGGACGTGCATTTAACTCCGTACACGTCCGAAGCCGAAGTAAACTAATATTTAGATACGTCGGAAGTGCATTTTTCTCAAGCATCTTTGCAATAAGGAGCGTATGCACTGCTCCTTTTTGGGGGATAGACGCTGCCGTATGAAAAAAGAAGTGGTAATAATTTCCAATGGTGTAACCCACCCCCGATTTTCTTGAAATTTTGGCTAGGTAGGTACCCCGTATTTTCGCCCGATGCGATGTTCGGCGTTGTAACCCACCCCCGATTTTCTTGAAATTGTGGCTACCCCCCGACATTCGGCGCGGTGCCGAATGTCGGGTGGATTACATCATTGTAAATAATAAAATAACCACTTCATTTTTCATTCCGCAGCGCCCATCGCAGAAAAAGTAGGGCATACGCAATACAAAATGAGACATGATAAGGTCTGAATAATCTCGGACATCATCCAATCGACTTAGTAAACAAGCCGATTCATAATCCATCGAACGGTAGAAGTAAGGTTATGTGTCACGTGACTCAATCGACCAATGAGAGCGCAAGACGTATACTGACGTTTGTATCCGTCGGATGTATAAATAGCCACTTCCTTAAGTAAAATGTCCCGTGTCCCGGCAAACATTCATACGGGACGCTATAAATCCCGTATTTTCAAAATTTAAGATGAAAAATTAAAAATGTTACATGCGAACGGCATTTGCACAATCACCACCATCTAGAGTCCAAGCCGCGACTCACATGTGAACACAAAATTTACTAAATTATAGTCCTTCATGCCTTCATTGGCGCCACACTACAATTTTCGTAAATGTCAATTTCTTGTGTGTTATGTGATATATCACAAAAAATGTTCTGTGATTTCTTTTTATTTTTAAAGGATTTATTTATTTTTGGTTAGTCGTGATTAGCCAGCCATGATAATTTGTTTTTGGAAGTTTATCCCTTCAAGAAAAAAAAAACAAAAAATGTTCTGTTTTTTTTTTTATTTTTAAAGAATCTATTTAGTTTAGTTTCATAATTTGTTTTGTTTTGTTTTTGTGTTATCTTCAAGAAAAAACAAAAACAAAAAATAGTGGTTTTCTTTTATTCCTTTTCATTGGCCTTTTTCAGTAAAACATTTTGTAGCCCCCCTCCCCCCCCCCCCGAACGCCCGTCACGTCCCGTATTTTAAAATTGAAAAGGTGGCAACCCTGCGTGCACCTTTAAAAATTCCACGTTTAGCTAAAGGTTTTAAATTTTCATGGCTAGTTAATTTCATTATATTTTTACAAAATATACTTACTTTTTAGGTGCAATACCTTGTAAGTTACCAGGTTGCCCAAGTTATTTGTCCAAATCGAGCACGAGTCGTAGGGAAGGTCCCCAATAAAAAAAAAACAAAAAATTGAACTTGGACAGGTTGAAAAAGCCGTAGCCGAAAGCGTTGTGAGTTGTGAAGCTTAGAAGTCTGCAAAATCGTATTCAAACATTGAAGAAGCGTATTCAAAAATGGTAATTATGGAGCATAGTGTATGCACTGCCCGATTTTCTTGAAATTTTGGCTACCCCCCTATTTTCGAGGTCCCTGAACACGAATCTGACCTCAATGTTTTGAGGTCGGACATAGTTTCCGAGAAAATGAATTTTCAAATTTCCTTTTGACGCCCCACTTTTTCACGGTAATATTTGGTTATAATCGAGATGAATTTAGCTCAAATTGATCACCACAATATTTTGCGCCTTCTGCAGCATAGGGTGGTGATCAGTTTAAGCTGCATACACTAAAAATTTATCTGGATTATAACCACAAATGTCGCCGTGAAAAATGGGGTGTCGGGTGTCAAAAGGAAATTTGAAAATTCATTTTCTCGGAAACTACGTCCGGCCTCAAAAAACTGAGGTTAGATTCTTGGTCAGGGACCTCGAAAATAGGTGGGTAGCCAAAATTTCAAGAAAATCGGGCGGTGCATACACTACGTTCCATAATTACCTCAAAAATTTGTTATATTGCCTAGTGGGATAGTCGCTGGTTGAAGGCGAAAGGAAGCGAAGGAAGGGTCACATGTAGAGTAGTCACTGAAATGTTTATTCTCGTAATAATTTTTTGTTGTGATATTTTTATTGTTGAATTGTCATTTATTAAATAACTTAAATTATTGCTCTATTAAAATATTTTTGTGTTCCACAAATTAGTTGCTAAGTTATGTTTGAAATTGTAGTAGTATTTTACCTGGACACAAAAAAACGACAAACTTTGCAGAAGTTTCAGTTATTAAGTGTTTTTAAGATGCTAGTTGAACGTAAATAAAAATCGTTGGTATCGTACTGTCATGCTTGAAGATGTGCCTCAAAATGCATAGCTAATATTAATATTATCTATTATACAGTGAATAAAAAATGCGAAAGTGTGATTTTTCTTCTTTTGAATAGGTGGCTGTGAATTCATATTTGACATTTTCTTGGGATTCCAAACAACTTTTCTTAGTGCTATACTGCTGTAGTTCTAAAAATAAGAGTACTTTACTCTTGAGGAATTTTCATATTTTTCAACCTTCCCTGTTACGAATAGAAATTTTAAAATTTTTACAGGTCGATTTTGAGTTTAAGCACAAGCACTAACTTTTATCAAGAATAATTTGTTTTGAGAAACTTCAAATAAAGAAAATTCCCATTTGTGTCCAACTTTCTGTCATTATTATTATTATCTCGAAAACAGGGCGGTATTGGAAAGTTATACCGTAAAATAGTCTTAAGACACTGTATACAGGGTGTAACTGAACTGATGGTCAAAAATGAAACCACATATTCTTGGAGTCAAAATAAGGGCACTTCATATATTTTTTCTTCTACGGGCCTTAGTTTTTTTATATACAGAGCATAGAAGTTTAGAGAAAAATACACGTATTTTTTAGTATCTCTAGAATTATACGAGATAGTTTCTTCAAACTTGGCGTGTCACATGATCGGATGAGCCGTCGAACTTAAGGTTGAAATGAAGCTTCTGAGGCTCACAGTTGCAGTTACAGGGTGTTATTAGAATTTATTACTTCAGAAAAATGTTTAACAAAAAGTATCTCTTAGTATTTTTTCATATTCGCAGCCGATGGAGGAAGGGAACAATGACGTATCTGTTCTCCAAAGTTCTACATCAACGCTTTGATACCTTTAATCCTTGTTTATAATAGGTATATAATCAAAGTTTATATCGTCGATTCTCAAACAACGGAATATACCTATAATATTATCTTCATGTTTTGTTATTCGATTATCTATGTGATATAGGTACTGAAGTAGCATACCTAGTAAAGCATATCGTTTATTATACACAATATTTCATAAGCATAAGTATTAACACTGACATACCTAAGCATAAAAAATATGATGTCTAGCTAAATTTATATAGTTGTCATTCATACAGAAAATTTGGTTTAGACGTCGACGGAAGATTCAATCAACGGTTTACAGCATAAATAATATAACAAAACTTTAACGAAAAAATTAAAACCGACTTCAAAAATTTGCCCGTATGCACATTTCAACTAAAATTTTAGAAATATTTTTCTCTTTCTAAATTGAGTTACCTTTGGATTTGGTGACAGTCAAGGCAAAGAATTTACATCTATTTAGATATGAATACATCATATCCTACATACATCATAACCAGGGCCCCCATGGGTGACCCCTCCGGCAGGGCGCCAAACGTTGGTCCACCCTGTACTTAAAACTTATAGTTTTTTTTTAAATGTTTGTTTCATACTTTACTTTTTGTAATATTTTTTATAAATTTTATATAACTGATCAACTTATTTTTTATATACAGGATGATTATTTTAGAACTATACCACCGCGATTTTCTCACTTATTTTGCGCCCTACAATAAAAAAATCGTGAAGAAACAAAAATGTGGCAATTTTGGACAGCTAAGTGGTGCTGCAAAAGAAATCGGCAGCCATAGCCAACTTGACGCGCAATATAAAAAATACCTCAAATTGAGCAAAACAATTTAATAGCCCTAGCATATTTATTTTAAGAGATAGAGGAAAACTATTATATTGAAAATTGATGGCACTAAGAAGCTTTATGCAACTGGGTACTCAGATAGTTTCAGAAAATTACACAGGGTGTTCGGCTCTCTTGAGGCTATGCATTTTTTGTTTATTTCTTATTAAGCGATTTTCTCGGTTATTTTAGGCCGCACAGAAAATAGATAAGAAAATAAAATTGGCCCTCCATGCCCAATTTTTCGCGCTGTGCTAAAAAAACTTCAAATCGACAAAAATGTTCATGCCCTCAAGAGAGCCGAAGACCCTATGTAATTTGTTAAAACCCAATTAAAAGTTACCACCTGGTACCAAATTTTGGAAAGATGGGCCTACCTACTCTGTTTTTCTCACTCTTTCCTTTTTCTAACGCGCTAAAGTGGCTTCTAAATACAAGGTATCGAAAAATTTTATGAGAAAAAGTTGTTGGGAAAACAAAGTAGGCCGATCTTTCCAAAATTTGGTACCCTGGGGTAATTTTAATTGGGAACAACTTTTCTTAATGAATTTTTTTTATCTTTAAAGGAAAAGGCACTTCACCTACAATGAAAATAAATAAATGGTCGCTGTCGACGCCATCTTGATTTTTCAAAAACGAAAATATGCTAAAAATTAGTTTCCAGTCATTAGTCAAGCAAATCAGAACCACAATCAAATTTAAACGCGAAAATTTTTTTTTCTTTTACACATATTGGCTCACTTATCCTGGGCCACCCTGTATATTGTAAACAGTCAGTATTTGTTTTTTTTTTAAATTTATGTACCTGTGGCTTTGTGTTAAATTTTATTTTTGTTAATTAGTTGATCACAAATTCTTTTTTCTTTCGCTTGGGTGGTATTTATTGGTTAAAAGCATGAACTAGATCAATAATTCTAACAAAATCATAAGTTGATTAAACTACAAAACTTGACAGTTGCATATTATAGGTAAAAAATAGCTAGGTACAGGGGCGGATGGGCTTTACCTAACCAGCCCGGGCATTTGTCTCCCAAGCGGCCCCTAAATGTCTCATTTGGCTTTAGATTTTTCTTTTCTTAATTATTATTATAATAACAATTTAAAAAAAAGTAGATAATGTATCTTTTTAATAAAACAAAATATACATGTTTTATGAAAACATAAATAAAATCATAACTCTCGTAAAACAAATAAAACTTTTTTCTCTAAATATAATATAAAAATAACAAAACATTCAGAAGCGTAGAAGGACCACACCATTGAGTAAAGGATTAAATTTTACTCAATGACCACACCGTTATTTTATTTTTATTGAATTCGAAATTCCGACTTTTAAAGTCGAAGGCCAACTTTGAAGTCAAAATTCCGACTTTATAAAGTCGAAATTCCGACTTTTTATTCAAAATTTCGACTTTGAAATTCGAAATCCGACTTTGAACTCGAAATTCCGACATTGAACTCGAAGTTTCGACTTTATGAACTTCCAACTTTCAAAGCCGAAGTTCAAAGTCTAAATTTTGAGTTCAAAATCGGCATTTCGACTTCAAAGTCGGACAGCGACTTTAAAAGTCGAAATTTCGAGTTCAATAAAAATAAAATAATGGTGTGCCCCTTCTACGTTTCCGTAAAACACGTAAAGAACTAATAGAACAAAAAATAACAAAACAAAAATAATTAATTATGGCCAGTTGCACCGTCCTATCTTAAATTAACTACCTACTTACAACAATTATTGTAACAATGATTGCCTTTTGTTTTGTCAAGTAGTTAAGACGTCTTAAAATTTAAGATGCAATGGCCGGTGAGCCTTCGAGCCTGCGGCGGCCCTCCGGGGCCCTTCGAATGACCGGCCCACCGGACATTTGCCCAGTGTCCCGGTGGTCCCATCCGCCCCTGGCTAGGTACCTAACTACTGTCCCGGTTTTCGTCAGCCAGGAGTTGGTCACCTTGTTGTATATGAATATTATAACCGTCGATGGAGGAAGGAATCAATCAACGTTATAACCACAGAAAATATAGCGTATATTTTCTGTGGTTATAACTCCATTATAAAGAGATTATTTTAAAAAGACTCGAGAAATTTGTTATTAACAATTAATAACGTTACTCGCTACTTTAAAAAAGCCGCCTCCATAGGCAAAGAGGGGGGCGGGGCCGCGGCCGGGCGACTCGAATCGAACGCTGGAATACAAAATCTAAAATATATCTTTCAGCCGTCGATCGATGGCGATGACTCATTCGTACCAGCACAAAAAACGCAAACAACCAAGGTCAAATCAACAGATTTGGCAAGCCGCGAAGCGCGCCATCTGCCGAACAAAAGTTCGTCTTGGGAAGCCGCATTACAAGTGCGCAGTGCGCCATCTACCGGACAGAAGCCTCTCTTCCACCTCAACGCCGAGACGTAATCCGAGGATGTGCAAGTGCGCCATCTACCGAACAACCGTGTCGGACTGAGAAGCCTCGTTTCCCCCACCGCGCCGAGAAGTATTCGACGGTGGCTCCATCTTCTTCCGAAGAGTATTGAGTCAGTCGGTATTTCGCATTAGGAAACTAATCTTTACCTTCCTCCATCGACGCTCGAGGGTGGCATTAAGAAAAGCGTTCGGCCGTTGGTATTAATAGTGTTGCAACCCCAGGCCTGGTGCTTGGCGTTAAAGTCACCGACCAAGAGTACTTTGTTACTCAGATCAAGTAGGTCCCGCACGTGGAGGGGTGTGAAATTCGTGCGCGGTGAGTTATATACGCAAATTATCGCAGGACCAAGGGTGAGTTTCACCCCCACCCACTCTAGTGCAGTGTCTACGCGATCACAGATTCGTTTATGTGGAATGCCAGCCCTGACAAAGATGGCTACGCCCCCGTGGCCGAGGTCCTCGTCTCTCTCACGCCTATAGCACTTAAAACCCTTTAGATATAGCTTATGCGCTTTCTTAATACGCGTCTCAGTAATGCATAAAATATCAATTTTTTTCCTATGAGTAAAGTTAATAACCTCCGAGATTCGAGGGATAATCCCATTCGAATTCCAAAACGACACATTAAGCCTGGACATTGTCTATTTCCTGATAAATACTTTGCATGATTTGTAATTTTTGCGAGTTAGAGGTAGCATTAATTAACCTTGCATTAGCTTTCTTTATAAACGCAGTATAAAATTTCAAATCGATTAAGGAATTAAGAATTTTTAGTTCATTTATGAAAGAGGCAAATTCGTCTGTGCCCTCCCCTACCTGGTCAATCGTGTCCGTGGCGGGGGCCTGTTGTTCTCTTGGTGACGGTCGGAGTGGTGGGAAATGGCTTGTCGTGGGGGGCGGGGCGGTCCGCCGATCTGGCGCTGCCGCGCTGTACCGATGCTGGGGAGGGGGCAGCTCCTCATAACCCTCCCTACTCTGATGGCCTGGTGGGCTTCTGCGGGTCTCCCAGGCGTTCTTGGTCGGAGCTGGCGCTGGTGAGAATTCTTGATTAGATGAAGATTTGTTAGCTTCCATCTTCTGGCGGTAGCTTGGACAGACAGTCCTGGCGTTTGCCGGGTGGTCCCCCTGACAGTTGACACACTTTGCGGGCTCACTAAGCGGTTTCGTGCATTCTGAAGTCAAATGGTCTAGAGCACACTTTAGGCACCTAGGCGCATTGTTGCAGTTCGGTGCAGCGTGTCCCCACGCCTGGCAACGCCGACACTGAGTTAGAGAGCCTCTATAGTGTCGATACCAGGTGACCACCACATCGCCAACCTTGGGGTATTTCTCTTGTAAATTTCTAAGAGTGGTTTCCTTTGTGGCTATTACAAGATACGAGGGTCTACTGGTTTGTTTCATTCTAAATACATTTTTTGCCTGTATGCCTTGTTGACACAACTTGTCGCGTAGTTCTTCAGGGTCTGGGGCATAATCGAGTCCTCTCAAAACGAATGGATGTGATTTATGTTCTGGGAGTGTATACGTGTGAAACGACACCCCCAGGGTTTTTAATTCAGATTTGACTATCAGCCAATCAGGGATAGATTTTAGTTGAATAGTGGTTGTATTAGTATTATATTTTATATTGTAACCGTCCTTGGCGTATTGCTGAAGGAACCTAGGACAAGTACAATGACGTACGGCACCTTCTGACAGAAAAACCAAACTGCTGCTTCTTGTGCAGCCTACTCAACAAATCCATTGATATTCAAATTTACTAAAATATGTATACTGAAGGATTGCGCTTCTATAGGAAACAATTTCGCAATGTGTACGAAAAGTTAAATGAGCCTTTATCGGCCGGGTTTTGAATATTTGGTCACTTTTGACGGGCGATTTCTCCGCGTCTGACGTTTGATGTTTACATCTCGCCAAGGCCTACTTATTGAAAAAATCGTACAATAATGGGCTACATTATTGTACGATTTCTGTGCTTTTAATGACGATTTTGGGACATTTTAATGCCGATTTCAAGAAAAATAGTTTTATAAGAGCATAATATATAGCAATAGTAAAATATTTTACTATTTGAGAAGACGCCTGCAAAACCAAACAAGTTTTTAAGCGCCTTATAAAAGTTTCCTAAATGGTTCTCAACAACACTCTAACATAATCGTTTTAGAAAGCTATAGGGACCACCAAAAAAATTAATTTAAAATTAATTTATAAGGCTGTTAAAAATTCGTTCATATGAAGGGGTTATAAAACAATTTAATTATATATAAGCTGAAATGTTTTATAACATAATAATGGAAACGTTTCTATGATAATTTCTTTATTGCTTTATAAGCAATTTTATAATTTTGTTGTAGAAATATTTTAATAAGACTATTTAGTTATGGACAGACAACAAAATAATGTTTTCCCTAACTTAATTTAATGAAATAGCTTTTTTAAACAATAAAAAACAACTATAAAATAAAATTATTGACCTATAGTCTTGAAATTATAAAACAAATTTGCTGGTTGGTAACTTTATTTTGAGACTACATACTCAATATTCTTTTTATTATACTTCTTTGAAAACACCTTATTTTCATCTGTTCTAGCAATAATGAAAGATGGGGTTTTTCGGGCTAGCGCACGGAAACAGCGCATGGAAAAACTTTCCGTGCGCTGAATAACAATACCGAATATATGGCTTTAAAATTGAAATATACAGCAAAGTAAACTAAATTTAAGAAACTCTACATGCTCTCTGATATTTAACATGTATCTATTTTGTATTTTAATTCGTAAGTGTTTCAATATTATTTCTAATATACATTTCTGTAATATTTTGACGTTTTATTCACCTTATCTGACACTAACTAATTTACAACAAAGCACCTTTGAAATAATTTGAGAGTAACCATGGAAACGCATCTTACATACCAAACACTATATTGTCTGCATTGTTTATTTTTTGTCAATTAAATTTATTATAATATGCCGATAAAATGTTTTAAGTTTCCGTTTTCAAAGAAGTGTAATAAAAAATATCGTTCATTACACGTCCAGAAATAAATTTTTTATTTCCAGACTCGTAATGAAATATACTATTACAAACATGTGACTACAGGGCGTATGGCTTAATGCTTGTTCTTTTATTATTATTATTATTATTATTATTATTATTATTATCTCGACTTAGCCAAAAGGCATTCGCACTCCCTCTACGGGGAACATTCACTCAGATCCCGGGTATCCCGGATACCAAAAGGATCTGGCTCGGACGAGACCCTTGCCATGTTATCGGGCCTTAGGTGACATTGATGTTGTTGGATGATCCTGCACTCCCCATGAATTTCCTGACGGTTTGGGCTGTCGCAAGTAGTACCGCTTTCTGCATGGACCTGTAAAGACTATCAGTTAGACCCAGCTCCTTGATGTTTCTCAGCAAACTTTTTGGTATAACACCAGTTGTTGACACGATGATTGGAATCGTCTGGACGTTCTCCATTTCCCATTGCCTTCTAATTCGTTCTTCTAAATCTCTGTACTTCGCGATTTTCTCGACTTGCTTCACACGCAGGTTGTTGTTGTTCGGGATGGCAACATCAATCAGAGTTGTCTTCCTAGAAATTTTATCAACTATTATAAGGTCCGGTCTGTTATGGGCAACTCGTTGATCTGTCAGAACTGTACGATCCCCGTACATCTTGTAGTTGCTGTTCTCAAGAACAGGCTCCGGTGTGTAGCTGTAATATGGGATCCTCTCTGCCTGCACAAGCAGAAGTTTTTCCGCCAGTTCCTGGTGCAAAATCTTGGCAACCGAATCGTGTCGTTCCTTATATTCCGTTGATGCGAACATCTGACATCCTCCTGTTATGTGCTGGATTGTTTCTGAAGTTGGGCACCCGTATCTGCATCTGTCATCCACTACCGATGAATTTTTGGTAGTTGCGAGTTGGTATAACCTGATCTTGTATGGCCAGTAGGAAGCCTTCCGTCTCGGGGAACATTCGTCCCGAGGTCAGCCAATAGTTCGACGCTAACTTGTCGACATGTTCCTGGTTAACCTCATTAGGATGCCTCCCGTGCAGCGGCTTCCCCAACCACCTCTGTAGTTTATCGTTGTCGGTTCGGTGGTGATTTTGACGCTCGTGTTCCGTCAGACGTAGCGGTGTTGAGACGTCTGCTCCGCATATAGCTTTATGTAGTGTGGAGCTGTTGGCCTGTCTCTGGAAATAATTACGCAGATTTATTATTTGTTGGTCCAATTGCTTGCTGAGGTCTGCCAATCCTCTTCCTCCTAGTTGACGTGGCAGAGTAGTTCTTTCTACGGCGCTACGGGGATGATGTTTATGAGCTTTTGTCAGTAGTGTCCTAACTTTTCGCTGCAGGTTGTTGATGTCCGTGTTGGTCCAATTCACTATTCCAAACGAATAGCTGAGTACAGAGCACGCATACGTGTTCAGGGCCTTAAACAAATTCCTGCTGTTAAGATCAGTTCGCACTACTTGTCTTACTCTCTTGATGAATTCATTCCTTAAATCGATCTTCATTGTTCGATGGTCTATCCTTTGAGCTTGTTTCATCCCGAGATACTTGTATGTATCTCCCATGCTCATTGCTTCGATCTCCTGGCCGTCCTGCATCTCGTGTGCGCCTTGTTCGAACTTTCCCCGGACGATGTTAAGGGTGCGGCACTTGTCCAGTCCAAACTGCATTCCGATGTCTCTGGAGAACTCCTCTACAATTTTAAGCATTTGCGTTAGTTGGTTTTTGGTTGCGGCCATCAGTTTTAAATCATCCATATATAATAGGTGATTCAACTTGATCGCTTCTGCGTTGTTGCTTTTGATAGCGAAGCCGTATTTTGTAGAGTTCAACCGATGTGATAGAGGGTTCATCGCCATGCAGAACCACAGTGGACTGAGTGAATCTCCTTGGAAAATCCCTTTTCGGATGGTGATTGTGTCGGTCTCGATGTTGCCGCTTGCGGTTCTGAGTTGTATTTTAGTGCGCCAGGTTGTCATAACGTGTTCTAAAAAGGAAACTGTATGATGATCTATTTTATACAGCTTTAAGATACCTGTTAGCCAGTCGTGAGGTACGGAATCAAATGCTTTTTTGTAGTCCACATAAGCCATGTAGAGGTTTCGTTGCTTGGAATGAGCCTGGTTGCAGATGACAGAGTCTATGATGAGTTGCTCTTTGCATCCCATTGCGCCCTTCGCGCAGCCCTTCTGCTGCATTGCCATGATGTTGTTCCGCTCGCAGTGAGCATATATTCGCTGCGTAAGGCAAGAAGTGATTATCTTGTACAGCGTAGGCAAGCAGGTTATTGGGCGGTACTTGGCAGGGTTATCCGTATTCCGCTGGTCTTTTGGTAACAAGTAGGTGGCACCCTGTGTAAGAAACAATGGCATTTTCAGAGGATCGAGCAAGACTTCATTAATTAAGGTAGTTATTTGTTCATGCGTGCACCACAACTTCTTAATCCAATAATTTTGAAGATGATCTGGACCTGGTGCCTTCCAGTTGTGGGAATTCTTGATGACATTGGAGACCTCATCGGTTGTGAATTGCTCGTGTTGCATCTGGCTATAGTTCCGGCCCATCTCGCGTTCTTCACTGATCCAGCTTGCACTGACATTGCATGGACCTGGTGTGGCAAGCTGATTTCTCCAGAAACCGTCGACCTGTTCTCTGCTAGGGTAACTCGTATTTGTGGCATCGGCGCTAGAATTCAAAGTACGGTAGAAAACTTTTTCTGATCGTTCAAAAAGTTTGTTGTCACGTTTCCTGTTGTTACTAGCCTTGTATCTCCTCAGACGCCCTGCGAAAACAGAAAGTTTTTGTTTTAATGTATCAAGACATTGTTGAGCAGTGATGTTCGCGGGGTCACGCCGAGAATGCATTTGGGTGCGGCTCATTATTGCCTGCACCGCCCTCTGGATCTTTCTAGTTCTAACTCCTCTGATATATTCCGTTACTTGTCCTATGTCTTTACGGAGACTCTCGATCTTCCGATTTAGTCGCATCTCCCATTGAGCCATTCGTGGTTCTGGTCTTGCACGATTTAACTCTTGAGCCGTCCGGATCTTGGCTCCCATTGCAGTGATTATGGCCGTTGCGGCACAGTAGATTAACATGTGCATATGTTCTAATGTTGGTGTTACTGAAACATAGTTGGGTAAAATTCTGGTGTTCATAATATCGAGCATGATTGCAAGCTTCCTGGAAGAATTCAATCTTGGTAGCGGTGGTCTGCTCAGTGGGTCTGTGCCTTCGTATCGCAATACCGCCCTTCTCAGCTGTGTGTCCAGGCTTTCAAAGTGTTCTCCGTTAACTGATTCCCGATTCTTAGTTGTTCGTCCCGCCGTCTCGGCTTCTTGTCGTGGTCCAGGCACTTGAATTTCCCGATCCTCAGTTGTTCGCTCTGCCGTTCCGGCTTCTTGTTGTGGTCCAGGCACTTGAATTTCCCCGTTGTTGTTGTCTATGTCTATGTGTTCGCCATGGATCTCTAGCTCAACTTCCCGTTTTATAGCGTTAAGTCGCGTTTCTGGAATTCGGTTATTTCTTAGAATAGTTCGATACTGATCTGACACTCTTTGTTCAGACACTTGCATGTGTGGAAACTCCCTGCAGAACTCGGCATGCAGTTGTTGTCGGTAGCCGATCATCTCTTGTCCTAAGTTTTATTATTATTATTATTATCTCGACTTAGCCAAAAGGCATTCGCACTCCCTCTACGGGGAACATTCACTCAGATCCCGGGTATCCCGGATACCAAAAGGATCTGGCTCGGACGAGACCCTTACCATGTTATCGGGCCTTAGGTGACATTGATGTTGTTGGATGATCCTGCATTCCCCATGAATTTCCTGACGGTTCGGGCTGTCGCAAGTAGTACCGCTTTCTGCATGGACCTGTAAAGACTATCAGTTAGACCCAGCTCCTTGATGTTTCTCAGCAAACTTTTTGGTATAACACCAGTTGTTGACATGATGATTGGAATCGTCTGGACGTTCTCCATTTCCCATTGCCTTCTAATTCGTTCTTCTAAATCTCTGTACTTCGCGATCTTCTCGACTTGCTTCACACGCAGGTTGTTGTTGTTCGGGATGGCCACATCAATCAGAGTTGTCTGCCTAGAAATTTTATCAACTATTATAAGGTCCGGTCTGTTATGAGCAACTCGTTGATCTGTCAGAACTGTACGATCCCAGTACATCTTGTAGTTGCTGTTCTCAAGAACAGGCTCAGGTGTGTAGTTGTAATATGGGACCCTCTCTGCCTGCACAAGCAGCAGCTTTTCCGCCAGTTCCTGGTGCAAGATCTTGGCAACCGAATCGTGTCGTTCCTTATATTCCGTTGATGCGAACATCTGACATCCTCCTGTTATGTGCTGGATTGTTTCTGAAGTTGGGCACCCGTATCTGCATCTGTCATCCACTACCGATGCATCTCCTACAATGAATTTTAGGTAGTTGCGAGTTGGTATAACCTGATCTTGTATGGCCAGTAGGAAGCCTTCCGTCTCGGGGAACATTCGTCCCGAGGTCAGCCAATAGTTCGACGCTAACTTGTCGACATGTTCCTGGTTAACCTCATTAGGATGCCTCCCGTGCAGCGGCTTCCCCAACCACCTCTGTAGTTTATCGTTGTCGGTTCGGTGGTGATTTTGACGCTCGTGTTCCGTCAGACGTAGCGGTGTTGAGACGTCTGCTCCGCATATAGCCCTATATAGGGTGGAGCTGTTGGCCTGCCTGTAGAAATAATTACGCAGATTTAATATTTGTTGGTCCAATTGCTTGCTGAGATCTGCCAATCCTCTTCCTCCTAGTTGACGTGGCAGAGTTGTTCTTTCTACGGCGCTACGGGGATGATGTTTATGAGCTTTTGTCAGTAGTGTCCTAACTTTTCGTTGCAGGTTGTTGATGTCCGTGTTGGTCCAATTCACTATTCCGAACGAATAGCTGAGTACAGAGCACGCATACGTGTTCAGGGCCTTAAACAAATTCCTGCTGTTAAGATCAGTTCGCACTACTTGTCTTACTCTCTTGATGAATTCATTCGTTAAATCAGTCTTCATTGTTCGATGGTCTATCCTTTGAGCTTGTTTCATCCCGAGATACTTGTATGTATCTCCCTTGCTCATTGCTTCGATCTCCTGGCCGTCCTGCATCTCGTGTGCGCTTTGTTCGAGCTTTCCCCGGATGATATTAAGGGTGCGGCACTTGTCCAGTCCAAACAGCATTCCGATGTCCCTGGAGAACTCCTCTACAATTTTAAGCATTTGCGTTAGTTGGTTTTTGGTTGCTGCGATCAGTTTTAAATCATCCATATATAATAGGTGATTCAACTTGATCGCTTCTGCGTTGTTGCTTTTGATAGCGAAGCCATATTTTGTAGAGTTCAACCGATGTGATAGAGGGTTCATCGCTATGCAGAACCACAGTGGACTGAGTGAATCTCCTTGGAAAATCCCTCTTCGGATGTTGATTGTGTCGGTCTCGATGTTACTGTCTGCGGTTCTGAGTTGTATCTTAGTGCGCCAGGTTGTCATAACGTTATTATTATTATTATTATTATTATTATATCGACTTAGCCAAAAGGCATTCGCACTCCCTCTCTGGGGAACATTCACTCAGATCCCGGGTATCCCGGATACCATAAGGATCTGGCTCGGACGAGACCCTTGCCATGTTATCGGGCCTTAGGTGACATTGATGTTGTTGGACGTTCCTGCACTCCCCATGAATTTCCTGACGATTCGGGCTGTCGCCGGTTATTATTATTATTATTATTATTATTATTATTATTATTATTATATGCATGTCTGTTTGTCATTCGATACAAATTTTCCCATCGATTTTAAACTAACTTCCAGATGAGCTAGAGACTTGAAACTTTAAACCCATGCTCAGAACTGGATGTCTCGTTTTTTAGAATCGATTGATACAAAAAAATGTAGGCTTTTTGTTTTGGCCATAATTTTTTGTTTATCTTTCAAAAAACGAGGCACCGTTTCTTGCAGAAAATGACGGACTATTGACGGAAGGCATTAAAATCCAGTATGGCATACGAGTGACTTTTTTGCCAAATGATATACATTTTGGCCACTTTACCCCATCCGGGGACATACTGTATAAAAAAATGATTGGTAGGTATGTAGCTATATCAATTTTCTAACTCAGATATGATCCGGTGAAACGAAGCTGAGAAACATAATCTCATTAAAATCGATTGCACCACCAGAGGAGAGGAGAAAATGAAAAATTGAAATATATATTTTTAATAAACCAAAAACGGAGTAAAAACAAGCAAGGGTAAAAAGTATAAAATAATTTCTCCTAGCTGAAAAACGTGGGGCGCATGCATTATGCAATAGTAAGGAGTGTCGTAGGCAGTAGCTGTTAACAGTCAATAGTTCATATAATTTGCAGCGCAATAAAATTGTTAGTGATTTAGGTCAACTATTCATAATGCATCAATTTTATCTGTTGCATGCGCCCCACATTTTTCGACTAGGAGAAATGATTTTATTCTTTTTCGTTTTAAAAACGTGGTAAGTACATATATTAATTTTTTTTATTTACATTTATTTCAAGTCAAGTCCACCTTTGGTATATATACCATATGACAACATGTGAGAAGCCATAAGAATAGAGGATAACGTACCAAAATTTTTAGAAATCTACCCTTTTTCAGTCCGGTGTTGGTCTTTTATATAAAACGTGCAGGGCTCAGTACTGTCGAGTAGGTATCAAAACTGTATCTGTATCAAGGGCACATATCGGACTTACTTCCGGCAGTTTGCACTCGCTTAATAGAATTTGCTGTGCGGTGTGCACCACAATGGGCGGTCGAAAATCCCTAGACAGAGGCGCGAACAGCTCTTCCCCAGCCCTCTGGATGGCATTTAAAAATTGAATAAACAAGCAGGCCGCGCGCAGCTGGATGTCGCGGCTATTATTCGTCCCCCCTCTGGAATAACATTTTCGTAGAGCCGCGCACCCCGCACCTGTTTCTGCGTAGGAAGCGGGGGTAAGTGGTTCAATTACCGGGGTATAATTTTCCTGTTTTGAAAGTCCTCGGTTTTTCAGTGGGAGCTACTTTTCGACAGAAAATAATAATACCTACTTATGTAAAATGATAAGAGCCCGAAATTTTATGCATACATTTTTCGAAAGCGCTATTTTGCCTAGAAAGATCACAAGCATAAATTATTGGTCTCTTTACTTTCTGATAAAATCCCGAGAGCGAAGCTGTGAGAATTAGGTACCTGAAAATAAATTTGTACGGATGATTTTGCTTTAGGCAAAATATCAAGAAACATTTCTGGCACTTATGGTTTTTGTTGAGAATATTATTTCACAAATACGATTCCTTTATTCATTTATTGTATATTTACATCTCCAAAATGAT
The DNA here is from genome assembly GCA_963920635.1 of Pseudeuparius sepicola. Taxonomy (NCBI): domain Eukaryota; kingdom Metazoa; phylum Arthropoda; class Insecta; order Coleoptera; family Anthribidae; genus Pseudeuparius; species Pseudeuparius sepicola. The sequence continues at coordinate 29,866,859 of OY987299.1, forward strand.
TCATTTTTAACGAGTTTACTATAGTGGATATCACGAATCTTCATCCCTACGACAATGGAAATTGCATTGTCGACCATTGTGACGTAGGGATGAGGATTCGTGATATCCACTGTATAATAACAACACCACCTCTACTAAAGCCAAACAACAACCGAGGCCAACGATAAAGACAGGCCATGGCGCTAACGCATAATCGCGTAGTCACGTGACCAACTTAGTTCTATATAATGAAAGGCATTTTTGGAGATAAGTAGAAAAAACACATTTCGTAACAATTTGGCAAGTTTTCTTTCATCTATTACATCATTGGATTTGTGCATCCAAGCTTTCTCTAATTGTTTTTTCAAAATTTTCAACCTGCCTCAGCTGTTTTAGCGTTGACTGACGTATTAATAAAGACTGCTCACGGCTGTCATGTTTGACAGTTCTCTGGCTCACCATGCGCTTCCTGGAGACAAAATACAATCCAAAATACATTGTTGACCATAGGCGCCATCTACTTTCCAAGATATGAAGCTATAGCCGTGAGAAGTCTTATTAATACGTCAGTCAACGGTTTTAGGCTGAGAGTTAAACGGCACTGCACTCACAATATTTTGGCACATTCTCAAAAATTGTTGACACATCACCTTCCTTTAGCTTAGGTGATATTCTCTATAGGTATTTTCCTCCCACAACACATTTGTCCACTTTAATTATTGTTTCACTTTCTTGAAAATGTTAGCCAAGCATACTTAAGGGTTTTTTTAGAAATTAAATCTCAGTTGGGATTTTACGAATCCATTTTTTGGCGGAAATTTTCATCCCGAGGCAAAACAAATGTTTGTTATGGCGACACTTTCTTCCTGGCTTTTGTAATATGTATAAATATAATATAAACAGACCCAATATTTGGTATTTAGGTTATTTTTTACGAAATAAAAATGAAAATTAACCTCATAGGTATATTGTAAATATTGACGAGGTCTCAGTTGATCGGCAGCGTGAAAGACCATATCAGGGCGTAGGTAGACAACGAAAATCCTCGAGTACGTTACAACACTGATTTATTTCGCACAAGGTGAATGGTGAATACAATAAATACACAAACCCGAACGTGGTCAACGGGAACGGCTTCCAGCCACCCGGACCGTCTGAACTTGCGGATCTCCCGTAAGCAGTCCACCCCTCTGTGTCTCAGGCTCCACTGTCCAATACTAATACTGTCCCATGTCCATAATAATAGTCCATTCCGGGTTCCCTATTCAATTGTGGTTCGGGGGAGAATTCCCTTTACAGCGCTCACGCGTCGCGTCGGTGCGAGCGGCACCAATATACTCTTGGACGGCACGACTCCCACCCAGACACCCAGAGGCCATAATAACACCTGGGTGGTTCCCCTCCGCCAGGACACACGCGCACTAGACACAAACTTGTTTCTAAAATATAAACTATAAGACGTTTAAAACACTTTAAACATTGAAAACTTCTCAAAACCCAAGCTGCCGCTTTCAGTTATGTGACAAATGACATGTAACGTCTGACTAAGATGGTCACGTGATTTTTGTGCGCCAGGGCCTGTCTTTATAGTAGGCCTTGACAACAACAGTGTGACGTCACGCTTAAGAGGCCGAATAAACACATCTTAAAGCCAAGGGAAGATTTGAAAAATGGATTAAATATGTGCCAATTTTATCAGCTTTGTATATCAAATTCTAGGTATAGAGAGAAATATACAGGGCGAGTCGAAGTTAAACCGCCATACTCAAAATTTGAGTAGTATTTTTAAAAATAAATAGGGTTCTTCATATAACATTTTGTCCAAAAACGCTTCGTTTTCGACATACAGGGCGTCAAAGTTTTCTTTTAAAAACAGAAAAAATTAGTATTTTCGGTTCCATTTATGCTATCGAGTTGAAAATTGGTACTTTTATGTTTTCTGGGACGGCGATTATGAATTTTCTATCAACTTTCTTCTAGCCGCTAGAGGGCGTTGACTACGTCGTTACTTTCGAACAAAAGTGTTTTAAACTTTTTGTCGTTGAAAAATCTGCATCTTAGACAGCGGAATATTAAATTACATTCGATTTTGAACAAAAAATGTCTCTTGTAAAAATACGAAAACCTTAACTGTTTTCATGAAAAACGCAATTTTGTGTCGCAGTGCGCGTGAATTCGAAAAAATTAAAATTTCGTAGTAGGCTGAGAAATGGGATTTATTCATTTGGAATTCTTTATTTACAGTAGGTATTGTCCTAAATTAACAATTTTTGTGAAATTAGTAATAAAAAGAACTTTAACCAAGACAACTTTATTAGCAAAAACAGAGAAAAAGCGCTTCAACGTTTAGTAGGCTTTGAAAACAATTGTGGATTTTGGTGATGGTCGATTTCGTTTTCTTTTATTATCAGCAGCTTTCATTTTAACATTTTCTGCGGCGCTGTTATTGTTATTTGTAACTTACAATAGTTGTTTAAAATCAAATTAACAGTAATTAAAATAACTTTTTATTATACTTCTTTGAAAACACCTTATTTTCATATGTTTTAGCAATAATGAAAGATGGGGTTTTTCGGGCTAGCGCACGGAAACAGCGCATGGAAAAACTTTCCGTGCGCTGAATAAAAATACCGAATATATGGCTTTAAAATAGAAATATACAGCGAAGTAAACTAAATTTAAGAAACTCTATATGCTCTCTGATATTTAACATATATCTATTTTGTATTTTAATTCGTAAGTGTTTCAATATGTAGATACATTTCTGTAATATTTTTGACGTTTTATTCCCCTTATCTGACAATAACTAATTTACAACAAAGCACCTTTGAAATAATTTGAGAGTTAACCATGGAAACGCATCATACATACCAAACACTATATTGTCTGCATTGTTTATTTTTTGCCAATTAAATTTATTAGGTATAATATGCCGATAAAATGTTTTAAGTTTCCGTTTTCAAAGAAGTATAATAAAAAATATCGTTCATTACACGTCCAGAAATAGATTTTTCCGTGCTTGCATGACTTGCCGTGTTCGGCTGCGCCTCACACGGGAATTTGTCACGCACGCACGGAAAAAACTTTATTTCCAAACTCGTAATTCTGCCACAGTTGAGAAGTAGAATGAACTTCTCATCATAGTTTGAAATTTTCTACCAGATAAGTGTGAGTACCTAACCGTAACCGCAAAATATCGAATGTTATTGTTATTACCTGGTTAAATGCTAAAACACGAACGCCATAATACGATCAACTTATATATTGTTTTGTAAGAATCTACAATTTACAAATATGAATGGTACGTGGAACATAAATTTAAATTATGAATATGGCGGTCTCCCGGCATCTGTGACGTAATAATGTGCAGAAAATTTGAAATTCCGAATTTTTCAAGATTTTTTTCTGACGAAAAAAATTGCATAACAGAGGGCAAAATCCAAATTAGAGGTTTTCCAAACTTAATGAAATGTCCCGTTGAGCAAAATGTCTTGAGGAATCATTAAAAAAGTTTGTTTACCATAATATATGTTGCATACTTTTTGGGGCGCTCTTTAGGATCAGTATCAAATGTCTACGATAAATTCGATATTTTTGTCCATGAGCATGTGCAGATATAAAAATTAGCAGATGCGTTTCAAAAAATAAAGCTGGATCTAAACAAATATAAGGCACTCTGTGCCAGTGCACTTGCAATTTGTCACCTAATCCTCTCTTCACGCTCCCACTGTTTGACAAGTAATTTAATCGAACTCTAGGGGTGTAGCGGATCGGTTTTCGGGCTCAAAAATCCTACCCCTCCTCTCCGAAGGGTAGAGATCCATCCAGTGGCGTAAGTAATAAACAGTGAGCGTAAAGAGCATTTGGTAAATCTCAAGAGAAGCCAGAATAGGCTTCACCCACTGCATACCGTTTCGAAGATAAGGTCGCAGTCGGCATAATTCTATTTTATCGCGTTTTTATTAATTCGCTTTCTTGTCCTCTAGTTTGTCTATTCGTCAAATTTTGCAATCGATTTTAAACTAATTTCCGATGAACTAGAAACTTTAAACTTTAAACATACTTCAGAACTGGATGATAATTCTACTTTCCGTGACAGCTGCCATTTTCTAGATATGACACAAACTTTTGTTTTTTTTTTTAAATAGAAACCATAGTTATTTCCGTTATTTTTCTGAATAACCATATCATCTAGTATTAGGGGAACGCAGGGCAATATGGGGTACTTAATTTCATGGCCCCATATTCCTCGGATATATTTTTATATAAATGAAATAATTATTTAGTAACATTAGCAACATTTTGTATAACGGAATGAGTAACTGAGTTTTCACTTTTTTGGACTTTTATGAAAATTGCGCTTTGCCTCGTTTTGCCCTGTATGCGGGGTATAATGGGGTACCAAGAGGGGTAAAATGGGGTAGTACAATAATGCTTTAAAATAGTGAGTTTTTGGTGAATTCAAGAGACGTTTCAGTAATCTTTAAAATAAAAAAATAAAAGAATAAAAAACGCAAAAAACATGAAAATGTCTATTAGTTTTTCGTTTATATCGTCTCGTCATCTGAAAAAAAAAAACAAATTAAACAATATTCCCGGTGATTAAGTTTTATTGGGGACACTTCAAGGGGGGGTGATAGAAAATCATAAAATATTATTATTTTGTGGTACAACTTTTTATTTTTGAGAATTCTCAAATATTTTAACGTTTTATTTTTAATTTTCCAACCGTTAAAGATATTTAAACGAAATTTGGTACACAACATGCATTGATCAAGTATCACAAAATGTGATAATACTTAATTCCCAATATATAGCAAGTGGTGGAGATATGGGTATACACTACATTTGTTTTATCGTAAGTAATATCATAAGGGCATCTAATTTTTCCGAAAAAAATCGAAAAAACACGTTGCTAAGTAATACTTTAACAGGAAGCATGAGTACTGGTGGCAACAAAAATCCGATTCGAAGACGAGGATTTTTGCACCTGCACGAATGCATTTTGTTAAAAAAATATTATTTAGCATTGCGTTTTTTTTATACTCAAATTATTTTAAGAAGTCCTTACTGGGACTGTCAATTGGTAATTTCGATATCCTAAGTTGGCATCAATGCAGCAAAAAATGCAACCGGGTCATAAGTTCAGGTCAGTAACGAGCCCATTTGCACTAATAATACGAAAAGTAACAAGAACAAGAACAACTCAGATGACGGTAAAACTCACAAAACGTAGAAAACCCGCGAATATTTTCATTACCGAATGTTTGAACCAGTTTGAACGATCTGGAAAACCTTCACTGTCACTTTGACACACCGAAGCTAAATTTGCGTGAGTCCGCCCCTAGACGCTGCCAAGAGCAGCTGATTATTACCAAATACCAAAACGAAAGTGTTTCCATGACGTTTGAAATTATTATTAAAATGAGTTGTAGTCATAGTTATTTTTATTTGTAGCGGCATAATCGTGATTGCAATAGGGTTTTTATTTTATTATGCTCTTTTTTTCGTATCACTTGGGTAACTTTTCACATCATAAATCAACGAGTGACGTCATTAACTGGTTGAGACACATATACCAATGTTATACCCATGGTTAACAAAAAATTCCTAGGGATTTTGTGGAGAATGTCATCTGACAAAATCGGGACTTCTTACAGTAATCGGGTATATTTTTTTTACAGGAAAAATTAGATGCCCGAAAGGTATTTGACAAGACTATTTCATGAGTAACAGATTATTCTGCATAGACATAGCTTACAAACCATAATCCCTATTATACAACAGCTGTCAACTTTTGCCGTGGGTAAACTCGAAAAAACTGCTGACAGGTGCTGTCATACAGTTTTTCCATCTAGAAACCATTTGTAATTCAAAATTTCGCGTTTGTGATTGGTGGAAATTAACATGAGGGAAATAGTCAAGAAAAATACTGACACGACCCTGAGAGATTTTTTCTTCTATGAAAAAACTGTCTCTTGACATTTTTTTGTATCTGCCATAGTTTCCCGATAAATTTGATTTTTCTGTCATATAACTCCTTCTTGAAATGCCAGAAAAAATTATGTAATTGGAAAAAATGATTTGCTCTCTATTTGGCCAGAGGATATTAAACAAAGTGTTATAGTTGAGAAAATCAAAACTTTCCTGTTAAAACCACTTTTGTGCCAGCTAAATAGTTATTTATGTACCAAGGCACTGAAGTTAAACTTTTTATGACTCATGTGGAATTTAGTTGCCGAGGCCTCTGGCCGAGGCAAATAAACCACATGCGTCATAAAAAGAACTTCAGTGCCGAGGTACATATATATTTTTTTTAAATAGGAAAAAGAAATGTTTTATTAGGCGAGAAAATACGTGTTCCGTTTTCTTACAGAATTTACCGAGCACTTTCTGTCAATTGTAATAAAAAATAACTTTCAAAACGGAACGCCTTGGTTACTTCATCAACCTAACCTATTTGTGTTTTTTGAGTTGTTAAGAGTTGAGGTTAGACCTTTATTATTATTGTACTTGTGTTGAGGGTGTTCTGTGGACGAATCCGACCGGGGCGTGCAAAATGAATTACGAAGAAGCAAATTGTTTATATCATAAACAACCACAAAACACCAAGGTTATAAACAACTACAACCACAAAACACCGACTAAATAGGAAAATAGGTTACAAATGTTTACCCCCCCCACAAGTTACAGAACTTATTGTGGTCGGGAGCTCGATTACTTCGGTAATTTCCGGTAACTTAGTGTATCGTTCCGTAATGTTATCGAAATGTTATCGAAACCAATTACGGAACGATTGCTGTTACTTCGGTAAGAAAACGGAACACGTATAAAATAATAATAAGGGATCACCCGTCCATGAACCGACTACGCGCGGCGTTGCTTGACTTTGACGATCGCTCTACCTAGGTCAAGTATGACAAAGACGGCTTCGAAAAGAAAAACCAAACTGCTGCTTGTTGTGCAGCCTCCATAATAAATCTATTGATATTCAAACCTACTAAAATATGTATACTGATAGATTGCGCTGCTATAGGTAACAATTTCGCAATGCGTACGAATAGTTAAATGGGCCTTGGGCCTTTATTGTCCGGGTTTTGAATATTTGGTCACTTTTGACGGGCGATGGCTCCGCGTCTGACGTTTGATGTTTACATCTCGCCAAGGCCTATTTATTGAAAAAATCGAATAATAATATTTTACTTCAGTGCCGATTTCTGAGCTTTTAATGGCGATTTTGGGACACTTCACTGCCGATTTCAATAAAAAAATATTATGTAATTTTATAGACGATTTGACATTCGGTTTTAAAAGAAAAAAAAGATAACAAAACAATAGATAACAACAATAGCATTATTAGTTTGTTGAATTAGTATGGCATTTTAGTCAGAACCATAGATAAAGGATTTATATATAGGTCAGAACTGGCCAAAGAGAAATCTAAAATGTCATTTTTGTTTCAAATTAAATAATTTAATTTTTGCATTCCCAAAAAGCAATAAAAGATAAATGAATTTTCCCGTAGAACTGTGGCAGATACAAAAAAATGTCAAGAGACAGTTTTTGCTTAGAATAAAGAAAGTTATTCAAGGGTAATGTGTATTGTATACCCATATCTCCGCCACTGGCTACATTGGGAACTTGGCATTACTGCATTTTATGACACTAGATCAATGCATGCCGTGTACCAAATTTAGTTTAATTATCTTTAACGGTTGGAAAAATAAAAAATGAAACGTTAAAATTTGTGAGAATTTAAACATCCTGTAGGTATCTCGAAAACGAGGCGGCTGTGGATAAAAAGTTATTCACGAAATAGTAATATTTTATGATTTTCTATTACCTGTTGACGTGTCCAAGAATAAAAACTAAATTGCCCTGTAGGTATTTCACTGCGACATTCGGGGCAAATCGGGGTACCTACCCATTTTGCCCCATAAAAAAAATCACCCTGTATTATTGATAGATAGGTATAACAATAATTTTCTATTTCAAATATGATCAGGGGAAGAGAAACTAAAATAAATCTGAAATTTACCACGTCTCTGACATAATCTCATCCAGATGTTTAAAATCCTTTGCAATATTTCAAACACAACACTGAAAAGTAGAAAATAAAATCTAAATAATTTTTTTAATATGCTAAAATGTATACAGGGTGTTCCTTAATGACATGTCAATATTTAAGGGGGTGATTCTTGGACCCATTTTAGGAAAAAAACTTCATATGAACGTATGTCGTAAACGTCCTAACTTTTGAGATACAGGGTGGTAAAGTTTTCAGAAAAAAATCTTTTTTTTAATAACTGTGACACTATTGTAGATATGTTTATGAAATTTGGTACACGTCTTCTATGCATCAAGATGCATTTTGTGATGTACAAACAATTTTTTCTACGACTGTAAAGGAATGGCCTCATTGTATGATCATTTTTAATTGAGAAATGTAGTACATGGTACACGGTTTTGGCAACCGGTGCGGGAATGTTATTGTGCACGGGTTGCCATAGTAACCAGTGCGGGAATATCATTGTGTACGGGTCCGCAAGTAAATGTTGACTAAAGTAGTAGGAGGCAATGGAAAACAAAGGCGACTAAACGCGGGGAACGCTAAATGTGACAGTTCAGCGTTATTAATTTGTGTCTGTTTGCATTCATTTTGAAACTGAAAATATCAATTAGTTACTAGTAATTTATAAAAAAATGGAAAGTTCCAGCGATAATGAGTTACAATTGACACCACCTCATATTTTGGAGGCGGCAAATCAAACTGCGGAAAATTTAATACCACAAATTTCGAAGGAGAAGTATGAAAATACATATAGACTGTTTATGGATTGGAGGAATGCTCAAAAAACTAATTCATATTCCGAAAATGTTTTAATGGCATATTTTGGCGAAATATCCAAAAAATTTAAGCCATCAACTTTATGGGCACAATATTCGATGTTACGTACTACATTAACATCAAGAACGGTATCGATATTGCAAAATATGCCAAATTAAGGGCATTTTTAAAAAGGCAATCAGATGGTTACAGTCCAAAAAAGTCAAAAACTTTCAGTTCGGAAGAAATCAATAGATTTTTAAAGGATGCACCAGATAGTCAATATTTATTAACAAAGGTAGGTTTAGTTAACACTTTTGTCCCTATTAGATAGGTACCTTGTCCACACGGTGATATTTCCATTTTCTATATCAGTTCTGGCCACAGAGATATTTGTAAAAACACGAAAACCTCCAAAAATATATTTTTCAGGTTGTATTAGTTATGGGAGTTATGGGGGCTTGCCGGCGAGATGAATTATATAAGCTGCGAACTAACAACATTAAAGATTTGAACTCGGCCATTTTAGTTGACTTGCCAAACACGAAAACAAAAGTGTCTAGAAAATTTACCATAACAGGATTTTATGACATCGTGAAAAAATATATTCAACTTCGTCCACATAATGTTCATGATTCCTTTTTTTTTGTAAATTATCAGAAAGGTAAACGCACTACACAAAGAGTAGGTATAAATAAAATAGGAAATGTAAGTAAACAAATTGCCAAATATTTACACCTTCCGAATCCTCAATTGTATACCGGACACAGTTTTCGACGATCTTCTGCGACAATACTAATAGATGCAGGTGAGGATATAACATCACTTAAAAGGCATGGTGGTTGGAGGTCAACTGCTGTGGCGGAAGGTTATATTGACGAGTCAATAAAAAAGAAATATCAGGTAGCGGATACAATTTTAAAATCCATTACAACATCACCAAAAAGTGATGCTCCATTTACAGAAACTGAAACATTTCAAGATATTAGAAATATTGAAACGAGAAATGCAAATTCTCCGAAAATGATTTTTAATAATTGTAGCAACATAACATTCAATATTGTTAATAACAAATAGAGTAGACATAAGAAATAATTTTGTTAATATTCGAAATAAATAAATGTAAAAAAAACTAAAATGTGTCAAACTTTGTAGTTGAACTTACTTGAATTTTGAAAAATACTATGGTTTAGTAAATATTGCTCAATTTGTACTAGATACTTACAGTCACCTCGCAAGAAATTTCCATGATATGCAATGTAGTTTGTTGTTAAAAAAATACTGAAAACATGAAAATACGTACCTAAATCATTGGGGGCCATAGAAATATTACAATAAATGAGTAAATTTTTTAGGTAAGTGCTAAAAGAGCACTTATTTAACCGTGGCATTTTTACAAATTCTGACAAAGTAGGCTTAAACTAATCAACTTTGCCCCCAAATATCATTAAAAAAAATTTCGGTAACTCTTGAAACAAAAAAGTTACAAGCCGAAGAAGTTTCGTCAATTTTCGGGTTTTTCAAACATATCTCGGAAAGTAGGCCATGGACTTCAAATGTGTTTTTACTCAAAGTTAGCACAACAAAAAGCATTTTTTTCTTTCAAATAAAGTTCCCCGAAAAATTCATATTTGTCGAGTTATTTTCGAGTGGCCCTCCGTCAATAGACACCCTGTAGGTATAGGTACAGTCGTAGAAAAAGTATAGTGTAAAACTCGCACGGAGTGTCATTCCGTGCTTGTTGTACAATATACTATTATTATTTTTATCAGTGTCGTCCGTGCGGAATGTGGATTGAACGTTTTTGAAGAAAAAATGGTACGCCAATGATTTCTCTTATTTTTGGATTTCCCATTCATTTCTGAGCAAATTTGATCTCTTGATTTTCTTTCGTCCGACGCATAGTTTTTACTTAAAAAAATAAGAATCCTTTTACTTCAGGGTCAAGTCGCTTAAAGTCTGATACGGTGATTGTTGTGTTGAAATCGTTTTTTCTTTCTTTTCTCATGCTATAGAGTTCGTTTAATATTAAATGTTAATTAATTTAGAAATAAGCATCTGATTTTACTTCAGAAAAAAGTAAAAAAAAACTTTCAAATACCCAATAAATACCACATTAGAAAACTTTACCACCCTGTATCTCAAAAGTTAGGACGTTTACGACATACAATCATATGAAGTTTTTTTCTTAAAATGGGTCCAAGAATCACCCCCTTAAATATTGACATGTCATTAAGGAACACCCTAGTCCCATAAAGATTCAAAAAACGTGGAGATTGATGAAATTGATGCATGTACTTAAGTCATTATAACTAAGTATATAACAATTATTGTATTGCACTGGCAATGTTTTCAACGACAGCTACCTATTCATCTACACTCTTATAGTAGTATCTATTGCATGCGCCCCACGTTTTTCGAATTTTTATATGGCTAGAATTTTTTTTTATATTATGCTATTTTTATTATACTTACTTTTAGACCTTTGTAAAAACGTGGTATATTAAAAAAATATATTCAAATTTTGTTATTTATCTTCATTAAGTATACGCGTACTTTCGTGCAAATCCGCAACTGAGAGTAACAATTTGCTTCAGTGTGAACACTCTGACAATTTTTTCATTCGTTCTGACGCGGTTAGAAACATGTTAACATGTTGCTCCTGTGTGGACATAGCTTTAGGTTTTAGGTTCTGAAAGCTCAGATATTGGGACCAACGATCGGCGCGGTTATTCAATAAGTTATTAAAGCCTTCAGTTTCAAAAATCCCCATCCCCAAAAATGTTACTAAAATAACGGGGCGCCGCCTCTGAACCCACGCCTTGTGAGAGACCATCGCGTCGAAACATATGTATCAAACTAAACACCCCTGAACAACGGGATCCATCCCTCTCTAGGATATAGAGGGGAGCGTGGGTTGGAAATGCACAACTGCATTAAACACCCATTACGGACTCAATAGACTGCTAATTTACTATTGAGTGTCCCCGCACCACAATGTATAAGTAAATTAAGATGTTTTTCCTGTTTTCGTCATCTGCGGGCGGATTGACACTTTTATCGCCTATAATTTCACTTGTCAATGCTTTCACAAAATAAATAAATATAGCATTATAGCAATATATTCAATAACTACAACTGTATTATATAAAAACTATTCTCATAAAATGAGAAATGAAATTAATTTTTTTTTCAAAACCTATATTATTTGTGACAAAAGTATAATTATCTTAGCGGGGATAAGGCATATTTAATTTCTCTATACCGGGTGGCGTAAAGCAATTCTCCAGTACAGCACAGCTCATAGGCGAGCTGAACTGCACTGGTGTTTTTAAGTTACTTACACAACGCTGCGATGAAAATACCCTCAGTACAACGCAACGCCAATAACTTTCACCTGTTATTTGATATAGGCGCAAAATGCGTTAAAAAAATTACGTTAGATCAGAAATAACTGAGTTGTAAATATAGATAATATTAAAATTTACTTTATTTTCAATGCGCTGCTGCCTAAAATAAAGAAAACATTGTATTTAAGCTATTTACGAAAATGTATATACCTTCAGCTGTTGTTGCAACTGAATGATTTTCATTCTCTTTAATGGAAGAAGTCATATCTGCATAAAATTTAGAAAAGTTACTCGTAGCAAAATTTGATATATGTATTATTATATTTTTTTTGTATACATATAAACTGGAAATATTAGAGGGAGTCCCAGTTAAGACGTTAAAAGGTGATATCTCGGGTACCTAAATTGATGGTTCAAAAACTAAACTTGGGTAGTTTTTTCCAAGGAATTGAATGCCGCCGAAAGATCGAAACAATAATTATTAAATTTAAAACCAAAAAGTTATCGCCAATTAACCGATTTTTTGAAAAAAAAAATCAGCAGGGCGATTTTGTTGCATTTTTTTATTAGGGTGGTAAAAAATCTCCACCGCAGACTTGAGTTGACGTATTTTGTTCCACGCAAGAAGTCACGAGCTATTTTCTTAGTGATTTTTCAGATAAACTGATGGTTGAAGCACCAAACTTGTGTAGTTTTTCCAAACAATCGAATGGCGAACGAAACAATTGAATTTTAAACAAAAAAGTGATCGCCAAACACTTAACTGTTTTTTTTTCATTAAGATGGCGATCTTGTTGCATTTTTTCATTAGACTATAGTAAAGTGACTTTTTTAGCCCAAGCTAAGTCTGCAAAATAATATTAGCAAACATTATTTTTTAACAAAAAACTGTCTTGTAGAAACAATCGCTCGTAACGTTTTAACTGGGACTCCATGTACATGGAAAAATATACCCTCTAGGTACATAAAAATATTTAGTAAAGTTTTGCATAACTGAACTGAAATTGTAATTTGTTATTGTGATATTAGTATTTTTTTGCTTAAAGTTTATAATATGTATACAAAAGTTTGAAATAGTGCATTGTTATACCATGCAAAATTGGAATCAGGGCAATACATAGTTATAATAAACGTTACTTACTTTTCAATTGAGAAGTACTACCATTGGTACTAAACATGTCGGCGTATGGCGTATGGCATTGTGTTGATTGGTGCGGAAGTTTGTCTGAGATACGGCAGCGTCGGTACAACAAAATGCCAGTGCGTTTCAACACACATTTAGCGAATCTATGTGCTGTGCTGCACTGGACAATGGCTTTACGCCGGCAGCGTCGGTACAACAAAATGCCAGTGCGTTTCAACACACATTTAGCGAATCTATGTGCTGTGCTGCACTGGACAATGGCTTTACGCCGGCAGCGTCGGTACAACAAAATGCCAGTGCGTTTCAACACACATTTAGCGAATCTATGTGCTGTGCTACACTGGACAATGGCTTTACGCCGGCAGCGTCGGTACAACAAAATGCCAGTGCGTTTCAACACACATTGTTGGCTTTACGCTACCGGGTGGCCACGGGATGTGGCTCACCCCAATTTTCATTTTATTTTTTGAGATAAAAATTTAAAATGCGAGACACACGTATCTATGTATTACTTTTTAAATGGAACGCCTGGTATATTATTACATAATAGGATTCACCATAAAATTCTATGTATACCCTATAACATTTCTGTCAAATTTTGACAACTCTTGTCAATTTTTATTTTTAATAGAGTTTTCAAGACGGTGGCTATTTCGGGGGCCATATTTGTCTTTTGATTATAAATCAGCCAGCTTCCCCGGTATATAAATTGATTTCATTTTCCTCGTACGGTGGCTAGGTACTCGTCACGGTTATACAGTGTGGATAGGAATTGTGGAATATTGCTTATATTTCTTAAAATTTTCCTCATATGAAAAACTTGTTTCAATAAAAGTGTTAGGGGAAATTATTTCTCGTTTAGTGATATCAAGCAATCTTTCGTAGCGCAAAAAATGTGGTTGCCATGGTAACCGACTTGATTTTTTTTAAATGACACCATATACGTTTTTTGGGGTAAATTGATACATTTCTGAATACGATACAATACAATTTTAATGGGGTCGCCTAAGAAAAAAATACAAAAAAATTAAGTTTTCTATTATGCTATCGACAATGTTTATCAAAATAATTATTAACATCAAGTTAGCCATGTCAAAATCAGTAGAACAATGGGAAACTGCCACTAGCTGTCAGTTGCTTGTAATTGTGTGCATTGTTAGAGTAAACGTACTTTTTTACTCAATTTTCTGTGTACTTAAGTACTTAGTAAGTTATAAGAATACAGGTTAACATACTAAGTACTTAAGTACACAGAAAATTGAGTAGAAAAGTACGTTTAGTTAGTGTAACAATGTACACAGTTACACAGCTAGTGACAGTTTCGCATTGTTCTGATTATGGCATGGCTAACTTGATGTTAATAATTATTTTGATAAACTAGCTTATTTTTTTTGTATTTTTTTTCTTATGCGACCCCATTAAAATTGTATTGTATCGTATTCAGAAAGTTCCAATGTATCAATTTATCAATTTTCACCAAAAAAAGTATATGGTGCCATTTAAAAAAATTAAATCGGTTACCATGGCAACCATATTTTTTGTGCTACGAAAGATTGCTTGATATCACTAAACGGGAAATAATTTCCCCTAACACTTTTATTAAAACATGTTTTTGATGTGAGGAATATTTTAAGAAATATAAGCAATATTCCACAATTTCTATCCACACTGTATAGGTTTTCCCTTAAAACTTACTTTGCTCAAGTTTCAAACGAATCATAGAGAAAGAAAATCGTGTAGGTCTACATACTTACTTCTTCTCCATAAGTATTATCATATCCTCTGATGATTTTGAATGCTTCGAGTTTAAAACTCTTTCACTTGGCGTTTCCACATCGTCAATACTCACTAGACCTTCTTAACCCATTCCCTTAGATTGCTAGTCCAGGTCGCCGGTCGCTCGAAAGCATTATAATCTAAATACCAGGACACAGGGATTATAAAAAAACCTCGTACCTACATATGCAATAACGGAGGGACAACAACTACCTGTGCTTGGTAACCAAAATTGATTACACTTTGGAAAGGTTGAACAATTTGTGTCGGTGCCAGATTCTAAACCTTTGAGAATATGATATCTATTTATATGACCATCTTAAACAGGGTTTAGTTAACTAATTCCTGACACAATTTTAGTTTCGAAAAATCATGAATGCCTTGGAAAATTTGAGGAAACTAATTTTTCATACCAGTAAAATGACCCCCGATCCCCCTATTATTTCCCTAATTTTTGCAAATAGAAAAAACGTTTTATATAAAACTTGCAAGGTAAGTATCGGGCTTTAGAAAGGTAGACTTGTGGTTCATACAGGGTGTATCGTAAAAGTGGGGCACAATGTACTTTTTGTTTTTAATAATAAACATCCTGCATATTTTTGGATATTTTAAAAGAGCTCATTTTTCTGATTGCAACGATAGATAACATGTTGATATTTGCGTTTCGCTTTAGCAAGTTATGCGGACCTAAATTTACAAAAAACTCATTTCGGAGATCGCAGTTATAGCCATGAAATTAAGTCGGATTTTTGATAGTTATGCTAGATTATCTCTTACTTACTTTAGTAAATCAAAATAACAACAAAATGGCAATAAATTTTAAAAATTTCTTTCCGCCACTTTTTTTAAGTAGGTATACATCCTGGATAGACGAAAAAGTAAAATGATGGATATTGAATATTTATTGCCATTTTGTTTTTATTTTGATTTATTAAAATAAATAAGAGATATAGGTAATCTAGCATAACTATCAAAAATCCGACTTAATTTCATGGCTAACTACGATCTCCGAAATTATTTTTTTTGTAAATTTAGATCCACATTTTATTTTTCGAACTTTGGAGTCAACAGGTGTTTTTGGGGCACTTTTTGCCATTTCAACACAAACGGTTGATTCTATCGTAATGGAACAAGAGTACACTTTTGTAGCAAAATGAAAAGATGCACTAAAATGATGAACCTGCAAGACCAAAAACATAACCTCAAAAAAGTGATGAGTATAAAACCCATTGCGCTACCCCGCCCCTCCGCCTCTGGCCGATATGAATAAATTGTTTTTACCCGAAATTGTTGCACTTCAGCCACTACTGAACTGCACCAAGTTTCATTTAAATTGCATAACTTCTGTAGAAGTTTTTGCGAAAAATATATTTTTTATTACACTTCTTTGAAAACACCTTATTTTCATCTGTTTTAGCAATAATGAAAGATGGGGTTTTTCGTGCTAGCGCACAGCGCATGGAAAAACTTTCCGTGCGCTGAATAAAAATACCGAATATATGGCTTTAAAATTAAAATAGAAATATATAATATAAATAAAGTAAACTAAATTTAAGAAACTATATATGCTCTCTGATATTTAACATATACCTATTTTGTATTTTAATTCGTAAGTGTTTCAATATTTAGATTTCTGTAATATTTTTGACGTTTTGTTCACCTTATCTGACAATAACTAATTTACAACAAAGCACCTTTGAAATAATTTGAGAGTAACCATGGAAACGCATCATACATACCAAACACTATATTGTCTGCATTGTTTATTTTTTGTCAATTAAATTTATTATAATATGCTGATAAAATGTTATAAGTTTCTGTTTTCAAAGAAGTATAATAAAAAAATATCGTTCATTACACGTCCGCAGAAATAGATTTTTCCGTGCTTGCATGACTTCCCGTGTTCGGCTGCGCCTCACATGGGAATATACGGGAATATACTATTATACTATTTCAAACTGTACCTTTATCACCCTGTAACTTTTTTATTATGTATTTTAGGACCCATGTTTATAAAAAACTTTTTGTTCAAAATGACATTTTCTAGCGCAGAGTAAGAAGCAAGAAGGCAATAGCGCTGTTTCAATCGAGCAAAGTGACGCGTTCGGACAAGCTTGATTTCTTCGCTTTGCTCATTTGTCGTTGGCATACCTTTGCGTAGGTATTATACAGGGTGGTCACTTTTACAGTGCATACCATTGGGATATCCGAAACGAATATTTCAGAATCTAGTTGGCATAGGAATTATTTGACATTTCCATTGAAAAGCTCACTTCGAGAAATGTAAGTTTGCCAGGTTTCATAAATTTTCCATTACATATAAAAAAGCTATGAAGGAAGGAAGAAAACGCATATTTTCAGTTTTTCAGCAATATTTCAGGAATTACCCAAGATATCTTAGATTTCTTTTGAGATTATTCAAAGGCATACAAATAACGCAACATTTCTCTAATTTAACCCACGCTGTATCTCTTACCGTTTCGGATATCCCAATGGTAGTTATGCACTGTAAGAGTGACCACCCTGTATACCAACCTTAGCTCAATTTTTGCCAAAATGTAATCAAAGGTTGCTGTATTCATTCAAAAATAGGAATAAAATTTGTCTGGATGTTTTCGCAATTCTTCATATAAATGGTGATATTCGCCTAATTGAAGTCTATTTCACTAATTTTTTTAAAAAAATTAACAAAAAGAAAACACCGACTTCACAAATTTGCCCGTATGGACAGTTCAACTAAAATTTTAGAAATATTTTTCTTTTTCTTTGGAGTCGGTGACAGTAAGTCGGTGTTATTTTTTGTTAATTTTTTTTTATTGTTATTGTGTTTTATTGTGAAACCTAACACCTAACCTAATCATAAGTATTTTGTGTGTGATCCATCCATCTTATTCCTTATTGGCAGGTGGCAGCGGAATTATTCAGTTTGCCACATTCAAGATAACGTTTAAAGATTTCATTGACAGTAACAGGAGTTATCCGAGTGAAATTTTGTGAAAAAAAAGTTCAAATGCACTAATTGGCATTTCGTTGGAAATGCTGCCGTCTGAATCAACTCCATCCGACATTCGTCACAACAACAATAAAATCCGCCATCCGTCGGCCACCCCCACAAATCGATTACGGCGTCGTCGCGGGGGCGGAGCCATCCTCGCCCCCTCGGCCGCTGGCGGGCGAATTGGCCGCGCTCCGGGCGCTCCGGGCCCGGATTCCTCGCCGCAGTCGCCGGTAAACGACCGCACGTGCTGCACGCCGCACTCCGCACGTGCCGGCCACGCTCCACCCCCGGATTTGATTTCTTGTGGCAACAGTGGCGGTATGTGAGATTGCCATCGACGGCAACCTGCGTGTCTTTCGGGCGTAAAAAATGCAGGTTACAGGTAAGTGTTCTAAAGTTAGGTATATGAAAATGTGTTGTGACAACGAGGATGTTCCAAGAAATATATAAATAACCTCAAAATTAAATTTGTAGAAACAGCATAAAAAATATAGACTATATTTTTTGTATTCCCACAATAGGGCCCGTAAAACTGCGGATGATAGCTGGTGTATAACGTGTTTTGTGCGGCAGTGACGTGTCACTCGCCCTAGACGCCCTAGTCATTTTATAACCGAGCCAAATTTGGCTTTCTATTTTGCCTTTATTTCGGTAAGAATTTTATTTAAAGCGGTTTTATGATGGATATACTTAGGTACTTAGGTACCTACATACGAGTACATGTTTCTTCAAACTTAGATCTATCGATTTTGGTTACAACTGGAAATTATGGAACACACCTATTATTGTGGAATCGACAAAAACTGTTTAAAACGTTCTAAAACGTTAAAAAACAAAGTTCGAGTAAAAATTATATGTCTGTGTTTCAGTGTTTGTGTCTATTTGTCTATTCCGTGAATATATTAAACACAGGCTTACAATAGGGCGGTTCGGATTGCATTTGGGCAAAATCGCTTCGAATGAAAATGTTTTTTAGCGAATAAAATTAGTAGGTACAATAGCCATTGATATATATTTTTTGAAGTGAAAACGTTATATGTATTGTTATAGCGGACTTGTGGGAAGATTAAAATTCACTATTTAGACTGTTACTTTAGGTATAATCACAGAAAAACATACGATATATCAGGCGGGGGGCATGGGGCCATGCCCCCCCCCTAATTTAATAAAAAAATTAATAATAAATAAAAAATAAATACAAATATTATTACTAATATTATCCAACCTACAGTGTCCACGGATTGAGTTCACATAAGGTGTAAATAACAAAAAAATTTCGAGTTGAAATTTGAGCTTCTGGGGATCAGTGCTGCTTGGTTTGAAACTAAATTGTGACATAATTTTACTTTCGAAAAATCATCTTGGAAATTATGAGGAAACTAATTTTCCACATCAGTAAAGTGCCTTTTTTGTAGGTTTTACGGCAAAATATTCTTAAGGAAACTTGTTCAGAATGAAAAAATTAGTAGAAACAGCCCAGGTCTACTTTGATTTTTGTGCCTTTTAATGTTTAGCAGAAAAATCAAAGTCGACCTAGGCTTTTGAAATT
Source organism: Pseudeuparius sepicola (assembly GCA_963920635.1). Classification (NCBI taxonomy): domain Eukaryota; kingdom Metazoa; phylum Arthropoda; class Insecta; order Coleoptera; family Anthribidae; genus Pseudeuparius; species Pseudeuparius sepicola. The sequence continues at coordinate 29,886,482 of OY987299.1, forward strand.
TTTCACATCTATTAAGTTTTTCATTGTCAACAAGTTTTTTAATAACATTTTGATGTGAAAACTACACAAAATGCACTTTTCTAAAAAAGTCGGGAAAATGACAAAAAATCAAAGTATAGGCCTAGACTTTCGAAATTTCGCAAACTAACTCAGTTTTTCATTCTGAACAAGTTTCCTTAATAACATTTTGCCGTAAAACCTACAAAAAGGGTACTTTAGTGATGTGGAAAATTAGTTTTTTCATAATTTCCAAGGTGATTTTTCGAAAGTAAAATTATGTCACAAATTAGTTTCAAACCAAGGAGCGCTGATCTCTAGTTTTTTTTTGTTATTTACACTTTATGTGAACTCAATCCGTGGACACTGTAGGTTAGATAATATTAGGATATTAGTAATATTATTCGTATATATTTTTTATTTATTATTATTTTTTCATTTTGTTAGGGGGGGGGGGGCATGGCCATGGCCCCCATGCCCCCTCCCCCTAAGACCGCGCCTGTCTGTATGGGTATTTTTCTTGATAACAAGCGCGGTGTATTTTGTGTATAATAGTTATTTATGTACCAAGGCACTGAAGTTCAACTTTTTATGACTCATGTGGAATTTAGTTGCCGAGGCCTCTGGCTGAGGCAAATAAACCACATGAGTCATAAAAAGAACTTCAGTGCCGAGGTACATACTATATTTTTCTTGACAGCGGAAAAAAAAAGTTTTATTAAGCAAGAAAATAATAAGGGATTACCCGTCCATGAACCGACTACGCGCGGCGTTGCTTGACTTTGACGATCGCTCTACCTAGGTCAAGTAAGACCAGACACGCCATCTTCGTACAGAAAAACCAAACTGCTGCTTCTTGTGCAGCTTACACAACAAATCTATTGATATTCAAATTTACTAAAATATGTATACTGAAGGATTGCGCTTCTATAGGAAACAATTTCGCAATGTGTACGAAAAGTTAAATGGGCCTTTATTGGCCGGGTTTTGAATATTTGGTCACTTTTGACGGGCGATTTCTCCCTGACTTTTGATGTTTACATCTCGCCAAGGCCTACTTATTGAAAAAATCGTACAATAATGGGCTACATTATTGTACGATTTCTGTGCTTTTAATGACGATTTTGGGACACTTTACTGCCGATTTCAAGAAAAAAAACTTTATAAATTGTCAGCGGCGTAGGTATGTATTGGATGTTTCTGTTAGTAAAGGAATCCAGGAATTTAAGGAATAGAGTAGGTACACGTCAATATCTTCCAAAAACTTCATATACAGTATGGTCTAAAAATGCTTGCATCTGATGGGGCTCTAGAAAATAAGTTCACTTTAACTATTTCCCAAAACTGTAAATATTAATTCGTTTAATAACCTAATGCAATAAGGTTACAAGGACAATCTTAAAAGGAACTTATAGCACGTAGTAATGTACCTATAGTATTATTATATAACAATGTGTGTTTAGCTACCTACTTACTTTCTACTTCTCGTCAATTTTCTTTGCTTTTTATTATCATAGAAATGTTGTCTACGTTTGTTCCCGCAGTCGAAAGTAGGTTGGTTCTGCGTTTTGACTTCCTTTTGATATGGGGCGAAAATCGGTAAAAAAATTCCAGCTTCAGAAATAAATTCCAGGAATTCAAAACTCTATAAATATTTTGTTACCTACTAGCTCAAATCTTCGATGATTTTATGGATTTTCTAAAAAGATATTACATTTACATTTTGCGTTAATTATTTAAGTAATACTTATCTTTCCTATTTATGTTAATTTCAGAAAAAATAGATCGAACCGACATGACTGCTCTGTGGTACCCGCAGGTGCTCGCACGTGAACACCATCTAGTCAACCGTAACAACTGTGATGAAATAATAAAAAAGTGTAGTGTGTAGTGTACCAACATATATACATTTAGTTGTGCTAGTCAAACTCTAATATTATTTATCAAAATGTTCGGAATGGACAATCTCGACTTGGACGTGGTGAATAGACAGTTCTTTTTCGACGCGAATCCGTATATCAGCGGCGGTAACAGCAATGGTAGCACGGGGTCATCCCATAGTAGCGACTTGTTCCTCTACGATGACAATAGTAGCGATTCGGCGTTGTCTAACTATTCCTTTAACAGCGATCAAGAGAACAACAGTGAAGTAAAAGAGTAAGTAGGTATTTAGTGTTGCGTATAGGTAAAACATATTTTAGTTGAAATCGTAATTTATGTTCACATAAAAGTTGCAGAACACCGTCGAGAAAACATAAAATTGAAGAGTAGATATCTGTCAGTTTCTCAATATGGCGCGTTTTTTATACTATCGATGATATCATTTCTTTTTGAATGTTTACACTTATAGAGTTAACAGGTTAACACCAGAGAACAAGGTTAACACCAAACATCAATAAAAGTTTTTTCTTGCTCCCTCCCCCGTAAGTTCACTTTACACACTCGCCAACAGGCCAGAAAGCTTATAAAGTCAAATGTTCGAGATGCCCTGTTATTTTGGTTGCCAGCTGCGAAAGTGGTTGCTAGGTACAAAAAGTATTGCGTCAATGTTAATAGGTTTTACAGCGATCATTTTACAAATTGATTTTGATCATAAAGAGCACGAATTATACCAATAGTCCAATAAAGATGTAAGTTTTGCAAAAAAAAATCCAAACAGTGTGATTTTTTCAGGGTTGCTTGAGGACTGTCTAACCAAAAGATCACACTCTAACTCTTGGTACGATTTGCGCTATACTTAGGGTGGTTTCCTAAACAAAAAGGTTGGTTCCCTAAACATTTTTTTAGAGCAAAATTACCCTAATAAAAGTTGTAGGAGATCAAATTATGAACAACTTTTCCACATAAAATGTTTTTGTATCTTTAATACATAACGAGTTATCGCGCATTACTTAATATGACACAATTCCGCACGCTGCAAGTTTGTTTATGAAACCAACCCTATTGTTTAGGAAACCATCCTATAGAGCCCTATAGAGCAATTCGTACCAGGAGTTCGAGTGTGATCTTATGGTTGGACACCCAGGAGACAGTCCGCAAGCAACCCTGAAGAAATCACAATGTTTGAATTTTTTTTGCGACCTTTATAAGCCGAGCACAACTTTATTGGACTACAAATAAAAATTAATTATATTAATGTTTTTCGTTGATGTCAAAGAAAAGAGCCGCCTAACAGACCAAATTTGACAGGCACTTCGCTAGCCGCAGGGTGAGACTACGCGTCTAGTAATCCGTAGCTCCCGGGTTCAAATCCTACACAAAGCTCAACTTTTTTATTTATTTCTATTAGGTATTGCTGCATTCTGCCTCTTATATCTGTCACTGATTATCATTTTCAGTAATTAAACAAAGGTTATTATGAAGATTATTACTACATACAAAAATTTAATACATTGCAGGAGCTCATTTTTTACCTCGGAGGTACTTTTAATTTTTCATTTTAATTGTTTACTGAAGATTATGCATCCTGAAGACACCTTTAATATTATTTTGCAAAAGTATTTCCGAAAAGAATACAATTTTCAAATTTTCATGAAAATGAAATTTGTCTTTGTGTGTACAAAAATGACAATAATTATACCTACCCTTCTGCTACCCGTGTGCCTTTCCATTTTCCATGCTATTTTAATTTCTACACAAGAAGTGTAGATGAAGCAGACATTGGAATTTTCGAAATTTAATTATTTAGCTATTATTCCCACTGACTGCGCTGTGCATCTGTATTTTTTGTACCTATGTTAAAAAAACGCCATTCACTTAATCCACTGGGTCATTAGGGCTAATATACAGGGTGTGCAAATATCTGGAGGGAGTGTTCTGCAGATAGTTTTAAGGCGGATCTTTCGTGTACGATTGTTAGATTTATGCCTCCCCTGCAAAGTTATTCCAGCCTTAAGAGGGACATTTTTTTCTCAAAAACAGTTGAATTTTGGGATACTTTACCGGCAATTTGGAATACACACGTTACAATAGAATTAATTTTTGCGCCGTATGCATAGGTACTAAGGTTAAAAACCCACAACACCTATTTTTCTTTTTATAGAAGGAACCCCGCACCAAATACAGGGGAAAATGGCTCTCTGCCAATTTTGATAATTTTTTGGGATATTTTAGTACAGTGAAATCGTCACGATGCTTAGAGTATGTAAGACTTATATGGATCTGCACACTGAATTTTCGTAAAGCAGGTGGAAAACCGCATATCTATAATAGCCATGCACGGTTTATGGTCAAGCGGTTTTTAACGGGGCAATTGTTTTGCGCAGAAAGATCATATTATTAGAAATAAGATTGGATAATATTTTCTATAGAAAGTCTATTTTCAATATTTATATTTCAAAAACCAGACATAGAAAATCAATGAAACTTACACGAGTGTAGGGTAATTTACTTTAAAGTATAACTGAAATATATGATTCAAATTGGCAGATCCATTCAAGAATAATTAACAAATATATATATTAGGGGTAAAACCTATTTCAACTAATATTTGTAAACAGCCCCTGTGTAAAATACGGTTATAACTTTTTGTAGATAATCATATTAAGCAATAATTACTATAAGCCTTCCTTAAGTAGTTTTGGCTTCAAAGCTGATTTATTGTATCAAAAAGGCCGTTTAACGTGACTGATGTTAAAAATATGAAGTATAAAAAACAAACTTTTTAAAAAAATTAGTGTTTTGGAAGAAAGTCAAAACTTTTAAAGAAATGTATTTTTGTCATAAGAAAAGATTCTCAATAGAGATATTTTTAATGAAAAATGCTCAATTCCACTAATTGGGACCAATGATAAAAATTGGCGAAATATGCTAAGTTGTCGCTATTTTTGACCCTCTCTGTACAATAGGCGGCTTCTCTTATCTTAACGACCGACTGACTGACATGTCACTTGACTTTCCTTAAACCAGAAATGCTATTATTTTGTTACTAATCATCTAAAAAGTAATACTTTTGTATAAGTGAACCTTACTATGTTTTAGCAAAACAGCCATTTTTATGGTTTTCAAAAATTCATATCTCCGAAACTAGACATAGAAACTAATTTAAACTTACACGTATAACTTATAGTGACTTGTACTACAATATCCCAAAAAATTATCAAAATTGGCAGAGAGCCATTTTCCCCTGTATTTGGTGCGGGGTTCTTTTAGCAACTTAGCTTATTTAAAAAGAAAAATATCTGGATACGGGGAGATGCTATTGCTGAGGGTGATACAGGGCGTTTTTCATTTTGTCGCATTTCCATCTCACCTGAAGCACAGAGCCTGAAGACTTGAGGGAAGCTTTAAAAATTCCGACCCCAGAGCCCCGAGTTGAAATAACTTGGCTATAGCTCGGCGAAAAAGTTTTCAGATAGTTTTCGAACTTTGGCTTTTAGATGACGGGAAATGCCGACCAATCACGTAAAAAAGATGCGTCCCACCTGCGTTGGTCGTTTTTTTCGCAGAAAATCCTTAATAACTCGGAAACGGGAAATAATTTACCTGAAAAAGTTTCATTAAATATGTTGACCCGTTCTCCGGCCATCTCGCAGTACCATCAGATCTCCCGAAAAACGCGTTTGGAAAAATTTTTCCTGTGCATCAAACGGTATATATATGGGCACTGGCTGTATAGCGGGACTTCGCACACAACTCGCGTCCCGGAGGTCCAGACATCGGAGAATTTTCGGGGCCCCGAAAATTTGCCTCTGGGATTTCTAAAGAACCAAGGGACCCTTTTTAATTGTTGCTCCATGGGTTCTTTCCTATTTTGTTCTATAATCATATGAGAGTAGATTTGCCTAAAAATTAACCACAACATCTTTAAATGACAATGATCGGGCTCATATTAATTGAGGCAACCTACGCGCTTCAAGTAAAGAAATATACTGTCTACATTTTACATAACATCTTATTCTATAATCTTATATGAGAGTTGAAATCATGCGGCCGGCTCTCATACTAACAGTTATTTGTGTACCAAGGCACTGAAGTTCAGCTTTTTATAACAAATGTGGAATTTAGTTGCTGAGGCCTATAAGGCCAAGGTAAATAAGCCATGCATGAGTTATAAAGAGAATTTTCAGTGGCGAGTTACAAACATGTTTTTTAAATCGAAAAAAAAAAAGAAGTTTTGTTAGGCAAAATAATTAAAAAAAGAATCGCCCATTCCTTTGTTTTGTTATAGGTAACAATTTAGCAATGGGAGTGAAAATTTAAATGATACTTTATTGGCCGGGTTTTCAATACCTGGCCACGCAGGGGTCTGTTTTTTGGTTCTCACCAATGCCAACTAAAAAAATCGTGCAATAATGGCGGCCTACTTCAGTCAGTGCCGATACAAGGTAGTAGCTATCGGGTTTTAGAAAGGTGTAGGCTTGCGAATTATGCAGGCCCGGGTGTATCGTAAAAGTGGGATAAAATATTTCTTTTGTTTTAAATATTAAATACCCTGTATATTTGTGGATTTTTTGAAGAAGAAAAAAACAAATTTTCTGATTACACCGATATACAGGGTTATTCACCTAAAGCTGTTGTATATCTCAGCAACGATGTGAGATATTTTAGTTCCGTGAAAAAAGGTTGGTAGAGCTGGTCGAAGACTTTACTCATAGGCTCAAATTGAATTTTTCTATTGCTAATTGTAATTGTAGATGGCGCTGCGGCCGAAAGAAATTTTTCGTTGGCAGTGCCCTTGAAAAAAAGTGCATCCGAATTGTCCTTCGATTTGAAGCAAATTATATGCTATAAACAACATAATATAAACATATATAACATGCAAATTATGTGCTCTAAACATATTTCGAAATTACTCATTTCTAATATCCCGTGTTAGTTCACTCAAATGGTACACAGAACTCAAGAAGAGTGCGAAGTTGAAAGTTCTGGTGTAATTGTTTTTAGTGGTTTATTTCATGTTCTTTGAGGTGCTGAACAAGAATCTGAAGTTGTCCAACAAAAATTTTCGCGGCAAATATGAGGAATCATTAAAGAAACACTAAAAATAATGTTTTTTTAGTGATTTACAGCTTCTAACTTGCAAAGCAAGTTATTTACGCAAAAAGTGGCCCTATAGTAAAATATAATAAACAGGAGAACATTATCTACAATTTAACTGTCTTAACATTTTTTTTTGTACGTCGTATGGTTTCCACGCAAAAGAGTGTTGAAATGATAGAAATAGGGAAATAAGTAGTTTTTGGCAAATAGCAAAATAAATAAATAAATAAAAGTGCAACTTTCCCTTTAACTCGATTATTAACTTCGTCATGACTTAAATTCTGCATAATATTTTACCCTGTGAAGCTGTGAATGTTTTGACTTCGAGAAGAGTCATCATTTCCACGTAAAAAACATAGGTACTCTTGGTCAATATCGATATCGCAAGCCGTTTGCGAGATATTTGTCTCTGAATGTAGAAACTCCGGAAAAATCCAAATTTCGAAAATACAACGCATTTTATTCAAAATACAAAATGTTTTTTGAAATTTACTTCAACAGGTATATATTGAAAATGTCCCCCGTTTACCTCAAGTCACTTCCTTATGCTCTCTATTAAATGACGCCTCACATTCGGGAAGGTATTATCAGTATTTTTAATATTATCGGTCGCTTGTTGAATTTTTCCTAATTAATAATGAATTAATTCGGATTTCTCACCTTCGAAATTCGAAAATCAAGTTTCATTTTCAACACCCTGTATCTTTTAAAAGTGCAATATTTTACTGAGGCCTTTTTGGCTTACACGGTATATTTTGACGTCTAATACCACCTGTTGCCCTCTGGCGGATAAGTTATGGGACACCCTGTATATTCGATATGAATTTTCGGGCTGAAAATTGCGAACTTTCTCATAAAATGTCCGGGAAATATAAAATAAACGAATATTCATGTTTCCAGGACTGAATATTTCCAAAATACTCTCAATAGATTGCAAAGTTCTAATTGAAATATTCGCCACTCACATCACTGCATGGAAGCCGTGTCTAAGAGGGCTAAAAATTGTACAGAAATTCACAGCTTTTATTAGCCTAGAATAATATTTACTTACATGAAATAAAAATTATAAATTAATGGTGTTTTTTTGCTGTTTTAAAAAAATTACTGAAGTTCCTCCATGTTTCACTAGATACTCTTTTGCGTGGACGACCTACAAAAAAATGTTAAGAGAATTAAATTGTAGATAATTTTCTTCTCTATTTTACTACAGAATCTCTTTTTGCGTAAGTAGCTTGCATTGCCAGTTATAAGGTAAAAACCACTAAACACACTATTTTTAGTGGTTTTATTGATGATTTATTATATAACCACTAAAGACAATTACACCAAAACTTTCCACTTTAAACTACCGTTTGACTGAACTATGTTAAAATTAAACTTCACAAGTTTTTGGAAAAGGGAATTCTTTGAAATAACTTTACCCCTATATTAAAGTTAGACTTCGAATTCGTCGACAAATTCTACAAAACGACGACCCTTTCTCTTCCAGTACTAGCCCTCCCGCAGTAACGTATTTAGAAGGGCGGGACCGAACCCATTTCGGAATTTGAAAATATTCACTCCAGCTTGTAAATTGGAAGATATTGGGATTTCCCAAGACGAATTTTATGTAACTTTTCTTCAAATTTTTAAAAAATTTCGCCTGCGGCGCATTTTTTAGAATTATTTTAAATGCCTTTGTTTAAAAAAAAAATACACAAAAATTGTCCCTCCACCACTCGAAATTAATTCCTATACAGTGTGTCCCAAATTCGATGCTCACCATTGGGATCTCGGTAACTACAAGAGATAGCGAGTCGGTTAAATGGGGAAAGTTTTAGACAATTTGATGGTCAATCTGATGCCGCTGAGAAATCAAGGCTAACTGGGATCGTTTTCGAGTTATTACCAAAAAACCGAATTTTATCATTTTCGTTTTACTTAAATATCTTAGACTTGTAGACAGACAACTAACGAAAAAATCATTAGTGTGACACATCATTGGAAAGAGAATTTCATGTAAATTTCGAATTTGTAAAAATCCAAGATAGCATCCATAAGAAAATCAAAAGTTGTGAGTCATATCTCGAAAATGAAAACTTTCTTAAAGAAACTGACATTATCGCTTAAAAGGCTGGACAAAAGTGCCTCAATAATGTCAAAGTCCTGTCTTTGAGAAACCATCGGTTTCTAAGATATTTAAGAAAAACGAAAATGATAAAATTCGGTTTTTTGGTAATAAAACGATCCCAGTTAGCCTTGATTTCTCAGCGGCATCAGATTGACCATAAAATTGTCTAAAACTTTCCCCATTTAACCGACTCTCTATCTCTTGTAATTACCGAGATCCCAATGGTGAGCATCGAATTTGGGATACACTGTATACGTCACAGAAGTGATCCAAACTCGTAGCCCCGGCCTACCATTTTACAGAATGACATGTAAAAAATATACCTTTGTAAGTAGAGGTAACGACTTTCAAAAATTTCTTAATGGATTAAATAATTCCTTGTCGGGGCCCCGCATTTTCATGCGGCACCCGGCCCCGCAAAATATTGAGCCGGTCCTGATTAGCCCCCCCCCTAAAAATACGACCTAGTTACGTCTACGGATATAGACCAAACTTAAAGAAAAGTTAGACTTCGAATTCGTCGGCAAATTCTACACGACGACCCTTTCTCTTCCAGTACTCGCCCGCACCACCGCCACCACAACCGCCGCCGCAACGGCGGCGGCCTCCCGTCGTCCAAGTGCCCCGCGCAGCAGGTCCAGCAGCGGCAGGCCGCCAACCTGCGCGAGCGCAGGCGCATGCAGTCGATCAACGACGCGTTCGAGGGCCTGCGCGCCCACATCCCCACGCTGCCCTACGAGAAGCGGCTCAGCAAGGTGGACACGCTCAAGCTGGCCATCGGCTACATCAACTTTCTCAGCGAGCTGGTGCGCGCCGACCGCGCCGCCGGCGACTGCTTCGGCGGCGGCGGAGCCAACGGCGCCAGGGGCGCCGCGACGCCCCGCGATGAACCCAACAAGATCATCGTCCGGGGTGAGTGTCAGAGCCGGGCGGATCAGTGTACCGTAGCCTTGGCGTTCTACCGCCTTAACTTTCTTGTTTTCGAATTTAGAAAACAGTTGTAAATACGTGAATAACAGAAAATTTTCTTGCGAAAAAAAATTGAGTGTCGCGTTTCGGAGATATAGACATAGACGTAACTAGGGGGGGGGGCTAGGGGGGCTTAGCCCCCCCTACATTTCTATTAGCCCTCCCTAAAGTGTAAAGGATGTGCTTTTCGTAAACAGAATAGATCTAACATTCTGACAACGCAACGTTACGCAACACGGCGAACACCCCACGCGCCTTTTTAAATCACCAGTTTCGACGAATCGCTTGCTCTTGCGGAATCTTGCGCCTTGTGCCCCCACAAAATCCGACTGAAATTTAAACGCGCAAGCGAGAGCGAACACACCGTGCCTGCTGCCGAGAGAAAGAGAGACGAGACGGGCGTCGGAGAATGTACTTTTGCTGTGCCAGACTCCAGACTTTTATTTTGTTATTCATCCAGTGTGTTGTTGTTTCGTTATAATATGTACTATGTAAATAATCTTGCATCACAAAATAGCAGACATTCCCAACATTTTTTCTCTGGTTTCTACTCGGAAACCAGATAAAATGGCACAAACAGATTTCTAATATCTTTTTCGTTTTTGTGTTATTTTGTTGCGTTTTCGATTTTATTTTTTTCTGAAGTTGTTATCACAGATATAAAAAAAAAGAAAAACTCTTTCTTGTGGCACTTTTTAACGGGCTTTAAGATGGCTTTTTTAGATTTGTTCTACAACGTTTCGTTTTTGAGAAACCATCTTCAACTTTTTTTTTTTTAATACGGACCTGGATTTTTTTGCAGATTTTGAAAGCACTTTTCATTGCAAATACCATGATGTATGACACGAAATATGTTTAAAATGTTTTGAGACAATTATACTGAAAATCACTTTTTTTCCATTCATTTTTTTCTATTGCAGCCCTGTATTTAATAATAAGAAGTCTAAATATTAATCAGTATTGACAACAATTTAACTTGCAGTTTATTTTGACTTCGAAAATTTGATATTTTTAAATACGGCCCTGTCTGGTAAGTGTCTTCCTCTGTTGTTGTACAGAGCAAACAGTGTCGCATTGTGTTTTGGAGTAAATTCTTCGCTTTTTCTAATTGTGGGTATTGCCATTTATTAATTATTGCAACAATACATTCGTTCGGCCTCTACACTATTTCTGTGACACAAGTTATAACATGCTGACATGTTAAATTTGTCGTCATTTAAAAAAGCAGCCTCCATTTCTAATGATACAAATTGTTAACTAAATGATACAGTGGGTGTTGGGGGGTTATGGTTTCGTTGTTTCAAAGCCTTGTAGGTGGAGGATTTTTATTAATTTTTTATTATCGTATGTGACTGTTATTAGTCTTTTCCTTCCTTTTTTTAGTTCTCCAATTGAAAGATAAGTTGTAAGTTAAATTGTTGACAATACTGATTAATATTTAAACTACTTATTATTAAATACAGAGCCGCATTAGAAAAAAATGAATGAAAAAAAAAGAAATTTTCAGTATAATTGTCTCAAAACATTTTAAAAAAATTTCGTGTCATACATCATGGTATTTTCAATGAAGAGTGCTTTCAAAATCTGCAAAAAAATCCAGGTCCATATTTAAAAAAATTAAGTTGAAGATGCGGTTTCTCAAAAACGAAACGTTGTAGAACAAATCTAAAAACGCCATCTTAAATCCAGTTAAAAAGTGCCATAAGAAAGTGTTCTTCTTTTTTTTATATGTGATAACAACTTGAGAAAAAAATAAAATCGAAAACGCAAAATTTTTACTTTTTTCAAAATAACTCAAAAACGAAAAAAAATATAATAGAAATCTGTTTGTGCCATATTACTGACCTCAAAATTGCGCAACTTTTTCCCCATTTAATCGTTGCTCTATCTCTCACCGTTTGCAATATCCCCATGCTGTTCATTCTTATCCGGGACACAGTGTATATAATACATGTTATATGAGTAGTATAGCTATGACAGTTCAAGCGCATTTTCCCCATGTACCTACTTATTTCTTATGGAGGCTAAAATGTGGTCAAAACATGACCAACCGCCGCGACTTCACGAGACCCCCACGTTTCGTCAACGTTTCCACGAAAACGTCAACAAAAACGTCAATGAAAACGTCAACGTTTTTTATATTACAATTTTTTTATACCCCCGATTTTTACGAAAAAATTTAGCGTTTCTTTAATTTGACACCATAGCGTTAATCCATTGACATACTTTATTAGTATGTCAATGCGTTAATCAGGACATCTCAAAATGGGTTGACGGAAAAAAGATCGAAAATCAAAAAGTCGAATCACAATCGGCCGAATCACAAAATGTCGAAAACAAAATATAGAAACTAAAAAAGATCGAATCACAAAAGGTCGAAACACAAAAGGTCGAATCACAAAAGGTCGAATTACAAAAGGTCGAATCACAAAAGGTCGAATTACAAAAGTTCGAATCATATAAAATGTCGAATCACAAAAGGTCGAATTAATAAAAAAATAGTTCTAATTTTTAGCTAATAATTGAAAATGATGATTGGCGGGAAAAAGGTCGAAAACTCAAAGGTCGAAAATAAAAGGTAGAAACACAAAAGCGGGAAAAGCTTCTTATGTGTAAACGAAAATTATTGTCAGTAGGCAGTAGGTAGCCATAAGTGACTTCAGCTTAGACCAGAAGTGAGCGTCCCAGTTTTTGAGACACCCTGTATATAGTTCGACCTTTTGTGATTCGACCTTTTGTGCTTGTATCTTTTGTTTTTAGATCTTTTGATTACTCGACCTTTTCTGTTTTCGAGATTTTTTAAAATTTCAACCTTTTGTGTTTCGACTAGGCCTGAGACAAAATATCGATAAAATCGAAAGTATCGATACTATCGATTTTATCGATTCTCGATATTCAATTTCGATAAATCGAAATATCGATCTTATCGATCTTTTCGATTTTATCGATCTTTTCGATCTTTTCGATCTTTTCGATTTTATCGATCTTTTGATTTTATCGATATTTTCGATTTTATCGATCTTTTCGATTTTATCGATCTTTTCGATTTTTTCGATATTTTCGATCTTTTCGATTTTATCGATCTTTTCGATTTTATCGATCTTTTCGATTTTATCGATATTTTTGATTTTATCGATCTTTCCAATTATATCTATCTTTTGAAATTGTTTGCGAAAATAAAGGAAATTGCTGCACCCATTGCGTCCAGACCGCGTCCGCAGCAAGCCGATCGGCCTTTTTTTGTTTAGCTTCTTAAATAAAATTGATTATATCGATTTTATCAATAAGATCAATTATATCGATAAGATCGATTTTATCGATAAGATCGATTTTATCAACATGATCGATAAGATCGATTGTATCAATAAGATCGATTGTATCGATAAGATCGATTATATCGATTTTATCGATAAGATCGATTTTATCGATAAGATCGATTTTATCGATTTATCGATTTTATCGATACTTTTTCAGTATCGATTTCCGATACTGAAATTCGGAGATCGAACAGCCCTAGTTTCGACCTTTTTTCCGCCATCTTCAAAATGTACCAAATTTGGACAAACAATATAGAGGGTGTTCTACCCCGTGTTAACGTTGAGCAAAATAGGGACTTTAATTAAAGGCACCTGGCGAGTCAAATGTGCCATGGAATTGTTTCAAACAGTTAAAGAATTAACAACAACATTAAAATCATGTATATGTGTTACAATACTTGTTGTTAAAACTATTATTTAGCCACTCAACGACAGCTCGAGTTCCATGGCTCCATCTAACTGCATCATTAAATCTCTTCTTTCTCGCAATGGTAAATCTTCGAGGGCGTTTTGAAATCCGCCTCTCAAAAATTCCAAAACAATTACAAAAACTTCTTTAATTTTAAATGATACTTTAGTTCGTCTATACTTCAATTTTCGTCCTTTGGAAAGCCCAAAACAAATAAAAGTCCACCGCCTGCCGTCAAGCAAAGAAAACCTAGCGACTTCAAGTTATTATTACGATTTGACTTACAGCAAAGACAATCCTAGATGGGATTGTCTTTGCTTACAATCAGGTATTCCACTAAGTTCTAGCTTTCCTCGACGATTCTAGACATCTTGAGGCTTCAAATTGTAGAAAGAAACAATAATAACTTCTTTCGCTTCTTCACTTCGAACTTTTACAAATGTTTCAGTTTTGCAGATATAAAACAAATTTATAAAAAAAAGCTGTCGCCAGCGCTTCGAGCAGTCTGCTTCCGTACACTGCCTCGTCGTAGAAATATCACGAAGATACCACTACCCGCACTATAAAACTACCTAATTCTCTTAAGTTTCTTACATGTAAAATCAACTGACAGGGAGTGACAGGCCACGCCACCCAGACCCGCAAGCCATGTTGCCAGTTTTCTCAACTTCAAGGCTTCCCTAAAGTCGGCTGTGCCTAGAGAAATATTTTTACGGTGTCAGGTGTGGGGTGTCAATCACATGTGATGGAAATAAAAGAGCTATCAGTTTTGTGTAGTATATTAATTATTTACTTTACCACGTGATGCGCAAAGTTTCAACTTCGCATATTTTTAAAATGACTCATTTTATTCATGTTCATAAGAAATAAAATTTGTCCACATACATGTTGCCGACAGCGAAAGTGACGTTAGATTTCGTATTTTTTTAAGAATTATTATTTTTCCCAAGGTTTTCCTAACCTATAAAATAAAACACTGCTTGTAAAATCTTATGATTAAAATGAAGACAGAGATGTTTGTACTAAATTTTTGCCAGGTAAAATGTTATTAGATTTTATGCTATACAACTTAAAAAAATACGAAATCTAACGTCACTTTCGCTGTCGGCAAGCCCCTCTTAATAATTATGTACTTTTTTTTATGGGCTAGACAACGACGGCCATTGACCCAGATCCAAGGTTTATTTCACCCTCCTTCGACTCGCTGGCAGGAGTTGTCTGGCTCGGAGCCATCTCCTTGCCAGCTGTATATTGTTAATATACTTAATCCTAACTTAAACCTAAAGACAAACACACAAACATAAATACAAACACAACACCCATGGCACATACCGTGGTGGGACTCGAACTCACGACGTACGGTGCCAAAGCGTGGGTCTAATCCAAAGACCCACTCGGACACCGCCGCCCCAATTATGTACTTAATACGTATAGCCAAATTTTTACTCAATTAAATTAACACCTTGAATCTGTAGGGGATCTTGTCTTGGCCAAAAATTGTATTAGGAACTTTACCCGGACAACGGATTATAAAAAAAAATACATTTTTTGACAATAATTTTTTTACGGAATTTTACATCTACAGGTTCCGGAGGACTGTACACCGCCCATTCGTTGTCTTGGTCCAGAGTGAAAGAGTCCAACCCCAATGGAGTAATGCATGCCAAAGTTTGGGTGCCAGAAGACCCGAGGACCAACAAAGAAGGTTCCAGTTCGTCTTTCAACAATATGTCAGATTAATTGGCAAGTCCAAGTGATCGTTCCGGTGTTAACATCTAATTTCCATTCTTCTTATCTAAACTATAAATTTAAATTGAAATTTGAGCTAAGTTTGTACAAAAAAAAAAAACTATTAAAATAGTGAACGTTACATTGCTTAGGTACCTGCACTGGAGTTTTCACTACCAACACAACATATTCTACATTATACTCGTAATAATATAGTTTTATTATCCCGAAAATAAAAATCGGTTTAAAATGAAACATCTCATAGTTTCCATAAGAAGTTAATACAAATAAATCACTGTTCTAAATTATTTATTTAAAAACTGTCTTGTTTAACAACGTAGCGTTTTCGCATTAGAAGACATACCTACCTACCTAGTCATTCGTGTAATATTTATCGTTTAGATAATAGGTGCTAATTGTTAGGTATATAAATATAAATACAAAAATAATAAGTAAGAGGGCTACGAAAAGTTGTAAATAACATTATTTTAATAGGTTTCTCAAACATGTTGTAGTATATAATGTCTCGCATTCTAGTCTTTATAAAATGTACCAGTCTAGTCATGCAGTAATACACTCAGGTGCACAAAAACCGGGCCATCTAATATATTTTCGTATCCTCGTTTCAAATGAACAACAATATATTTTCCTTTATTTATGTTATTGTTTATTAAAACAAGATTAGGAAGTCCTTTATATCAATAAAAAATCAAGTTTAAACTGAAAAAGATATATACAACCGATTTTGAAAAAATATTAGGTGGCCCGTTTTTTTTGCACCTGAGTGCAATTATCTGTAGATAATGTTTTTGTAAATATGTAAAATAAAAAAATATCTTCCGTTCAAATAAGTGATTTTATTCATCCCGTTTATAATAAAATTCAAAAATCCCACAATAAGGTCACAGATAATTAACAAATGGTCTAACTGCTGCTCGCTATAGAAGAACGATAGGCTATTATAGTATAGTCGACAATTATTATTTTCATTCGAAGCACAGTTAGTAGGTAAGTATATTGTGAGCATGCATAGTTAATAAATATTCATAAAAAATAGTATTCATTAGAACAACATCGCATTTTACTTAATAAGAAAATTATGGACATGGATAAAGAAAATTTTTGTGTGAACCTCTCATTATTTATTAAATATATATTATCGGGTGAGGGAAATATTATCGAAACACAAAAGAACGAAAACAAATTATTGAATGCATAATGTCGAATTATACAAACTGTCGGATGATAATTACATCGAAAATACAAATTGTCGAATTTGTTAAGTCGAAAAATAAAATGCCGAATAAACAAAAAATTGAAACTACAAAAAATAAAATACTATAGGTACTGAATCTCAACAATAACACTCCAATATATAAACCTGTCAGATACTGTCACTGACCAAGAATATTCTATCAGTTCCAAAAAAATCGCACTAAAATCGCGTTATAACCTTTAACTTCAACTTCCCTCCAGGCCCAATTCCCAGGGCTTATACTATACTCAAATAGAAGACTGGAGACTACTCTAGAATATTCCTGGCCAATGATAGTTGCACAAATCATAAAGTTCTAGCAAACTTCTAGAAACTTATGGAAGCTCTACAGGGAAAACAATGAAAACTAAAAGAAAATCGGGCCCTGGGGGCTTTAGGCCAACAAAGATGTGACGGAAAATGCCTCTAAACTGTAATCATAAAAATTATAAAACTGTAAGTAGAATACCGAAATTTATCTGCTAAATCTTTGAGTAGGTTAGGAAACAGTGCAAACATGTTCATTGAAATCTGATAGAACAACTTTAGAGGCATTTTTCGTTTCATTACATTATGTCGAAAACATACTTAAATATTGAAATTGAAAAAAGCAGTTTTTGTAAGAACGCGAGCATATAACATTAATGATAGAATGTACAGCGTACTGCCGGCAGGACGAAAACCACTCATTTGAGGACTTACAAAATCGTAGTATTTTCGTCCTTCTGGCAGGACTGAAACTAGTATCAAAAAATTCGTTAAAATTCAAGCTACCAGCGCAACTTTTCATCAGGACTGTACGTCAAATCGCAGAGAAGTTATGACCTGTCGAATCTCCCGTATTTTAGTCGCAAAAATGATGCGAGTGGGGCAGCGTGTGTTTCCGCTTTGGTTAGTTGTTCTGACGCGAAATATGACAATTCGTGGAGCTTTTCTCAGTTTGGTGACCAGTGGCGGTCGGCACTGTGTTATGGTACAATTAGAAAGTTTATTAAATCGAAGAATTTGGCTCTAGTGCTTTGGGATATTGATAAAAAGGTAGTCAAAATTTCACTTGATGCCCTACGAGTGGAAGACTGTGAACAAGGTAATTTTTGAATTTATCATTTCATGATAAAACGTATCTTTTTTTTTTGTTTCGTTGTAGACTTACCTGAAAAAATAATAACTTTAATTATATTAATAAATAATACATCAAATCAATCAAATTTGCCACGAAACCATGACACATACAAAAAATTACCAAGAGGGTATATTTGTTTAAAATTAAAATATACATAAGAAATTGAATACATTTTATTGCTATACAAGGTGGTTCTTTTTTTCTAAAACCAATTATACTAATTACCTACTTCTACGCCACTGGTTGTTCAAGGTGTTTGATATTAACAGGTTTTATGCTAACCCATGCCTTTATAACGTGTACCAAATATGATAAATATCTAAACTAGTTTAGTAAATATTCAATAAAGACCACGTTTCTTAAAATTTTAACAATCTGTAACTTTTTAATAAGGCCTTAAAATGATATAGTTTATAAAAGAAAGTGCGGTTATTTTTTGGTTTTCTATCACCTGTTGAAGTGTCGCGGAATAAAACTGAATCACCCTGTATTTTAAAAGTATAGCTATATAGGTTGATTATTTGAAGGGTTTTGTTTTTTTTTTTATCTTTTATTTACCAAATAAATAAATATTTGCTTTTTAAATTTCCACTTTATATTACACCACGCCACTGGACTCCTATAATAAATTTCTGAGAGGTCGGAATCAATATACCTTTTACTATGGTACTGCTTGCAGGACTCTGTCGTCCTCTTTGAAGGACAAATGTATTTGCGGAACTAAGTCCTTGTAGCAGGATCTAGTCCCGGTACAAAAGTACTTCCGGAGGAGCTTCCAGCAGGACAACCTCTTGTACGTTCTATCATTAAAACACTTTCAAAGTGGAAATTGATCTTTTCAAAAAATTGTGATGGTCATTTGGGGACAAATATTTTTGGACACCCCGTTTATTTTGCGGCAAAATGTACAGGATGTCCAAAAAAATGCATTGCTCATTATTTGCGACCAAACTTGGAGAAAATAAAATAAAATTATTCCAAAAAACTTTCAATTACTACTAGAAAGTTTCTAGTAGAAACTAACCCAAATACAGCAGCCGTGTGTGTGACATTCAGGAAAAGAGGAACGAAAGTAAAATGTAAGAGATCACGTACGTAGATTTTTATCATATATATATTTCTAAATAATTTATTCGTTTTAGTTTTATTAAATTTTGTTGTAAATAATATTATCGATATTGATAATTAAAAAATAATAAAAATACATTATTTTTCAATTTGACCAATTAGGAATACTGAAAATTTTAAGTATTCGACATTTTGTATTTCGATCATAAGAATTCGATTTTTTGTCTACTCTACACTTTGTTTTCAATCTTTTTCTTTTCGACATTATGTTTTTTACATAATATATATTATTTTTCGATCTTTTGTTGCTTTGATATTAATATTTTCGACGTAATTATCATTCGACAATTTATAATTCGACATTTTGCAGTGAATAATGTTTTCGATCCCTGTGTTTCGATAATATTTCCGTCACCCCTGCTAATTCTGTGTATAACAGAACATTTTTATTAGAACACGTGCAAGGCGTATATTACAGTTAAACACATCCTATAATTATTCCGATAACAAATATTTACAATGCAATAGATAATCTACGATATCGAAATGATTACAGAACACTTGTGCCACTTGTCCAAAATGATGAAAATAAGTAACCGATTGTATTGTGAATGAAGTGCAATGTTTGTCCAATAACCATTACCTATTGACAGAAAATAATAACCTGTTTAGTTCCATAAAAAATCATAAATCTTTCACAAATGCTAATTATTTATATGCATAATATATTACCTGCACTTTCATGATAATATAAGGGTGTAACTTTGATAAGTACAGAAATTTTAAGGGCAGGTCGGCAAAAAGGCACTTGTTACGCCTATGCAATTAAAATTTTTCTAAAGTGCATATTAACGTCAGAAATAATTTTTTTTAAAACGCTATTAAAACCCCTTTTTCCGACGCTACGGCCATGGGTCCTTGACCTTGCCGGGACCAGCTGGAACTGAGGCCGGTTCCGGCGGATCCCCCCCAATTCCGCCGTGCAGCGTTGTCAGACGTATAGCTCTTTCACAGTATTTCAGGAATAGTCTTTCAACTAGTTTTTGAACAAATCTTTAATGGTTCTTTTAGCGAATAGCATGCAAAAAAACTACCTTTCGGATGCCTGGATGATTTTCCTTGCGGGTGTCGTACTCCTTTCTTATGTTATCCAAAAATCCTCTCGAAAATCACAAGAAGCACTAGGTAACTGGTTGCCAGTCGAATCGCTTTTTCCGAGGCTTTTTCGCAGTATTTGAAGAATATTGACGCAACCATGTATCATTTGGTGTATGTGGAGATTAAATAAATAAATAAATAATTTTTGGACAACTCCTTAAAGGTTCTTTTAGCGAATAGCTCGACGAATAGCATGAAAAAGCCTACCTTTGAGATGCATCGATTATTTTTACTATTTTCTTGTGTTTAGATACTATCCAAAAATCTTCACAAAATCACATAAAGCACCAAGTACCTACCTAACTAGTGGCACTGTTTTTATACGATGGTCGCGAAGGTATAACACTTCATAGTCTCTTTTTACGGAAATACGAACAAAACACTTGTTTTTTTTTTCACTGCACACTTAAAGCGGCGCGATGCCAAATATTAGGGACGTCTCGGTTTCCCTCAGCTGATTTATTCCAACGGGGACTCGACTAGGTGGATTGTACAATTAGATCCATACCGTATGCGTCTAATAAAACCCGAATTTTCGCGAACCCTTGAAGCTGCTTCTTTTATCCTCGCGCGTAATTGGGGTACCTAGTAGGAACCTATCTAGCACTGTTTTCATACGAAGGCCGCGAACGTTTAACACTGCATTTCTTAACGGAAATGTGAAAAAATCACTTGTTATTTCACTGCAAATTCGTAGCGGCAATTGCAACAGGTTTGGACATCACTGCTGCTCCAAAAAAATGGCGAACGGATCTGGAAAAATGTACAGAAGCAGGTTCAGTTCCGACGACAGTTCGTAAAACAAAGCAAAGTAACGGAACAATATCGGTTAGCGAGACGCGACGTTTGCATACGCGTCCACGTTTTGGAAACAGAATTGTTATACCACAGAATAGCCACACGTAAGGCATTCTGTATAATAATAAATTGCTTGTTGAAGCTGGCGCTCCCAAAAATTACAGGCGGACGCGGATCGATATCAATCAGCTGTTAAATCCCAAAATCGGACGGACGATCTTCGACT
Organism: Pseudeuparius sepicola; assembly: GCA_963920635.1. Taxonomy (NCBI): domain Eukaryota; kingdom Metazoa; phylum Arthropoda; class Insecta; order Coleoptera; family Anthribidae; genus Pseudeuparius; species Pseudeuparius sepicola. The sequence continues at coordinate 29,907,621 of OY987299.1, forward strand.
AGCGCGTCGGCTACGGCGCGGCGGTACGGTGACGGAGACGGCGTACGTGCGCACAAGCTTTCCCCCATACCATTCAATACCACTATTCGGTGTTGCCGTTTATGCCGACATGTCCCCAAACTGACTTAAAGTCCCTTAAATCCGATTTTTGATTTTCGCGGATTTATACGGGGTTTCATTCGTTATAAGTTAATCTACTATCTCGTATAATTATTACGCACAAAAACGGGTAAATCCATGTAAAAATCCACTACACAATTAAATTTATACGGAATTAAATTACTAAATCAGGTAAATTTTCAGCACACTTGGCAACATAGTAGCGCCGCCCCGAGAGAAGTAGGGGCCGCGAGCCGCGATTGCCTAATATCGCGCACAAGTTATGAGTAGTGGGGATCACCTGTAGTGTCGATGTCAAGTGGCGCCCCGCGCTTGCGCTCCTCGTCCAGCTGTAATTTAGTAGGTCGGCCGGGCCGGGCGGCGTGGAAATGGAGCAAAATCGAGTGAATCAGTGCCAGTGAATTCATTCGTAATTGTAATTATTGCGCGATTCGGCGCGGCGTCGTTTTTGTGTGAAGTTGGCGTCGGACGCCAGCGCCCGACGCCAACGTCATATGCCCGCGCCTGGCGAATCTCGGCGAAGGAATGTCGGGCAGTAGTCAAGGGCACGCAGAAGCTTAAATTCACCAGGAGGAGTCACTGTTTTTCGGTTTTTGGGGACATTACGCGACATTTCGCCACCAAGTTTTTACGAAAAGTAAGAGGAATGGTAAGGAATTAACTTGAGAGTTCCGAAACGGCAAAGGGTTAAAAAATGCGGAAATGATAAGCACGCCAATTTGACAGTCTTCCCCAACTATTTTCGGAACCGAATAATTTTTTATTTACAACCATGTATGTAATATCGACATTTCTGACTTTTTAGAAGTTTGAAAGTGTCAATTTTTTGACTTTTACTTCCCGCCCGGGTGGAAAGTTTACTTTATCTCGAGACACCTCGGTGTGTAATATACTATTAAAAGTAGACAATAGACAGGACAACAACCCTGAGGGGGTTTAAAAGTGGTGCACCATCAGGCAAGGGTAGAAAAATATTAAAAACGATGAACAAATCGGGGCCGCGCGTTAAATTCACATCAAATTACAGTCTTCCCCCACTTTTTTCGAGATGATAGGGCTACAGGCGAACACTCGCTAAAAAAAAGTAACGCGCCGCTGCTCTACGCTCTACCCTATGGGTGGTTGTGGAAATTTGCAATTTTTACAGATAATTTGTATTTTAAAACAAATACTTTATTCAGTTGATTGCCGATCAGAAATTTATTATCCCAAGGTGTCCCAAGAGATGGCTAATTATTAGTATAAAAAAATTGCGGCCTGAAAATCAGTTGTAAAATAGGTAGGTAGGTAGATACCTACTCCACAAAAGACTTGTCAAAAAATTATGAGTGTGAAATCAGCAATGAGTTTTCTAGCAATGACTTCTCCGAGCGGCGCTCGGATACATTTCTGCTGCCTAGGGACTTAAAATAACAGTAAAGTGATAAAAACTGACGTGTTTGTTAAATTATTGTGTGCGCCTGTGAAGAAAGCAATAAACAGTTCGTCACAGCAACCGACATCATAAAAAAACGTGGATACCTACCAGCAGTAATTTTCAAAGGTACCTAGGTACCTAATTCTGCAAGCAGATTTATTCCACTCTGACATGCGGCAACGTCGCGGTATTCCCCTTCCTAATCTAACGCTTCTAGTGACGATCCAGCGGCGTGCATTGAGCACGGATAAAGATTGATTTGCCCCATTTTCTAAACATCGATTAAAAAAATTTTTTTTTTCGTTTTTCGGTTTTATGAACGTCCCCGATTACGTGGTTAAAATTTCTGTACCTATCAAAGATACACCCTGACATTTCGTAATAGGATGTTTAGAAAAATTTCAAATTACTTGAAAAAAAGTTTTACTTCGGTTATCTGTGCTAAAACTAAGAGACTCGGGTGACCGGAAGGGGGACAGGGCTCCCCCTTGCCCCCTCCTAGATTCTGAATTTCACAGATACAAATACTAGTCCCACCCACAGAAGAAACACAAAAAATAACTTTATTCTTATCGTATGTTGAAATTGAAATGCACATGCTTACTGGTATCCGTAGTCGCGGAATCACTACTTCCGCATAACTTTTTAAAATCCATTAACGAAAAGAAAATCCGCAATATTTCACACAGTAACGTGTTATACTAATTTCGTTTTCTAAAAACGACTATAAAAGTATATCATCAAAAAGTAAAAAATATTAAATACTTGCATCTCCTGTTTCCACCCCTTCCTGTAGAGCGACTTTTTTTCAAAAGCAATCCAACCCGTTCTATTGTAGACAAGTGACGCATAAGTACAAAATTTGAAGTATATATGTACCCCATTCCGTACATACAGAGACATTGTTTTTCGACATTTTAGAACATTCTAAATGGATATAGTGAATAAAATTTTCTGATTTTTTTGCCGTAACAATAGCGATCTTATTCACCACTAAAAATGATGACAACTTTGTGTCAGGTTTCCTATACCTAAATGCAGTAATTTTCGATTAATTTACGAAAAACCCACTTTTCGCCCATAAAATGCGGGGTTTGCTTAACGCTTGGAAAATCATATTAGTCGTGGACGTTGAAAAGACAATCGCGGCTGAAGAAGTGTCACTTGGTTTATAAATTATTGTCAACAATAATGCCGGCGCGCTTAAATTACACAAACGACGATTATTTAAATTTGTTCATTATCTACGGAGAATACAACAAAGTAATATCAAGAACGTGTGATACATAATCTTCGTTTGTGTAATTTAAGCGAGCCGGCATTATTGTTGACTATAATTTATAAACCAAGTGACATTTCCTCATACGCGATTGTCTTTTCAACGTCCACGGCTAATATCATTTTCCAAGCGTTAAGCAAACCCCGCATTTTATGGGCGAAAAGTGGGTTTTTTGTAAACGATTCGAAAATTACTGCATTTAGGTATAGGAAACCTTACACAAAGTTGTCATCATTTTTAGTGGTGAACAAGATCGCATTAAAAAAAATGGGGGTTTCCATTTGAAAATTTCGAGATTTATTCACATTTTGAATGTAATTTTTATTCATATTTTGTGAACACTCTGTATAAGAACGGATTTATTTCTCAGCAGAGATCACTAGGTCAGGGCTTCTGTTACATGATGCCAAAAATTCGTTTTGAAATTTCGTGGTTTCCTCGTATAAATTGCTAATTGACTTTAGGTCTGCACCTGTAATTTTTTTCGGAAAAATGCAAATATCTCAAAAACGGTTGGATTTAGACATAGGAACATGTTGCATGTTTTTAATCGAAAATGATGCCTAGAAGCCAAAAATGCAATAATATACAGGGTGTTCCATTTGAAATAAGAAAGTTCATATCGACTTCCGGTATAACCGGAAGTGCCAGATTCTCCAATATATTTTAGTTGAGCAGCGCCCATCGGCATTGGTGAGGTGCCAAATTTTCAGAATTTTCCTTCTTTTAGTTTTCCATATATAGATCGATGCAGTTCGTGGTGGGCCACCCTGTATATCCGTTACTCAATGATATTATGTTATTATGCACTATGCACTTAGGTATAATAATTAATTATTGTTTGGATCTTTATTGTGTGGCAAATCTTGCCATCAATGTAGATCAGCACCTATTTTTAAGGTGTTTGGGTAGGTACAAAGTAATAAATAATAAGGTAAATTTTCAAAAAAAAATCTGGAAAAATTAAATGTTAGTATTGAAAACTGTAGAAATTTGGTACCTGAATTTATGAAATTTCTTTACAAATATCCGATATTTCAATGACATCTCAGCTATAGAATTGCACCGACCTTGACCAACACCACGTATCGCAAAATAATATGAAAGAGAAAATAATCCAAGCCTTTTAACGAATCCGGAAATTCTTCGATTTCTGTTGCCCCCCTGGAAAATCTTCTTCGGACGCCCATGTTACGTGGGGAATATAGCGCGTATCGTGAAAAAGTTAGAAAATAAATAATATTAATTTTAATAAATTCTTTTATAAATAAATTGTTTTGAATTTTTAGACAAGTTTTTGATATAACTTTGGACTTTCGGTACTTAAAAGATGAGTTTAACACCCAAAAGATTTCGAGGATTTAGAAATGAGATGATCTATCTGTACAGCAGACTAAATTTACACACAAAAAGAGTTACGTTCTATTTAATAAATCGAGAAAATCTACTGGAATTTAAGAAATTATTTCTTTTTGCAAAATGACTTTCTCCCCAACCTTCCTTATGGTAAGGACAAGAGTCAGGACAGACGGAATAAGTGAAAAAATCCTTGAACCAAGAGCCAAGCGCTCTTCTAAATCAGGATAGTGATGTATCAAATATATTAGGCATGTAAAATTCAAAGTAGTGACTGCCAACAAAATCTCCGTCTAAATATTTATTTTCGAATTGTGAATAATTATTCTAAGGAGGCTCCAATAGATAATAATTACTAAATGCCACATTATTCATTCGTAAAAAACTGGGCGGATGCAGCTGCCCGGTGTGACGAACGCCAAATCGCAAGGGGGCTTCCCCGGCAATCGCCGTGACCATGGCGCACCGCCCGCCCCTGGTGCGGGGCTGTTTTCGCCCCCTAACGGCCCCAACCCACCGGTAATCAATCTTTAAACGCGTGAATGGGCCGTGGAAAATGACAAATTGACGATATGCAGGGTGATGCGTTAAGAATGGGAGATAAGTATCTACTATGATACATGATACTATAACTGCAAAGATATGATCGAAATGTATGTCGATATCAAACTTCCCGTCGCTTTTCGCGGTATCTTGCTATAAACCACACCCTGCTATCACCATTCGTTAGCGGGATACAGGGCGTTTCTCTTTTTGTTTCGTTCTTAAACGTGCCATAAATTTTTCGTTTGTGTATATTGACGTTTCGGTAAGAACGTTTATGTCTCTGAGAAATAACCAAGGATAGAGGGAGCAACAGCATCAAAATACACACGTTTGTAGTAAACAAACATTAGGCCCGTGTGTACAACGTTTACCTGAGATAGGTTATATCCTGAGAAATATCAATTTGGCCACACACCACAGCCTTTCTGCGTTCCATTTTATACAAAATCAGTGACTATACAGGCTGTCCCGTTAATAATGGTCCATAGAGCAACTGCACAAATTTGGGGCCAAAATATGACGATTGAGGCTAATATGCCTTATAGAAATGTTGTTTGTTTAAGAGATACAGGGCGTTAAAGTTCATTTTTTGAAATTGAATTATGGCTACATCTCCCAAAATAATGAAGCTGCTGAACTGAAATTTGGCACTGCTATGTTTTTGAGGATGGAGAATAAGCTAAAAATATCAATTTTGCTGTATCTCACAAAGGGCGCTACTTGCGCTGTTTTTGGATCGTGTTTTTACTCCTAACTTTTTTGAGGATATCTTTTTGATGTTGCAGGTTATCTTTTTGATGTGGCAGGTCCATGGACCTGCAAGATCAAAAAGATAACCTTAAAAAAGTTAGGAGTAAAAACACGATACAAAAACAGCGCAAGTGGCGCCCTTTGTGAGATACAGCAAAATTGATATTTTTAGCTTATTCTACATCCTCAAAAACATAGCAGTGCCAAGTTTCAGTTCAGCAGCTGCATTATTTTGGGAGATGTAGCCATAATTCAATTTCAAAAAATGAACTTCAACGCCCTGTATCTCTTAAACAAACAACATTTCTATAAGGCATATTAGCCTCAATAGTCATATTTTAGCCCCAAATATGTGCAGTTGCTCTATGGACCATTATTAACGGGACACCCTGTATAGGTATCCTAAATACTAATAAATAGCCTATAAATTAACAGAAACCAATAATTGAAAACACGAAAAATGCATACGTAAACGATCGGAAAACTTTACTTGCTGGGCAAACACAAAACAAATACCGCCGAGTTAACGAACGCGGCGCCTGCGGCAGCAACGGCGGCGTTGCCATGTTGGGCGGTTTCAGGTATCTGTGACGATTTTACTAAAGTGATAATTAGGTACTATAATTACAGCGCAATTTAGTTTTAGTTTAAAAGTGTTACATACAAGAAATTAATAACTACCTTTGTTAATTTAGCGTTATGGGAAGTGTGCCTTCATTTAATCTCATTATTGAACCCTTCTATTTTGAAATGAAATGCTGTAAACAATGGAGTACGTGGCATCACTCAAGAAGATGTTGGCTCTGTTTACTTTTTGTTCTTACTCCCTCTATTCTTGGTTACTTCTCTGAGGTTTATGTTCATATATTAAGTAGAATTCATTGGTGTGGAGAGACATTTTACCTATTTGGTTAGTGGTTTTAGAGATCTCCAAATGTGTCAAATTTGGACAAGAGGAGTGAGTAACACTTGGTTTGTTTTTTGAGAAACCCCGTATACACTGTGTCCCGGATAAGAATGAACAGCATGGGGATATTGCAAACGGTGAGAGATAGGGCAACGGTTAAATGGGGAAAAAGTTGCGCAATTTCGAGGTCAATAAAATGGCACAAACAGATTTCTAATATCTTTTTTCGTTTTTGAGTTATTTTGAAAAAAGTAAAATTTTGCGTTTTCGATTTTATTTTTTTCTGAAGTTGCTATCACAGATAGCGAAAAAATAAAAGCACTTTCTTATGGCACTTTTTAACGAGCCTTAAGATGGCGTTTTTAGATTTGTTCTACACCGTTTCGTTTTTGAGAAACCATCTTCAACTTAATTTTTTTAAATACGGACCTGGATTTTTTTTTCAGATTTTGAAAGCACTTTTTATTGCAAATACCATGATGTATGACAAGAAATATTTTTAAAATGTTTTGAGACAATTATACTGAAAATTCCTGTATTTAATAATAAGAAGTCTAAATATCACTATTGTCAACAATTTAACTTACAACTTATCTTTCAATTGGAGAACTAAAAAAAGGACCGCACATACGATAATAAAAAATAAATAAAAATCCTCCACCTAGAAGGCTTTGAAACAACGAAACCAATCCCTTGTCATTTTTGTCATAACTCCCACTGTATCATTTAGTTAACAATTTATTTCATTACAAATGGAGGGTCGTTGACTGACGTATTAATAAAGACTGCTCACGGTTGTCATATTTGACAGTTCTCTGGCTCACCATGCGCTTCCCGGAGACAAAATACAATGCAAAATACATTGTTGACCATAGGCGCCATCTACTTTCCAGGACATGAAACTATAGCCGTGAGAAGTCTTATTAATACGTCAGTCAACGGGAGGGTGCTTTTTCAAATTACGACAAATTTAACATGTCAGCATGTTATATCTTGTGTCACAGAAATAGTGTAGAGGCCGAACGAATGTATTTTTGCAATTAATAAATGGCAAAAGTTATTGATTACGTTGGCTTAAAGCTTTCTTCTCGCAATTAGGAAAAGCCAAGAATTTACTCCAAAACACAATGCGACACTGTTTTCTGTACAACAACAGAGGAAAACACTAACCAGACAGGGCCCTATTTAAAAATATTAAGTTTTCGAAGTAAAAATAAACTGTAAGTTAAATTGTCGTCAATACTGATTGATATTTAGACTCCTTATTATTAAATACAGGGCCGCATTAGACAAAAATGAATGGAAAAAAAGGAATTTTCAGTATAATTGTCTCAAAACATTTTAAAAATATTTCGTGTCATACATCATGGCATTTGCAATAAAAGGTGCTTTCAAAATCTACAAAAAAATCCAGGTCCGTATTTAAAAAAAAAAGTTGAAGATGGTTTCTCAAAAACGAAACGTTGTAGAACAAATCTAAAAACGCCATCTTATGGCCCGTTAAAAAGTGCCATAAGAAAGTGTTTTTCTTTTTTCTCTATCTGTGATAACAACTTCAGAAAAAAATAAAATCCAAAACGCAAAATTTTACTTTTTTCAAAATAACTCAAAAACGAAAAAGATATTAAAAATCTGTTTATGCCATCAAAATTGCGCAACTTTTTCCCCATTTAACCGTTGCCCTATCTCTCACCGTTTGCAATATCCCCATGCTGTTCATTCTTATCCGGGACACAGTGTATATTACAGTTTTTAGTTTCTTTTGTTTTTTTTTCCAATTCCAATTATATAGTTTTATATTAATTATTAATAACATTTTTTTATAGAATTGCATAGAAATGTCTGACAAAATGTATCAAAAAAAAATAAATTTCAATTTTTGATTATATGACAATATTATGTAGGTATTAATATATTTTTTCTAATTTCAAAAATAAACGAAATTATATAATAAATATTTCGTTTTAGCATTGATTAAGGTAAAGCCTATTTTAGATCCTATTAACATAGCCGAACGACCCTACCTAAACACTGCTATTATCCATGTAGGTACGGAGTCCTATCAGACTCCAAGCAACAACAAATTTTTATAATATAATCTAAAAGGCGCTTTAGAAAGGAAACATTGTGGCCTAAAGAAGAGGATTCAAAAATTACCATCATTTTTGAATAGGACAAAGGGCCCAGTTGTCGAGCAGACTGATATCTAAACTTTCCGGAACAAAACGGACCCAGCATTTTTTATATTAATAAGTTTGAGGCTTTAAACGGTTAGAAATGTTAGAAAAATGCCGAGAAATAATAAGTCCCATTAGAAACATTTTATATAAAAAAATGAAAAATAATGATCTTCGAAAACACTGATGTTAATATGAAGCAAATATTAAATTTAAAACAAGTAAAGGTGAGTATTTTTTTGTTAAATAATTTAGCATAGCCATTGATTAAGGAATTCGTAACGTTATTTTTTTTTAAGTAATAAAATCCCGTCACAAGTTTAACTGGATATTAAGTTATACTTTGTATTTGATTTCATAGCACCCTAGGTTCATACCACGAATTTGAATTATCCACTTTTCAAAGTTTGGCACCACACAGAAAAATAATGACCGGATATTTCTTCACCAAAATTGCCCCATGAGTATTTTGAATAATTCTAGGGTGTTACTTGTTCGATGCCTCATGTAGTTTTTCGAAAAACGCCCCCGTTTAAAGGCCAGGTTTTCGTGGCAATGCCAAACCAATACTTGGCAAGCGATGATCTTTTAAGGACATAGATATCTCTAGAAAAATCCCGTTCAATTCCTGAAACCTACTTAGATTTTTAGTGGCGTCAACACGAAAAACCAGACACACTGTATACTAGTATATCGAATCGTGTATCTCTTACAATCAACATAATTTACAATAATTATTGTAAAGTGAAAATAAAACGATATGAAGTATAGTTTTCGAAATAACACGAAGGTGGATGGAGGTGGCCATTATGGCGAACCGTGAGAATTTTCCACGTGCGACCAATGGAAATCGTCGAGAAAATATCGACGCACGGCATCTGCTGACGTCACGCCGAGACAGGGACGAGTGGGAAAATGCACACGTGCCGGCCAATTTCCCCAAGGCTGCTATACTTTCCAAATATCTAATGTAGGTAGCTTTCTAAGGGTGACTAACAATGAGATGTAAATATGACAAAATTATATTCCTAAATTTAAGTCAACAATCAATAAAACTGTCAATTTTGAAATTTTCAATAACTAAATATTTGAAAATGCCTTATACCTTCATTGTTTTAAGGTGGGTACATATCTATACTTCCTTTTTTAAACATGCGAAATAAGGAATGATAATACATTAGACACAATGTGCATTGAATATAAATTTGAAAATTTAACTTACCTACAGTGTGACCCATTTGTTTTGGGGTCAGTCTGTAAAAAGTGTATCAATCGTGCGATTTGGCTGATTTTTTTTTTAAATTGTAGAGCTCGATGAACTGCACATTTTAAACAAAAATTGCCTGGTTCGCATAAAATCCAAAGCCTACTATGACCGTGTTTATGAGCAAAATTTTAAGAAACCATATTAGCGTTTTTTTTTGAAAAAATCTGTGTGCGTCAATGGATTGAGCACCCCTCGAAATGGGTATGTACAAAATTTCATGAAAATATTTCAAGTAATAACGATTTTGTAGAAAAATTAAAAATGCAGCCAAGGTACGTCTTTATTTTCAAAAATTCAAAGTTGGCCATGGAAAATAATTGAATTGTTTACTTTTATTAAGTGTCAAACTGTCTAAATTGAGTTCAGAAATTGTTTGTGCTCAATACAATATTAATTATCATAATTATGGAATATTTAAGCATAAGAGACAAAATAGAAATTGTTCGACTCGTGGGCGACAACGAGCGCTCGGCAGCAGAAGCTGCGGCCGAATTTAACAATAGACACCCAGGTAGATCAGTGAGTCGAAGTACTGTACAACGTATAAACAATATTTTTGATGAAACTGGATCGATTTCTAAAAATTTATTAAAAACTAGGCAAAATGGACGCCGTGGACTTGTTGAAAATAACAATCAAATTCTGCAATACTTTAGTGACAATCCTCGAAATAGTGTTCGAACGGCTAGTTTAGACCTTCATATACCCAGAGAGAGTATAAGGAGATGTTTGAGACAAAACAAAATAAAACCGTTTAAGCCAAAATTTTTGCACACCCTGGAACCAGGAGATGAGGAGAGAAGATTAGAATTTTGCTATTGGCTGCAAGGTGAATATCTCCATAATGGCAACTTTTTAAATGAAATTTTATTCACCGACGAAGCCACGTTTACTACAAATGGTGTAGTATCAAGTCAAAACTGCCGTCACTGGTCAGCTGAAAATCCAGAGTTTATAATAAATGCAAGGAGACAATATTCACAAAAAATTAACGTTTGGTGTGGAATACTACGCGACAGAATAATTGGCCCATTTTTCTTTGAAGGGAATTTGAATGCGGCTGGCTTCTTGAATTTTCTAGAAATTGAATTTAGAAATGCTTTAGATGAGTTACCATTAAGATACCGTTTAAATTTAAAGTTACAGTTAGATGGCAGTCCTATTCATAATGCTCGTTTAATCAGAAACTGGCTAGATAATAATTTTGAAAACTGTTGGATAGGGCGAAATAGTCCTTTCTGTGAGTGGCCACCGAGATCTCCGGACTTAACTCCTTTAGATTTTTTTCTTTGGGGTACACTTAAGCAAAATGTTTATAAGTCAAGACCCCATAATTTACAAGAACTGCAAGCTAGGATAAACCGTAGTTGTGAGGAAATTACTCCACAGCAAATACGAAATGTAATTTTGAATGTACGCAAGAGGAACGACAAATGCATTGTAGAAAATGGAGGCTTGGTAGAAGTTACAAAAATTTTATAATTTTAATTGTTTTTATGTTTTGTGTTTATAAGCATAAGGTTGTATTATTACAATTCAATTATTTTCCATGGCCAACTTTGAATTTTTGAAAATAAAGACGTACCTTGGCTGCATTTTTAATTTTTCTACAAAATCGTTATTACTTGAAATATTTTGATGAAATTTTGTACATACCCATTTCGAGGGGTGCTCAATCCATTGGCGCACACAGATTTTTTCAAAAAAAAACACTAATATGGTTTCTTAAAATTTTGCTCATAAAAACGGTCATAGTAGGCTTTGGATTTTATGCGAACCAGGCAATTTTTGTTCAAAATGTGCAGTTCATCGAGCTCTACAATTTAAAAAAAAAATCAGCCAAATCGCACGATTGATACACTTTTTACAGACTGACCCCAAAACAAATGGGTCACACTGTATATATTTATACTTCAAAGAATTGCAACTAAATGGCAGGATAAAAAATATCTAAGGTACTTGAACCAAATAAGGCCAGTGCTCCTATAAGGCCATACGCCATCTAGCGGCAGAAAATAAGATTGGGACAAAGACCGTGTAGAACAACAAAAGATACCTATCCAGTCTAAGAGTTTACTCTATTGGTGGTTTCGAAAAGTCAGCAACAGAGGGAGTTACAGCACATTGTTCGTTGAAGCGGTTCCGGCTAACGAGTTTCTTCGGAAATAATAGCGTGTTTTTATTTAAAAGAGGCAATCCAGAGACGGGTTTTTTTACCAGTGTTACCAAGGTATGTTAACTTAATGGTAGTATTTTGAGTTTTTCATTATTTACAACTGTGGAGGTTTATTGTTTGAGGTTATATGTTCCTAATATGGCCAGCCGGTAGTGTAGAGTGGCCTTGTTAGGAACTATGTGGCCTTATATTAGGTTCTCATCTGATATTTTCTTCTATTTTCAGAACATGCCACCCACACAAAGGGCAAAATGGTCCGAGCAGCAGTTGAAAAGGGCACTTGACAGTATAAACGAGGGCATGCCTGTACATACAGCCGCTAACCGTTATAATATTCCGAGACGAACCCTTCGAAATCATGTTAAAACTGGCAGTTTTACAAAGAAATTTGGGAGGTCCTCAATACTAACCGACGAACAAGAAAATGAATTATGTCAACGTATTATTAGGTTGGGTAATATCGGAGTGCCCTTGACAAATAAAATTATTCGAAAATCGGTATACAAATTTGCAAACACTAGGAACATTAGGCATTGTTTCAACCGGGAGAAAGAAATGGCTGGCAGAAAATGGATGAAATTATTTTTTGCCAGGCACCCAGAAATCACTGAGCGAAAAGCTCAGCTTCTAAATCCAGCTAGGGCCCAAAAAATGAACAAGACTGTTGTAAACGACTATTTTACCAAACTAAAACAGACAATGACTGAAAAAATTTTTATTGACAAGCCACACTTATTCAATATGGATGAAAAAGGCTGCAGGTTGACCCCTGCATCATCAGCAACGAGTCATTGCTAGAAAAGGTGAAAGAAGAGTCCACATAATTGCACCGGAGCACGCCGAAAACGTGACTGTGGTCGCTTGTGGCAGCGCAGTTGGTCAAGCAATACCTCCAATGGTCTTACTTAAAGGAAAAAGGTGCAAGGACGAATGGAAAGAAAATATGGCCGCTGGAACTGTTATTCAAATGACACCTATTAAGGGCAGCATGAACACAAGTGTTTTTTGTAAGTGGCTACAGCACTTCGCTAATTTTAAGCCCGAAGGAGATGTTCTACTGATAATGGATGGGGCAGCGTTTCACCTGGATATTTATGTTTTTGAAACCGCAGATGCGTTAGGAATAACTCTGTTGTGTTTGCCGAGCAATACGACACACGAGCTGCAGCCACTTGATAAATGCGTTTTTCGCAGCTTCGAACATTATTGGGACGAGGAAGTATTGCTGTATTGGACAACCTTTCCTGAGAGAAAAATTACAAGGACTCGTTTTGGTAAGATACTGAGCGATATTTACCCAAAAGCTATGTCTGCGAAAAATTTACAATCGGCTTTTGAAGCCACTGGAATATTTCCATACAACCCTAATGCCATACCAGAAATTGCATTCGCTCTTAGCAGATTGTCCTATCGTGCATCTCCCGCAGCCAATAATGAAAATATCGAGGAAACAAATGAAGATGAGACGGAAAATCCAGGATTAAATCCTCCTAACGAAGTAACTATGCTGAGCTCTTCAGAATCACAAGAAGGATCCGATAGCAGTGATTCTGATAATGAACCACTCATTAATTTAGTTCTGAGGGGAAAAAAATCTTTGGATAGTAACGGTAATAAGACTATGGATACGACTGAACCTGAAACTAGAAATGAAAGTCAAGACTCAAGTTTGAATGAATCGAGGGGGAGCATCAAGGAACTGTTTCCAACACCCGAATTAAAAACTCCAACCACTAAACGACGCAAAGCAAATAATTCAGCGGCACAAATCGTCGTCAGAGATTTATTCAGCACACCTTCCACCAGTTTCTCAACATTACCTTCCAGAAAAGAAAATACCACTCCTTCCAGTTCTAAAGATAAGTGTAAAAATGAAACTTCTAAAAGTAAGATTAAAAAGCAAACTGAGAGTTGGTACTGCTTTGTTTGCAAAGAGGATCGAATGTTAGACATGCGACTTTGTGTGCTGTGTTATCGGTACGTCCACGATGAATGTGTCGGGTTAGATAAGGGAGATAGGAGCAAGTTTGTGTGTCATGAATGCGAAAATTTGTGAGTTTGTTCTTAAATAGAATTGTTACGAAGAAAAAAATCTTTTTTTGAATTTTAATAGCGATGTTATTTTCGTGTCCAAATAAGGCCACCTAAAAACAACCATTAAGAATCAAACCATTCGACTAAACTTTATATATCCAAAATTCTAGCACGTGGAAAAACCTCCACCCTTTCAAGAAGGTCTTAAGTTTATCAATTTCTGCAGGTGGCCTTATAAGGTACCTGGGTCACCCAATAAGGCCAATTTCACATTTCCGATGAAAATTTTATATTCCACAAATCAAACGAAAAATTGAACATTTCTTGTGGTAGAACAAATATATATGATGCACTGCTTATGTTGAATAATTTATACAAAGCTTGCAATAATATTCCTCTTATAATGCTCCTTTGAACCTTAACGTGGCCTTAATTGGTTCAAGTACCTTACACAAAACTTTCAAGTGTTTATTATATTGTAATAGTGAAAACTGATATCTACATTTGGAGGTATCATGTCGTACTTGTCTCCCAAATGCCATAATGCCATATAAAGTGAATACCACGAATCTTGATCCCTGCATCACTATGGCGCTATATATTCCTTACTGTTTGACGGTTTGAAGTTCTAGTTATATTCACTTCAAACATTGAGTAAAGGAATAATTATTCCTTTACTCAATGCTTCAAATAATAATCGAAACAATCTTTACAAACAACTAAATATACCCACTGAACTCATGAAGCCCATCCATTTCTTTAGCACAACGTGCAGACCATGGTGAATCCTCGGCAACAACTAAACATCAATTAACATTTAGTCCCAAAATGAATTAAAACCGCAATATGAAACCTGAAACCTGATTTCAGAGACATGAAATGTTTTTAACCTGTCTCGGAGACATTTGTGATTTTTGCGATAGCTTTCCAAATATACAAAATAGCCATCAGCAAGTTTTTATTTTTTATCCACGGCACACTGACAATAATAGAGTTAAAAATGGCGGCGAATTCCATCTCATCTTTTCGTTCCATGCGCCTTGCAGTGCGCAATAGGGCCAAAAGCACTACTTGCACCCATCCAAAAAGAGCGCAAGTGGCAAGTTGACACCTTGAAATTTGAATTTGGCGCCTTAGGCTCACCTCCCTTGGATGACTCATCGCTTTCAGCTGGCGGGCCTTGTTATTGCGACGGTGCCGACTGAACGGCTTCCCCCATTGTTTGACAAAAGTACTCATCAACCATCTGTCTTGAAATGTAGGTAGCCATGGGAAAATTATGGAATGGCGTGCATTTCCATGCATTCCATTACTATTGTACTCGGATACAGTAAAGAGAAAGAGACTAATTAAGAAGTAGAGATGCTGTAATGGAGATGTTCACAAAAAATAAATTTATATTTAAACACCAAATTAAATTTGTAAAACACGAAAAAAATATTTTCTGTATAAAAAATTTGTTAAGCGCGCGCGTCCCTTGAACTGCTCTCCTTTGTGCATATTACGACAGTAATAGATATCGCACAATACAGGGTGGACTCAGATCGACTATACGATAGGTGTAAAAGACAAAAAATTTTCGAGTTGAAACTTGACCTTTGGGGGATCAGCCTTGCTTGATTAGAAACTAATTTGCACCATATTATTATATTTTAAAAATCAAGCAGGCCTTGACAGGGGCAATTTATTCGTTTCCAGTTCAGGTAAACTACATTTTCCTTAAAAGATATCGAAAAATTTTATAAGAAAAAGTTGTTCAGAATGCAAATCCAAGTGCCCGTACCAAATTTTAAAACAATCGGCAGACTTTGATTTTTTTTTTTTAATTTCAACTTTATTTTTTGGAAAAAAATCAAAGTATAAATTTAGTACAGGGTCTTAAATTTGCATTCTGAAAATTTTTTTCTCATAAAATTTTTTGATAAATGTACTTGATTTGCGCTAAAACCGCAAAAATTAAAAAATAGGAATAATTATTCCTTTACTCAATGCTTCAAATAATAATCGAAACAATCTTTACAAACAACTAAATATACCCACTGAACTCATGAAGCCCATCCATTTCTTTAGCACAACGTGCAGACCATGGTGAATCCTCGGCAACAACTAAACATCAATTAACATTTAGTAACAAAATGAATTAAAACCGCAATATGAAACCTGAAACCTGATTTCAGAGACATGAAATGTTTTTAACCTGTCTCGGAGACATTTGTGATTTTTGCGATAGCTTTCCAAATATACAAAATAGCCATCAGCAAGTTTTTATTTTTTATCCACGGCACACTGACAATAATAGAGTTAAAAATGGCGGCGAATTCCATCTCATCTTTTCGTTCCATGCGCCTTGCAGTGCACAATAGGGCCAAAAGCACTACTTGCACCCATCCAAAAAGAGCGCAAGTGGCGCCCTCTGTGAGATACGTAGATTTTTTTTAATTTGTTCCATAAATGAAAACACAGCAGTGCCAAATTTCAGTTCATCAGCTTGATTATTTTGAGAGATATTGCCAAAATTCAATTTCAGAAACAGAACTACAACGCTCTGTATCTCAGAAACGAACAACTTACAATGAGTTTTCTATAAAATCTCCAAATGCTGATCAAAAAACCTTAAACACGTTTTTCAGCTGGGAGAAATTATATAAAAACCTGATATATTAATTTTTGTTTATTTATATTTTTTTGGAAAGCAAAGTTTAGTTGTATTAAATGCAGTCTTAATTTTCATCATAAATAAAAATATTGAAAATATAAAATAGTCCCAGGAGTCACCCTGTATAGCATATTATATATCTATAATAGGTATTCTTATCTCAAGTACCTACGCAGCAGGTGGTGATTGATAAAATTAATTTTGAAAACCAGTCTAATAAAATAAAATTACTAATTTTTCGATATAGCCACATTTTCTTGCATTGTATCTGCACGTCATCGATTATAATAATGAAGGTGTTTTTAACTTGTGTTATTGTATTAGCTGCATTCTTACCAAAATGTAAAGTTAAAGCATTAACGAAAATTATTGTCATTAGCCTGCATTTCAATTTCAGATACTGATGCTGACGTTCTTGATAGCTTGTTCGATCAAGTTCGTGAAAAGATTCCAGAACCTATAGAAATTCCAAAATTGGGTCTAGACTTTTCCAATGGTAGTACACTTTTGTCGTGAGTAATTTATTTACAATTTATTTATTGTGCGTGTTCACTAATTTCCAACTGTAACCAAAACCGATAGATCTAACACAGAAACATGTATCAATCATAAAACTGCTTTAAATAAAATTCTCACCTAAATAACGCCACTGTAGTGACACACACCACATTCAGCCGCTATAGTCCTCCTTACGACAGAATGCGTGCGACGTAAGGGGAAAGAACTCACAAATAATATTATAGAATTAGTCACAGTTCAGGGGCGTAGCTCAATTTTGTGTAACTCACTGACTTAATTTTCATATAATTGTTATTTAATTTATTGTTAATATTATTCTTAACGGTGATGCCTTAGACTATGGAGGAATTATTTCTCGAGCTTGAGAATGCAACGTTCTTCCCTGTTTACTCATTTTGCACACGTTAACTCCCGAACATACGAAACGCCACTGAGCTCTATGAGCCGGCGGAAAAAACTTGCCAGCGGCCTAAAAAATGAGGTCTGTGTGGTAGATCAAATACGCAGTTAACTTTACGTACTATAGAAACAGGCACAAAACGCGTTGGCTAACTGCTTTTGTCAGCCGACTGCTTGGTAGAAGTGATGTGTTACCGTATTTATATGGTAGACGCGACGATGTTGAAAAAAATATAATAAATGTTTTAGCACACAGCGTTAAAAATAAATGATAAACAAAAATGGGTAAGTGGTCCCGTGATGCGAGCTTTATTTTTTCGGTATAACAGAGTTCAGAAATTCGGCTTCAATATGATAAAACTTGTATTCTACCCTTGTCTACAATAAAACGACTACTCGTATAGGAAATCTCGCAACGCTGTCCGCATTCTTTAGAAACGTTTTCTTTCGTGCTTTGGACTATATCATCCAGTTTCACAGCGCCTACTATTGTGAGAACACAGAAAATATAGCTTATATGTATACAAGGTGGACCCAGATGGACTATACGATAGGTGTAAAAGACAAAAAAAAATTCGAGTTGAAACTTGACCTTTGAGGGATCAGCCTTGCTTGATTAGAAACTAATTTGCACCATATTATTATATTTTAAGAATCAAGCAGGCCTTGACAGGGGCAATTTATTCATTTTCAGTTCCGGAATACTACCTTTTCCTCAAGAGATATCGAAAAATTTTATTAAAAAAAGTTGTTCCGAATGCAATTCCAAATCACCGTACCAAATTATAAAACAATCGGCACATTTTGATTTTTTTTTAATTTTTGCGATTTTAGCGCAAATCAAGTACATTTATCAAAAAATTTTATGAGAAAAAAATTTTCAGAATGCAAATTTAAGACCCTGTACTAAATTTATACTTTGATTTTTTTCCAAAAAATAAAGTTGAAATTTAAAAAAAAAATCAAAGTCTGCCGATTGTTTTAAAATTTGGTACGGGCACTTGGATTTGCATTCTGAACAACATATAAATTTATTTTTTGTGAACATCTCCATTACAGCATCTCTACTTCTTAATTAGTCTCTTTCTCTTTACTGTATCCGAGTACAATAGTAATGGAATGCATGGAAATGCACGCCATTCCATAATTTTCCCATGGCTACCTACATTTCAAGACAGATGGTTGATGAGTACTTTTGTCAAACAATGGGGGAAGCCGTTCAGTCGGCACCGTCGCAATAACAAGGCCCGCCAGCTGAAAGCGATGAGTCATCCAAGGGAGGTGAGCCTAAGGCGCCAAATTCAAATTTCAAGGTGTCAACTTGGTAAATTTGGTAAAAAAAAACACTTTAAAATAATTGTTTACATACATAGCTCATGGTTTTACAACACGGATAATAATCTACGAGAGTGAAAGTTACATTTTCAAGGGGTTTTGGTGCATTTAGATATCTACCGGTAAAATGTTCGTAAATGCCAATGATTTCTTATTTGCCTGTCTAGATACAACTAAATTCGAATAAATAAAACCATAAAACTTAGTGATTTCAAGGTGGTTACGTTTAATCACGTAAAATTGTTAGGTATAACGTGGGTATAACACTCTCCAACAGTCCAAACCAAAATCCTGGAAAACTGTGTAGGAACAAAATCTCTTTTGATGGCTTTAACCCACTTTTCCCTTAAAATGGGGTCTTTATGGAGGAAAAAGCGGACACATTAGGACCTCCTTTGTAGTTTCCCTTGCAGTTGGGAACGGAACACGTCCACGGCATGATTTAGGCCTGGTTCATGCAGCTTCTTTATCTTTTAATTTTTCTTTATCTTTAAGAAATATTAAATGTCACTGGTCAGTTCAAATCAAGGGACAATTGGTTATTTCTTAAAGATAAAGTAAAATTAAAAGATAAAGAAGATGCATGAACCAGGCTTTAAGGCTCAATGTACAGCACGTGCGTGGTGATTCAATATTTTGACCCATAAAATGGCTTTTTTCGATCTGTAGAGAGCAACACGCATAATTCTAAACTTCGGTCAATACAAATTTTAATCTAAGTAATTATACACATATTTTGAGACAAAAATTATTTAAAAAGATTGATCGCAATGGCCGTTATTAGCATTTACGCAATAAACTTAATAACTACCATTGTGATAAATATTTTTAAATAATTTTTGTCTCAAAATGTGAGTAATTACTTAGATTAAAATTTGTATTGACCAAAAGTTTAAAATTATGCGTGTTGCTCGCTACAGATAAAAAAAGCCATTTTATGGGTCAAAATGTTGAATCACCACATACGTGCTGTACATCGAGTCTTAAATTAGTCCGAAACTATAGACACAACCTAAAACCTATAAAAATTAATAAAGCCAACCTTACAGTCGAAACTCCACAGACAGTTTATATTCTCAAAAAGAAACTGTACATGTTTCAAACCACCAAGGGTTCATCTTCAGCAGCGAAATAATTCATTGTGAGTTATACAAAGCTTCCAAGCACATTTTAAAAAAAATATATTATCAAAAATTCATAAGAAAACTTCAAAAGTTAAATGGAGTCGAGTTGTAAACATAAAATACCCAAAATTAAATATTAAAGCCACCAAAAGGCTTTCGAAAAAGTTCATAAAAATCTTCAAAAGAACTTCACTCTAAGAAACCATTAAACCAACAAATCACCGTCGTCAGAGTGAAGTTTTTTTGAAGATTTTTATGAACTTTTTCTAAAGCCTTTTGGTGGCTTTAATATTTAATTTTGGGTATTTTATGTTTACAACTCGACTCCATTTAACTTTTGAAGTTTTCTTATGAATTTTTGATAATATAATTTTTTTAAAATGTGCTTGGAAGCTTTGTATAACTCACAATGAATTATTTCGCTGCTGAAGATGAACCCTTGGTGGTTTGAAACATGTACAGTCTCTTTTTGAGAATATAAACTGTTTGTGGAGTTTCGACTGTAAGGTTGGCTTTATTAATTTTTATCACATTACTCCACTGTAAGAAGATGGACTATTTTTTCTATTTAAAACCTATAAACTAAAATTGAACTTTAATCACTTTATTCTGAACCACTGCTGTTTTACTACCTTACCACGTCCTATATTACTAAAAAACACAGTCCAACATCCAACACACAACAAACGTTAACGTTAAACAACTTCAAAAAGCAACCTCCCGACCTCCCTGTGATGACCTAGTGACGTTTCGCGTCGCCAGCTGGCAGGCCTTTATCATTGCGACGGTGTCGGTTCAGTAGGACCATAGGAGAACCTCATGATAGGACCTTTCGTTTTATTTTTGTAGATATTTAACAACAATAAACAACTTGCCGTGGGAACATCTAACACCGACCACAGCAGAAGAAGCCGGAAGCCCAGTTTTATAAATTTCTTTCTTATTTTTTAGGGGTTCCCTCAATATTTCTGACATAACGGAAACCGGACTGAAAAATTTTATCGGAAAAACTAGCGTATTGCGCTTGACAGTTACTCTTTCTGCTTCCCTAGAGGCGAATTTAAAATATAACAGCGACGTTCAACTTTTCGGAATCCCATTACTTTCTATTTTCGGGGATGGAGATGTAAGGTGGAGTATAAAGCAAACCTCAATAATTATTGTCATGGGCGCCTTTTAGTCATTTGCCGGGGGGGGGGCAATAATTTTGTCAAGTAAGAATTCGTATGGGTACCTACATATCATTAAAATTAAATTCAGAGAGGGGTCGAAAACTGAGACTGGTTATGTTATACCCCGTAGTTAGACTCTCTCGAGGGGGGGGGGGAATTTTTGAAATCTTCATGGCTGAAAAAATTTCGATATGGGCAAAAATTCATTTGGAAACAAGAAGTAGTTTCTTTTCTTTTATATAGGTACCTAAAATACAAAAGGTGTTAACCAAGTTATTGTTTATTGTTAATTTTTAATTGACTACAATTTACAATAATTCATTTATCATTCTTATCAATAACAACACTCATTATCGTTTAGTGATGCGGAAGTAAAAATTATAAGTTAGTTATATAAAGGCCACATTATTATCTAATTTTTGCATACAATACAGTATTCTGACTACCTAGTCTCACCAATAGAAATTAGTTTCGGGGCAAGCCCATAAAAATTATTCTTTTTTTAAAGCGGGTGTTCAAAAAAGTAGAGAATTTTTTTAGAAACATTATCAGTGTATCAACTTTACCTACACATTATACAAGACAATTTTCCACTTCATAAGAGTCAATTTTGTATATTCTGTGTTTAGGACATTTTCAATATGAACGCCTAGAAGTTTTATTTTTATCCAAAAATCCAGGGGGCGGTTGCCCCCCTTGATCTTATGTAACGGCGCAAATGACTATGACTATTGTTAGTGGTTCATTTTTTAAAATTCAGCCTATTGCTTTTCCAAGCTTTAAAGTTTTATTTTCTGAAATTTATCTACTGGTCAACTATATACCTACCTATCCTATAGTACCTATCGATATACATCGAAAGCTTGGAAGAGCAGGTATACTATATAAACTCTTCTTATTATCTGTTATCCATTATTTTTTAGTTTGGCATTAAAAGATATCATACTATCTGTGAAGGTCAATCTATCTGGGCTTACTCAATTTTTTTCAATCGATAACATCACCTTGACAATTGGAGAATCAAACGTAAGTTAACAACAGTGAATATTTAATTATTTAATTTAAAGCTATAGCCGTGAGAAGTCTTTATAAATACAACGCTTCTAGGGTTCAAAGAGCATCGAAAAGTAAGACCGGTCAAAAACGCATAGGTACCTTAAAAGACACAGTGTGTCAATCGAAATATTTGCATAAAATTTGGTCACTAGAGCTTTTAAAGGGCGATGAATTCAAATTTAAAAACGATTTTAACTGAATTGTTTGTTATTTAATAAACAATTTTCAATATTTTATTAGTTTTGTCAACAAAACATAAACACAAAATGAAAAATTCGCTAATAAATTATTATTGTATGTTGACAAAACTAATAAATTATTGACAGATGGTTTATTAAAAAACAAACTTACTTGTTGTTTTTCTTGTCAAAACTTACTGTGAATGAATGCGAGTTTTGATAGAGATGTTATTGTTTGTTACTTAAGTACATGAAAATATTAAAGTGCAAATATTCAGAACGATTAGGTACTCCTGGATCTTCAAAGTACTCAGTTTTTGCATAAAAACTTCAGAGGAAATTATGTATATTTATTTCGGAAAAAAAAAGTCACGCCGAACCCAAAAAAGTTTATTAGATATATGTGGTTTTAGAGCACGTGATGAAGTGCCGTAGGTGGCACCCCCCTTTTAACTTAGTAAGTGGGTACAAAAAAAGGTCTTTGGCGTGCAAAAGGTGGCGTAGTAATGATTTTGGAATATGTAGACCCTGATCAAAAATCCGGGCGCCATCTTGGATTGAAGATTGAAGAAAATAGTTTTTTAACATTACCTCCGTAACAGTTCATCTTACGACAAAATATGAAGTTAGCAAAGTTAAAGAGAACAAAATTGCCTACATTCATGTATTTACACTTTTATTGTACGTCTAATATGTAAAGAGTTACAAGGACACAAAAATGAAGTTCTTTAAGAAAATACGTCAAACTCGCCATTTTTTAGTTTTAACAGATGATATTTCTTGCTATTTATGTAGTAATTACGGTAACTTTTTCGCATTTGTCAAAAACTAAGCTATTTTTTAATTATCGCGTTGATACTAAAAATGTCATTTTATTTACATGCCCCATGAAATTGATACAGTATCTTGTAGTAGATAATGCAAATTTAAGCTTATTTCCACACCGCCATGAAATAAAGCTAATTGGCGCGTTTTTTTAAACGTGGTGCCCCACTAGGCGTAATCAACATATTTTACTTTTCAGGTACCGTTTCTGTTTGTTTTTCTTTCGTTTAGATGGTCCAGATTGATTTGTATCTTCATCCTGATTTTCTTCTTCTATGTCATTATCGGTGGACGCGCGGTGAACAACAGTTCCTCATTTTCGTCCTCGCTCTCGATGCGAGCCTCTGTGGCATTGCCGCATACAGGACCGTTACACAATCCACACATAACCGAGAAATTCAATCCAGCTTTTCTGCAGCTACGTGCTCCGCCGCACCTTTTTTGCAATTGCATGAAACAATTTTCTCTATGATAGCTACGGGAGAAAGACGCATTTCCATCCCCAGTCTTCTGCATTCCTTTCGATTCCATACCACTGTTGCACTTAATGGTATGTTCTAAACGAATGATAGCGTGCGGCGTTCCTAGTTGGTGGCAGAGAGGCAAGATTAAATTTGTTTTTTGTGGACGATTTTACAAAGAATTTGTAGCCGAGTTCTTGTAAAGTTTATTTTTCCATGTCACCGCCATACAAAGCAACAAGAAACTGTGCTCCTGCTTCTTTAAGAAGAAAATGTCAATGATGCTATTGAGTTTTGTGTTTTTTAACAATATATAAAAATTTCAGTTTTCCCAGCCACTATATAAATGCATGAAGGAAGAGAATGTTCTCAGCTGCTTCTTTTTGTTTCAAACTCTTTTCAGAATAGAGTCTTTCAGGAGTTTTGGCTCTCCCATAGGTTTGCAAAAATAAATATGTTGCCTAGATGTGGGGTCAATGCGTACTTTTGTATTTTCTTCATATTTTGTCGTAAGAAGAACCGTTACAGAGGTAATGTTGAAAACTATTTTCTTGTAGGTACGTATAATCCAAGATGGCGGCGCGCGCGGTCCTCCCCCCCCCCCCCCAAGGTCGAAAATTTTTATTTTTGATCAGGGTCTACCCATAAATAGCATATTCCAAAATCATAACTGCGCGCCACTTTTTGCAGGGCAAAAACCCCTACTGCCTGAGCTACTTACAAATCACATTCGAAATGTCCACACATATCAATAACTTCCTAGTATAAATGTTTTGGTTATAATTATAATGATAATAATTTTATAAATAGACAAAATTCAATATCTTCAAAATATGAAATAAATTGTACAGAATTTAATATAATATGATATAATATACCCATTGCTATATTTCTCGCATTTTAGGTGACTATTACGGGTTTAATGAATGACGATGATTTTACTAATTCTATAAACACGCTGATTGATGCAATATTTCCTTCAATAATAAATAATAATCCAGATACAGTGTCAGCAATATTAACAAAATTGGTTAACGATATCCTGAGCTCCAGCACGGACAATACATTGTCGGCTATTAAAAACAAAATGGTAAGTTGTAGGTGCAGGCTAAACAATTTCCACGTTCGATACTTGCATATGTCGAATATTGTGGGTAGAAGAACAAGTAGGAAGTTTACATAACCAACAATAATGAATGGTTACCCTATACACCCTCTAACCCCTTCTAGTAGCTGTAGAAGACGCCGAAGTCTTCTACATCTCACCGCTACTAACTATATATCAATTGGAATAAATAACACCTAGCCGATGGAACCCGTACCTTCGGTAGCTTAGTTGGTTAAAGCCCAGAAAAGGACGAATCTTTTCTGGGGTTAAAGTGCCTACGGCCACAGTAGGAGTCCCGGGTTCGAGTCCCGGCTGGAGTGCATTTTTTCAATTGATATATTTACCTGATATGCCACTAAACATCATTTATTATTATTACAATTATTATAGCTTTTCAATCATCACTTTCAATCACTAATATGATAAGTGATAAGTCTAAATTATACTGTAAATGTAATGACACTGACATAGAAAGACATGAACATATTTAGTACTATAGGTAAAACCACTTTCAACAAAAAATTCAAAAATTTTTATTTCAAATATACCATACCACATTTTTAAAATGGACTAAAAGTCATAGAATACCTAATTATTTCTCCTATAGATGAAAAACGTGAGGCGTAGGTAACAGGCGCGGCTAGTGAGTTATTATGTAGAGGTGCGGGTCAAATCGGGGTGGATAGTCAGGCAGTCGAACATTTTTTGGAGTACTACGCACAAACTAACTTTTATGCATTTGTTATATTTTTGACTTTTTTTAAATAGAGAGAAAATACTATTCATAAAGTTGGCACCAAATGGGAAAAATTTGTATTATTCTATTTTTTGGAATATATTGGCGCTTGTTTTGTTTACACTATTGCGCCTAAAAAGGGTCATAACATCACAGTCCATGCCTGTCAAATTTGACATTTAAAATAAAAAATTGTGAAAAATCAGGTTTGCCTTGCAAATATCGAAAAAAGTTATTAATAACATGTGTTTGTCTTGCATTATTGTGCCCCTATGCAAATTTTCAGAAGGATATCACGATGTTCGTTTTGTCTTTATTATTTCTCTTCGGTACTCGATATTTTTTCCCGCAAATAACCGAAGAAACTTATTTAGTGGTTGCTCTCTTACTAAATTAGAACAATACAAAAAATTTCAATGCAAAGTTAAGGAGAAACATGAGATTTTTTAAAATAGCTATTGTGTAAGAACGCAATCTTGGTGCAAAGACTCTTTCATTTCAAGATAAGTTTATTCCCTGGGCCAGTATTGTAATATTTTTACATTTATAAAATACATCCATATTTTGAAATTCAGTGAAACAAAATTATAAAGTACATTTTCGTATCGAATTTTATGGATTCAGTTTCAATTCCACGAATATTCTGATATCCTTTTGAAAATTTCCATATGGGCACAGTAATGCAATACAAACGCATTTTTTAAATGTCAAATTTGATAGGCATGGGCTGTGACGTCACGACCTTCTTTAGGCGCAATAGCGTAAACAAAATATGCACCAACATATCCCAAAATCAGATTTTCAAAAAATAGAATAATACAAATTTTTCCCATTTGGTGTGCAAACTTTATGAATAGCACTGAATATACCCCCGATTTTCCTGAAATTTTGGCTACCTTCCCTATTTTCGAGGTCCCTGAACACGAATCCGGCCTTGGTTTCTCCCGATCGGACGTAGTTTTCGAGAAAATGAATTTTCATATGTCCTTTTGACAACCGGATTTCACGACGATATTTGTTGTTGTAACCGGAATGAATTTCTATACTGTACGCAGCTCAAACTAATCACCACACTATTTTGCACCTTTTGCAACACCGAAACATCGCCAAAACCCTCGGAAAAAATGTAATTTTGAAAGATTTTTGCCGTGTTTACGTACGCTATTTTCGCCCATGCCCGACATTCGGGGCGCGCCGACGCACTCTCTTTACTCTACTTTATTACTCTCTACTCTACACTTACGCCTATGGAGGCGGTTTCACATATCAGTCGACTGCGATCTCGGCGTGACTGTTTGGTGGGCGTGGTTCCGCCGAAATATTTCTAATTTTCAGATGAAAAAATGTATCATCTAACCGAATTTTTCACGATTTCCGGCAAAACTACGACTCCTACCGAAAAAAGTTAGGTAATAAAATGATTTACAACTTTTGTATTTACACTTTTTTCATATAATCTCAAAATATCCGCGAAAAATCGAAATAACCAATTTTTGGGTTTTTAATTTTTATCTCCCACAAAAAATCACGAAATTTGGTGGAAATTTACCTTCTTATGTCCCAAACACGCTGTAATTTTTTCGAATCAAAATATTTATTTTTACCCCTTATTTTGATTTTAAACCGAAAAACTAACCTCATTTTCAATAAAAAAAAACTGGTTCTTAAAAAAAGTCGGTGAGCTTTCTTATGGTGCAAAAAAAATTTACATCAGTATGGAAAATTTTCTCAGAAAATAAAAAAAAAACGAAAAACTCGATTTCAAAATTTTTTAAATCATATTTTTAAAATTTTGTTCTATTTATTGAAATTTACACTTTATAGACCGGGAGATAGTAACAGATTTTTGGACGTGATTTTACTCAGTATGCCTTGCAAAGGGTATTATGTGGCACATATTCTCACAATAATAAGGTATGAATCAGAGAGTCATCCTGGGTTCTTCATGTGAAAAACTGAGTTTTCAATTATTCGAAAAATATGCGTTTTGATATGATTTTATACAGGCTGCCATGTTTTTTATAATGAAGTTCAAATAGAAAATTCCTCGGAAAACCATAGGCATACCGTTAGGGTGGGTCCAAAGGGCTATTATTGCCACGTGATCTTGTATTTTAATAATTAATTTTGCCACGTTTCTGAACAGGCTGCCAATGAGAAGTATGCAAGTTCTTATTATGAAAATGCTGAAAAAAGGATGGCATACCTTTCGCGCATGTCCAAGTACTGTTTAAATTGAATGTTATTTAATCATTTAAACGAGTTATTCGATGTAAAGTGTACTTGGACATGCGAGAAAGGTATGCCATCCTTTTTTCAGCATTTTCATAATAAGAACTTGCATACTTCTCATTGGCAGCCTGAAGAAAAGATGGCATACCGTTTGTGCATGTCCAAGTACACTTTACATCGAATAACTCGTTTAAATGATTAAATAACATTCCATTTAAACAGTACTTGGACATGCGCGAAAGGTATGCCATCTTTTTTTCAGCATTTTCATAATAAGAACTTGCATACTTCTCATTGGCAGCCTGTTCAGAAACGTGGAAAAATTAATTATTATGCCTATGGTTTTCCGAGGAATTTTCTATTTGAACTTCATTATAAAAAAACATGGCAGCCTGTATAAAATCATATCAAAACGCATATTTTTCGAATAATTGAAAACTCAGTTTTTCACATGAAGAACCCAGGATGACTCTCTGATTCATACCTTATTATTGTGAGAATATGTGCCACATAATGCCCTTTGCAAGGCATGCTGAGTAAAATCACTATCTCCCGGTTCATTAATTACTACATTGGTAAACTAAGAAATTGCAAATCCATGAAACATAGAGGTTGCAAAAAACATGCGAAAATAGTTAGTTTTCTAAATATTAAAGATGCGATTTAAAGGGGATTTAATAAAAAATTTGTGACTGCTGCATTTTTTTTCGATAGAAAAGTTGATTTTTGGAATAGAAAATATTATACCGAGAAAATTTTCCATAGTGCGATGTAATTTTTTTTACACCATGCATGAATAGTTCAATTTTATTTCACTGCAAATGGCAGAAATGACACCTACTCTCTACTATTATCTGTTACATGCGCCCCACGTTTTCCGGCTAGGAGAAATTATTTTATCTTTTTAGTCCGTTTTAAAACCGTGATAAGTATAATAAAATTAAAAAGTTATTAAAATATTTTATTTTCTGCTTTAAGGGCTACCAAAAAGAGGACCTTCTTGTCTTAGTAGATTCTTCTATGATATAATCCTCCTGCGCGTCTACGTGTTATTTTACTTTAGGGGTTTTTGAAATATGAGGCGCAATATGCTCCAATAATATATCTATATCTCGAAATCATGTTTAAAAAAAACGAAAAATAAAAATTTTTCCATGTGGTCCACACTGGACTACTGGTATTGATATTTGGTTTAAAATAAAAGTAACAGCCGCCACGTATAATTTGTAAATATAATCTACTTTTCGATTATAACAGAATACATATATTTTATTGCATTTAAAATTTCGGAGAAAATTGTAATAAAAGGGAAATTTTTCAAATTGTGCTCTCTAGCGGTGACCACGAAACTAAAAATGACCTTACTGGACAATCATTTGATAGAAGAAGGAACGCTCTCTTCAACAAGTCCAAATTAGAGTTAGCAGCATTTTTTCAAGTCAAGGTTTATCCGCCCGTTTCACCTCTATTTGAAGAGCTAGAGCAAAAAATCCTTAACAAAAATTATTCAGAATTTTCTGACGAGTGGAATAAAATTATTTTTGATACACCTTTATTAGTAATTTTTTTGAGAAACTCATTTCTCAAATTTACTCTTTCGAATACGCCCCCTAGCGGCCGACCTACGAACTTAAAAATAATTTCCAGTGATTTTTCGTGACCACATTACTTAAGGAGATTTTTTCCCAAAGCTCTAGGACTATTAATTCCTGAGATATGGTACCTCTTCACCCTTAATGAAACACCCTCTATAGCTACCTACAGTAGGAATATTAGAAATTTCTGGCGGGCGGGCTATAGCCCCTCCCCAGCCCCCCTGACGCTACACCACTGCAAAAGGACGACAGATAACACATAAATCATAAACCTTAGTTAGTTCAGTTTTTAAATTTCACCTCAGTTGTTTATTGTTCATCTTTCAGGGAACAGATGAGGATCGACTTGAAGAAGCAATGGCTCAGACACTAGCCGCTGTTGTTGAAGAAATCCAGAAACATTTTTAAAAATTTGTAGCTATTGACATAACTTACTGAAAATTTACTATTATATAGTATATACCTACACAGGTATATAATTTGTAAATTAAAACTAATAAGTAGTGTACCCAGAGCTGAACCTTCTAAACCCTCCTAAACGCAGTGTATCCTATCTAAAGATCATAAATTCAGGAGGTTATTCTTATTTCAGACCGTTAGTCTTTGTTGAAAATTAAGGTAACTTTTTCCTTCATAAAAGCCCTCATGTTTAAAAGATTTAATAAAAAAAAATTATTTTTTATTTCCCAATCGCCACCAAATTTACGTGGGACGTATAGATAGGTGAAGGGTCATAAATAATAAATTGATGTATACCGTACTTTCACCGTTTTAGTATACATAGCCATGGCTGGGCGGCGCGCCGCCGTGTATTCGGCTAGGTTCGTCAGTCGTTGGCGGGGGACAAAACTCGACTGATAAGCGGTGCGGGACTACTGTGTACTCCCCCCGCCAACGACTGACAAACCTAGCTGGACGCACGGCGACGCGCGGCCTATTCACCTATGTCTACTAAAACGGTGAAAGTACGGTATATTGTGATATCAGATATCACTATTATTGTTCTATAAATAATGTAAATTAAAAGTTGATGTTGTTTTTTGGTGTAGGTATAATAGTTTTCCATTGCAAACAATAATAATTTATTGTCAGTTGACACTAGGCCTGAGACAAAATATCGATAAAATCGAAAGTATCGATACTATCGATTTTATCGATACTCGATATTCAATTTCGATAAATCGAAATATCGATCTTATCGATATTTTCGATCTTTTCGATCTTATCGATCTTATCGATCTTTTCGATTTTATCGATCTTTTCGATTTTATCGATCTTTTCGATCTTTTCGATCTTTTCGATTTTATCGATCTTTCGATTTTATCGATATTTTCGATTTTATCGATCTTTTCGATTTTATCGATCTTTTCGATTTTTTCGATATTTTCGATCTTTTCGATTTTATCGATCTTTTCGATTTTATCGATTTTATCGATATTTTTGATTTTATCGATCTTTCCAATTATATCTATCTTTTGAAATTGTTTGCGAAAATAAAGGAAATTGCTGCACCCATTGCGTCCAGACCGCGTCCGCAGCAAGCCGATCGGCCTTTTTTTGTTTAGCTTCTTAAATAAAATTGATTATATCGATTTTATCAATAAGATCAATTATATCGATAAGATCGATTTTATCGATAAGATCGATTTTATCAACATGATTGATTGTATCGATAAGATCGATTTTATCGATAAGATCGATTTTATCGATAAGATCGATTATATCGATAAGATCGATTATATCGATAAAATCGATTTTATCGCTAAGATCGATTTTATCGATAAGATCGATTATATCGATAAAATCGATTTTATCGATAAGATCGATTTTATCGATTTATCGATTTTATCGATACTTTTTCAGTATCGATTTCCGATACTGAAATTCGGAGATCGAACAGCCCTAGTTGACACTGTTGAATCTACGTGGTGTGCATTTCAAGTGGCTCACTCAAAATATCTGCAAGAAAAATATGATTGGAGGCTGGTTCCATATAGCTATGATATATGAAGATGGCCTTCTTTTGTCACCAAAAAAGTTGAGGTCCATGCGTACTTGGTGAAAAGGATGGGCGGAAAATCGATAAAATTCAGAATTATTTTAACCCGCTGTAACTTATTTATTTATTATTTCTGAAAATTCCATACCTACATTTTTTAACCAATCAGAGGCTCGTTTCTTGCATCGTTGTCATCATGGCAATTCCGGAAATATTCTCACTTGCTCTAGGCAGCAGAAATTTCTTGACAGATGGCATTATTATAATGTAACATTGCAACATATAGGTACTCAACAAAAATTTTGATAATAATTTCGTTTAATTTAAGTGCAGGTGTGGAATTTTCTTACCGAATCCGCCACGTTCTTGAATTAATATCCGGAAATTTTTCTGTAACACAATTTTTTTAAGAAAGACAGAAACATTTAGTAACAAGTGGGAATGTGACAGACAGACCATAAGGACATTTTGCATACCCAATAAAAACGTATAGAGAATCGGCCATAAGGAAAAGCTAACTAGTCTCTGTATAAACAAGGGTGTTACCTAAAACAGTGTCATCGTTCAGTATCTGACTAACGATAATATTACATAAAGTAAACTGAAATATACCGTACTTTCACCGTTTTAGTAGACATAGCCATGGCTGGGCGGCGCGCCGCCGTGTATTCGGCTAGGTTCGTCAGTCGTTGGCGGGGGGCGGGGCGTGTTTTTTGCTCGCAAAACTCGACTGATAAGCGGTGCGGGACTACTGTGTACTCCCCCCGCCAACGACCGACAAACCTAGCTGGACGCACGGCGACGCGCGGCCTACTCCCCTATGTCTACTAAAACGGTGAAAGTACGGTATAATATACACAGTGTGTTCACGGGTGGACTTAACCATACAGATTTGTAAAAAAAATTATTTTCAATTTTTCGACAAAAAATCATTCTTGACAAAAAAGTCTGCTTGTCCTTAAGGACGGAAATAAAACGTCATCACCTCGCGACGACCTTCATTTGACCGTGTTCCTAACTAGGATAAATGTTGCTAAAACAGAAATTGGGCACTGGAGTGCAAAAATTGCGCAAGTGTCTGTAAGATGGCGCTGGAGTTGGAGAGCGGCCATTGGTACAGAGCGAGAATAAAAAGTAATGTTTCGCCTTGCTAAAATAAGTTTCCGTTCCTTATAAGTTGTTTTGTTGCCCGGCAAGGTCGTTGGTCGGAACCAGGGGTCTAGGGGGAGGCAGGCGGACCGACCCCCTTTTTTATACAAATAACAGCACATCGCTTCCATCCTGGCGTATTTTGGGATTGAAACTGTGAATTGTTAAACACAAAATAATAATATGAATATTTACGCTCCTTTATTTTTCTATATTTTTTCATAGTTATTAAGAATATTGTTGAGTAAAATATTAAGTAAGAGGACTACCTACCGGCTGTCAAATCTACTGTCATGACATAATAATTCTCCCTCAAAACCGCATGAATGATCACAATACTTACCCTAACTGACATTTAGAATTTATGTCACTATAGTTTTATCTTTTATCATTCTATTAACTTTTCATTAAGTACTTAATATTGATAAACCGAAAGAAATTAAAATTCTGTTGTATTTGATCCAAAGTTGACGTAAAGTTGTGAATTTTGTTAGATACGTGAAATACTACTATTTGCTGATATCTTAATATATGTATTATTTTGGCATACATTTAGAGTAATGGAAAATGTAATGTAAATAAATTTATAGGTACCACCATAGAAGAATTTACGTAGTAGATTCTTCTATGGTACTACCTAAATGCTTGCCGGTACATCAACTTTGTGTCAAACAGAATTTTAAAGCGTTAATATAATTTTCTTTTGAAAAAGGCATATTCTTATCGATATTTTTTAGTAATAATAAAAAGTTAATAAAATTATAGAATGATACTCGTATATTATGTTGTATAGCTAGTGATATAAAATAGTTTTTACGAAGTAATGACTTTTTAAAATTTTAATACATTTTATAAATAGGAAATAGGCGCTTATGTAACATTAAAATAGAAACGACTTTTTCAAGTTAAACGTTTTGAAATTGTAACAAATAAGCCAATTTTTAGGGATTTTATTTTTTAAATATAATTTTTGACAGATAGCGAAAGTCACGTGACCACGTTTGAGTCGGTTATTTTTCCTCGTTTTTAATCGAAAGGTAACCCCAAAGTTAACTGCATATGTGTTCTATTATTATCCGTTAATAAAAATATGTTTAAATTAATAAAAAGATACATTTTGCACCATCTTCATTTTTTCCAAAAAGGTTTTTTGGTTATAACTTCTGTTTGACGTTCGATTGTTTTTTTCCAAACGACATTACATTGTTTGGAAAAAACTGCAACAAACTGGTTTTTAAATCATTAATTTGTCTCAAAAAATACGGAATGGTTAAAGTGAATGTTCTTATCACCTTCAGGCGGACACCCTGTACCTAATAAAAATATTATTAAACAAATAATAGTACTTTTTG
Source organism: Pseudeuparius sepicola (assembly GCA_963920635.1). NCBI lineage: Eukaryota > Metazoa > Arthropoda > Insecta > Coleoptera > Anthribidae > Pseudeuparius > Pseudeuparius sepicola. The sequence goes on from OY987299.1 coordinate 29,941,547, forward strand.
AAATTGAGCCCATGTGTTGACAGGTGGCCGTGATTACAGCCCAAAAGTAAAGTTACACACATTGTTTAATGTGCTTTTTGAACCTAACAACAAAAAGTTTATCAAAATCGGTAAACAAATAAAGATATTTTACCAGGGTGGTAACTCCTTAACGGAGGTCACACTGTAGATGTTTAACATATAGGTACAGAAGATATTCTTTCGCATCAATATATCGTTTTCATTTTTTATTTTCGAGATATGTATTTATCTTAATTATTGCGTTACCTAAAATGTGTGTTTGAATGTAGTGTTAATGCAAACGAAGAAACACCTTATGTACACCTAAAAGACCATGTTTCATTTCATTGAAAAAACTAAACATAATTTTGTAGAACTTTTACGCCAGCAATACTATACCTACAGAAAACTTGCCGAATAACATTCTTTAACTAAAGATATGCCTTTAACAGTAAAAAATTAAAAGTAAAAAAATATTTTTAAAAAAAGCTTTTATTTAAATGCGCTAAAAAGAATAAAATAATCTTTTCTTTTAAAACTTTTACTATCAACTTATAACGTCATTCCACAATTTATATGATATAAAAGCTTGTCGCGAGATTTAAGTAGTGGTATTTACTTAGTTTGAAAACTTAAATCTCGCGACAAGCTTTTATATCATATAAATTGTGGAATGACGTTATAAGTTGATAGTAAAAGTTTTAAAAGAAAAGATTATTTTATTCTTTTTAGCGCATTTAAATAAAAGCTTTTTTTAAAAATATTTTTTTACTTTTAATTTATTTTGTAATTTTTAGTTTGGCCAGGTGTCTGAGTCTATTCATCTCAGTTAACGCATCATTGTTGCAAGGTCGTTTGCCGGTTAGTTTAGAACAGTCTAGCTCTTCAATGAGGAGACCTTCTAATGACCATCTTGGGTGTTCCGCCATGTTGGATTTAGAATGACGTCACACATATAATCATGCATTGTCATCCAAATTAAACGTGTGTACAAAATTTCAGCTCGATCGGTTGAAATTTAACTAGTCCGCCATCTTGAGTGTTCCGCCATGTTGGATTTAGAATGACGTCACACATATAATCATGCATTGTCATCCAAATTAAACGTGTGTACAAAATTTCAGCTCGATCGGTTGAAATTTAACTAGTCCGCCATCTTGAGTGTTCCGCCATGTTGGATTTAGAATGACGTCACACATATAATCATGCATTGTCATCCAAATTAAACGTGTGTACAAAATTTCAGCTCGATCGGTTGAAATTTAACTAGTCCGCCATCTTGGGTGATCCGCCATGTTGGATTTAGAATGACGTCACACATATAATCATGCATTGTCATCCAAATTAAACGTGTGTACAAAATTTCAGCTCGATCGGTTGAAGATATCTGCTTCAAAATTGAGTTGCAAGATTCCACCCGAACAAATTACATACATACATACATACATACATACATTGCAAGTTAAATAAAAGCTTTTAAAAACACAGTTGACATTCAAGTGACCTTGAAAACGTCGTCTGCCTACAAGTGAAAACGTGCGTCTTACATTGCACCTCATATGCTTCAACTTTTATGTGATTTTTTGCGATTTTCGTTTTTGAGATATTTATAATAGCTGCATTTATTAAAATGGAACACCCGGTATAGATAATTTTCGACATACCTATACATATAGAGACATAGACATATGAATCCTCCCCTAATGTCAGTTTATATGCTAACGATTGTATTTTCCTCACGAAAAAAAATACATAACGGCGACATACGTATAAATAATACAAAGTCAACTAAAGCAGTTTTTAGTGCCGCCGTGTACCTTTCAAGCTAAAAATCAATGAACCATTGCTAAAAAGAGAGGGGTTAAAATCACAAATCGGAGTCTTTGAGCTACGGGGGTCTCCCGAATATACCTTTTGAAGTTTTATATTATTTTAATATTAAAAATTCGCAATTCATAGTATATAATAATATGGAAGTAATACAAAAACATAAAAAAGTAATCAGAAAGCTTAGTTGATTAAATATTATATCGCCAAAACGTAAAATTGATCATATGAACATAATATATGTAATTATTAAACTGGACCTGTAACAACAGCGTCAACCGTTCATCGATCGTCTGTTTTTCGCGACATCTGATAAACAAAAGCTACACTTTTGGTATTCCCGCTGCATAATTTAAGGGTATTTTGCCTATGTTTTTTATTTACAACAAGACTGGATAATTACAATGTTTATTACCGGGTTTTCGTTCCGAGCATATTCCGAAACCTCTGCCCATCTTAACGAAGGTAAAATTCCGGCTCAAGAGACAAAATAGACGAATTTATGCCGGCATAAAGTTTGAAATTCAAAAAAAATTCTCGCCCATAGCTTTTAAACTAGTGTCATTAGTATCTATGGATATTTAAAAAATACCCGTGTTTTTTGTAATCCTTTGAAATTCGCTACTTTTTCCAGCTAGTTGGAAATAAAAATACATTGATACAGGCAACCAAACATACAATGGCGAGGCCCCCCTTAAAATAAGATTGGCTGGAAAAAGTTAAGTTATATATACTGGATCAGAAAATTAAAGAAACGTTAATTAGCGTAAGAGTAAACTACCCCTATTTGTAGAGATAATGAAAAAAGTTATAAAGAAAATTTGTCCATCGTGGTAAGTTACTTAGGTGTACAAAATTTCAAAGTGTTAAAAAAAACTGCGCACGATGACAAAATTTAACGATTCTATGCCTACTTTGTATTTTGGAAAATATTGGAGAAAACTCAAAGCAGGTCCAGGATTGTTAAAAAATTTTTCGTCATACAGAGTTACCTATTCTGAGTAACTTTTATTTATACAGTTTTGTCGTACTACCTACAAAAAAATCATTTAATCGAAAAAAAACACAAGTACCGACCTCGGAGCTTGAGTAGTGCCCAGTTGCTACTGTGCTGAAACCACGGCAGGCTTACAAGCGCCTACACACAATACTCCATTTATTAAAGCCTGTTTTACAAATAACAATTTTCGCCCAACAAATCCCCCAATAAATCTTACAATTTATTTTTCAGAGAACTTTATTTGAAATAAATGATTGCTTTTTGATAGGGTAACTTTGTGTAACATTTGAGATCAATGGCCTACTTTCAGAGATATTTTTGAAAAACCCGAAAACGGCCGAAACTTCTTCGGTTTGTAACTTTTTTGTTTCAAATGTTACCGAAATTTTTTTCACAATGACATTTGTGGGCAAAACTAATTGCTTAAGTCTACTTTATCAGAAAACAATGCCATGGTTTAATGGGTGCTCTCTTAGTAGGTACCTACCCATCGAAAAAATGTGTCCGTTTTATTGTAGCGAGCCGTGGCCTCGAATCCTGTACCTTCATATTTTTAGGTATTTTTCCCAACATACTACATTGGAAATCTTGGAAATTTCTTGCGAGGTATCGGTATCTTGCACATTTTTCATATTTTTAAAATTTTCTAGTAGGCATGACAGCTATAAATAAAAAAAAAATAAGTGTTAAGAGAGCACACAACAAACCACGATATTTTTCCTAATTCTGATAAACTAGGTTTAAAGCAATCAGTTTTGCCCACAAATTTCATTAAGAATTTTTTTCGGTAACTGTTGAAACAAAAAAGTTACATGCCAAAGAAGTTTCGGCGATTTTCGGGATTTTGAAAAATATCTCGGAAAGTAGGCCATGGATCTCAAGTGTGTTTGTACGAAAAGTTAGCTCATCAAAAATTCAATTCTTTCTTTCAAATAAAGTTGTCAGAAAAATGCATATTTGTCAACATTTTCTCTTAAATAGACAGCCTGTACTTTTGTCCTTAGGTTTTCGAGAACACCCTGTATATCAATTCTGTAGCTAGATTCGGTTTCCCAAAAAAAACTGCATCGTCCTGGTTTTTAAGCTGGTCTTTTTATTTCTAAAAATAAGGGATATAATCGGACTTTATTTGAGACACCCCATATAATACCAATACCCTGACAAAGGTTCTCTTTTTGCAATGCGAAAAACAAAATTCTATTATCCTTAGAAAAATAGTTATTTGTGTAACTAGTGCAAAAAGTGCATATTTGTTGCACGAGGATGAAGAAAATATGCTGAATGCAACATATATATGCTTTTTGCACACGTTGCACACAACAGTTTTTCTACGATCGAATTTAATTTTTTTATTTCAAATTTTATTGATGAGTATTTTACAATACAAGAAATATTACTGATTCTTAGAATAGTTCTAACTATCATGAACAGTTTAAACTTACCTTGTTTTTTATAAAATTAGTTCTTTACTTTTTTTGAGTTAATTTCAATTTTGCAATTTACTATGGTAACTGATAAACAAACTTAATTTCCAGTAATTTTTTGAATGTTGCTTCAAAGTCTAGTTTGGTTGTTTTCTTCATTGCCTGTGAAGGTCTCAGGTTCTTTACTTAAAACTCTTTTTCGAATTATTGTGAAGTTTCCGGTACTGCGGTACTTGGTTCACCCTCCAGAATTTGAGTAGCTATTTCAGTTTTTTTAGAAATTGACTCCTTAATGTAGCCCTCAGCTCCAGTTGAAGATCCAAAGCGTTCTAATGTTTAACAGGTCTTCCCCAGATTCCACAAGCATTGTTGCAGAAGATCTGCCAAAACAGTGTCCTGTATTGTACTGGGTTTTCAATCTTGAAGTATTTTGCAATATCACTTGGAATTTTACTAAAAGTATTGACACCAACAGGTTGAACGGATTATTTTCCGTTATAATATCTTATAAAAAATCTAGTGTGAGTGATAGACTGTGGATAAAGGGATGCATATTTGCGATACATTTCAACAAAATTAAAACTTCTAATTTTACCGCTTATTACAAATAATGATCGAGGTTTGTTTGTCTTGCTATCGGAAATTTTCACAGTTATGATATAATCCATGTCGTTAATATCATTTAATGGTAATTTCTGTAACTCATCTCTGCGGCATGCTCCTGCAATGCCAAATACTGTAACCTGTAACTATCTATATTATACAATACACAAGTATGTAGGAAGTAGGAATAAAGTTAAAAATCGGCCAAGTGCGTGTCGCACTCGCACACGAAGGGTTCCGTACCACCGTACAATATTTAACATACCTATTTTTAAAAAATACTTTAGTAAAAAATAAAAAAATAAATAAAAAAGTTTGCCCCAGAGCATGGTTTCGAACCCCCGACCTATGGGTTATGAGCCCAGCACGCTTCCACTGCGCCACTCCACTCTTTCAGAAATGGCTCCCGGAATTAATATCGAAACATGAAATATCGAAAAAAATATATCGACATCCATATTATCGAAATATATAATACCGAATGGAAAAAATATCGAAAGGAAAAATTAACGAAAGAAAAAATATCGAAAGGAAAAATTATCGCAAGAAAAAATATCGAAAGAAAAAATATCGAAAGAAAAAGTATCGAAAAAAAATTAATACTAATTGCATAAACAATTCTTTTGTATTGTTATCTTGTTGCATTTTTCAATTTTCTGTTGTAACTATTAATTTATAAAATATCAATCCATAAAGAACAGCCCAGACTGTCCAAACTGATGTTACTTTCTTCTAGTGTACCGAAAATGACACACCTTAGGAGCCGGGTTATTATTGGTTGAACGGGTCGCGGAATTTTGTTCGAAAACATCTGTCCGAAAAACTGTTCAAAAAACATCTGTTCGAAAAATATTTGTTCGAGAAAACATTTGTTCGAAATAACATTTGTTTAATTTAATAAGAAATACTTCCTTATCTTATGCCAACTAGGAAAACAGACAAACATCTCGCAAAAGAGTAAGATAATACTATAATAATAATAATTGTCACCCTCATAATACTCCAATAATGTTACATATCTTTGAAAAGTTCTTCTTCTTTGGAATCCGTCAGAGTAGGTTTGGCCCCGCAAGTGAGAGTATGAGGGTCACAGTTTTTGACACACAAAATATACAGGGTGCGTCTAAAAAGACATTTTTTAGACACTCTGTATATTTGGACCGCAAGTTAGTCACAGTTTTTTGAGACACCCTGTATATTTTTCCGTCAGAGTAGGTTTGGCCCCGCAAGTGAGAGTCACAGTTTTTGACACACAAAATATACATTGTGCGTCTAAAAAGACATTTTTTATATTTGGACCGCAAGTTAGTCACAGTTTTTTGAGACACCCTGTATATTTTGCGCAAAATATACAGGGTGTCTCAAAAAACTGTGACTAACTTCGGTCCAAATATACAGGGTGTCTAAAAAAATGTCTTTTATACGCACCCTGTATATTTTGTGTGTCAAAAACTGTGACTCTCACTTGCGGGGCCAAACCTACTCTGACGGATTCCAAAGAAGCTACAAATCGAGAAGCCACTTATTCAAGCAATGTTGCAGTACATATTGTGCTGCCAGACCGCGTTCTTACGGCCAGGCTTTCACATTGTCGGAAAGGGTCCCAACTTTTCAAAGATATGTAACATTATTGGAGTATTGCGAAGGTGACAATTATTATTATTATTATTATAGTATTATCTTACTCTTTTGCGAGATGTTTGTCTGTTTTCCTAGTTGGCATAAGATAAGGAAGTATTTCTTTTATTTCGAACAAATGGTTTTTTTCGAACAAATGGTTTTTCGAACAAATGTTTTCTCGAACAAATATTTTTCGAACAGATGTTTTTCGAACAGTTTCTCAGTTTCCTTTCTTCATTTCCCTGAAATCTTAAAATAGCCCATTTTGTTTTCTAAAGCGTGAATATACTTGCAAACTACTATCTATAATTATTACTATAATTTGGCATTTGTCTTCGATGGCAACCTATGACCCAAGGAGTAATCCCTCACAAAAAAGGCTCAGTTCTGAACGAACGGTTGGAGCAAACATATTAACATGTATACTTCATTGGAATCAGAAAAATGCGTAGAATTCAATACTCCAAAAATATACAAGGTGTTTCATTTAAAAAACAGAAGTTATGCCTGCCACGGCTTTCTGGAACACACTGTAGAGTCACAAACAACTTTGTATTAATATCTAAAACTTTTGTAAAAAAAGTTTTCTTCTAACCTCAAAAATTAATTCATCAATTTATAGTGAGCCACCCTGTACATTGAAACTGCGTATATCAGAATCGTATCTTTCGATATTTTTTCCATTCGATATTTTTCCTTTCGATATTTTTTCTTTCGATATTTTTTCTTACGATATTTTTTCTTTCGATATTTTTTCTTTCGATAATTTTTCTTTTCGATATTTTTTCTATCGATATATTTTTTTCGATATTAATTCTGGGAGCCTTCAGAAATGTTTGATACTAGTTAGTTAGCCGTGTGTCATCATTGTTAACGAAAATTGAAAATATTACATTAACTTTATTTTATTTTTTTTATTTGTTGTTATAGCGGCCATATGGGTAAACACTTTGTGAAAATTTCTAGTGTGTATCTATTACGATTCAAAAGATACAACCCTATAAGATGTAGTTGATCTCTCGTGGCGTTTTCTAAAATATTCTACGAGATTTTACATGGTGGCCGCCACGTTGTCCAGATTTAACCCCCTTGGATTTTTTCTTGTGGGGGCATTTAAAAAATAAAGTCCGTAGCTGAAAAAGTCACCCATGGAATAACAGATGGGCCTCTGAGCCCCGAAAGTCTCAAATCGCTACGAAATTTTAAAATCCTCCGTACCAAAACAAATCCAAACGTCAGCCGATGTTTCCGAATATCACGCGTGCGGCTCCGCCACGATGTATACAGTACGATATCGGGGACCTCGCCAAATCGCGAAAAAAAGCGGTCCAAAAGGAAAAAAAAAAACGGGGAAAAAATTCCGGGGGCCGAACGGCTCTCCCGATTTGGACGCCCTTCAATACGGTTGTTGCCCATGCGCTCGGGCCGCCGTACGCCAAATTTGAGCTCGAAATATCGAAAACTGCGTCTTGTTAGACGAGAGCATAGGTACACGAGTAAAGACCAAAACAAGCACCTATATGGTCCGGCAGGGCCGGTAGGCGCTTGTTAACAAGAAATAAATAAAAAAATCAAAGTATCTAACGCTTTCAAATTTTGTACACATAAATAACTTACCACTCCACGCTGAACATACTTTTTGGTCAGTTCACGGACAGTGGAAGGTATGTACTTGATAGCTGTTGCTGTTGATTCTTGCGTGTCGACTTCATGGCAAGCTCGGCATCGGGGCTCTCGATCTCTCGATGGCTTTTCGGGCAGGGCTTAGTCCTACAACTGGTAGATCTACGATTCCTATATACAGTGTGTCCCAAAAAGTTGGAAACATATGGAAAACTTTTTTTATTTTTTATTTGTCAGAAAATTTTATTCTTTATAAAAGTTGGTGCTTGCCCTTCATTGAAAAATGACCCCAACAACAGCTATGCAGAATAGATGTTTAAGCTGTCAATGTCATTTTTTTGAAATTCCCTCAAGAGTTAACTACCTTAATAAAAGTGGGATAAATTTTCCAATATTAACTAAGACTTAAGGACTGTTGAAAAGGGCTAGAAGAGCAAAGTCAGTGACTTGTTTCAGTGGCGCCAGAACAATTTTGAATTAAATATTGTGGTATTAATAAAAAAAAATAGTTTTGTCAAACATAAAATTTGGTTAAGTGCGTGGGCAACACCCTACAACAAATTATTTGTTTTTTTAATGATAATGTGGGAATATTTGAAAACTATTGAAAGCAACAGGGATTTAAACATTATTCTGAGTTAAAAAACGATGTGACTAAACACTAAAAAAAAACAAAAATTCTGCGTCGTCTCGTTTTTGAAAAAACATCAAAAATAAAACTAAAAATAAAATTTGAGCTATCCGTTTCAAATTTCATATTTACACATAATTATTAATTTCAGACAACTTTCCTTTATAACTTTTTTTCGTATCTTTAAAAATTAAGGTAGTTTACTCTTGAGGAAATTTCAAAAAAATGACATTGACAGCTAAAACATCTATTCTGCATAACTTTTGTTGGGGTCATTTTTCAAACAAGGGCAAGCACCAACTTTCATCAAGAATAATATTTTCTGACAAATAAAAAAGTTTTCCATATGTTTCCAACTTTTTGGGACACACTGTATACAGGTGGAAGTCACACTTTTTACAAGTTTTTATTTAACTTGTTCTGTTAGTGTGTGTGTTTGTGTGTGTGTATAGTATACGCATACCTGAAATCTTGCAACTTAATTTTATACCATTTCCACCCAACCAATTGAGCTGAAATTTTACACACAGTTTTGGTTCTGGTGACAATGCAATCTAATATACTACTCAGTATTGTGATTTTTTAAATGGCCGCCACTCCAAGATGGCACAACCTCCCCGACATGGGTCTCAAATGAAAGGATTTGACGAGTAGAAAACGATAAGGTGAGTGACGTTACACGAAATCCAAGATGGCGGCCTCCCCAAGATGGCAGATTGACTATTTCTATACAACCTCCTCGACATGGGTATCAAATGAAAGGGTTTAATGGGTGGAAAACGATAAGTTAAATGGCATCATACTAAATCCAATATGGCGGCCTATTTCTTCACAACACAAAAACAACCTTTTTATTTAAGCCATATACTAAAACAAAACGAATGAACTAAGTTCAGGTGTTCGTTAAGATAATTCAATGCCAAAGCTTGTCTCGCGAAATGTTAATAAAAAAATAGGTACCAATTAATTTTATTGGACAGTTATTCGTTGATACGCAAGTATACCTACTTGCCGAAGTATGTATTTTCTTTACAGGCGACAAGCTTTTTGATATCTACAAAACCTTGTCGTAATTGTATTGTAATTGTTTACCTCAGTCTCATCCGACATTACAAACCTTCCCTGAAGACTCACCGTTAACGATCTATCAATCGGTCACAAAATAAACACTGAAGGTTCTGATATACATAGTACATAGCATGGTTAAATAAAATGTGGCGATTGAAGAAAAAACACCTTTTCTATTAACGTTTGTAGGCAGTTTGTACAGAGTGAAGCAATTAAGTGTGTTCTTATTTTAATGTCGGATGAGACTGAGGTATAATTATTCAGCTCAAACTTCCTTACAGGAAAGTCAGTTGATCTTATAATTATTGCATAATAAAACGTATTGTCTTCCTATTTATAAAAATATATATGTTGTATGTACAGTGTGTGTCCCTGGATAGATGTAATAATAAGAGGTGTAATGGACCAAAAATTTGGAATATAGGTAGTAGCATTGAATAAGGAATTCGTACCTTAATCAATGGTAGTAGGTATTTGGGGATTGAATCCTCCTCGGTGTTCTACAAGATGTTTTATAAGCAAAATTTTATATTCCTGAAATTTGGCACTGAGGTATAAAATTGCATCCTAAACAACTTTTTTTAGTGGTATTTTCTCACAGGGACGGATGGGGTAGGGTCAACCGGCCCGGGAAGTTTATTCGTTCCGGCCCAATAAGATATGTTGCAAAAAAGGAGGTTTATTTTTATTTGGATAGTTTTTTTAAAACCTCTTCCATAATCTTGAAATACATATTATTATAATAAAAATAAATTCTTCACCAAAAACTAAAAAACACCAAAAATTAATACAGCCGTATTCTCTATAATACAAAAATAACATAAAAATGACAAACTAGACTAGATCTATTATTTGATTTAATAAGTTAATGCTTTTTACCACATTTTTATTAACTCGCTTTCTTTTCCTCCTGTTCGTCTGTTCGTCAAATTTTGCAATCAATTATAAACTAATTTTCCGATGAGTTAGAGACTTGAAACTTTACACATAACTCAGACCAGGATAACAATGCATAATTAATGGTTATATACTACATATTATTAATATGTTATTTGTTACTATAAAATGAATGAATACCTAATAAATAAAGATATTTGACTAATGGAAATTTATCAACAGATAAGCACATGCATTGGTAAGTAGGTAAGAAGGATATGGAATTAATTAATAAACCTGAAATTTGCCACATGTCTCTGTTGTAATCATCAAGATGTTTAAAATCGATTGCAAAATTTCAAACAAGACTAAAAAGCAGGCAAACGCAAACTTGATCAGAATAAAATTCGAAAAAAGTCTGAACTTTCAGAAGCGGTAGAGGAAAACATCCTGTATTATTTTTTCTTGCAGTCTCGTCCATCAATACTTTGGGTGGTCCTGTTAATTCTTCAATTGTTTTAAAATCATTCCATGGCACGCTTGACTCTCCAGGGGCCCTCGAAATCACTACTTTGCGCAACTTTAAGGCGCTGTAAAACCGAGCTCCCTGGGCTCCCTGTATATTTTTAGTTCAAATTTTGAACTTAAGGGTTTTAGAGGATCCTAGTTAACGCTGTATGGTCAGATTTTAAATAAAAAATGCCTAAATAGATTTTGTGAAAATCGGGTTTTAAAAAAAATCTTAGCCGGCCCTGGAATTGAAATTTGACAAATGTGTTCACGTAGAAAGTTGCGCATTTTGAAGACCTTTGTATCAAAAAATTTTTTTTGAAAATATCCCAACAAATCAATTTTTTTATTGATTTGTGTCCACTTAAAAGTGAACACCCTGTATAGCAAGTTAATATTAACATTGCCCCAGATAAACCCACACTTTATCTGGGACATCCAGTTCTGAGCTAAAGTTTCAAAAGTCTCTAGCTAAAATTCATGTCACGATGCCATTTTTTAAAAAGTGCCTCTGATTTCCTTAAAATAGACCGAGCCGAGTTTGGATCACCCTGTATGAGCACGAAGGCGCGGGGCAGGTCAAAAGTGCACCGCAGTTTTCGCACGCGCCTGGCTAGAGCCGGCCCTGCCCGAGCCCGTTTCATCAAACATCAAGGTTATTTATTATTGTATTCATAAGATTCATAATCTTGCACACAAAATATATAGGCACAGCCACAGAATTTTAGTTATTCTGTGGCACAGCTTACCCTAACCACAGAATATCTAAACAGAATTGTAGCGTCCGTATACGCGCATACGGCGACCCGTTAAGGACAGAGTTAGTATCGCCATCTATGTGCTTCCTTAAGTACTGTGTAGATCATAGTCACCCAAGCAAGTAATTGGCACACATATTCGTGAGTATCGGCTTGGTCGACCCGCGGCGCGCCCCACTTTGCAGTCCATCGGGCGGACGATGGCTCGGCTTATATCGGTCGGCGACGTAGAGGTTCGTGTGGGACGCACGCGCTTCTCCCTCCGGTGTGCTACCGCCTGCTCGTAGTCAGAGCCGGTGTATTACCTACACTTGTATTGGAAGTTTTGTTCCTGGTTCCTGTGTTTCAAAAACGAATTGTTCTGTTTTGGCGTTAAGTTGTTGTTTTGTTGTGGATTTGTTAAGTACTGTTAAATTGTTGTTGTGGCTGTTATTATTTGCTGTTAAGTTATGTTTTGTGCTTTTGTTCTTTTGCCGATCAGCAATGGCCGCAAAGCGGTGCAGTTTTAAAAACTGCACCAGTTCTGGACTGGTCGAAGGAGTAGGACGAACATATTTTTCGACTTTCCCAAAAATGACTTTATCCGTGCAATATGGGTACAGAATTCTGGAAATTTGGACCTAATTAATTTACCCTATTCGGCCCTAAAAAACAAAGTTTTGTGTTCGCGCCAGTTTAAAAACCCTTCGTTTTTGATTCCCGACAAAAAAAAACTATATATAACATTATTCGACTTTATTATTGTTTGTCTATCATCAAAACGTGGTATTTTTTAGTTATGGACCGTTTTTAGGTCGTAATCTGCTAGTTTCAAGAAAAAGTCAACTTACAAGGTGCAATTTTTATATTTTTTCAAAAGATCAAAAATTTATCATTGTCAGAATTTTTGGCTGAAAATTTGTACATAGGGGTAAAATAAAATTCCAAGCAACTTTTTCAAATAACATTTTTCGATTTTGGCTATTTATTTAATTAAATGTCATTTTTGACAGATATGTCAAATTACGTCACGACGTTTAATTATCTCATTTCGAATATTTTTGCAAGCAGAGATGATCTCCCCAGAGCAGTTTCATCTTAGCCCAAAAATAAAAAAATTCCCATATGGTTCCAACTTTCTGTGGCACTGTATAACATTACCGATTTATCTCTTACCGCTTTCGAAATGTTCGCCTCTGTTTTCCTGGTTGGTGTAGAAAAAGGAAGCGTATCTTCTAATTGTATGAAACAAATTTTCGGTCCATGACCTACTTATAGCTGTGGTCACAGAATAATATTTTGTGCTGTACGGTTAGTGTTATGTATTAAAAAGCAAAAATGAAGTCATGGACTACTTTCAGGTAGTTGTAATATACGCTCCCTTATTCTATTCAAATCAGAAAACCTGGGCGAATATCTCAAAAACGGCAAGAGATGTCCCTATAATTTTGTAGAAAAATAACAATTTCCTAAAATATTTTTTTACTTCCCGTTAAACCGGGAATGATGTATAAATTACAAACGAGCAGATTTTAATATATTTTGTCCGTAATATTAAAAATGGAAACAAACAGTATTTTTTATTTTTCGAAAAAATTGTTTTTTCGAGGACACCCAGTATGTCAATTGTGACGCTAGATTCAGATTACCCGGAAAAACTCACCCGGGTTTTAGCAGACCCTTTTTCTTTTGACTAAGGAAATAATCGGACTTTTTAAAACACTTTTCTTGAGAAACCCTGTATACATGGGTGTCCAACTTTAAAACTGTACAAAGCCGTAAAATCTTCATTTTTGGAGATATTCGCCTAAACTTTTTTTGTTTGAAAGGCCTTCAAAAACCGCGTCTTTTGACCTTCCTTCCATTTTCAAAATGCAAATCCAGGGCCGGCTGCGATTTTTTTTATACGCCCGATTATCAAGAAAACCATTTAGCGATTTTTTTTATTTAAAATCTGACCCCATAGCGTTAATCACAACACCCTAAAACCCCCATATACCAAATTCGAACAAAAAATGTACAGGGAGTTCCATTCTGTAGGGTGTCAAAGTTCAGCAAAATAGGAATTTTAGACATCTGGCGAGTCAAGTGTGCCATGGAATCCCTTCAGAACAGTCCTATGGGTAACAGGACCGCTTAAAATGTTGATGTGAAAAGATTTACTACAAAAATTAACAGGGTATTTTTCTCTAAGCCATCTCAAAATTCTGAAATTTTATCTTATACGGATCAAGAGTAGGTACTCTGGAATCATTGAAAAAATATTGATAAACACAAAAGTAACAGATAAAAACAATTTAAATTATTGTACCTTTCTCAACAAAGTCACTTCCTAAGATGATACATTTTCTGTGTGTTTCCTGTTGTGGCACACCATAGGCACCTTAACTGATATGGACTTACTGACTGACAGGCTTCTGTATTTTTTAGATTTAGTTCGTTTATAGTGTGTGGAGCGGCTTTGATGTGTCTACTTGATTTTTGACCCGTATAAAATCTCAAAAATTTAGTAATTTGAGGTGGCACAGATAAGAATACTCTATATATTTTGTATTGGACTTTTGCACACCAACAGCTTGAGTGGTTCTATTGACCATTCAACTGTTTTGAGGGGATTCCATGGCACACTGGATTTGGAAGATAGATGCCTTTAAAATTCCTATTTTGCTCAACTTGGACACCCTGCAGAATGGAACTCCCTGTATATTTTTTTATTCAAATTTAGTATATACAGGTTTTGGCGTGTTCTGATTAACGCTGTGGGGTCAGATTTTAAATAAAAAAAAACGCTAAAGAGTTTTCGTGAAAATCGGGGGTATAAAAAAATCGGAGTCGGCCCTGGATTTGCATTTTGAAAATAGCAGGAACGTCAAAAGAAGCGGTTTTTGAAGGCCTTTCAAACAAAAAAAGTTTAGGTTTTTGTCTCCAAAAATGAAGATTTTAATGATTTCTACAGTTATAAAGTTGGACACCCTGTATACATCAAAATTATTGCTTATAAAAACTAAGATTTTCTAAAATTCTGGGCGGTTCCAAGGAAGTTTTTAGAATTTATGTACAGGGTTAGTAATAATTGTTTTCAAACAAATAAAAATTGGAGTATAGGAGTGGCAATTAGGCCAGGGTAGATAATTTTTGAGAACAAAAAAATCTAGAACAGCATGACACCCATTGGAAAAGGAAGAAAATATAGCAAAAATAACAGAAAAAATAATTTAAGGGCGATTTAAGCTACGGGTGTTGTAGGGGGTGATCTTTTAGGGGTGGAAAACGGTTTATCACGATATCCGGCAAAACTGCAACTCCTATCAAAAAAGTTAAATGGCAAAGTTGTAGGTAATAAAAAGATCTACAACTTTTGTATTTACACTTTTTTCACATAACCTGAAAATATCCACGAAAAATCAAAATAACCGATTTTTTGGTTTTTAATTTTTATCTCACAAAAAAAATTCTACGAAATTTGGTGGAAACTTACCTTCTTATGTCTCGAACACGCTGTAATTTTTTCGAATCAAAATATTTATTTTTACCCATTTTTTTGATTTTAAACCGAAAAAGTAACCTCATTTTCAATCGAAAATACCCACGTCAAAAAAGCTGCTTTTTAAAAAAAGTCGGTTCGCTTTTTGTTCGTTGAAACCTCTACTTTCTGATGGTGTAAAAAATATACATCACTTTGAAAATTTTCTCAGAAAATGCAAAAAACGAAAAACTCGATATCGAAAAATTGGTTTTTAATCATTTTTTAAAATTTTGGACTATTTATTGAAATTTACACTTTAATTACTTGAAAATTTTAAGATTGCATTTTGAACAGTATGGGAATCTAGCAAACGGTGAGAGATAGAACAACAACAAACAACAAATGCGGAAAAAGTTGCGCAATTTTGAGGTCAGTAAAATGGTACAAACAGATTTCTAATATATTTTTTCGTTTTTGAGTTATTTCGACAAAAGTGAAATTTTGCATTTTTGATTTTATTTTTTTCTGAAGTTGTTATCAACATTTAAATACAGGGAAACAATGAGTAGAAAAAAAAGGAATTTTCAGTATAATTGTCTCAAAACGTTTTAAAAATATTGTCCATACATCATGGTATTTGGAATGAAAGTGCTTTCAAAATCTGCAAAAAAATCCAGGTCCGTATTTAAAAAAATTAAGTTGAAAATGGTTTCTCAAAAAACGAAATGTTGTAGAACAAATCTAAAAACGCCATCTTAAAGCCCGTTAAAAAGTGCCATAAGAAAGTGTTTTTCTTTTTTCCTATCTGTGATAACAACTTCAGAAAAAAAATAAAATCCAAAATGCAAATTTTCACTTTTTTCAAAATAACTCAAAAACGAAAAAAGATATTAGAAATCTGTTTGTACCATTTTAGCTTGTAGCAGTCTCCGTATATTCAATAACGTATTGCTATCCTAAATTTTGTTCCTAAACCTATTTTTTTAATACTTTTTAAATAACTTTGAAATATATTTTTTAATATATCAGCAAAAAGTCGCTTCGTTCTCAAAAAAGAAATTTTTTGAGGGTAGAACTAGATCAGACACCATAGGTGTTGTTAAGTACATCACTGTGCATACGAAATGGCGATTTACGACATTTTTTTGTGGTCGAGACCTTTTTTATTTAGAAAAAACTGTCGAAATTGGCATTTTACGGAAATTGTGTTTTTTTACATTTCCATCGTCATATCTTTGAGAGTAGTAGAACTATCGACTCGAATTTTCTTTAAAATTGAAGCTAACATATGAGCGCTTACAACGAATGCCATAGTTGTTGTCCAATATTGTTTATTAACCACTTTAAATAGCAACAAAATTGCAAGGTTATAAAAAATGTAATGAAATTTTCACTAAGCGAGAAACTTTTTTATTTGTGGAAATTTTTATACACATGCTGCGAGGGAAATGTGCTCAAAACAAGAAGGAAGTTTTTGGTAAAAAAAATTACCTATAGCGCCTATAGTTTTTGGACTGTGCATTTTTTTGTGGCGCGCGCTACTCACGTGGAACGCAAAATTAATAATCCCTTGCGTGATAATATCCACGCGTGGCAGGCATGTCTCAACAATTGATGCGTAGTTTACATGCGCAAGTGAAACTATCACAAATATGAATATCTTAGAGTATTTCCTAGAAGTTTGCCAATGTAAACCCTCTCAGGAAGAACTCTGGGAGCGTTTACATGAACTCACAAGTCGTACTGAGAGTACTTCCAAATAGTTTATGTAAACGCTCCCACAGACGTACCTACCTACTCTTTTATGGCAGAGAGTTCTCACTGAGAGGGTTTACATTGGCAAACTATTAGCACAGACCTATGTGCTATTAGGAATTACTCTAAGATATTTATATTTGTGATAGTTTCACTTGCGCATGCAAACTACGCATTAGTTGTTGAGACATGCCCGCCACGCGTGGATATTCTCAGGCAAGGGATTAATTTTGCGTTCCACGTGAGTAGCTCGCGCCACAAAAAAAAATTCACAGTTCAAAAACTATAGGCGCTATAGGTAATTTTTTTTTGCCAAAAACTTTTTTCGTGTTTTGGGCACATTTCCCTCGCAGCATGTATATAAAAATTTCCACAAATAAAAAAGTTTCTCGCTTAGTGAAAATTTCATTACACTTTTTATAACGTTGCAAATTTGTTGCTATTTAAAGTGGTTAATAAACAATATTGGACAACAAAAATGGCATTCGTTGTAAGCGCTCATATGTTAGCTTCAATTTAAAAAAAAATTCGAGTCGATAGCTCCACTACTCTCAAAGATATGACGATGTTAACGTAAAAAAACACAATTTCCGTAAATTGTCAATTTCGACAGTTTTTTCGAAATAAAAAAGGTCTCGACCACAAAAAAATTTCGTAAATCGCCATTTCGTATGCAGAGTGATGTACTTAACAACACCTATGGGGTTCGATCTAGTTCTACCTTGAAAAATTTTTTGACGACTTTTTAGCCCGATTTCGCTTCACTAAATAGGACGAGGCGGGCCGGGCACCGTTTTCGTTGCGCAAAGAAGCAGGTAAGTAGTTTTGATGACTCCGCAGGCGGCGATCGTGCTTGGCACCGAGCGCTGTCTCAAAATTTGTTTCCTCACTGGTCCCGTCGACCTGAGACGGGCCGGCAAACCGAGATTATTGCCGCGGTAAGCGTTGGAATTCTGTTTAGTTATTCTGTGCCCTAACATGGTAAGCTGTGATATAGGTATCATGCATGAAACCGTTGATTGAGGAAGATCGACGAGGCAGTTTGGGGTTTCCAGGATAGGCAACCGAATATACACGCGGTTCGGTCTTGCGTCTTGCCTCTTGCCCATTCCCCTATTCTGTGGCCGAAAGGAACCTACCTACCTAAACACTGATACTTACTTCAACGTTGCCAGGTCTGGTGAAAAATCACCACATCTGGCGATTTTGCATCCAATTTGGGGAAATGGTGAAAACTTCCCTTAAAATCCATATTTCTGGTGGTTTTATTAACACTGACCCATTGACATTAGCCCCGTTCCTTTTGCCACTTTTCTTAAAAATTCTTACTTTATCTCAGTGGGTGGCAGTTCCTTTTACAAATGAGAATGTGAGCTAAAGTGAGATTTTTTCTCCCCCTTATATATTGTGCATATTGGCACAGTTTGGTGATGGGGAAAATGACCCTTTCAGAAGATGAGCCTTTGGCAGGAAGAAACAAACTGCGTGGCTTGGCTAACAACTGAGCTAAAGTTCTCAGTGTAGGGGCAAAAGGAACGCGGATATTGTCATTGATACATTTAAATTTAAAATAAGCACACAAATATAATATATTTTTATATTTTTACATTTATAAAAAAATTTATCATTATATTCACTTACTATTAACAATATTTTATTTACGTTACTGCACAGCAGTGCAAGTGTGGAAAGACTTTTTTTTTGAAATTAACTTAAATAAAACAAAATTGCGTAGGTACTATAGATTCGGTTCTAAGACAACTAGTGGAAACTTGCACTCTAAGAGATTAATATCGCAAAATAGCTGCTTTAATTTTTCTGTTGCCCCTGATATGATTAACAGACACAATAATATTATGTGTATCATGGCCTCCTACGATTTACGGCTCTCTTCGGGACGCGAAGAGAGCCGTAAATCGTAGGAGGCCATGATGTGTATAATTAAATTATTATATACCTATATAGGTACCTACCTATTTTTTCTCAATATAACATTGAGAATAAACATTGACAATGTTTTAGTTTGTTGTTTTTTTACTAAGTTTTGTTATGTTTTGAGATATTTTGTTTATTTTTGTAAGGTTTTGTGATATTTGGTTTAGTTTCGTAATGTTTTGTTTAGTTTTGTTATGTTTGAGTTTGTTGTAGTATGAATTAAAACATGTTTTTAAACGGCATATTTAGTTTTTTCATTGTTTTACATAGGTATTTCGTGTAAGTGTACAAAGAAATATGAAATCTGGTGATTTTTTTTTAATCTGACAACTTTTAAAGCCAGTTTCTGGTGATTTTCAATTTTTGGACCTGGCAACATTGACTTACTTTTGCCTTATCAGTGAAAGCCGGAAATGGCATATTTTCTAAAACTCCCTGAAAAATGTTAATATTGGTGATAAGTGGTTTATTTTAGAAAGTATTATGGTAGACAAAACAAGACAAATTTAAGTCATAATACCTAAAAATGAAGTGAGAAGGAAACTCGCAATTGCAAACGGCAACCCTGTGTTGTAGCACGAGTAGCAGACAAGTCGTTGACTTCTGTTGACTTTCAACCATTCCAACGTTTTTTTGTCCATTGTCTGATTTCTGTTGACGTCTAAAATAAGTAGGTGACGTTTCGCCGATTTCGTCAATCGTTTCGCATTCACAGCTCATTCAAGAAAACAATGCTACCGAAAAATTTATCATAACAAGTTGGTGCATCTTTTAGACAAAAAAAACTACTAAATTCTCGAAGATGAAGGTAACTGTGACCACTCTAGCCGATTTTATGTTCGTCTTGGACGTGTCCGAAGATTTGGAACTAGAAAATTTCAAAGCTTTTTGTGAAATTGAGTCCGGCTTCCCTGCTCAAGAAATCGTGATTGCCTACAATGGAAGGCCATTAATGGACAATAAGAAGTCCTTGAAGGATCATGGAATTCGAGATGGGGATGTAGTCACCCTACAGCACATATTTTCCACTGGATCTCACACAAGCATGGAAAATCCTGCTGGTAATTAAGTTTGCTTATTTGTGATGACTTGCAAATTGTTAGGATCCTAATTCATTAATATTATTATAGATTGCATGCTCCAGTCATATCAGTGTTTTAAATTTAAACATAATAAGACTGTGTAATGCAAATGCAACCTTTTAATTTTCAGTACCAACTTTAGATTTCAGTAATATAGAGGTACCAAACAGAAACAGTAATAACACCACCAGTAACAGTAGGCATCCACCTGAGGATGATCCAGTTTTGATACGTGAAATGTTCCTAGCAAATCCCGATCAGTTGGCTTTGTTGAAGCAAAATAATCCGAGACTAGCAGATGCTTTGCTCAGCGGTAACATTGGTAGATGATTAATTCTCTAGAAAAATCATTTCACTCAATGAGCACTTTGGTATATTTTAGAAACCTTTAGTAGCGTACTGCGAGAACAAGTGAAAGCTAGACAAGATCGAGAGCAGCAAAGATTGAGGATGTTGAATGCTGACCCGTTCGATACAGAGGCACAAAGACTTATTGCCGAAGAGATTCGGCAGAAAAACATTGAAGCAAACATGGAAGCTGCAATGGAATATAATCCGGAGTCATTCGGGACCGTTGTGATGCTTTACATAAATTGCAGAGTCAATGGGTATCCTGTGAAGGCATTCATAGATTCAGGTTTGGATGGAAAATTTACAAAATTAGTATAGAACCTTAGCGTGCAGCAAAATGTGTTCCTTTGTTGACTGAAGAATATGTGAGAGGTACCACAGGCATGTTCATACTGTACGGGACACCAAAGAAAAGCAGTCTCCCACTGCTGAAGCCACACACCTGGCTGTAATGACTATAGCGGGTCCAGAAATTGATGCGTAGTTTGAAGTCTCAACATTTAGGACCACCTGCTTTTCTTTGGTGTCTCTTACTATCGGAGCCCCCGTGAAGCGCTTTGCCACCGACATGCGAAATACAAATTAGCTTCCTCTGGGTCTGGAGCTATTAGACTTTGTCAATGGGGAAGGTTCCCAAATTTAAAAAATAATTTTTGTGGGTAAAAAAATTCAAGCATCCTAATATGAGCAAAATATATTACGTAAGTCAATTGGTGGAAATTTTTTGCTTTGTTAACTTTGGTCCCGTATTTATTGTAATGAAGAACAAGAAGTACCTACTGTTTTTTACTTTTATGGAAAAGAACGAAAGTGTTATTGTTTATTATTAATTTTTAACCGACAACAATTCAGTTATTATCAGTATCAACTTTTATTAGCCTATAAATGATCATGTCCTTTCAAAAGGGTATAGTCATTCCACCGAATAGCAATTTTTTTAGGAAGTGGCTATTTATACGTCCGACGGGTACAAACGTCAGTATACGTCTTGCGCTCTCATTGGCGGGCTGAGTCACGTGACTTCTTTGGACGTGCATTTAACTCCGTTCATGTCCGAAGCTGAAGTAAACTAATATTTAGATATGTCGGAAGTGCATTTTTCTCAAGCATCTTTGCATTAAGGAGCGTATGCACTGCTCCTTTTTGGGGGATAGACGCTGCCGTATGAAAAAAGAAGTGGTAATAATTTCCAATGGTGTAACCCACCCCCGATTTTCTTGAAATTTTGGCTAGGTAGGTACCCCGTATTTTCGCCCGATGCGACGTTCGGCGTTGTAACCCACCCCCGATTTTCTTTAAATTTTGGCTTCCCCCTTCACATTCGGCGCGGCGCCGAATGTCGGGTGAGTTACATCATTGTAAATAATAAAATAACCACTTCATTTTTCATTCCGCAGCGCCCATCGCGGAAAAAGTAGGGCATACGCAATATAAAATGAGACAAGATAGGTCTGAATAATCTCGTACATCATCCAGAAGTAAGGTTATGTGTCACGTGACTCAATCGACCAATGAGAGCGCAAGACGTATACTGACGTTTGTATCCGTCGGACGTATAAATAGCCACTTCCATTTTTTTAAGCCATTTGTGCTACCAGGCCCCTCCGCCTCTGGGCAATGAGAATCAATTGTTTTTAAATGAAATTGTTGCACTTTAGCGACTAAAGGGCTGCACCAAGTTTTGTTTAAATTGCCTAACTTTATACATATTTATAACCTTTATCATCCTGTAACTTTTTATTTTGCGTTTTAGGACCCATGTTTATAGGGAACTTTTTGTTCAAAATGGCATTTTCTACCTGTCATATTACGTTGTCACCATAATTTAGAAACACCCAAGCATGCATTGCTCTGTTTCAACCAATCGCCACTGGCTCTATATGATTAATATAAAAAAATATATTAGGCATTTATTTAAGGAATAGAATAGCAAGTCGCAATAACAAAAATCCTATTTTCTCGAGTGCTCTCTATGAACAATAGATTTTTTGCCGATAGATTAAGATTCACCTTAAGTATTAATTCCCCTAGTCTCGTTGCTCTATCTTATACAGAGTGTTCACAATAAAATGAGAAAAAAATTAAACTCATGTTAGACTAAACAGTTTTTTTGTTACTTTTTGTCCCTGCAATGTTTTTTTAATTTGTTGACTGTTTTTTACAGCGATTTACTTAATGCATAATGTAAAATGCATAAATTAAATTAAATATAAATTTGTTTCTATGACATTCTTGACAATGGCTTAAGACACTATTGTTAAGTGAAATTACCAAACTTGATCTCATCTTTAATTTAATTTATGCATTTTACATTTATAAGTAAATTGCAGTCAATACAATACACAATAACTTTAAGTTCAGGGGTGATATGGGTATAAAGGTACTCAAAAAACCTGTTTAGACAAAAGCTACGGTCTATCTACAGCATACTATTGGGACATATCGTCTCTGTTTCGCGTGGAGCCTTGAAGTTGAAAGGTAAACATGCCAAACTTGAGAAGAAACACATTTTTCAAAAAATTTGATTTCGAAAAATTAGGACAGAAAGATGATGGTTTATTATTATTGTCAATACTAGATGAGAGGGGTGATGTGTAAATATACAGGGTGATTCAAAACTATGCGGCACCCTTTCAGGGGCTTAATTTACTTGTTAAAATCAGACGAAAAGTTCATATCAACATGGGTCCAAAAACGCTTCGTTACGAAGATACAGGGCGATTAGGCTTTCAAAAAATATCGATTTTTGTTTATACCTTACAAACCAATAATAATCAAAAATTACCTACTCCTAATGCAATTCCATTTGAAAATCATTTCGTTTACTTAAAATAATAGTTACTTCAAAGTAAAGTAAAGAGTCCAAAAAAGATGAGAAATAGGAAAAACTCAAATTTTCCGCGAAAGGGAGGGAGATATGAAAAAAATGAAAGAGACATTTTTTGTTCCATATTGTATTGTTTATCCAACAAGATAATAAATTTTTGTATTGTACAGGGCCGTAGTATTTTTTGTTTAATTAATGGTACTGATTACCCATACCTCCGCTACTGGTTACTTTGGAGACCTGATATTAACATGTGTTTTGTCACCCTATGAGGGTATTATTGTGTACCAAGTTTGGTTTAAATATTCTTATTGGTTTGGAAGGTATAAACAAAAATCGATATTTTTTTGAAATCTTAATCACCCTGTATCTTCGTAACAAAGCTTTTTTGGACCCATGTTGATATGAACTTTTCGTCTTATTTTAACAAGTAAATTACGCCCCTGAAAGGGTGCCGCATAGTTTTGAATCACCCTGTATATTAACAAGAGAAAATGAAGACATTTTGGCAAGGTTGGCATGATATATATCAAAAGATATATATCTTGATATATATCTTGATACATATCAAGATATTTATTCTTTGATATTTATCAAGATATATATATCAAGATTTAAAATGCAAGTACTTAGTTATAGCCCTGAATGCTTACCATTATCAAGACTGATGTAATGGGGAACTTGAACAATTTTTTTATTTCTTTCTCATAGAAAGAGCACATACCAAATATCAGCTCTCAAATCGCAATATTTAATTTGCAATAAATAATTAAAGTTGTGACCGCAAGCTATTCATTTGAAACGACACGAAAAGCGTGGGAATGGTTGTGACGTCACATAGCTCGATCGATCAGAAGGCAGTGACAGGAGTGACAGCTACACATAATTAGGGAAGGAAGAATGGAAGATAATAGTTCGGCGACCCATTTCCATAGGGATCTGACGTAGGTCAAAAATAAGAACCGCCTAGAAGTCCAAATTTAACAAGCACTTCTTTAACTGAATGGTGAGGCTACAGGACTAGTAATTCGTAGGTCTCGGGTTCAATCGCACAAGAAGTTTTTTTTATTATCTCTGTATTCTACCTCTTATATTTATCACTGATTATCATTTTTAGTCATAATTGGACAATGGTTATTATGAAGATTATTACACAATCTACTCCATAGTGCATTTAAATTCAAAATACTTACCTACCTAATTTGGAATTGTCAGTAGCAGAAAAAATGTAGTACATTGCTCGATGCGTAAGCTCTTTTTGGCCTTGGAGAGAGTTTTAAGACCCGAGGCAACACGGGCGTTAAACAACCTCCTCAGCCAAAAAAGTGCGCTTACACATCTCACAATGTAAATAACTATTTAATACAGCACACTCTTCAAACATTATCAACAATATCAAGACTGAGATAGACTATAACAAGACGGATAGACAAGGATGGGGCGTTCTCGTTGATCTTTCTAAACAAAGCTTGCCTGGTGCTGTAGTTTTTGTACATGTGCCGCCCATATTAGTTTATACATGGTGCCGCCGCCCACCAGAGGCGCCACCACCAACGAGCTACTTGACGTCACAACCAAGGAGGGTGCGTTTCAAGAATGATTTGAATTATGCAGTTTTTAATTGCTTATATTTATTAGGTACATAAAAATAAAAAATGAGTTTTTTTTGTGAACTGTGGTTCATTTAATAGCAATAAATTAGGTTTGAAAGTAATATCTTTGAAATGTAATTTTTGTGCAAGTTTCCCATTATAATAATTACCTAATAAGTAGGAATAGCCTATTTTTGATACCATTACTTCTTACCGACAATTATTTTATAGGAGTTTTTTTATATAGGTATACAATCTAACGTTTTCTTTTTTGTTTATGAAGTTTAGTATTTATGTGTTACTTGAGAATCATTTTTTGTTTTTATTTTTATTTTTTGAGTTTATTTATAGTAAAGTACAAATCAAAAACGCTGGAGTTTTTTACAATATTTATACCTTAGATATACAAAATTCAATTTTTTAAAAATAAATATCAAGATTTCGATATACATATATCAGATATAGATCGATAAATATCCGATATTTTGATATTTATATAAATATCATGATATTTGCCAACCTTGCATTTTGGTGAAAATGCCTAAAATACACCTTCGATGTGAATCTCTGCAGCGCACTGTGCACCCTAGTCGCCCCAGACGCGACTGCTGAGACCGTGTGTGACGGACGGTTTGTGGACGCATGCGTTAGGGGAATTAATAGTAATAATAAATGTTTCAAGAGAGAACTACCATTATTTATTAGTGTAGTGTAGACACAATTTTTATAAAATAAATTTGTTTATAATCCAAAATAAAGACTCAATACAAAATTTTAAATCTTAATCTTGAATTTTATGTTTTAATTTTTAAAGTTGAATTCCTGAAAATTAATTTCTTCATCCATTTTCATAAACATGAGCAGGTTGGGGGAGGATATACAGGATGATTTTTTTAGGTCTACCACCGCGATTTTCTCGCTCATTTTGCGGCCTACAAAAAAAAACGTAAGAAACAAAAATGTGGCAATTTTGGACAGCTAAGTGGTGCTGCAAAAGAAATCGGCATCCATGGTCAACTTGTCGCGCATTATTAAAAAAACCTCAAATTGAGCAAAACTATTAATGGCCGTGGAATGTTTTTTTAAGAGACAGAGGAAAACTTTTATATTGAAAATTGATGGCACTGAGAAGCTTTATCCACCCAGGTGCTCAGATAGTTTCAGCAAATTACACAGGGTCTTCGGCTCTCTTGAGACCATGAAAATTTTTGTCGATTTTAGTTTTTTTTAGTACACCGTGAAAAGTTGGGTATGGAGGCCCATTCCTTTTTTATTGTCGTCTCGCTGACCAAAATTGCCATAATTTGTTTTTTTTACATATTTTCTGTGCGGCCCAAAATACGCGAGAAAATCGCTTAATAAGAAATAAACAAAAAAAAATTCATAGCCTCAAGAGAGCCGAAGACTCTGTGTAATTTTCTGAAACTATCTGAGTACCCTTTTGCATAAAGCTTCTTAGTGCCATCAATTTTCAATATAAAACTTTTTCTCTTAAAATAAACATTCCACGGCCATTAATAGTTTTGCTCAATTTGAGGTTTTTTTAATATTGCGCGACAAGTTGGCCATGGATGCCGATTTATTTTGCAGCACCACTTAGCTGTCCAAAATTGCCACATTTTTATTCTTACGTTTTTTTTGTAGGCCGCAAAATGAGCGAGAAAATCGCAGTGGTAGACCTAAAAAAATCATCCTGTATTATGTAGAATAATTTTTCCACAATCGTATAGATCTTTATTTCATTTTTGTTGTTTGTTTAACAACTATTATAGACTGATTTTCATTTTGGATTTTCATAAATCTAACTTCAAAAGTCCAAAAGTCCAGTTTCAAAATAATAAATAATGGTACTTGTGAACAAAAAAAAAAAAAGAATTTGTTTGGCATAGGAACAATGACAATGAAACAAATTTAAAATACTTTGCCATGCAGGCCAAAAAAAGATAAAACGATTACATCGACTACATCTAATAAGTTTTTGATGAATTTTGATTTAGTATATCTGGCGATAAACTTTTCCAATTTAATAAAAGGATAAAAAAATCATTGTGTAAGAACGGGACTAACAAATAGAACCTTTTCAATCCTTTTGTATAGAGCAGAAAAGGCTTTACATATTTTAATATTGTTTATAGTTTTCTATACAAACCATGATGTTGGGTATGTCAGGTAATTGACATGGCTTTAATTGTAGGTGCACAAACAACAATTATGTCAAGTCGTTGTGCAGAAAAATGCAATATAATGAGACTGGTAGACACAAGATGGGCTGGGATTGCAAAAGGAGTGGGAGTCCAGAAAATTATAGGGAGAATCCACATGGTACAAATCCAAATTGAAAACGTTTATCTAACTACTAGTTTTTCGGTTCTCGAAGAACAGCCCATGGACATGCTGCTCGGTAATTTAAAAAAAATAATAATTTTGCATTATTGAATCGAATATAAACACCTATTGCTGGGGTTATAGGATTGGACATGTTGAAACGTCACCAATGCTCAATTGACCTCCGTTCAAATGTTTTGAGAATCGGCACAACTGGCACCGAAACTCCTTTCTTGCCAGAAAACGAACTGCCAGACTGTGCGAGACTGAGCACTCTTTCCGAAGAGGAGATACTACTTAGATCTCGAAAAGAAGCTGAGGAGAAAGATATACAAGCTGCATTGAAGAAGAGTAGGGAAGACAGTAAGTTAAAATTTTAATGGTAGTACCTCTATTCTCCCTTTAAAACCCTTTAACCTGCCAGTCTTGCCCGATTCCTTAAGATTTCTGCTTCTTTTTGTTTTAGTGTCCTATAAATTTCTTGTAGACATTTCATTAGACTGTAGGTGATAATTATTCTAAGGTAAGGAACATAAATGACAGGAGAAAAAAGTAACCGTTGGCCAGATATAGTCTAATCCAAATAAAACTAAACCACTCTTAATTAAAATTCCCTACAAATTAAATAATAAAATTTGAATATATTTTTTAATATACCACGTTTTTAAAAAGGACTAAATGTATAATAAAATAATATAATAATATAAAAACAGATTTTTTCTAGCCCTCAGAGAAATAACCAGGTTGTTTCCTAGCCTCATAAAGATTTGAAAAACGGCAAATTTATTCTGTGGCAGTAGGTATAAAAGCATTTGTATACCGATATTATGAACTTTTCTTGGTATAATAACGTTTTCTACAAGTGCTGCTGTTAAAATTCGGGAAAAAGATTACAAAATTTTGTTTTCTTGAAATTGGCAGTGAAGTGTCTCAAAATCGTCATTAAAAGCTCAGAAATCGGCACTGAAGTAGTCAATTATTGTACGATTTTTTTCAATAAGTAGGCCTTGGCGAGATGTAAACATCAAAGCTCAGACGCAGAGCCATCGCCCATCAAATAAGTGACCAAATATTCAAAACCCGGCCAATAAAGACCCATTTAATTTTTCGTATACATTGCGAAATTGTTACCTATAGCAGCGCCGTCTTTCAGTATAAATATTTTAGTAGCTTTGGATATGAATCTATTTTACATGGAGGCTGCACAACCGACAGCAGTTTGAATTTTCTGTCAGAAAGTGCCGTGTCTCTTCATACATGACCTAGGTAGAGCAATCGCCAAAGTCAAGCAACGCTGCGCAGTTGGTTCATAGACCGGTGATCCTTTATGATTATTTCTTCGCCTAATAAAACATTTTTTTCCTATTTAAAAAAATATATATAATATGTACCTCGGCACTGAAGTTTTTTTTATGACTCGTGTGGTTTATTTGCCTCGGCCAGAGGCCTCGCTAACTAAATTCCACATGAGTCATAAAAACTTGAACTTGCCTTGGTACATAAATAACTATTTAGTTATAGTATCTATGATTTGCTACAGATTACAGTGCATATTGCAAAATTACCTTGACTAACCAAAATTCCCTTTTTAGACAAAACCAGAGATAACCAATGCACATCTCGGCGCGCTGATAACTACAAAAGAAGTAGAAATCAAAATTCCCCCGCAAAAAAGCCTCACCACTGACTAACAAATCAATCCAACCATGTCATTAATTGTAACAGTCATCTTTTGTAATGAAACCAAATAAAACCAAATTTTCGATAACTTCTTCTCTTTTTTTAGCAAAGAACGGGGCTAGTGCTAGTTCTGCGAGTAGCAATACCACGCAAATATTGCCTAGTGATAAGTTCACCGAAGTCGTAGTGACTGAGTTAATAGCTCTTGGGTTTTCACGCGAACAAGTTGTTTTCGAGTTGAGAAGGTTTAATGGTGACAAGACGCAGGCCATAGCCGCATTGTTCGCAAAGTCATTGAAGTTCTAAGCCTATTTTATATTTAAATATTTTTTACTCTAGATTTTATATACTCGTGCGTTAGTTTTTTTTTGTGCAAAGCCAGAACTTGTTTGGGTTAAAGTTTTCGGCAACGTTACAATATCACTTTATATTGTTTGGTACTGAATGACTCAAAATAACGTCTAAATATATTTAAAGATTATGCGACTTTTATTATTACACCTGACCATCCGACTTGTATCACTTATCTATGATCAATGCAAAACACCTCCCGTATATTGTAATTTGACCAGCAGTGATAGTTATACACATGTGGTCATATCAACAAGTTCTTATATAGATAAAGATGGCATCCTCAGTGTGTTTCGAAGCAAACATTTATAACTATCAACAAACAAAACACCTGCCAAAATTCTTCTTCTTACTTCAGCAGAGAAAATAAAGTGTCTACCCAACCACGGTCATCCTTTTACCTTCTATTGCTCCCCCAGTCTATAGAGTACTCCTTATATCAGTCTCCTTGTGGTCTGTAAGGTGACTTTATTTTTTCCCATTTACCTTTGAGTGATTTTATTGCTTCAAAGCAATGTTTAGTATGTTTAAGCTATTGAAGTTGTCTCTTATTTGACATCTCCCACATATTGAAGCATTCTGAAATATTGTAAACCAAATTAATTTACAACATTTTTATATCGATATTGACTCATGCTTACGAATTTTTATATTAGCTAAAAAATATTCCAAATTATCTTGAAATAAGTCAATGTCTTTGAAATTGTTACTACTATACTAAAATCGAGCAACTCTTACGCCTGGCGTAAACAAGAGCACGTGCGTTGAAATATTCGCCATAGCCGCACGGAGGTACGACTAGTCTTACAATTGTGTACATCAAAATATTTCAAACAAGAATTATTGGCTTAATTAAAATGGTTCAAAACATCGATAAAATTATTTGTGGCAGTGTGTAAATAGCTGAAAACAACAAGATAAAACCGAATATCTACAGTTTTGCGATCGAGCACGTCCCTGTTGCCGAGTCGGGTGAAATTTTATGGCCTACCGACCAATCGCGGATCATCATTGAACACGTGGTTTTATTTACGCCAGGCGTACGGATTGCTCGATTTTACTATAAAATATGACATGTATAAAATTACTATTATTATCAAAAAATATATTATGCAAAAGAGTCGACTTGGTTGGTTGCGAAATTTTTGTCATAGAATCAACCAAATTTCATTTTAGGGCAATATTTTAGTCTAAAAAGAAAAGTATTATTTTAAAGCATTAGTTTCATATTTGTTTGTTACTGTTACCTTTTAGTTTGCACCTTATGTGTTTGAAACGGCCCTGCCTTGATCGACACCACTGGAATGCACTGCTTACCCATGAAATGTCCAGTCTAGGTAGTTTTAAAACTGCTTTTACTTCGTGATGTGATGAAACAAAAACACAAAAATAATGCTGATGCTTTCAATAACTGCCTGAATGACAGCAACTTGCAAATTTTGACTAGCAATGAATTTGAAATAAAATTTCCCCACAGATCTCTGGCCAATCATGGGCATTTTGAAAAATGGACTTTTCCCTTTGCCCCCAGCTTTCCCATGGCTTCAAAATATGTCCTTGGATACCATTGTTGATGGTCACTCTACCGCCTCTGTAGGAAATAAGAAGTCGTTGGGTCATATCTTTCAACTACTACACACATACAAGGTGTTCAGATTTGATCCGGAACATCCCTCTAGAATTGTGACGCACTGCACGATTTTGATGATTTTTGTGTGTAGAAAGTGCCCTTATGCACTTATGGATAGAATCAGTATTCCACGGCCTTCTATTATTTTTTTGATGCAATTTTTTTGGAAAATGTTATTAGGGCTTTTTTATCGGAAATCTGACAACGTAGCTTTATTTAGCACCCCCTGGGCTGTTGTGGTATTTCCAAAGCATTCCTGATTTTTAATTAAAAATCAAAAAATAAATTTTCTCCACAGTCCTGTTGAAATGTTAGTCGGCGATGTAAATTAATAAAACTTAAGACGTTGGGGTTTGAGGGGATGCTGAATAAAGCTATGTACCCAGATTTTCGATAAAAAATACCTAATACCATTTTCTAAAAAATCACGTGGAAAAAAAATAATAGAAGCCTTGGAATAGTGCTGCTACCATCATGCACATCAAAATTTTACAGGGGTGTTCTGGATCAAATCCGAACACCCTGCAGTTGTACTCAAATAGACAAACCATAAAAAATGGTCTTCAATTTAATTAAAATGTATAAGGGAAAGTCGCCGAATTTCGGATACTACTTTAAATTTACTAAGTATTTATTATACAGAAGTGTTTTTTATTTATTTTTTCATATAAGCCTATGCAACGTGTTATAATGAAACAAAATTTATTGTCAAAAGAATTTTACTACATTTGTTTTTTTCCAAGAAAACGACGTTATATGAAATCGGTACATTTTGGTGCGACTGAAAAAAGGTTCCTAATTTCGGACACTGTATCCGAAATTAAGAGACTACTTTCTACAAGTGTAAAAACTATATATTTAAACAAAAGGCGCACACATACGTTTTTTCTAGCTTCTTTATTAGCTTGTTTGATGTAAATTCCAATGTTTCGGGACCGAAACAAAATTGGAGACATTAGGATAGGTAGGTATCCCATTTGTTTTCCTCTGACCTCATTATAATAGCCAGTTTCAATGGATCTGTCACTTTTTCTGAAAATAAACAATTTACTCGCAACCAGCATATTATATTAAGCCAGAATTTTGGGTTTCTGGTATCCGAAATTAGGAACTTCAGACTATCCGAAATTAGGCACCTTTTCACTTTTTAGGTTAGAGTAATGCAGTACTGTTATTTTTGAAATCTGTTTAATTGTGACTAGAATACCAGCTTAATTAATATATTAACTTAATTAGTACGCAAACACAAAATTCTGGAATGATTATTTCAAAGATCGACACAGCTCAAATCGCGACTGAACATAAAACTCCGCCATGCAATTTAGACGTTTGGAGCTGCCATCTAATGGAGAGAGATTGTACCACCACAATATTGCATAGTGGGCTTAATTTGACTTTTTGCATTGTATAGGGTGAGGTTTCAATTTAAAACAACAGATGGCTTCTTAGATAAACCACTATCCGAAATTAGGAAACCATCCGAAATTAGGCGACTTTCCTCTACTCTTTCAATGTAAATGTTAATTGAAAGGACATATTTTATTTTCTTGAAATTTCTCCGCGGTAACTATATCAAGAACAAAAATGTTCGTTATTTTTGTTGATGGAATATGGTATATCTTCCTAAGGCAAATGATATGACATAAAAGTTTTGTCTGGATTTTGTCTTTTAGTTTGACAAGGAATGCCTCACAATGGCCAACAATGCAATTTCCATTGTCGACCATTGTGAAAATTCTTGATATCCACTACACCTTTCAAATTTTTATAGATATTATTTATGTATGATATATGCCCTGTTATTGACTGACATATTTTTAAAAACTTCTCATGGCTACAACTTTATATCCTGGAAAACAGATGGCACTGATGGCTAACAATGTATTTTGCATTATATTTTGCCTCCCAAAAGCACATGGTGCACCAAGAAGTGTCAGACGTGACAGTCATGAGGAATCTTTAATATCAGTCAATGACACTATAAACCTTAATAATTACTCATACAAACATTTTAAGCACGATCGTTTTGAATGTAAAACTTTGTCATAAAGTGTGATTTAGTGACCGGTCTTGCATAAAATTATCTATTAACTAAAAAATATTGTTGGCAATTTTTTTATTCGAAAACCATCTGTGCCTCTGGATCAGGAACATCTCAAATGAATTTATACCAAGCTTCATACAAAATATTATTTTAACAACCGAATAACACCCGCATAAAATTTATTTTCCTACTGATTGCAACTACTGTATATTTAATTCCAACATGAAATCGATGTAAACATTTGCAGGCTGCTTGCACGTGATGCCGGGCCAGTGCCATCAGTCAAAACACAGCAAGCAAGTCATGTCCTATATAAGGTGCTAAGTCAATTTCAAGCGCTTTGCCTACCCAAGCAGCATTAAAGTTGCGGTAACTGAGATGGGAACTTTGAATAAGTAGTTATTACGTAATTATTACTTAAAAATCGACTTATTACTTTTTATTACTTATATTGAGAAAGTATGAGTAATTACGTAGTAATTATTACTACAAGTTGGAACTTTATGGTTTCAGTATTTTAAAGTAGTTTTTGAAGTATCTGGAACGGAATTGTTACTATGCAAAATTACGTTAAAGTCACGTTAACTCTAAAGTTATATTCAATGGTCACAATTACTTTGTTGTGTTACTTGTTTATCACTTTAAAGTTTTCATTACTTTATGGTAACGGTGAAAGTAACTTCTACATCTTAGCGACTTTGGGAATACCTCCAAAGTTACGGAACTATATAGTCATATTTAAAGTGAAATTAACTTTCCCGCTACTCGAGAAAACTACTGTATGGTAAGTTTTACTTCTCACTCCATTTTAAAATTACTAGAAAGTTATCATTACTACAAAAAAATACTTTAAAGTAACTGTCACTTCTATAGGGACCAAAATGGAAACTACATTTAGTTCCTTACAATCGTTTGAAGGATTGGGTCGTTTTTGCGAAGCACGAGCACTTGTCTTCAATAGAAAATTACAAAACGCTTCTCTTGAGTGGCTACAATTTTAAATATCAACATTTCGAAATATAGCACAAAACACACCGGCTGAAAATAACACTCTCATATAAAAATTATAGGTTAAAGTTCCAAATGAGACCTAGTAGTAGCATTCGGAACTTAAACGAGGCTTCTGGAACTTTGAAGTTCTCTTGTAGTTTAAAATATCTAAAACTAATTTTCGTCTTAAAGGTAGGAATTACCTTAAAGTGGAAAAAAAAGTCTAGTTGCCGTTACTACCAGTTAAGTGGCAATGCCTTCAAACGCCCATTTTAAGATAAATAATACTTAGAACTTAGAAGTAATTACTGAAAATTACGCCATATTTTCTTATAAAATGATAGACGCCATTAATATCAAATGTCAATTTCCTTTGGTACTGAAAAAGTTATTTCTTCAAAATTGTCCCAAAAAAGAGAAAATTGAGCAAAAATGAACTCGTATAACTTATAGAAATATTAAAAAAGCATTTTTCGTAATTTATCCTCCCGATAAAAAAGTGTTAAAACTTGCATTTTGAGAGGGCGCGTTGTTACTTTTCAATCTATCAACGTCATATTTGACAGAAAATTTTCAATCGTTTTAAGCCTGGTTGATGCAGCTTCTTTATCTTTTAATTTTACTTTATCTTTAAGAAATAACCAATGGCATTTGTCCCTTGATTTAAACTGACCAATGACATTTAATATTTCTTAAAGATAAAGCTTTGGTTTCTTGAATCTGCACCGCAAATAAATCAGAAAATTAATACCTTTCTTATACCTATCATTATTCATAGATATAAGTTAAAAATAAATATTAGGTACCTCCATTTTCCACGGTTATTGAAAAATGATGGAAGATGCTGGGCTAGAATACTTTTTAATTATTTAGACAAAGACAAAGCGAGGACGCGAATGTAAAGAAGCAAACAAATCCAACAAAGTAGCGGTGACCACGCTGCTACATCTCCACCACGTTGCCGGAACGTAAGCGCGTTGTAGTGGTGTAAGTTGCTAGGTGGTCGCCGTTACGTATCTATCACCCTCAAAATGTTACCCATTTTGGTCGCAGGGACGTAATAGGAACGTAGTAATTACGTTCCTATCACTAGTAATCACAACTTTAAAGTTGCAAACAAAAGTCGCCGGAACGTAACGGTGACTAAAAATGCTGCTTGGGTAAGCCAGAAGGCTTGTAAATAATGTGGGCGATGTCTCATAGTAAGTAACACTATGTTTATCTTTATTTCATGTGGGAATTAAAGGTAATTCTTTTTTTACACCCATGTGGATTATTCATAATTTCATATCCATTCTAGATAGGATATGGTATGATTGTCTATATTTTGTTCCATGCTCAGGGTGGCCCACGAGGAATTTTACCCCTCTTAACTTTTTAAACTTTTTATTTTTCAACTCCATACCTAGTAGGTGTCAGATTTGGTTATTCAATTGTTTTTCTGACAACTGACTTGATATTGGCAAAGAATTTCCCACGACTTTCGTATTTACATTTTTTTTCTGGATCGAAAAGTAAAAGTCTCAAAATCGTCATTAAAAGCTCAGAAATCGTCATTAAAGTAAGTCATTACTGTACGAATTTTTCTAAGTTCGTCTTGGCGAGATTTGAGAACCAAACATCAGCCGGGTCCATCGCCCGTCATCGCCAGATATTCAAAACCCGGCATAATCTTTCAATATGAGAAGTTTGGTCAGTTTCAACAACAATAATAATATTTTATAATGTATACTGCAAGAAATGAGGCGGAGGATGCCTGCAGATCAATTGCATCGTACTGCATCAAGCTCGACCAGGGACCCTTTATTTAAAATAAAGCTCGTTATAGGTAGAGCGATACAAAAGAACAGCAACGGCGTGGTCGGATCATGGATGGGTGACCAACCACCTTAGAGGCCTCTGCAACTAAATTCCACATGATGCAAAAAAGCTTTAGTGCTTTGGCATACAAATAACCATTACATTACTTGAAATCTTTAAGGTCAGTTAACATTTTATTTGCCAAACAAATAAAAGCGACAAATCTGACTGACCTCATTTGATCCTTGAGTTCATTAACCTTCTGAAGAAGGTCCTTGACTCATTCATTCCCACACAACACATCAACTTTATACTTTATTTTATCTTCTGGTATGATTTACTAATAGACAGGATACAGGATAATGAAAACAAAATATTTCTTTAAAAAATGATATGGATTCTAATTCAACTGTTTAGTTTTTGTCGGGTAACATTTTCTGATAATGGTAAGTAGGTAAAAATTATATTGGTCAGATATTTTGCAGCTTACAATAACTAGCTTATTTTCAGAAATATTCCAGCAGAATATAGGACCAGATATGGAAATTGGCTTAACAGAGAACTACCGAAAAGTAGAACTGAAATGTGGCTCTGAGTTAGCTCACGTGCACTTAGATTTTTTGGAAAGATTTAATGGGTTAATTTATACAAGAGGAAACTTTTACAAAAGTAAATCGCCATGTTTTTTTGATCTAGCACAGAAAAACAAGAATCAAATAGACCTGACAATTCCTTTGAAAGAATGCTTAAAAAAAGGGGTATTTAGTTAAAGTATTTTGTCAATGATTTCTGTTTTTCAAACAATACATTTTTTAGGTTGGAGAAATATATTCAAACGTGCTAGTTGTGCAGCACGATAGAGAATTGATAATGCCTGGTGATATGGCATTTCAGCTTGAATGCGATTTTAGAAAACCGATAGATTTTATGGTTGCTACCAGTATTCAGTGAGAAAATCACATTTATCTTCAAGCGGCCATAAATAGCATGCTTATCTTTCTGTCTAGAAGCAGTTGAAATGCCTATTTTTTGGATACCGGCAGAACAAAACCACAAAAAGGCCATGGCACACAAAGTGATTTCATAGGCAGCTCGTCTCCCCTCAAAAAAAAAAGGATAAGGCAATATTTTTATACAGAAATCATGATTCATCTATCAACATACGTAGAAAATATTTAATGATCGTTTTCCATCCATTCCGACTGAGGGAAGAAAATAAATAATTAATTTGTAAATAATATATTATAGTTTTTTTTTAACACTTGGTGCCGATGATCTTAGACGAGCTGCTTTTAGGTGAACGACATAATGCCAAAAGTCAAAACAACCAGTGTCACATTAGAACATAGAAATAATTTCGAGGCCGATGACATACAGTGTGTCCACGGATTGAGTGCACGTGGGGTGTAAATGACAAAAAAATTTCGAGTTGAAATTTGAGCTTCTGGGGATAAGCCCTGCTTGGTTTTAAACTAATTTGTGACGTAATTTTACTTAAATCACGTATGCCTTGGAAATTTTGAAAAAACTAATTTTCCACATCAGTAAAGTGCCCTTTCTGTAGATTTTACGACAAAATGTTAATAAGGAAACTTGTTCAGAATGAAGAACTGAGTAGGTTTGCGAAATTTTCAAAGTCTAGGCCTACTTTGATTTTTGGGCATTTTTTCCCACTTTTCTTTAGAAAAGTCCACTTTGTGTAGCTTTCACATTAAAAGCCTAGGTATACTTTGATTTTTTTTCTGCTAAAAAATTTAAAACTCTTAAAAATCAGAATAGTAGTAAGTAGGCCTAGACTTTCGAAATTTCGCAAACATACTCAGTTCTTCATTCTGAACAAGTTTTCTTAATAACATTTTAATGTGAAAGCTACACAAACTGCACTTTTCTAAAGAAAAGTGGAAAAAATGCCAAAAAATCAAGGTAGGCCTAGACTTTCGAAATTTCGCAAACCTACTCAGTTCTTCATTCTGAACAAACATTTTGTCGTAAAACCTACAGAAAGGGCACTTTACTGATGTGGAAAATTCGTTTTTTTTAATTCTCAAGGCATACGTGATTTTTCGAAAGTAAAATTACGGCACATA
The DNA here is from genome assembly GCA_963920635.1 of Pseudeuparius sepicola. NCBI lineage: Eukaryota > Metazoa > Arthropoda > Insecta > Coleoptera > Anthribidae > Pseudeuparius > Pseudeuparius sepicola. Next base: position 29,979,381 of record OY987299.1, read on the forward strand.
TTAGTTTCAAACCAAGCAGGCCTTATCCCCAGAAGCTCAAATTTCAACTCGAAATTTTTTTGTCATTTACACCCCACGTGCACTCAATCCGTGGACACACTATATATTCAAATCTGTTCGGAAAATTCACTTGAACAAAACATCAAAAAAGGTCCTCTCCGGATACACTAACAATTATTTATTTCAACGTCAGATATGAATCTCTTCATCATCATGAGAAATGTCTTCAGAAGTGGTCACAGCTTAATCGGTAAAGGTGCGAGGATGAAAGCGTCATTTATTTTATCGTAGGTTTAAATCACACATGATGCATTTACTTTTTTTAATCCTCAACAAAAATACAGATTTTATTGTTTACTCTTTTATTTTACCACAATATTGCCAATAAAGTGTATTTTTGTTGATAATAATTAAAAAAGAAAATGTATTGTCTGGGATTTGAATCTATGATAAAAAATGACCCTTTCATAGGCACAGGCCTTTACCAGTTAGACTATGGCCACTTCTGAAGATCATTTTCATAAACACACTAATATCTGACCACAGAAAAGCAGCAATAAGCAATGGTTTTCTGTGACCTGACATAATTAGTAGTTTCTCTACTAGACTTGATTCTTGCTATTTTGCGCTTGAAGATAAAATAGTATATCGCTACTCGGAGTTGAAGGCCTTTTTGTGCTTCGCCCAGTTGTCAGACTCGACACAAAGACTCACTTCTACTCCTTGTGACATAATCTACTTTTTTTTTTATCGTTGAATGTGCATTTTAAAATATTTTTTAGGCCAGAATTTGTCAAATCAAAATTAATTTTAACTGACGCAGATCCTTCAAAAGAGGTCGGTCATAATGGGATCATTTCTTCAGCAGAGAATATAAGTAATATAGTTATTTTGACGCCAAAGAAATTCAAAACACAGAGGGAAGAGCTGTAAGAAACTGTTAATGAAACAAATAAGTTCTGAGGTTCTTTAAAATTTATTTATTAAACTGTTATTATTATGTAATTGAAACCTCTAAAAGTTGAAACATTTTCATTTTTACATACATTACATATACATATATTAGCTTCCCTTGAGGTCTGTCGATTCCTTTAGTTAAAAATTTTGTATAAATGATACAAAAAAGTTAAAAGTAAATAAATCAATTTTAAAAATAAGTATGTACACATTAAACATTTTATCAACAAATGGAATGAATTGCCTAATTGAACCCCCTTCATTATTTCTTCTTTCTGTCTTGGGTACATTTTGGGCAATACCATTTCCCTTTAGGTTTCGTGGTGAGACCAACACAGGCAAAATGAAACCATTCGATGGGACACTAAAAATAAATATACCATATAAAATATGTCAAAGCATTTGTACAATTTCACATACATCTGGATTATCGCAGCCAATCATTTCACCATAGGATACTTGATGGCATAAGCAGTAAGTTGGCTCGTTGGGGTCAACTGGCATGTCAAGTACATCACTTGGATGGGCAATGCCCAATCCTGGCAAAACTGCAGCTACAGCTTCAGCAACTAAAAATGCAAAAAAATTAATGATCTATTTTTAAAACCGTAAAAAGTACAAACAAACAGTAAAGGATGATGCACACTAAATATGTTAAATCTGCCTTTCGTCTGTGAATCCTACGATGAAATATGAAATTAATATAATGGAGAATGTAACTCTAACTTGATCTTTCTGGAATTGAAACCATAAAATTGAAACTGCACCTTATCACTTTGTTTCACTGAATTTCAAAATATGTATATGTTTTATGTAAAAATATTACAACATCTTTTCACCAATATTGAGTTGTTACAAAACAACTATTTTAAAAATCTTAGTTTTCCCGTGTCGAAATTTTGGTATTGTTATGATTTTGTAAGAGAGCAACCGGTAAATAAGTGTCTCAGCTTGTTTGCAGGAAAAAATATCGAGTACCGATTTGAAGAGAAATAATTAATTAAGGAAAATGATTTCCAAGGCAAACCGATTTTTCCATGTTTTTATTTTAAATGTCAAATTTGACAGTCATTGTCTGTGAACTCATGACTCTATGAATTTGGCGCAATAGTGCACCCAAAACAATGCTTGCGTTCAATGCAATGTCAACCTTTGACAGCGCTGTAATCGCTGCCGTGGTATGTTGAACGACCAATTTATAACTTGGTCTTGTCTGTCATCAGATTTTTTTGTAGGTTATGTTTATGTATTTTTTCGGTATTTTCTATTTTTGTTTTAAAATAACTTTATTTTCTGTGTCTATATTTTACCATTTTGGCTAATTTTTATAATGTCAACCAAGAAATAAACAACTGCACACAGTTGGTGTTGCAAGAAGCAGTTATAACCAGTTTATTGCATGAATAATTATTATTCTTTTTTGGCAAAATAAACAAAATTAATGATACGCCAACAAGAATTTCGAGGTTAAGTGTTTCAGAATAACAGAGAGAGCAGGAACGATAAAAAAGGATAGAAACATGATACGTCCGCTACCAAAAAAATGTAGCAAAAGTGAAATCGCTGCCGAAGCGAGGGTAGCGATAGCTAGCGCTATCTGTCATTTCTGCCCGTTCAATGCACATTGACGTAAAGCGCTGGCAGCGATTACAGATTTGGGAGCGCATTGAATGCAACCAATGCATCCAAAGCCCAAAATCAGATTTTCAAAAAATCTAGTCATACAAGTTTTTCTCATTTAGTGCAAACTTTATGAATAGCACTATAAATCCAAAACATAATAATTTTATTTAAATCCTAAAGTTCACATAAAAAAGTTGCATAATAAATTTGACCTAACCACATTGTACTTGTAACAGTTGTAACCTGTGCCTGTGCCAAATTAAACAAACTATATCAACTCCTTCAAATCAATAATGTCAAAAAATCAGTGTTTAGGGTCCACAAGGCAAAAACATGGATAAGTTTATTTTTTCAAGTAGATTGTGCTTTACTATGGTTCAAATCAAAGAAAAGTCCAAACCTACAGTACAGGCTAATCAAGTTATGTTGGTCATCCATAATGTGACCCTTAAATTCTGTAGTTTTGGAGAAAACAATTTGAAATAGAAAAGCTGTAGGGTTGCTAGAGGACCATGGGAGTGAATTTTCAGAAAAAAATAATTGAACATCGATTAACAAAGATATGTAAAATATGGTTTTCTTTATATTATGTCATATGTTTGCTTCAGAAGCTTTTACAAAATAAACTTCATTTTTTTTTTCATGTTTCACATCTTGTATCTCGGAAATTAAATGTTTGTTGATAAATTGAGTATAGCAAAAAATGATGAAAATAATGCCCTCAAAACGTTAACAGTATGAATACGAAAATAGGAACCTTGATTCGGAGTCAAGACGGTTGATTTTATCGTTATGAAACAAGTATGACACACTTTTTGTTTGCAAACGAAGAGAAACACTAAAATGATGGACCTGCAAGACCAAAAAGAGAACCTTAATACAGTTACGAGTAAAAGCACGATCCAAAAACAGCGCAAGTGACGCCATCTGTGAGACAAGTAGAAATTTACATTTTCATCTTATTCTCCATCCCCCAAAACACAGCAGTTCTATTACAGTTCAGCAGCTTGATTATTTTTGGGAGATACTGATATAATTCAATTAAAAAAATGACTACAATACCCTGTATCTCAGTAACTATCGAGATTTGTTAAGTTCAACCGTTAATATTTTGACGTCCCCTACCTGCTCCCACGAGATTGCCCCATATTTACCAGACACCCTGTATCTTTGAAATTGCAAAAATACATAATTTCAAGATCGAAAAAATATTCAGGGTGTTCTATTTAAAAAAAATAGTTATATATTAATATATAATATATTATCTCTGTTACTTGATGTTCAATTGTTTTTCTGAAAATGCACTCCAATCAGGAACCCTACAACTTTTCTATTTAAATTTTTTTCTCCAAAAATAGAAAATCTATTAGGGATAATCCACATAACTTGAATACCCTGTACCTAAAGCAAACAAGTAGCTAACATCACAACCAAGACATCATACAGACTTGCAAATAGAGAAATGAGGCATTAGTCGAATACTGAATATTCGGCAGTGCTGAAAAATTAGCCGAATATCCAAATACAATAATTTTATAGTTTATGAATGTTAATGTTTAGCCAGTGAGTAAAATATAGAATATATATCCTTTACTCAATGGTTTAGCATACACATAGATTGTCAGAACAATTGTTGAAATGTCCATGAGGCACACCAAATATTTTGCATAAAATTTTATCTAAAAACTAACAACTTAACTAAAATGCCTTCCCCTGAGCTTAATATTGAGTTCTAAGAATTGCAAGACATTACAATTTATCTGTTTCAATTTGTTTCCTTCCAAAATTAAAGTTGGTGGCCAGGATTTTTTTTGGGGACACTTGCAACAATACTTCGACTATCTCTGTCTCCTTTAATCTGTGTTCAATTATTATTTTTAACGATAAATGTATTTTGGAAGCTACTAGTTTTTTTGCTATTAAAATTGCAAAAAATGGCTGCATATGCGGGGCAGGCAGGGCTTACCCAATTTGATACTTGCAATTGCCAGTATACATTATTATTCCTTTTCTCAATGTATACATCTATAAAACATCACCCGTTACCTATTTACAAACAATCTTTTATTTACAGTACAATTTTATAACACTGTTGGATGAAAGATTTTGGCAAAAAAAAACAGTAAAAATTTTCCTACATAACTAAATGTATTTGGCTTCTTTCTATTTGAAAAAAGGTAATTTGCAAAGCCATAATTAAAAAAGGATATTATACATACATAAAGTAAGTGACACAATTTCAAGGGAAAGTTCCTGGGTTGATTTTAAGAAAAAAAATTCATATGAACATATTTCCTTAAGGGCTTCCTTTTTGAGATACAGATTGATGAAATTTCCATAAGAATATCGAAAATTTTGAGTAAGTTTTCTGTAAATGAATAAATCGAAGCCAAACTTGGTAGTCGCTAGGCCTTAATGGAGTGCCAAATAATTATGATAGTATACTATAGTCAGTAATTGAAAAAAATTGAAAAAAAAAGTCCGGCCCTGTGTAATACAACATTTTATTGCAGTTTTGGATAGACCATAAAATTCACAACAAAAGTCATCTTTTAACTTTTTCCCTATCAGCGAGTTTCAAGGCAAACTCGAGTGTTGTGATCGAATTAATAAAGTTATTTTACTACCATTAAATACCACAATGGGCCTTGTCCACTCAATCGAATTTCGATATTTCTTACTACTAGAATGAAATTAATCACATAACTCTTTAATAAAATCCCCCTCAGCATCTTTCTCGTCAACACCTAATATTGTTATTAACTAAAAAAATATACAAAAAATTTAAACTGCGCGCCTTTATTTGGAGCAATGAAATTGCGTTTGCCACGTTGCCGGTTATACTAGTAATCGAAGCCCTAAAAATTCGATTTCCGTTCTAATCTCAGACGTGCACATTGAATCGAAATCGATTCTCTGGAGAGAGACAGTTGTATAAACGGTTGTCCCAACTCGACCGTACAGACGCAGGTAGTTGTTTTGTGGGTCGTGTACAGAGATTGTCATTATTTAATGTAAACCGAGCTAATAAAACTAAATGTTTTTCTGAAAACCTGCAGAAAGTTAAAAGTTAAAGTGTATACCGTATGCCGATATGAAATCAAATTGAATTGGTCTTGTAATATGGATGGTGATGGTGATAGGCACTTATTTAGCATTATCAGTATTGTTACCTCCCTGAAGAACTGAAAAAAAGTTATAGATCCCGTAATTCAGAGAAAAGAGAAAGGAATATTTTGGTCATCCGGAAAACCTTTTGATAGTCAGTTTAGGGGATGATAGAAAACACATTCGAGAGTTAGCTTTAAGAATAATTGCAAAATGAAGAAGATCAACGGCAAAAACCAACGATGTCAGAATATTTCGAGTTAATAAATCAAATTTTGATTGTTAAGATTATGTCTTGTTGTTATAAACCAGATTTATTTAGGTTTGGACAACTTACTATCTAGTTGGTGATCATTCTGCAAGTAACTTTTAACTCAAAAAAGGGAAAAACATTGCGATTGTGGTATATTATTAAATTAATTGATATTGAGTTTGTTTTTTATTTCTTTTTATGGCCTCTGATTTTTTCGAGCAATCTAGCCTCTATGGGGCGACATACGGCACGGGCGTAGCCAGGATTTAGTTTTGGGGGGGGGGTTTAGTTTGAGAAGTAAATAAAACAACAAAAATATACTTACATGAAATTTAATATCTATATATTCATCCGAAAAACTACGACATATTTATAAAGTTCTTAACTTTAAATGAAATGGATAAATTAATTTCGTTCCTCTGCGCTAAATCTAAAACCATTAAAGAAGAAATCTTCGGCTTTTTCTTTTAAATATATCCACTACTTCATCTGCATGAATTTCTGTTCCATAGTGAATGTTCATTAGAGCCAAACCATTAAGTCTGTTTTCACTTGTAGTGTTTCGTAAATAGTTTTTCAGTCTCCTTAGGCTTGAGAAAGACCTTTCTGGGGTAGCAGTGGATACAGGAATGGTAGCCAAGATTTGTAGTAATGTGTAAATATTAGGATAAAGGTTTTTATCGCACATATCTAGGCATTCCAAACTAGATTTCGGGGTAGGCAGTCTTCTTATCAGCATGCAAGGTAGCTGAAGCTTTGATAGCTAAATCCAAATTTGTTTCTTTATTAGAAACCCCTTGACCTTGACTACACCACTTTTTCCAGTAGTCCATACCTTTAAGTTTATCACCCTTCCTTTTTTTCCCCTCCATTTTTCGACAGTAATAATGATTCACATATCTATCCTTAACAAGGTCATCGAATAACAGTGCACTAAAATTACTCACTTACACGGTACACTTAATTCTCTTCACTATTCGTTCACCACTTTTCACTTTTATTCGCTTCGAGTTCGCATGCAACCATACTGCCGTAAGCGTGGTCACGCGCCGCGGCGCCGCTTATATAGCAGCCCAGTAGCCGTCCAGAAACTTCCACGAACTTCCACAAAGTTCCGCTCATTTCGACCGAGGGGCGTGGCGAATAATCGAGAAACAAGGCAAAGTGTCCCTACAATACAAAATAGTTCGGCTGCAACTGCATCTGCCTCTCGTCAAAAGATGGCGCTAGGCGCTACTATTACTACATATATTCAAACGTAATAATAATTTAACTCTTCACTAATATTTTGCTTATTTCGGGGGGGGATGAGATGATACGAACCCTCACCTGATGTGGCCTTAGCGCCACCTGCAGCATTACCACCTTTCTCGCTTGCCCCTGTGCCCTTCTGCTTCTTCTTCTTGTTTCCTCTCACCGTCCCTGTAGAATCTTCCTCGCTGGAATTTCCAGATCGTTTCTTTTTCTCTCCCTTACCATCTTTTGTCTTTTTCCGCCCTTCTACGGAAATATAATTAAATTCTAGTAAACTTCAAGTACACAATATTACTTTTGCCAACTGAGGTTTCCTCTTGATTTCTAGAGTTCAAAGCTTTATCCTGAATTTCAGATTCAAATCTGGCCAAGTCACTGTCCAATCTTCTTATATGTTTATCAACAAGTTCATAAGTTTGTATTGCTAGTTGAACTTTATCATCTCCATATTCCTAAAACAAAATTATCTAGCTATTGTTGGATATATAAAGAATTTTATAGTGCATGGGTTCATAATATATTATGATTCAAGAAGTTCTTTTGTGACTGAATATAATTTGTTAATTTGTTTGGTTTGCATGTCGCACTGTTTGTTCAAAAATTATTTTAAATATTAATTTTGCCGGGTTTTGAAAATCGTAATGCTATTTTTATAGGTTGATGTGTTGGAAATTTTAATTACAGTTTGTTCAGCGAATGTTCGGCCCTACGTCACAACTCCTGTCCTTGTCTGGCTCGTGAATATACGAGTAAGACAAGGATGGGGGTTGTAATGTAGGGCCGAACATTCGCTGAACAAACTGTAGGTGTTAACAGTGGTAACAGTGGATACATGGAGGCTTCGCGACTGTGCGCTCTGATTGGTGAGTTGAGTCACGTGACTTCTTTGCACGTACATTTAACCCTTTCGGGACTGCGGCTGCCTGAGGATCTGTGCCCAGTGGACCACAGCAGGAAGCGCATGCGTGTATGTACGGTTCCGGTCCTTAATTGCAAAACAGTCATTACATAACAACAGATCTTTTCACATTATAAATCATTTTTTGCATGCACCCACATGCAAATGAGGTTGTGTTCGAATTTATTGATGTATATTTAAGTGCACAAGTAAGTTTTTTTTTCGAGAAGGACCACCCAACTAGATGCCATTACTAGAAAATCAGCCAAGGACATTAATTGGGGGCATGACCAACGTAAAGTAGGCATTCCAATGTATCCGTAGTCAACGCGTGTCCGTCCGGTTCCAGTCCTTTCTCATGCCTCCCTGCTTGCGTTTATAGTCGGTTCCGGTCCCACTGACCCAACTTTTATATGCGTGCTCATCCGGGTCCGGTCCCGAAAGGGTTAACCCCATACATGTCCGAAGTTCCGAAGTAAACTTACTTGAAGATACTTACATCAGAAATGCATTTATAATAATTCCTGTATTCCCTATTCTTTTTTCGTACAGCGGCATTTCCACAATATGGTGTGAATGCCCCCTTCTTATTTCATACGGCAGCGCCTATCACCAAAATAGGAGAGCATACCCACGCTCGTTATTGCAACAATCTTTGAGAAAATGCACTTCCAACGTATCTTCAAATGAGTTTACCTAGCCAATGAGAGCACAAGACGTATATCAACTTTTATAATTATATTAACTAATTAACATGGTTGAAAGATTGTCAAATTGTTTTATGGAACATCTCTATATTAGGGATGACCTGATGCACCAAACAATCGTTTATAATAAAGTCCTCTGCGAGCTAAGAGCAAGCAGAGTAGAAAGTGGTGGAAGCATGGGAGTCTGAGAAGGTTGGGAGAGTACGGCTGCTGGTATATACGGTGCTATAACCATTAATAATCTTGCAACTGTAGCCACAGAAAATTAGAATATAGCCTTGTTTTTTATTGCAATTAAATACGACTTACCTTTGCTTTGTTAAACAAACTTTGAATTTTCTCCAACTTCTCTTTTTTCTGTTCAGAGGACAGGCTTTTCTGATTTCGGAGGTACTCATCAGCGAGTAAATCAATGTTTTTCATAAGACCCTGTGCTCGGCTGTCAAGATCTCTCATTAATGTAAAGTTGCGTTGTAATTCAATTGGTAAGTGTTCCAGACCTGCAATTGCAATATTGTATATTTAGTGTTAGTTTTTAGTGTTTTTTCCCTCAACATACTGTCTAAATAATGTTCCAAATAAAGAGCCGACGTCATTTTATAAAATGCGTATAATACTACACAAATGAAACATACGAATGATACGAACGTTACTATTTTAAAAGTGCTCTACATTTGTAATATTTATATTTGTTTTTTTTTTTATGGAAAAACAACAGATTGGGAAAAACTTCAGACGCAGTTTATTTGTTTTTAATAACTTAACCTCCGACTAATGACTATTTTGACTTTGACGTTTGACGAAATCCTTTGGCGTTGACGTTGACTGACAGTTATCTAGGGACTTTTTAGGTAAATCTAGGGTGAAAATAAAAATACCCATCCATTTCTCTGGGATGAAGCTGTAGGCAACCATAGATTTACTATGGTGTATTTGTGGTTGCCTGTACTTAGCCTGAATTCTTAATACTTATGGGGAAAATGCAGGAATTTTCAGTATTGATTGATATCCTTAGTAGCTCCTGTATTCTACAAAAATATTCATCACCTTATGACTAGTATTTTGGCCATATATTCCCAATTTCAAAATAAAATTCATATTAATATCGCCCTCGGAAGCAAAACCTAAATTCGTTATTATTGTTGGTAAATGAGTGTCTGTGGGCATTTTAGAAAGTGGAAAGCTAAAATAGATAATATAGGTACCTACAATGTGAACTTTTAAAGTATGTATGTAGGTATGAGACTAGTGAGGTGCGAAACGTATTGTAAGTGGCTAAATTAAAAAAAAACATGTAAACATGAAAATAACGCATAGAATTAAAATATTCGATATTTTGCGGTGGTCGTACACTGTTCCAATTTTGTGTTATCTATCATTTTTCCTAACAATTTTACTGTGTTCCGTCCCTTTGAAGCAACCCTCGATAAATAATATTAAAGAACTAAATTTAAAACCAGCCGAAGATACTTTTGAAATCAGACTAAAAAATAGCAATTTTAATTCAGACAATAAAATAGAACGTGTTTCTGAGAACGAAGAAAAAAATGAATACTTAGTGAATGCTGATGATGAACAAAATATGAGGAAAGATAGTACTCAAATTTTGGCGGAAATTTTTAAAAAGTAAGTACTTAACAATATTCAGAATTATTCAAATTATTTTTTGGCTCAAATTCCTAATAAGTAGTAATAGTTAGTACAAGAGTGGATTTTACTGTTGTTCAATCGTTCAAGGACGATATGGACATTCCACTCGCGTTCCAAATTTCACAGCACCTCCCCCCCCCCTTTTGACAGACGATAGCCGAAAATGAAAAACCAATCTTAAATATGGGACCTGAAAACTCAGTTTTTCACATGAAGAACCCAGGATGACTTTCTAATTCATACCTTATTATTGTGAGAATAAGTGCCACATAATGCCCATTGCAAGGCATACGGTGTAAAATCACGTCCAAAAATCTGTCACTATCTCCCGGTCTAAAAGCCAAAAAATCGTTTTCTCAGATTGTGGAAAATGGCAGCCATGACGTCATTTCATATATTTTTTCAGAAACGTAGGTACCCGCAGAATTTTTTTGTATCTCTTCAAATAGGTATGTAAAAAAATAATCAAATAGGTAGCTCTCACTTGAGCATTATACCACAGACGTTAAAACTGTAAATCCGTAAATTCTTCATTTTTTGAGATAATCGCCTAAACTTTTTTTTGTTTGAAAGGCCTTCAAAAACTGCTTCTTTTGACCTTCCTACCATTTTCAAAATGCAAATCCAGGGCCGGCTGCGATTTTTTTTATCCCCCAATTTTCACGAAAACCATTTAGCGATTTTTTTATTTAAAATCTGACTCCACAGCGTTAATCAGAACACCCCAAAACCCCATATACCAAATTTGAACAAAAAATATACAGGTAGTTCCTTTCTGCAGGGTGTCAAAGTTGAGCAAAATAGGAATTTTAAAGGCATCTGCCGAGTCAAGTGTGCCATGGAATCCCCTCAAAACAGTTGAATGGTCAATAGGACCACTCAAGGTGTTGGTGTGCAAAGGTCCAATACAAAATATACAGAGTGTTCTTATCTGTGCCATCTCAAATTACTAAATTTTTGGAATTTTATACGGGTCAAAAATCGAGTATATCAAAACCGCTCCACACACTATAAACGAACTAAATCTAAAAAAATACAGAAACCTGCCAGTCAGTAAGTCCACATCAGTAAGGTGGCTGGTGTGCCACAACAGGAGACGCACAGAAAATGTATCATCTTAGGCAGTAAGAAAGGTCCAATAATTTAAATTGTTTTTATTTGTTAGTTTGCACTTTGTAAAGAAATACATTACTTTTGTGTTTATCAATATTTTTTCAATGATTCCAGAGAACTCTTGATCCGTATAAGTTTCATAAAATTTCAGAATTTTGGGATGGTTCACAGAAAAATACCCTGTATATTTTTGTAGTAAATATTTTCACACCAACAGTTTGAGTGGTCCTGTTGTCCATTCAACTGTTTTAAAGGGATTCCATGACACACTTGACTCGTCAGATGCCTTTAAAATTCCTATTTTGCTCAACTTTGACCCCCTGTAGAATAGAACTCCCTGTATATTTTTTATTCAAATTTGGTATATAGGGGTTTTGGGGTGTTCTGACTAACGCTGAGGTGTCAGATTTTAAATAAAAAGTTCGCTAAATTGTTTTCGTGAAAATCAAGGGTATAAAAAAATTACAGCCGGCCCTGGATTTGTATTTTGAAAATGACGGGAAGGTCAAAAGAAGCGGTTTTTGTAGGCCTTTCGGTCAAAAAAAAATTTAGGCGATTATCTTATAGCTTATAGCTTTTTGAGATTAGAAAATAAAATGCAAAAATACCAATAAAATTTCAGGTACTTACTACGATAAAATTAAGGTAATAACAATTATTACAATAATTACTATTGTTTACTACGGAAGCGTAGAAGGGCCACCTATTATAATTTTTTTATTATTCCGACTTTAAAGTCCAAATTCCGACTTTAAACTCGGAATTCTGACTTCAAAGACCGAATCCCGACTTTAAAGTCCGAATTCCGACTTTAATGTCCGAATTCCGAATTCAAAGTCCGAATTTCGATTTTTTTAGATTTTAGTTGCATTTCTGCACTTCCAGTCATTGCATTTTCCTTAGGGATGGGTTAGATAAGATGTCACCTTTAGATACTTTGTGTTTTTTATTTGCAAAAATTAGGTTCAACAATTAACTCGCAATGTGCGAAAAGGCACCGCAAAACTTCAATCCCTTGGCCTTTACTATCAATAGATAATGCGTGATATGATATCTTCATCTAACCAACCTAGTATAGAAAATATTAAGGGTGTCCAAATTCTTCATTTATGGATAAGATAATTGAATGAATTTTTTGTTAAATAGGGCCTCAAAAGCTGCTTCTTCAGAGTCTGCTCAAACGTTCAGACTGCAAGTCCAGGGCCTGGTACGGTTTTTTTTAACCCCGATCGTCACCAAACCATTTAGCGATTTTTTTATTTAAAATCTGACACCAGGACTCTGATATACAGGGAGTTCAATTCTGCAGGGTGACAAACAATTTATCTGCTAAATCTTTGAGTAGGTTAGAAAACAGTGGAAACATGTTCATTGTAAGCTGATATAACAACTTTAGAGGCATTTTTCGTTACAATACAATGTGTCCCGGATAAGAATGAACAGCATGCGGGGATCTTGCAAACGGTGAGAGATAGAACAACGGTTAAATGGGGAAAAAGTTGCACAATTTTAAGATCAATAAAATGGTACAAACAGGTTTCTAATATATTTTTTCGTTTTTGAGTTATTTTGAAAAAAGTAAAATTTTTGAATTTGTTATCACAGATAGAAAAAAAAGAAACACACTTTCTTATTGCACTTTTTACCGGGCTTTAAGATGGCGTTTTTAGATTTGTTCTACAACATTTCGTTTTTGGGAAACCAGCTTCAACTTTATTTTTTTAAATAGGGACCTGGATTTTTTTGCAGATTTTGAAAGCACTTTTCATTGCAAATACCATGATGTACGACACGAAATATTTTTAAAATGTTATATGTATATATAAATAACAAAATTATATACGTACTTACTACTATTATAATAAGCTTTTGCCCACTTTGTAGGTACACCGCTACACCCATATAATATGTAGATATGTATATAAATTTAATATTTTGCCAAATTTTTATTTTTGTCAAATTAGTGCAGCAGGTATCAAAAACTATTATTCAGGAGAAAATATCACATTTCGGACAGAATAAGATTTTTTAGTAAAAGGTATAACTTCATTGTCTTTATATCTAAATTTTCGCTACTATTAGCAGATATACAGGGTGTCCCATTTTTGCTTCAAAAAAATCCGTGTGCTAAAATAATGTGAGTTTGTCGTATAACATGTTTCTCTTATTTATTTATTTTACTACGCTTTTTTCAGTATTTTAGTCAACAAGCGTCTAAAAGGGAAAAATGTTATACAACAAATTTATATTATTTTAGTAGGAAAAGTACCAGCACACGAGTTTTTTTGAAGCATAAATAGGCACCAAGGCACCCTGTAATGTATGTCCCAGATAATGCTATTTTCTATGCTATACGTATGTATAGCTGCGAAGCTATACATAGGTAGCACAAAATTTTATGCACGATCGGTTTAATAATTCAAACCGAAGGTGTTCGCCGGTACATAACAATCGGGCCCCGCTTGCGCGTCAATAGCTAATAAGAGCGCGTCCGTCGATTTTTGTTCGGAGGGGCCGTACTTTCATTTTTGTAAAGCCCACTCCCGCCCCTCCAGAGTCTTATATTTATATCCTCAGACTAAAGATAATCTTTAGTCTGAGTTTATATCCCTCTCTGTTTTTTTTAAATATGGGGCCACACCACATCCACCACATCTTTCCTTCGGCTCGTGTGCCACAAATTTTCACGATCGTAAGAAATTTCGCTCATGCACAGATTGCACAGTACCTACACTTATCTAACCTGACTTTTAAACCTGTCAAAACAAAGATATTTATTATTGAATTATTGAGTAGTTTAATATTAATAAATGTGGTCATAACTTGAGTTGTAAAGCCATATTTGTATTACGCACTCATGGAATTACTCACTTGCCGCTATGTGGCTCATCCGTTCGTACAGCTTTTCCATTCGTGCGTAATATGTTATTTGCAATACGTGTTTCGTAATATACTATTATGTTTTCCCCGACAATTGAACAGAACCAAGAAATTGCCAAGATAAAAGATAAAATCATTATTAAATCTTAAATCGTTATCTACATAATACCTACACACAATTACATAAAAACAAGAACTATCCGTCCCAATGATGTATTTTAGGGCCGATACAGATATAAATAATAAACTAGATTCCAAAGAACTGGCGCAGTGGATAAGATCGAAAATCGTGGAACACATCTATGAAGCTGTTAGCAACAACTATGGATTATTTACCCAAATTGACGTGAATCCTCGAAATGGTGTCATCAGTTGGAAAGAATATCACTCATACTTCTTGAAGAAACGGGGATTTAGTAGTAATTATGTCAATCACCACGATGAGAGGAGGCATCGAGGATTGCAGAGATCAATTAAAGGTAGACAGGCACAAACGGACAATTAAAAATAGTTGTTTGCAAACGCAAAAAGTTAGTATCGTTTTTGTAAAAACTACACCATATAGATACGCTATACAATACTTATTTAACAATAAGCAATATAGTACACATTACTGCAACTGCATGACGCCAGTAGACTGTAGATTTTCTCGGAGTCGTTTGTGTGATCTTTTGTGAATGAGACCCTATTCTAGTAAAAACCAAGATCAGCTAGGCTTCTGATAATGCCCATTAAGTATTTTCCTTGAATGGGGCCATGTTGCCAATTTCGTTTGAAATTATATCAACCTTTTCGAAGTGCTTGGATCTCCTTCAAATTGAGACGAGACGGGACACTTGCACAGTATATGCTCACTAGTCTCATCCCGTTCGTTGTTGCAGAATCGATATAGTCCATTCCACATTATGGGTTTTGCTCACTTTTTTAAGATGCCATCTTAATTGGCAGGGTCCAGCATGGAGACTTGTGATTGGTCTTAACTCATTCTTGTTTAGAGTGAGAAGCTTTTTGGTGTTCTCAGGCGAATAGGTCAAAAGTCAGTTCGCTTTTCTTGCCCGGAGTGTTTCTCCAGTAGACTTATTTTTGTTATTTTCCCATGTTTTGGTCTCTGTTAAAAGGTGGCTTTTATTTATGTCCCAAAATCGGTCAGGACCGTAGAAAGGGGCCATAGCGAGGGTATCAGCGATTTCATTGCCATGAACACCTTCATGCCTTGGCATACACATTAAAAGACTTCAAAGCATTAGTAGTATTTTCTTTGGTTCAACTGACACAATCATGGGTATCACCCAGCATTTTGGATTCGTTTGTCTACCAGATGCTTGTTATCAAAGATGTTTCTGGTATTATACGATTTGATAAGCTTGGCGTTCTTAGATAACAACTTCAAACGATAGTTCTGCGTATGCAAGTTGTCCTTTTAGTACGAGAGAACTCTCATAAGCTTATAGAATATTATATGGGCCCGATCATTGTTAATGGTTAATTTTTAGGCAAATCTACTCTCAGATGATTATAGAACAAAATAGGAAAGAAGGCCCATGGAGCAACAATAAAAAAAGGTCCCTTGGTCTTTTAGAAATGCGATAGGCGTATTTTCGGGGCCCCGAAAATCCTCCGCTGTTAAATACCTACGGCGCGCAAGACGGGCGCAAGTCTGGACCTCGGGGACGCGAGTTGTGTGCGAAGTCCCGCTATACAGCCAGTGCCTTATAGGTATATCGCTTCATGCACAGGAAAAAAAATTTCAAAAGCGTTTTTCGGGAGATCTGGCGGTACGGCGATATGGCCGGAGAACGGGTCAACATATTTAAAGAAACTTTTTCAGGTAAATAGGAATTTCTCGTTTTCGAGTTATTAAGGATTTTCGGCGAAAAAAACACCAACACAGGTGGGATGCATCTTTTTTACGTAATTGGCCGGCATTTCTCGTCACCTAAAAACCAAAGTCCGTAAACTGTCAGAAATTGTCCTTTTTCGCCGAGCTACAGCTAAGTTATTTCGGCTCGGGGCTCTGGGGTCGGAATTTTTAAAACTTCCCTCAAGTCTTCAGGTGAGGTGCAGATGCTTCCAGTGCCCTCGAAAAATCAAAAAATGAGAAAAAACACGCAATTTATAACAGCGGTTCCTCAGGATTTCCCGTCAATTTCGCTAATTCTACAGCCGTCCCGTTTCTCGAAACTTGGAAATCGGGAGTCGGGAAATTTGGTTAAACATCGGATTTTCGAGGTTTCTTTTAGTACTGGAGGAAAGTACAAGACCCAATTAAGAAATTTACCATCTTCTTCGAGTTTTAGAACGGCATTTTTCGAATTTGTCAAAAGACTTTTGCGAAAAAGTAATAGACCGTCAGCCAGCGACAGATTGTCCTTACTGATTTTCTCATTTATGCCTTGGAGAGGGTTGAAAGGTAAATCTATGCTGAGTCGGAAAATAGTAATTTTAAGTTTTGCCCCCGGGGAAAACATATGGAAAATTCGATGTTTCAAAACAGAAAAAAAGGTACTAATTCTCACTTATGCCATGTTCACCGTATGATTTCTTATACTATTCCGACCTCGAAAACCCAAAGGCATAAGTGTAGCGTGTGGAAAAAGGGTTGAATTAAGGCAGTGACTATCTATAGTCACTGATTAAGGGTTTGGCAGATCACACAAAAAATTACTTGGTTTACTAACTCCGTCAGTTATGCCGTTCGAAATGGTGAAAACTTATATCCTCACTAGCCCAAAAATTGATTGGCAGAAGTGGGGAAAAATGCACTTTTGGGTCGGAAAGTAAGTCGGAAATGTTTTTTTCGTCAACTGATTTTGTCAGGGATAAAATGAATTGCAATAAAAACTTATTAACATAAAAACCTCAAAACCATGATGGCAGAAGTTTAGAGCGGGGTCTTCATATTTTAAGAAAATAGGAAAGTTGCAGGAAATTCGTGGAAATGTTAATTAATAATAGCAATTATTATGCCGTTTGGCATATAGTTAGAAAATGCGATTCTAGGACTACATACCAAGAGGCATAAGTGTAGGACGGGGTTTTCATATTTATTATGACTAATTTAATTAAAAAAAGATAGCTGACAAATGAAAATTTGTTTATACATAGTAACATAGTGTCAGTTATGCCGTTTGGCATATAGTTAGAAAATGCGATTCTAGGACTACTTACCAAGAGGCATAAGTGTAGGACGGGGTTTTCATATTTATCATGACTAATTTAATTAAAAAAAAGATAGCTGACCAATGAAAATTTGTTTATACAGTGTCAGTTATATAGTTAGAAAATGCGATTCTAGGACTACTTACCAAGAGGCATAAGTGTAGGACGGGGTTTTCATATTTATTATGACTAATTTAATTTAAAAAAAGATAGCTGACAAATGAAAATTTGTTTATACATAGTGTCGGTTATGCCGTTTGGGATATAGATGGAAAATGCGATTCTAGGACTACTTACCAAGAGGCATAAGTGTAGGACGGTCTTTTCATATTTATTTTGACTAATTTAGTTAAAAAATGAGATAAATTGTGTAAATATGCTTAGAGGGGGGTTTTATATTACTTTATAGATACTATATATTAATTTACAAAAAGAGCGTATTTTGCAGCTATTCTGTTTCGCATATTTAGAGAATACTTTTATAGACCAGATGGTGTGTATTTAGATGGAATCGCTATTTTTGTATAAAAAAAAGCTTGACTAGGCCGGCTGAATATTTCGCAAAATAAAGAACCGAGGTTCAAATCGACCGAATATTTCCGGAATTATTATCAATTGTTTAAACAAAATTGTCCATGAATTTTATTGAAAATAAATAAGGTCGGAATAATGTAGCTAGAATTACTGTTGATGAGGTAGAGGGGCATTTATTTATAGTACAAGATATAGGTATGCACTTAAAAATGTAAAATACATATTTCTCCTATTTTTCGCACACGCTATGGGCGAAAAGTGGGTTTTTCGTAAATTAATCGAAAATTACTGCATTTAGGTAGGTATAGGAAACCTTACACAAAGTTGTCATCATTTTTAGTGGTGAATAAGATCGCATTAAAAAAATGGGGGTTTCCATTTGAAAATTTCGAGATTTAAGCATATTTTGAATGTAATTTTTATTCATATTTTGTGAACACCCTGCATAAGAAAGGATTTATTTCTCAGCACTCACTAGGTCAGGGCTTCTCGGTGCCAAAAATTCGTTTTGAAATTTCGCGGTTTCCTCGTATAAATTGCTGCACCTCTACTTTTTTTCGGGAAAATGCAAATATTTCAAAAACGGTTGGATTTAGACATAGGACATGTTGCATGTTTTTTCCAAAATGATGCCTAGAATCCAAAAATGCAATAATATACAGGGTGTTCCATTTGAGATAAGAAAGTTTATATCGACTTCCGGTATAACCGGAAGTGCCAGATTCACCAAAATATTTGTTGAGCAGCGCCCATCGGCATTGGTGAGGTGCCAAATTTTCAGAATTTTCCTACTTTTAGTTTTCCATATATATAAATCGATGCAGTTCGTGGCAGGCCACCCTGTATTTTCTTCTAATCGCTTTTTTATATAGAAAACTTGATTTTTATAGCGTGTGCGAAAAATAGGATAAATATTTATTTTACATTTTTAAGTGCATATATATTGTACTAATAAATAAATGCCCCTCTAAGTCATCAACAGTAATTCTAGCTACATTATTCTGTCCTTATTTATTTTCAACAAAATTCATGGACAATTTTGTTTAAACAATTGGTAATAATTCCGGAAATATTCGGTCGATTTGAACCTCGGTTCTTTACAAAAATAGCGATTCCATCTAAATACACACCATCTGGTCTATAAAAGTATTCTCTAAATATGCGAAACAGAATAGCTGCAAAATACGCTCTTTTTGTATTAGTAGTATAAAATAATATAAAACCCTCCTCTAAGCATATTTACACAATTTATCTAATTTTTTAACTAAATTCGTCAAAATAAATATGAAAACTCCGTCCTACACTTATGCCTCTTGGTAAGTAGTCCTAGAATCGCATTTTCCATCTATATGCCAAACGACATAACTGACACAATGTATAAACAAATTTTCATTTGTCAGCTATCTTTTTTTTAATTAAATTGGTCATAATAAATATGAAAACCCCGTCCTACACTTATGCCTCTTGGTATGTAGTCCTAGGATCGCATTTTCTAACTACATTCCAAACGGCATAACTGCTATTATTAATTAACATTTCCACGAATTTTCTGCAACTTTCCGACTTCTGCCATCGCCTTTATCCACCTCCCAGACTTAAGCCAATGTGCTAAGACTGTCCGATAGACCCATAACTTTCTATAGTTTCAGAGGCATAAGTGCAGAAATCAGTTGACGAAAAAAAATTGTCCGACTTATTTTCCGACCCAAAAGTGCATTTTTCCCCACGCGTCACTTCTGCCAATCAATTTTTGGGCTAGTGAGGATATAAGTTTTCATCATTTCGAACGGCATAACTGACGGAGTCAGTAAACCAAGTAATTTTTTGTGTGATCTGCCACAGGCTACACTTATGCCTTTGGGTTTTCGAGGTCGGAATAGTATAAGAAATTATACGGTGAACATGGCATATGTGAGAATTAGTACTATTTTCTTCTGTTTTGAAAAATCGAATTTTCCATAATATGTTTTCCCCGGGGGCCAAACTTAAAATTACTATTTTCCGACTCAGCATCGATTTACCTTTCAACCCTCTCCAAGGCACAAATGAGAAAATCAGTAAGGAAAATCTGTCGCTGGCAGGTTGTACTTTTTAAAAAAATAAAAATTATCCACAACTTCTTTAAATTACAATGGGCCCATATTATCCGAGACAACCTACTCGCTTCAAGTAAAGAAATATACTCTCTACATTTTACGTAACATCTTATTCTATAAGCTTATGAGAGAATAGAAAAGTGAATTTATTTTTTCGGCACATAGGTATTCAGAATATTCACGTTCTCTTTAATTTTTAATTGGGTTTTTCGCCACCAAACTGATTGAAAGACAACTTTTTCAAGTTGCCTCGAAAATTCATAAATTATTAACACTGAACGAACGAAACTTTAAACGTGTAACTCAAAAAATAACTTCAACAAATTTGTTTTCTGAGCTTTCGGAGGATAAATCTTCCTCCTTTCTCAAAGATCATATCACGTCAAAGTGAAGTGACAGATTAATAAATTTCAGGTTAAAATGTCATGACAACAGAAACAATAGCCTAGCCACCTGCCTGATATTGTACCCTGTGTTTTATCTAATTATCTATACTAACTTCTCTTTGAATAAGTGGCAATAATATTTTACTGAATTCCACTGAACATTCAGCAACACAGTTGCCCGTATTTCCTAGAATAAATGCAGATTCTTTAATTTTTCGTCTATTTCCTACTTCTTCTTTTAGAATTGGTTTGGAACTATCCCACAATATCCTATGATTGTTATTAAAGGAATGTTCACATATTTTTGACTTCGAAATTTGATTTTGCCTGATATAATTTTTATGTTCTTTTAAACGAACGTTAAATGGCCTACAAGTCTCCCCAACATAGAACTTTCCACAATCGCAAGGAATTTTGTAAATGCAATTTTTTGAACTTTGTAACTCACTAAATGGTTTTGTTTTAACTAGCATCGATCTTAATGTATTTTTGGTTTTAAATACTGTTCTCACATTAAAACGATTGCCTATACGTTTTAGCTTATCTGACAGTCCAGGAATATAAGGAATTATTAAATTTACTGGTCGGTCCACCAGATTTATTTCTCTAATTCTAGTAGCATTGTTATTTTGTTGGCAATCCTGAAAAACTTGCTCAACAAATTCAATAGGATAACTATTCTTCTCAAGAACATGTTTTATATGTTTAATTTCTTCCTCAAATTTTGTGTTATTAGAACAAATCGTTCTAGCCTGTCATACAAACTTTTAATTACTCCTTTTTTAACACTAATATGATGATTGGAGTTGAAATGGAGATATCTATTAGTATGTGTTGGTTTTCTATAGACACTAGTTTCTTTATTATCTGATTTCAGTATAGAAACATCTAAGAAAGGTAATTCATTATTATTTTCAATTTCTAAGGTAAACTTAATAGAAGGTTCTTGAGAGTTTATAAAATTTAATAGTGAATTTAACTCATCTACTCCATGTTCCCATATAACAAATATGTCATCTACATATCTCCACCAAACATTAGGTTGGTGAACATATCTAGTCAATTCATTTTGTTCAAAATCTTCCATGAATAAATTGCTTATGAATGGTGATAAAAGCTCAGAAAACAAATTTGTTGAAGTTATTTTTTGAGTTACACGTTTAAAGTTTCGTTCGTTCAGTGTTAATAATTTATGAATTTTCGAGGCAACTTGAAAAAGTTGTCTTTCAATCAGTTTGGTGGCGAAAAAACCGAATTAAAAATTAAATGGATCTGTTTGCGCCACAAATAAATTTTAGAAAATATTTACGTTCTCGTTTCGGTTTCAGAGCAAATAATGAAGGACAAGGCGACGTGGATGGAGGCCGCCCGCTCCAACCCCGACCACTTGACTGTTGACGAGTTTCTGGCGTTCACCCACCCGGAGTCGAGCGCCGCCAACCACCTCGCCCTCGTCGACGACATCTACGACAAGCTGGACCGCGACGGCGACGAGGTGCTCACCGAAAATGAGTTCGCCATTATGCAGACCGACGGTGAGTTCTCTGGATCGATGCAAGGATGTACAGGGTGGCCCCCCGAAAGAGTACCACCCCCCTTTATATTTTCTTAATTTTAGGGCATTTTAACCGGAGAAAAGGCATTTCTTTACTAATTTTGTCCAAATTTTCAGAATCTGCTGTCAAAAAAACAATTGAGCATCAAAGAAAAAAGTTACGGACTAACCTCACTTTTTTTTAAATTGAAGCCCAACTCTTTTTTCTATATTTGGATAGGCTTTGACTTTGACGTAGACAACTAATTTTTTGAAAATAAGTATGCAACAATGACAGTTACCTTTGGTAAAAATTTCGTTCTGGTCGGTTAAAAATTAAAGAAGTTATAAGGTTGTTTCACTCTTAAGTGAGACACTCTGTATATATACCTATATATAGAGTAACCCAAATATGCAACACGCATATTTTGCATATTATATGCATTTTTTTAATATTTGCATATATATCATTAAATATGGCATATTGTGCATAATGGAAAGAATTCAGGTTAATTTAAATCTTTGGCAGGCGTTTCATTCATTTTTGTGAACAGGGGTCGGTGTCTAGGTTAGGTAGGTACCTGGTTTTCCCAAAATAATATAGGTAAATTACATTTTTTGGGCACAAATATATATTCTGGTGATCTGAAAACGAATAAAGTAGGTATTTTTTATAGATAGGTAAAAACGTATTCGGGGGTAATCCAGGAAATTAAAACAAGTAAAAATTTTACTTTTTTCAAAATAACTCAAAAACTCAAAAAAATATTAGAAATCTGTTTGTGCCATTTTATTGACCTCAAAATTGCGCAACTTTTTCCCCACTTAACCGTTGCCGTATCTCTCACCGTTTGCAATATCCGCATGCTGTTCATTCTTATCCGGGACGCAGTGTATAACGACGCCGACGAGCCCCGTCGCCTTTCCTCACCGCCCGCCCTCGCTTTTAGTGGAGTCAACCAGGAAAATAACTTCGAAACAATTCCGGGAGTTTTAGATTTTGTTGGAATGTTTTCGTTTTGATATCTTAAAACAAAATCCGAAGAGTCCGCAGCGCAAAATAAATTGCGATTTTTTTTATTTAACAATAACTGTCAAAAATATAGGGTTTTTTTTGTTAATAACTTATTTAATAAGCGATTTTATAGAATTTAAGTAAGACCATTCGAACGAGCAAGCAATTTCTCAAAAAAAATGTATTTACATATTTTTTGTAAAATAATTAAGTAATGAATGAGAATTTTTTAAGATCTTACGTTTTCATGCTTCCTCGTATTTAAGGGGCAGCCGAAATTGAGAGCGGCGCGTGGAGCGCGAGACAGTTAAACAGTAATAACTTTTTACACAAACAACTAATTCATATGCAACAAAGTTTATTGGAAAGTGATACCGTAAAGCAATTAAAAAAATCTTGTAGCATTAATTTCCATGACACCTGTCATATTATTGTAAAATTGGTCTTGTTCAAAATTTCATGCATATTCACAATAATTGACGTTACATCCCAGAAAAGGACGAATCAGAAGTGGCACTTGCTTTCGGCGCCTTTGATGTCGCGGTTCCAATTTCCCCTCTCGCGCATAGGAAATGAACTCTCCGCCCTTGACATCTGCGCATTGGCCACGCCCACCGTAGTTTGGACAGAGTAGAACTTGCCCATTGCACGGCCAGGTCCGGGCTATAGAAAATTTTGTGTTTTATATAGCAAAATTAATTTTTAGAATAGTAAAGTTTTTTTCTGGGATTAGATCTAGTTAAATTTGAATCTCCAGAAGTGATTTTAAGTAGATATTTTACTGACGAAAAAAATATAAATATTAATATTTTACTAAAGAGAAAAATACATTTTTTTATTGTACATGGAAATTTCACAATATTTCCTCTTTATTATTTTATACTTACCTATATTAATTAGAAACAACTATGATTTAGGTTCAAGCGAACTATTCTACTTGGGTGGTTGAAATATTACAATATTTCAATCGACTTGCGTCCAAACTCATAGCTTGGCAATTAATTTGTTTTTTTATATAGATCCATAACAATTATTATTTGCAAAATTGGTTGACCTTCGTATCACTGGTAGTAAAAAAAGGTTATTTATCAAAAATGTTTATTACTAAAATCTATAAAAAAAATTCAAAAACAATAGCACATATAAAATATAATACCTATAAATACAAAAGATATTATAAACTACTTACGTACATATTATGCACATGCACACTATACATTATCAACTTAGCCTAATAATGACCCCTGGCAGCACTTATAAATGTAAATTTCGAAGTTTATAATTTTTATTAGTTTTATTAGAAACAATATCACGATTTAAAAATTTTAAAGAAGAATAGATTCTAAATCTCACATAAAGGGATAATAAATAGGCATGATTAAAACTAGGGCATGGATGTTGATATGAAATGTTTTGCAGCTTATTTTTTAATTTCACACCAACATTTTCTTCTAAAGCAAACTTTGGAAAGAGGGTACAAAAATTAACTTCGAGAGTTTTAATATAATTTAGGAAATTATCAGGAGGTGAAAATAAATGTCCAAAGGTTTCGTTACCACTTGATTTGTATGCTTTAAAATAAGTAAACAAATCAGTATCCCCTAATGTATGACGTTTACAATATTTAATACAAACTTCACATGAATGTTGTTCCAAGCACTTTCTTAATAAATATCCACAAACATATCATATACTATTTGATTCATGTAGTTCGAAATCAATATAATCTGGTGCCACCGAACTTAAATCAGAAAAAATAGATCTTGCATTTCCCACAACTTTGTTGTAAATTTGTGTATGTTCGGTGGTTACGTATGACAATAATGAATCAAAATCCTCAATACAATTAGCCCCATCCGCGTGTTGGAAATAATTTAAACAAAATGATTTTTTGAAAGCCCTTTCGAATTGGATGGGGGTTGGATTCAAGCAATTTCCCCCTTGCTGCCTAATAGTGCCGAAAAAATTTTCGAGACAATCTTGATTTAAGCGTCGAGTGTATAAGGAACTAAACTCTAAACAATGAAATTTTTCCCAAAGACCTAAAAATGAATTTATTGTGATTTGCCACCCTTTCAAAAATTTAACTTTATTGGTAACCTCTATATTTTGTTTTAAAATTTTAATATTCTCAAAATATGTAAACATTTCCTTTAAAAAATCGACTTGGTAATCTGCTCCTTTGAAAGGTCTATTGTACTTGTATTACTGCCTGATATTTTTGAGGAATTTAAGATATCAAATAACTTATCAATTTTTTCTACAAATGAAACTGTAGCGTTTGCCGAAGGGGGGAATTGTCCGAATTCAATAAAGGAATTAAGTGCCGCAGCTACCGTTGCGCTGAAAACTTGGACGGCTAAACTAACCTTCAGTTTTTTAAAAGGACTCGGATTAATGTGTTCATCTGTTAATTTTGGACACAGCCGAAGAGCCAAAGGCTTATGCTTTTGTTTATTATAAATTTGGTCAATATACGTTTTATTTGTACATCCTTCAGAAGTTTCAAATGTGTAATTGAAAAAATTATTTCGTGTTGATTTTAAGAGATGCGGCACATCAAAAATATAAAATATTTTTTCGCTATCGACATAAAAATGTGAAGAGTTTGGAGAGATACCAACTGATTTTGAAAATTGTACAAAATTTGATCCTTGATCAGACACTAACGCACTTACTAGTAATCCTACAGATTTAAGTTTCCTTATTGCTTCAAAAATAATAAATTTTAATTCCTCCCCTGAACAAGTATCAATAAAGAAATAAGCAACTGGTTGCTTCCACTTAGCAAATATTGCTCTAGCCATAATAGCTAAAACATATTTAGCAGGAGCATATCTTTTTTCCTTCAATGTATTATGAAAGCCAACAATGGTATCGGAAGATCTATTGTAAAATAAAAACATTTTTAATGACATTTCGTCAATACAAAGAATGCACTGTTTTGAAGAACCCTCTAAATTTGTAGCTTTTGATTTAATAACCCCAAAAATGAAACTGTTAAGACCTGCAGTTATATGCCATTTGCTAGTTATTCTTTGAAGCGTGCTTTTAGATGGCAAATAAAGTGGTTTCATTAAAAATCTATAAGCATTTGGGCTTAGAAAATAAATTGTTAAGGAAAATTGTTTCATATCTGAAGAGTAACGATATCCCTGTGGATCTTTTTTGGGATTTTCTAAATAATCCCTTACAAATAGTAGCATTGAAGCAGACAGTTTTTTCTCACAAATGGCAAGAAATTGTTCGTCATTTATTTCAGTGTCGGCACTGTCGACAGCTTGCTCCAACTTCGGATGCAACTTTCTTTGGAGTTTTTTTATTTGTAACTTTAATGAATGCTTTCTCGGACTATGTGCACTCAAACTAAGAGAAGTTTGTTGACTAGCATCTAAAAATAGAATTATTCAATAACAAAATAAGTAATACAAAAAATTACAATATACAGGGTTAACTATGACTTAGTACAAAAAATTTTACCACGTGCGCAGGATGGCTTAAGAAAACATAGAAAAATATTTTTAGATTTTTTTTACGATCTTTAAAAAAACGGGTAAAGACCCCTATTTTCCCTGTAAATCGCCGCCTTTAATGACGTCATCCAATTTGGCTTCTGAAGGTACTGACAGCTGAAGTGATTTTCCGCGGTGTTGCCGTTGATTTAGGAACGGTGAAAATACCTTTTTACTCAAACAAATTTAAAAAATACATAAATAACAATCGATTTGAATCTGTACAGATGCAGCGCTATTAGATTCCCCTTACCTTAGCTCGTATCCGGACCGGTTCCTACTCTCGCGGAAAGCTCATTACCGCGACACCACAAGCCGTCTCCCTTAATACCCCCGGAGCTCCTCTGATGAATTCTTGTCCACCATCTAACCTCTTCTGAAGCATAGATAAAGGATTTATTGTTCTGAAGCCTCGGCGGTATGAATTAAGCGACGTATCGGCCCGGTCGAGTCTATGAAACGTTTTTTCGACTGCTCCGCGTTGCCCCGTTCGTCATTTCATAACTTCCTAGCTAGGCAACTAACTGTACATACAAGGTTTGTTCCAACAGGGCCAATAACCGTTCTCAAGCACGTTCAGCGCATGCGCACTACCCCACTGGCTGTTCCAACTGAATTATGTACCTACCGACACGGGACGATACACGCACTGTTCCAGCCGATTTATGGATCATTTGTGTATCGTCCTTGTACGATAAAAACGGTGCCTGGTCTAAAGCAATAACCGCGTGTACTGACATGCGCAGTGTATGGTCGTGTGACAGAGATAAACATTAACCTCATATTTTTGTTTTTACGTAGATAGTTTTAAATCGATGGCTGGGATCGTGTTTTTTATTTCTTGTTGAGTAGGGCGGGGAATCGTTGAACAATTTTTTAGAGTGAAGAGTGAGGTTAGCCCACCGAACATTCGGTTAGCCACATATTAAACACGCAGGTTAGGTGCGGTCACAAATATGATTTGGTCGATTTGATTCACAATCCGTTCCATCTGAAATTTTCTTTGGGATCATTTGTTCCAACTCGAATTTACGTACGGTCACAGAACTGTACATGAACTAGATGATAACCCTTAAAGAACGCATGCGCTAGTTTTGCACCGTTCATGTGCGATCCCAAAGAAAATTTCAGATGGAACGGATTGTGAATCAAATCGACCAAATCACGTTTTGTGACCGCACCTAACCTGCGTGTTTAATATGTGGCTAACCGAATGTTCGGTGGGCTAACCTCACTCTTTACTCTAAAAAATTATTGTTCAACGATTCCCCGCCCTACCCAACAAGCCAAAAACCAACAAGAAATAAAAAACACGATCCCAGCCATCGATTTAAAACCATCTACGTAAAAACAAAAATATGAGGTTATTGTTTATCTCTGTCACATGACTATACACTGCGCATGTCAGTACACGCGGTTATTACTTTAGACCAGGGACCGTTTTTATCGTACAAGGACGATACACAAATGATCCATAAATCGGCTGGAACAGTGCGTGTATCGTCCCGTGTCGGTAGGTACATAATTCAGTTGGAACATAGTGGGGTAGTGCGCATGCGCTGAACGTGCTTGAGAACGGTTATTGGTCCTGTTGGAACAAACCTTTTCAAGTTTGGCTAGTAGCCGACGGAGGGCATTTGCGAATGTAACATGGCGTTATTTCCCAGTTTGGTCTTGACTTTCGCGGCAAATCGTTCAGCGTCTTTGTGAAAATGCCGGAGTATTCGAACGCCGAGTTAACGGACATGGTTATAATGTACGGGAGATGCGATGAAAGTGCACATCGAGCTGCAGCAGAATACCGTATTCGTTTTCCTAACAGGGCAAATATGCCTAACCCACGTACTTGTGAACATTGTACAACGTATGCGAAACACTGGTGTTTTGCAAGCTCGAAGGGGTGGGCGAGCAACCTTCCATAAGCACTACAGCTATTGCAAGGAGATTGGGAATATCTCAGAACAAGGCAAGTAAAATAAAACCAATAAAACTGACTTCTACCAAAGACTATCCCATGTGATGGGATTGTCTTTGCTTGCACCTAATACCTACATAAAATTTAAAATGTAACAATAAAATTATTTACAGGCATGGAGGATTCTAAGGGAAAACGGCCTTCACCCTTATCACATACAAAAGGTCCAAGCATTAGAAGCAAATGATTTTCCGGTGAGAATGACCTACTGCACTTGGCTACGTGATCGAATCGCCCAAGACCCAAACTTTGTTTTCAACATTCTTTGGACAGACGAATGCTGCTTCACACGTGCTGGGGTTTTAAACACGTATGTAAATTTTTACTTACTTATAGCTTTCTCTCCTCCATATTATCTTTTTTATTTATTATAAAATTGGCTATGTCAATCCTAACGCCTTCGCCAAAATTGTGAATATTTCTAATTTTCGTTTGTTTTTTTTTTTAGACACAACAGCCATATTTGGTCCGATGAGAACCCACATGCTGTTCGGCGGTTTAATTTCCAACGTCGGTTTTCCATCAATGTTTGGGCTGGAGTTTATGGAGATCGATTAATTGGACCATACATTCTACCGGAAAATTTAAACGCTGAACGATACTTGTATTTTCTGACAAATGTTTTGTTTGATAATTTGCCACTACAAGTACTGCATGACATGTGGTTTATGCACGATGGTGCACCAGCCCATTTTGCGAGACCTGTTCGTGCACTTTTAGACGACCAATGCCCCAACCGTTGGATCGGAAGAGGAGGGCCCATTGCATGGCCGCCGCGATCACCAGACTTGAATCCAATGGATTTTTGTATTTGGGGATTCATGAAGGCGATTGTGTACGAGCAGGAAATCGACAACGAGCAGCAGTTACGTGAACGAATTGAAGGTGCAGCTGTTCAAATCCGGAATAATCATGGACTTTTTGCACGTATCCGGACTTCTTTAGTTAACCGAGTGAATTTGTGCATCGAAGTTAACGGCGGCCTCTTTGAACAGCTACTGTAGTGCTTTGCATGTGCAATGTGTGCTAGTGCAGTTGTGATTTTTTGGTTACCCTTCGGGGTTTTCCTGGCGGAGGGGATCTACCTCGTCGTGGTCGTCAGGCTGAGTACCTCGCTTCAAACAAAAGGAATAGCAGAGGGAAACCAAGAGATCCCCAACAGATTTAGAAAATGTGAATGTTGTGTTGTGTGACTTTTAATGTAAAAAAGCAAGAAAACAGAAAATGGTGCAAACAATCCTGGAAATGTCAGTAAGGTAGGTGTTTCATAGGCATTCTACATGTTCCTCAGAAAGTAATCGTTTTTAAAAGGAAATCGAAATTTTGTGGTGAATCCTCGGATAAATTGATAGACGTGGCAACGCCGCGCTATTGACATACGCGAAATTTTTAGACATGTCGCGCGGGCGTCCATAGGCGGCGTTTTTTGAGGGGTTTAATACAATTTGAAAAAAAATTTTTTTAGGCTTAAGACAAATGTTAGAAAATTTTTGAAAATTTATTTTGGCAAGTCTAATTTTTCTTTATCTGCCATAAAAATTTTTGTACTAAGTGATAGTTAACCCTGTATGTACACACACCCAAACTTATAATATGGAATCACTTAATATTTATTACAATTTATATTGTCGGGTTTTTCACATTTAACTGTTTTTGTTAGTAAACACTTTTGACTTTCCATGACATATAATTTTTTTGACAAAAAAAATTATCGCAAATAATGCATGATGTCATATAAGTTTGGGTGTGTATACTATAATAACAGTTTGTGAATATATATCATTACCTTTTGATGCAACTGAAAATTCGGTAATGCTGTGGAGATCGCCTATAGGTGAGTGTGACAGATGGGGTGTACTTGGTTGATCCAAAGGTTGAGCGATCGAGACTGGTTGATCAAGTTCTCGTTGAGGTTCTAACAAAGTCAAATTGCTGCATACAGACACAGAAGGACTCTGTGAAGAAGCCTCATCGATATAACCTAGTAAAAAAAATTAAATGCAGCAAAATTACAAGTATCAGCAAAAAATACATATTATTATCTAATAATGAAGGGGTAATTATGGGGTCAAAATGTCAAGAAAATCGGGCGGTGCATACACTAATTTCCATAATTACCAATGAAGGTACTTACATGATGAGAACACAGTTGGTATTGCTGTTTTCTTTAGCCCAGACTTCGACTGGTTTGCAAACATACTATTTTCAAAGTGCATTGAACAAACTTTATAATTAATAAAAAGCTGTGTGGGTGTTTTTTCTAACAAATCCTGCCTTCCACACTTTCTCGTCCATGCATAACACCTTGAAAAAAAATTAAAAACCATAGTTAGGTAGGTATTATCAGTAGGAAACCATTTGTGGGTTTTCTGGGGTAGGTAATACTCCAGTAAAAGGGGTAGTACCTACGTAGGACATAAAATTTACAATACCTAAGGATATAATAATGTGGTAACAAGGTAGGGACAAACTACACATAGGTACCTACCTGTTTTCATCAGCAGGTATTTTGAAAAAACTTATCCCAACATTCCTCGTGTTGTTAGAACATCCACGAACACAGCAATAATTGGGGGGCCATTTCGTCACAAAACCTAAGCACAAAGTGGGTTTTCTGGGGCACAATGCACTAGTGTAAATACAGCAACGAAGTATTCGAAGTAACAACACAAGCAGTCAAGTTGAGCTGAATACATATTGTACACCTTATCTGGTCCCTGTTTTGGATACTTTTATCACAGTCATGATAATAATACTGGGCTTTTTTACTTAGAAATTGGTAATCGTTTTTCGTTTTATTGTTTACGTTTTATAAGGAGTTTAACCTCAATTGAACATACTGACGCTGTCTGGCGTCTGGCGTTAGGTGGCGCGTCAGTCGTAGGCCACGAACGACGTTGCCGGACTTCGTCAGCTTTTATGCCTGACAATTTCCTTAAATTCATTTAGCTATTTTTATCGCCTTCAATTTAATATCAACCAAAATACTATCAAGGACTAACATTTTTATAAGTAAATTATCATCGATTTCATTTTATACTAAATTAATTTGCATTATATTTTTATGGGTTGCCTTGGTTACCGGCTCCCGACTGGACGATCTGGCAGTACCGCAAGAACGGAATCTGTGGCGCCGCGCCGCGCTGTTGTCAAGCATTCCGCTTTCATAATCAAGTCCCAGAAAACAGGGGTCCGGTTGTGGGTTTTCTGGGCTCAGATAAATAGAATAAATGGTTCGTAAAACATTATAATTTTACTACCGGCACACATTAGATAATATTAATTGCTTTCATATTAATTTTATTGGTATACCTACCCAAAATGAATAAATGATAGTGAAAAATATGTTGACATGTTTTAACCTTTCTAAGGATCTGGCGGCCTAGCAATACTCTCCGTCCCCACCACCTCATAAAAATACCCCTCTGCCCTCTTAAATTAGCCAAGTGCCACTTCTGATTCGTCCTTTTCTGGGGTTACATGGTCAATTTGTAATATTTTTGAGCAATATTATAGAATGTTTCTACTAAATGTATGTACTTTTGAAAGAGCCTTATAATATTACGATATCAAACCTCGTTTGTTTAAATTGTTAAAATTGTTAAAATTAGATATTGAAACTCAATAGGTGACTTTTTTGAAGCTTAAAACGTGTGCTTTTTGATGGCATAAGTCATTTTAATGTATTTCTCTTTTTTCTTGTTTATTTTTGCAGTAAACCGCGTTATAATTAATTCCCCGAAAGGCAGAACTCAATTTTTCTAATTTTTAAATCCAAGAATCAAGCTGAAGGAGGTTTCTTACTGGGATGAGACCAATCCTAAGTGAAAGTACACGTTTTAAACTTCCGATTTCCTAGTCAAAAGATTTTTTCTACATAATTTCCGCTCGTGATTATCAGCTTTTGGAAAAAAAAACTCTTCATGTCTTCTCAGCTTTCATACAATAATACGAATTCTCTAATAAATATAATAATTTCCGCTTTCTTTCTTGTAAATACCTCATACATGTTTGCATACTACTATAGTCCCCATTTTCGATCCACTGAGAACATGCGTATGCATGTGTGGGGTGTGGGTGTATGTGCCTGTGTTTGTGAGGGGTGGACGGCGTGGTAGTCGGCAGGTAATCGGCAGATGTCATTCTGTTCCCGTGGAGCACAGCTTGTATTGACGTGGGGGCGAATGGCACAGCCCATATATATATATATATATATATATATATATATATATATATATATATATATATATATATATATATATATATGCCGATAAAATGTCGGAACGAAAATTGTCCAGAATTTGCTGAAGAGTGCAATAAAATTATTTTTGATATTTATTAGTTATTTTTTTGAGAAAACTCATTTTTCAAATTTACTAGCGGCCGACCTACAAACTTAAAAATAATTTGTGACCATATTACTTAAGAAGATTTTTTCGAAACACCCTGTATATAGCTTGGATTTTCGGGGGGGATATATATATATATATATATATATATATATATATATATATATATATATATATATATATATATATATATATATATATATATATATATAGAAATAAAAAAAATAAATATATAAAAATGAGTTTTCTCAAAAAAATAACTAATAAATATCAAAAATAATTTTATTGCACTCTTCAGCAAATTCTGGACAATTTTCGTTAAGGATTTTTGCTCTTGCTCTTCAAATAGAGGTGAGACGGGCGGATAAACCTTGACTTTAAAAAATGCTGCTAACTCCGGTTTGGTTTAACCGAATTGGTTGAATTTGGGCTTGTTGAGAGATTTCCTTCTTCTATCAAATGATTGTCCAGTAAGATCATTTCGAATTTCGTGGTCACCGCTAGAGGGCGCAATTCGAAAAATTTCCCTCTTATTACAATTTTCTCCGAAATTTTAAATTCAATGGCATATTTATTCTGTTAAATCGAAAAGTAGATTACATTTCAAACAAAAAATACTTTGGTACCTATTTCGATATCTTCATTAGTTTCGGAGTTATCGCCAAAAGAATAATTATTAACATGTTATTTGAAAGAAGAAGGTAGGTATTTGTTTTCAAAGATTTCCGTGGTCAAGCATGCCATGAAATAAATCAAAATCTGCTTGAATTTTTCGTAAATAGCTAGATTTTCACTTTCAATCAGCATCTCAAGATACGTTTTTAGTTTCATTATCATGAATACCTGCAATAAATTTCACGAAATCTTGAAGAAAATTCGATTATTCTTGCATTCAACTTCATTTTTACTAGGCGTCATTTTGTTTTTCATTTTTTTTACTTCATATTCATAATCAGCGTCTCAAAAAAACATAAAAATATAGAGTTTCATTGAAAAATAATGATTCTACAAATAATTGTAGACGATTTTTGGGAAATTTCGGTGAAAAATTGATTTTTTGAGTTTTTTATTTTTTTAAAAATGCGCACTTTTTCAACCTGCGGACTTTTAAATAATAGTGTATTTCATTACGAGTCTGGAAATAAAGATTTTTCCGTGCGCGCGTGACAAATTCCCGTGTGAGGCGCAGCCGAACACGGGAAGTCATGCAAGCACGGAAAAATCTATTTCTGGACGTGTAATGAACGATATTTTTTATTATACTTCTTTGAAAACGGAAACTTAAAACATTTTATCGGCATATTATAATAAATTTAATTGACAAAAAATAAACAATGCAGACGATATAGTGTTTGGTATGTATGATGCGTTTCCATGGCTACTCTCAAATTATTTCAAAGGTGCTTTGTTGTACATTAGTTATTGGCAGATAAGGTGAATAAAACGTCAAAAATATTACAGAAATGTATCTAAATATTGAAACACTTACGAATTAAAATACAAAATAGGTATATGTTAAATATCAAAGAGCATATACAGTTTCTTAAATTTATTTTACTTTGCTGTATATTTCTATTTGAAAGCCATATATTCGGTATTTTTATTCAGCGCACGGAAAGTTTTTCCATGCGCTGTTTCCGTGCGCTAGCCCGAAAATACCCCATCTTTCATTATTGCTAAAACAGATGAAAATAAGGTGTTTTCAAAGAAGTATAATAAAAAAGTATGTTTCAAGGTGTTTCAAAAGGTTTTATTCAAATCCATGACTTCCCTAATTAACACCATTTTTCGTCTACGTTGACTCCACTATTTGTCGTTCCAGGGAACGGCGACGAGACCGTCATCGTCCGCCAGGACGAGAACGAGCGGCGGGCCGAGTTCCGCAGGTCGATCGACCTCAACGGCGACGGCAAGGCCGACAGGCGCGAGCTGCTGCACTACGTGGCGCCGCAGAGCCCGCGCCACGCCGAGCACGAGGCCGAGGCGCTGACGGCGCTCGCCGACGCCGACGGCGACGGCGCCCTCTCGCTCGACGAGATCCTCGCCCACCCGGACCTCTTCCTCCGGTCGAAGATGGTGGACACGGCGCGCAGCTTCCACGACGAGTTCTGAACCAGATCGTGGGCCGCGTAAATGGCGGGGGCCCGAAAGTAGCTGCCTGTTTTTGGGCATTTAGTTATGGCAGCTGGCTCATGTTGGCATATTTATGTTGTTCGGTATAAACCTATGAATAAGAATAAAGAACCCCAGGAAGGAGCAAATTTGGGATTTACGCTCGACCGGGACAGTCTCTGCATATGGCGGCATGCCGTTTCCGGGTTACAAAAGTACTTACCGATGAAATGTTAATTTTGTTCTGATAGTCACGGAATAGCCGCAGGCTGCACAGCTAACCATAATAGATCTCCAAAAAGTACTTATCGAAGAACTTCACAAATATCTAATAGCACAAACCACCGTGACAACTGTCAAATATAAAAATATTTTGTCAAAATTCAGTCTCCATACAGGGCGATTTCCGTCTCACGTATTTTATAATGCCCATACAGCTTTGGCTCTTTCCTGGGGTACTTTATTCATTGGTATAAACATAATATATGAATGCGAACTAAAACCGTGCTCATTACATTTTCTCAAATAGCTCTTCAGGATGACTTCCTATGGTGAACATTTTCGGAATGTTATTTGTTGCAATGAAATTAGATACAAAATAGCGCAGATCCGATTGTTAAAAACGCAATAATTAACTTGCAAATGCAGTCTTTAGACTAAAACTAAAAGTTATTTTTAAGTTGCTGTTAAAATTTAAATAATTGTAATAAATTAAATCAAATTAAATTAAATCAATATGGGACTTTTTTATTAATTGCACAACCAAAATACAGATATTGGCGAAAGTTGATGCATGTTCAATAATCATATTAGGTGCACTTAGAATGGTTGCAAGTTAAACAGCATACAGGGTAGGTCAAAAAATATAAAAATTGTACAAGAGTAAAGTACCCTTATTTAAAAAAATTCAGCAAAAGATTATTAAGAAAAGTTGTTTAGAATTAAAAAGCTATGCCTATTAAACCAAAACATAGCCTCCTAAGAAAAAAAAATTTCGTCAATTAATTTCCACATTTTCTTAATAAACATTTAAAATAAAAATTTTGCAGCTTAAATGAGAGTTTTTTAATATACACATTATCATTACTAATGTTTTACCTTGTTCAGAAAAATTTTGCGAAATATTAAACATGAAGTTTGTGATTCCCTAAGAAACTAAAATCTAAGTTAATTTTACAAATATTGTTGAATTTGAACAAAGTTAAGCAAAACTGATTTAATTTTGATTGATTTATGAAATTGTTTAGGGTAAATATTAAAACATTTTTTTAAGGAAATTATTAATGTTTTTCAAAAAAATACCTATATTTTTTTCTTAGGAGGTCATGTTTTGGTATTTAGGCATAGCTTTTAATTCTAAACAACTTTTCTTAATAACCTTTTTCTGAATTTTTTGAAATAAAGGTATTTACTCTTGTACAATTTTTATATTTTTTGACCTACCCTGTATGCTGTTTAACTTGTAACCATTCTATGTGTGCCTAATATAATTAACGAACATGCACCAACTTTCGGGAAGATTTGTATTTTCGTTGTGAAATTAATAAAAAAAAAATCCCATAATGTTGCACACTTAAATGATCACGCTGTATAGCATAGGTAAATTCCAATGCAAAATTTTTTGTTTAACGATATTTTGTACATCTAGGGCGCCTATAATAATTACAAGCTTCCCATATTATTGGGAAATATTAGTGAATATAGAAATTCGGTTTCGATTATTTGATGACGTTTTATACACATGCATAGTTTTTAGTTACTTTTTTAAACAATTAGATTTTCAGTAGGTAGGTATATTTCGTACAGGAACTTCCCGTGTTTATTACTTGCATATTTATATCGAAAATCAATATAAAATGAAAATTCAATGCAAAAGAAATGAGGCGCGCGCCTGAAAACCGAGCAACCGGCAAGAGTTTTTATATGGCATCAAATTATAAAAACAAATTAAATCGATGAACTGAAAAGAGGGGAAGACGACTGAGTCAGTAACATTCAAAACTATTATAAATATATTATTTTATTTTATTTTTTTATTCCTGTCGTGTATTGCATACTGACGTAAATATCACATTATCTCAAGATCCAAGCACAAAAAGTAGGTAAGCATAAAAATATATTTTTTAATTAGGTATGTATGTGTTTTATCCTCAGCTAGTCTAATTCAAGGGAATATTCCATAAAAATGCATGGGTATAATATTCTGAAAATCTAATTATTTATAAATGTAAAAACTATGCACCCGTATGAAACGTCAGCAAAATTTCAAAAATAAACGAAATCGAATTTTGCAGAAAGGATTCGTGTTGGTTTTCTAACATCATACACTATATGTATGCACAATCCCATTAGTACACGAAGCTTTTATTTTATTGTGCAAACGTTCAAAGTTATAGGAGCGCTAAATGTATAAAACATAAAACTCATCGAATGGGGAAATTGCACAAAAATTAAAATTGAAAAATATTACTCACAAACGTAATTTATTGCCATTAAATGAACCACAGTTCACAAAAAACTCATCTTTTTGTATTTATGTAACAAATGTGAGCAATTTAAAACTGCATAATTAAAATCATTCCTGTAACGCGCCGACCTTGTTTTTGACGTAAAGCAGTTGGTTGGTGGTGGCCAAGGTCTATTGATTAGGAGAGACCTTGGGTGGTGGCGCCTCTGGTAGGCGCATAGAGATCATATGATCTCTATGGGTAGGCGGCAGCACCATGTATAAACTAATATGGGCAACACATGTGTATAAAAACTACACAGCATCAAGCACGCTTTGTTTAGAAAGAGCAACGAGACGTCCTATCCGTCTCATTATAGTTTATCTCAGTCTTGATATCGTTGATAACGTTTGAAAAGTGTGTGCTGTATTAAATGTTATAAACTTACGCATCGAGCAATGTATTACATTTTTCCTTCTACCTAGTATGCGCAGCGAAAGAGTGCGTCTGCGATGAGGAAAGTAAGAGGGGTGGAGATCCGCCCGTGAGCAGAACTAGCGCCGATGGAAGCATAGACGTGCGGAAAGATTACTTTTTGTCAAAGTAAATAAATTGATATTTTACTTATACTTTCATATGCGGAAATAATTGATAGAGAAATGAATATAATATGAAATTGCGCATGGCTATATGTATTGTACACCCTGAACGACTCATGATCTCGAAGATACTACCAAGTTTTCAAAACTATAAATTTAGCGTGGTTCTAATAATTGCGAATAGGGAAGCGCGCTGCATAGCGTTGTTACGGCCAGCCAATAGCAACAAAGCATACTCCTCGCTTCCCCACTTCCCCGCGGACGCAGTCTTTCGGTGCGACTACTTCGTTAGGTACCTACGAGTATAGGTACTTTGAATTTATATATACTGTTGAGTAGATTGTGACTAATAATATTCATATAATATAACCATTATCCAATTATTACTAAAAATGATAATCAGTGTATGCACAATCCCATACAAGAGGTAGAATGCAGTGATAATAATAAAAAAAAAATAAACTTGGGCTTCGTCTGAGATTGAATCCGGGACCTACGAATTACTAGTCCCGGAGCCTCACGTCACCATTCAATTGATGAAGTGCTTGTTAAATTTGGACTTTTAGGCGGTTCTTATTTTTGACCTGCATCATAGCCCTCTGGAAATGGGTCGCCGAACTGTTTATTTTAACGTTTAATTTCCATTATCCTTTCTTTAATTCTTTGTAGCTGTCACCATTGATTCCATTCCCGCGGTTTTCGTGTCGTTTCAAATGAATAGCTTTCGGTCACAACTTTAATTATTTATGGCAAATTAAATATTGCGATTTAAGGGCTGATATTTGGTATGTGCTCTTTCTATAGATGGGCAAATATACATATTAAAGAAATATGTTCAAGTTCCCCATCGAATTCTACTTGTCAATTCGATGATAAAATCTCGTTAAAGAAAAAGTTTTGCAAATCTGGTACCTATTTCTATTGGAGTTATCAGGAATGCTTATTGTAAATAGTTTTAAGTATATTTTGCACGACTTTTGTTTATTTTGATTAATTATTTAAATTTTCACAGCAACTTAAAAATAACTCACATCAACTTAAACATAACTCCAAAAATATTTTGAAAACGGCTATTTCTATCATACGTTGTTAATACCGCGCAGGGCTTTAGTACGCATTCGCATATTATTACTTACTATACACCTACTCGTATTCTGAATCCAGCTGTTATAACGGAAATGTACTTTCGAATCGAAAGTACGATATCCCTACCGACTGGATTTTATAGTAGTGGATATGGATCGAACCTCAAACAAAAGATCGAACCGTCGCGTCGTGGAAAAGCAACCTAAAATAATTATTCAGTGTCCCCAGATTGACTACACTATACAAGGGTGAATGTGTCGACACTAATGTTATTCATACTGTTTCCACTTTGATATACAGGGAGATTGAAAAAGACAAAAAATACTTAGATCCCATTCCTAGGACTATACCTACATTTAATTTCCAATGACTATAATTTTTTTCCGATTTGTTCGTAAAATTTTGAATCATCCGACTTTTAAATTTTTATGTTAGAATTATAGAATAATTATGTTGTCTAAAGTAGAGTTGCTAATCCAGGAACTCTAGTCTAAAGCATATTCGTGAAATCACAAGGCAATAAGCGTTTGGTGAAGGTAAAGACACAGCTGGTAGCTTGATTTTATTGCATTTTATATTCGTACCAAATCATTTGTCTTTTCTGAAGTAAATTTTCTATCGGTTATTTCAAAATTGCGGTTAACAACTGAGACACCCTGTATAATTGTGGATAGGTATAATACCTTGTCAGCCGAGAAGTAATAACTATTCTCTATACTGCTTAGAAGAAAGTATCTCGTCTTTTAGAAGATAGAACAATTAGGTATTCAGCTCAGTTGAAAGTAAATTATTGTCCTTGACTTATTGCGTTGATTGAAATATTTCGGTCAACGCTTATTGTAACTTTACAATCGATAAGATGCCACTGCGATGGCATGCAGTTGTGCTAATCTGTGCTGAACAATGCTAAGCTGTATGGCTATAGCAGTAATTAAATCCAAGATGAAATGTTAAATAAAAAATCGCAAATTATAAAACTATTTATTAATTTTTATTATAATGTTGCATTCAAAAATATAAATAAAGTCTTAGGAAAATACACATAATATTTATTTTGTCTTGACAGCAAATATTTTTACCGCATGTGTTTGATGAACGTACTCCTACTCCAAACATTACAAACAATACGAAAAAAATGTGTAAAAGGTTATTAGTTATTTTTTTTAAATGTACAGGTGACAAATGAGATTTAGCGCCAAAATAAAAACTGACTATGGGGCTGCACTAGGCATGACCTGAAACCAAAATAGGGCCCGAAAAACTTCATGCAGATGTAGCGGGGTAGGAGGGGGAGTTAAAAACAAAGACGCGGCACAGGAGTAAGTATCCTTTTTGCGTCTTAGATGAAAATTATATATGAGAAAGTTGTTTCCAATGAAAAAGTATACATAAATACAAAATCATGGCCTTCTATTTAAAAATGTATTTTTTCATCGTTGCAATTAAAACCTAAAAAACTGGGCCTAACATGCCTAATGCAGCCCCATAGCGTTGGGTGAAGATTTAACCCATAGTCAGTTTTTATTTCGGCGCTAAATAATAAAAATCCCATTTGTTAACTACATTCTGCGGTAATCATAAAATTAACTAAATAATAATAATTTTTAAGTTTGTTTAATGTTTAAACTACAACAAAAGGTTTATTTGTACACAATTTATATTATTTAGTACGGCAGAGTATTTTTTCTAAGTTTATGCTATTCACCATTTTTTATCCTTCATCTGTACAATAAAGCAAATAAAAACTTATAAGTTATATAATACAATAACAAATATCTGAATACGACTACCTTATTGTCAATGGATTCAACATCCTTCTTTGTACTATGTATACTTCATAATACTTCTTGGTGCACAGGATGTCTCTGAATAAAGTTCAAATATTATAGGTCACATTCATTCATCGTCTAAAATATCGCAGTTAAGAAACTACTCCTAAACAGTCAAGGGGACACTATAGTACGACGTTTAAAAATATCATTTCTAAATTACAATTATACGAGTATTGTCGAATCAATAGAATTTCTTCATGTGCATCTTATTCATTATATTTAATAAACTTAATTTCTCCATCAATAAAATGTGCAATGTTAATTTGGAATAAATCTCTAAAGCACTTGTAAATTTAAAAACAGAATGCTTAAGAAAACCTTTTATTATACTTAGGTGTATTCTTTTTA
Source organism: Pseudeuparius sepicola (assembly GCA_963920635.1). Taxonomy (NCBI): domain Eukaryota; kingdom Metazoa; phylum Arthropoda; class Insecta; order Coleoptera; family Anthribidae; genus Pseudeuparius; species Pseudeuparius sepicola. The sequence continues at coordinate 30,020,808 of OY987299.1, forward strand.
AGTACCTATAGAAAAGTTTGTACTCGGTTAGTTTTCTCAAAAAACGCTCACTTCATTCATTTCAAATATAAATCACAAAGCACTATACTTGTGGTAATTAGGGTGTCGACGATTCAGAGTATGTAATTTGCTGTTATCCTATAATATATAATGTCCACTACGTCGGCGCAGAAATGACTTTCAGGACAGATTCATTTTTCAACTTTTTCATCATGCATCTCTAAACCACCGTTAACTATACCAGTTGGAGAGCATTCCTTGGTGTCGACGTTCATTTTCAGAGGTAAATTAAGAAACTCTTTGACCCTGCTGGACAACGAATTGTAGAAATCTCTCAAGGGTGGTGACAATAAGTCGCAGTCCACGTTTCTCGGGTTTTGCGCCCCAGTAGCAAAGGAGCCCGCAAGTCCCATTAGCACCGTTATCAAGAGGCCAATGGCGGAGTACCATATGTAGGACACTCTGTACAAGAAAAATGCTGGATTCCTAAAAATGAATATCATGTAGGTATTTATAACTCTATCACCAAGTATAAAACTGTCGCGATAATAGTAACATTCTTCCGCGCAAACCAAACATTATGGTTGCTGTTAGGAAAACTCAAACGAAAGCAAAACTTACTCATCTGCATTTAAATCAGCAATCCCTGCAAATTTTCTAGTAACAATAGAAACTTGTTGGCCAATACACATGAGTGTGATGATACCGACTGCCACCAAACTTCCAAAAATTGCCCCCTACAACAGAAATAACCATACATTTTCTGAGCACACATAAAATAATCAAGAAACTTTTTTACCTTGGAGTTTGCCCATGGGAAGAACATTCCCAGAGTGAACAATCCCAAGGTGACTCCTCCAACCATCCCGTTGAAACTAATGGCGACTTGCATCACGCTTCCCAGCTTAGCAATTATGAAAACCTAAAAAACAAATAAAAGTAGAAGTCACTCTTCATATTGGATGTTCACTAAAACTAAAACTAACCAGTCCAAAACTGATGCCACCATAAACAATGGTGATAGTCTTGGCCCAAAAGGCCCCCTTGCTCTCATGGAAGTGTATTCCACATGCGCCATTCACGAAGTCATGCATTGTCACAGCTGCCAAGCTATTCAAAGCTGATGCTACGGTTCTGAAAAGGAAACGTAGAACTATTATGTTCTAAATGAATTTCACAATTGTTCTAGGAGTCAGGAGTCATATTGTTGATTATTCTATGAGCAGGACATTGCCATCACACAAGGTATAAAAACATCTACGTTTTGGTGAATGACAATCTCAACAAATGGGAATGGGAAATCATCTCAAAACCGAAGATATAGGTGGGACCAAAATAAAACTATTGAGGCAGATATGCATTATAATATATTGGTCGGTAGCTCATTAATTTTGTTCGTTTTAATTTGTAACATTTGTACAGGTTCTCCATATTAAAGTACCCCTTCTAGTATGCGCATAAAATTCAAAGGAAGTAACTTATGGATTTTTCTTTAGTTTGCCTTGATTTGGGATTAGGATTAAATTACTGTCACCAAATAACTTTAATTACCTCATTATATTGTTGAAAGGTGATTTTGCTCTGCAAAGCTGGAAGCGTTATTAATTTTGTTTATTTTCGTAACTTTTATGCGAAGAAGTGTAAAACACTTTTTGTGATGTGAAATAAATTATTCGCTCCAACAATATTTGTCCATAACAGATTTGGACCCTAAAAAAATTGTTAACGAACTTCCGCTAAATTGCATGAAACAGCTTGAATGAAAATCTCCACACAACGCACATTGTTGAACTGAATAATTCATTTGAAGTCACAAAAAATAACAACTTCTTTACGAAAATAAAAAAAATAGAGTAAATAACGCTTTTTTACAGAGAAAAAATCGCGTATCAGGAATACTGTTAATTAACGTGATTTGGTGACAGGTGCCTACTTGATGACAGTAATTTAATTAATCTCAAAGATGGACATAACTCCTTAATATGAGGAACCCCGTATAAGGCATATTAGCCTCAATAGTCATATTATGATCTCAGTTTTCAGATTTCCCATTCCCAGTGAATTTATATTTAGGGGGTAAAGTGCAGAGTTATTATTATTTCCACCTTCTTACCCTAAACTTGCAGCGAAGATGCCTGCAACGAAGAAACCCGTAATTCCCTTAATATGCCCCATTTCAGTGATCACATAATATGGAAAAATCTCATCTGGGTGTTCGACGTCTCCTGTTTCCAGTGGATCGCAATCTTTATAGTTCGCCACCAAAACCATTCCTGTGTAGAAATTTATTGTATAGATCAAAATCAAACCAATGGATGACGTCCACAATGCTCTAGAATATTTATACATTGTTTAGAAATCGCATCTAGACAAAGAACTACTACCTTACGTTCTAACTTGACCAATAGTTTCGACTGACAGATATTTCTGAATTGATGCTTGGTTTGAGCAAAACATGGTCAACCAGTAGAAGGTACCCCCGATAACAACAGACCAAAAACTGTGGCGAATTGTTGGGTCCACATTTAAACTAAAAAAAAAAAAAACGTAGATAACAGACGTTATAGATCCCCATATAAAATTTACTTGAAGAGTTCCAGTCGACCAGATTCATAGTTTTCCGACCAGATCACTCCAGTTCCACCAACAAAACGGTGACCCAAGATGGCAATCAATAATATGGATCCTATCAACACTCCAGCTTGAAAAGTGTCTGCTATTATTACGGCTTTCATTCCTCCCTACAAAATTCAAAGATTGAAATTCTTTGTCAAGTCGAGCTATGTCTTACAAACATACCTGAGAAGCATAAAAGATACAGACAACATAGACTACAGTAACAGCTAAATAGACATTCAGTCCAGTCACTGAAAACAAATAAAATTAAAGATTTAGCTTATCTATGTATTGAGATTTGTTATTTCGGTATAGGTCTATAACGATTTTCGTGTAACTGGGGATTGGAGAAGGCAGTGCTTTTAGTAAATATTTGTTTACCTTTACTGAGTGCAAGTGCTGGAGCATATACAGCAACACTAGTGTACAACACCATCTGGAAAATATATAGCCCGCTAGCTAAGTACTTCGTTTTCGTGCAAAATCTCATTGAAAGGTATTCATAAGAGCTGGTAAGTCTTAAGGTCATGAAAACTGGCAAATATAGTTTGGAAGTAATCGGAATCACCAAAATAAACGCCATACAAATCATCCAAAACTGTGACCCATTTTCATACATTTCTGCTGGGTTGCCCAATAATTCTACTGCTGTGACAAAGCTAAAATAATAATAATAATTACAATAGGTTAGTTCGGAATAATGTATGTTACCTTGCAGCTAAACTCATAGCCATGGGGAAGGTGCCCATGCAGCTACCTCCTAAGAGAAAGTCTTGACTGTTCTCATGTTTTGGACCGATACACCCATAAAATATTCCAATTCCGCAGGACACAACCAGCATGGAACCAAGAACCAAATAGTCTGGCCAGGAGAACGTATTTTTCTCCTTTTCGGGGTCTTCGTTTTTACAGGTACCTGGTGGAAATTTTGAATAAAATTTTGTTTAAGAAATGTATATATAAATTTTTTTAAACAAAACAAAATATACTCTAATGTGTTTAGTTAAGTTACAGGAAATACAATGGACTACGTAAAAATGAAAAAATCAGCTCGATTTTAAAAACTGGAATTTTAATCCCAAAATATGACCCATACAGAATTTCGAAAGTAAAGAAAACTATTTAAATTGGGTATGTTCCCAAATAAATTAATAATATAAATAATGTTGTTAAGGGTCACGACACCGAGCATCGTCAGTTCTCATTGTTTTTATAAAAAAATCTTCCCTATCACGATCCATTTACCCATAAAGCAGAGTATTTATTTTATTTTTAATTTAATTTCTCCTTTAAATCTTTAAATCCGCCAATTCAATCAATATTCAAATTTGGAGACTATAATATCAATTTTTCATAAAAACACCCACATTTCCCAGATTTATTATAAATATACCATTTAAATTGGATTTGTATAGGACTTGTTTTCGAAACAATAGGTACTAAGTATATTTTTAATATCGCGATTTGGAAGTAAAATTACCATTACCATTATTATTTAGATTCATTGCATTTGCATTTAAATACGGAATTCGTCAACGAAATAAAATTAGTAAATAAAAACTAAAATATAACATACCTAATTAATAAGATGGATGGATGTAGATAAAACAAAGTTTATGATTATGAATGTGCATCGATCTACCCAATAACTGCATGGAAAAGATATGTAACCAGTTGTGGAGATATGGATACTTAATTCCCAAATACTTAAATTAATTTTTACCTAAATGCGAACAATTAAATCTTTCGTAATTTTGCAGAGGTCCAACCGTACTACGTTGTCATCCAATTAATTGTTATACTAATTTCCTATCCTACCTTCACCACTGCTTGCTTGAAGGGAATACAGGTAGAAGGAATAATTTCATAATAATAATAGCACAAAAATGTTTTATTTGATATTTATCCATAAACGATATTATAATCATGTAGGTACCCACCTTCGTGTGTAGTAGCTTTAAGGGTTGTAGTTGCTAGCTCTGCCTGAGCAACGCATACTATAAATAACAGAACTACAGCTAAGCATTTCAGTCGTGAGAACGGCAAACACCATTTGTTATTTACAGGCATCTCTGGATACTAATAAAAATAAATTAATCCTGAAACAAAATGAATTTTAATTAGTTATAACCAGCGCTCTAAGATATATCATAGTCAGTACAAGTTGGATATTACCGGATTAATGTAACAATATTGCTAGAAAAGCAAACATTAGAATTTTTATGGGGTATAGGTATTCTACCGTACTTTCACCGTTTTAGTATACATAGGGCGGAGCCGCCGTATATTCGGCTAGGTTTGTCAGTCGTTGGCGGGGGGCGGGGCGTGTTTTTTGCTCGCAAAACTCGACTGATAAGCGGTGCGGGACTACTGTGTACTCCCCCCGCCAACGACTGACAAACCTAGCTGGACGCACGGCGACGCGCGGCCCATTCCCCTATGTCTACCAAAACGGTGAAAGTACGGTATACATCTATCACACAATTTCTAGGATAATGAAAGCGTCTTGTTGGCATTCAGTAGGAGAATGCTTTTGAACGTTGTGAACTCCTATGCAGGTAGATATTTTCTCAATATCCAGATTCTTTTTGAGCAGGAATAATTTTAGATATGCAGGGTGTTATTTAGGTACGTAGCCAAACTTCAAGGGGAGATTCTTTGACGAAAAGTTTATATAAACATAGGTCCGGTGTATAAGGTAGTTCCAACAAATTATTTATCAGTTTTAAAATCTTAGATATGACTAAGACTGAATTTGGACTCTCTTGGGATCAAAAATTAAATCAGCTGGAAAAAATTTTAATGGCACATTTTTTATAAAGCAAAATATGCCATTTAATTTGATGTGCCACACTTGCCAGTTGTTCTGTATTTACTATAAAAAAAATGTGAGTAACAATATTCGTAATATTTGTAATTGGTTATAAGGGATCTAGTTACCAGTGGAAACAAAATAATCGATTATGGCGTCAAATTTGTCAAAATTTGAAAATAAACTGATTTACATGCATTTAATTGAATGTCGAATAGCCAATCCAGAATTGTTATTTTTAAATATTAAAAAATGCGAAAATTTACACATTTTGCCGAGCTATTGAATAAACTTTCCTGTTTAGTTACCAGGGACCCTTTAAAGTAAGGGGACCCAGCATTATACTTTCCAATGTGAGGCCTATTCTTTCCTCATTCTAAAGGTATCAGTGATGCCAAGTATGCCATTTTATTGGAGAATCTATGAATATAACAGGTACTTCGATTGTTAGTAAAAATTAATAATGGTTTCCATGATTTCTAGAAATTAGACTTGACAATTTTGTGTATACAAGTGCAGATTATGGCAACTGTCAAATGAAACAAATTTATTTTATAGTTGAAATTGATTTCCAGCAATTATTTCCACGATTTTAAGTAATAAGTATGGTAAGTCAGTGCCGATTTTGCTTATTTAAGAATTTGTTGCTATTGCACCTTGTTACCAGATTCCTCAATCCATTTGTAATATGTACTTGAACTTTCTTCCCATGTTGAATGTATCTACCCAAAGAACTTTCACAGATTTCGGGATTATATTATATAATCATGGTAGTTTTTCTCGGTGTTAATAATTATAAAATGTTTGTAATTTTATTTCTCTCCCAATGTACCTGACAAACTTAAAATAAACTTATAGTCGTAGATAAAAACTCTTTAAAACGACCTGACTGAAGCTACCTGCTTAATAATTTAAAATTTAGGAAATACTATTTTTTGTTTTGAACCACCTAGGTACTTATACGTAATGCCCACGTAATGGGGATTGTAGGATTACTAAAGGTGATACAAGAAAAATCTGGTTGCAATTATTGGGACTACTACAGGCGGCTGCATTACCTTTAATTGACACATCTGAGTATCTGGAAGTTAGAAAATTTAAAAATTGTAAATTATGATGGGAAATATTTTGCCTCCTTTAGAATCTATGGCATTGGAATGTCACATAAAACCTTATGGCAGTTGGACACGGACATATAGAGTCCCTAGTTAACACCATATCAAAACTCCCATTGGGGATGTCATTCCTACCTTCATAATCCTATATCATTGCGTATTTATTTATATGGGTAACTAGATCTTATGGCAAACACAAATATTACCAATATTTTTTCTTAAATTTTTGTAGTAAATACAGAACAAACAGGCAAGTGTGATACATCAAATTGAATGGGACATTTTGCTTTACAAAGTACACATTATTAAACTTTTTTTTAATATAATTTAATTTTTGAGCCCAAGAAAGTCAAAATTTTACTAAAATCCATACAAGAAAACTAATAAATGTCATACATAAATTCTGTATAGGTTCTTGCAAACAATGTTAATGTTACATTTTTTGCCGTATGTCTAAAAATCGAAATGTTACAGCAATTTAAACATTTCGAATGTTTCCGATTTTTGGTCATAGTTTTCGTTAAGTGCCGATGAACAGCAACTTATACATATAAGATGTATAATTTATACATGATGCTGAACAGTATATATTAATTAGACCTCTGTTTAAATTTATGACATACACATTCAGAAAATAAATTAGTGTTAAAAAGGTGAAAAAATCGCGCCGCCTTGGACATTAAAGCGTCGTGTTTGTTTACTCGGACGCCTCAGTCGAAGCTGTCACTTTCGCGATTGTTGAAAACAGTAAACTTGTTCAAAATGAATCGTTTTGGATATATTAATAGGTAATACAAGAATTAATGCGAGCAAAGGAATCGATGCGTAAAATATAATGAAGAAAAATCACACATCCGGAAATTTTTCTTGGCAAATTTATTCTCAAGCGGTTTATACCTAGTACAAATTGGCCTTTTATTTTCAGGTAAAATAAAGAGAGATCAGAGACCATCGATAAAATTTCCGACACCTGTGATTTTACATACAAAAAGAATGTTACTGGTAAATTGTGAGCGCTTTCGGATGAAGTTGTCACTTGGTTAGATAAATATTTACGAAAAATATTGAGCTGATTCATGATATTCAGGGCATCCCCTGAAAGTCGGAAAAAGAAAAAAGCTTAAAAAAGGGGAAATGTTTTTAATTTTAAAAAATAAAGTGCCATCGTATTTAAAACCAGAATGTTTGTGTACTACTAAGGAATTGTTTTAGAAAAAAACTGACTGTAGATTCTTGTTTAGGATGACTTAAAACCAGTGACTGACTAGAGAAAGATTCTATTACCTATAATATCTGTTAAAACCTATCTGTACCAAATCCTCATTGTTCTAAAATAAGAACAAAACATTATTTTCTTTAAATTGTAGGAATTTATTATTGATTTTTAACATTAAAACAAATTTTTCTTAATCAATCGGTACATTTTTTAAAAAATGATGAAAAACTTGTAAAAAGTTATACCTATTTCAATAAGTCCAACAATAAGTAAATACATTTTTTCTCGCATTTTAGAACAATGAAAAAAGTTGGTACAGATAGGTAGGTTTTAAATTATCCTAAATAAAAAAAATAAATTTGATCCCATAAATGTTATCGTAGCTGCGGCCATGATTAGATGTTCATTTAAGTGTGCAATATATGGTATTTTTTTTATTAATTGCACAACGAAAATACAAATAATATTCCTGAAAGTTGGTGCATGTTCGGTAATCATATTAGGCCCACTTAGAATGGTTGCAAGTCAAACAGCATATAGGGTAGTAGGTCAAAAAATATAAAAATTGTACAAGAATAAAGTACCCTTATTTCAGAAAATTCAGCAAAATGTTATTAAGAAAAGTCGTCTAGAATTAAAAGGTATGCCTAAATGCCAAAACATGGCCTCCTAAGGAAAAAAATATTTTTTAAAAATATTAATACTTTCCTAAAAAAATTGTTTTAATATTCACCCTAGAAAATTTCACAAATCAATCAGAATTAAATCAATTTCGCATAACTTTGTTCAAATTCGTGCATATTTGTAAAATTAACTTAAATTTTTAATTTTTTAGGGAATCACAAACTTCATGTTTGTTGCAACGATATTAAACAAAACTTTAAAATTTCGCAAAAATTCTTCTGAACAAGGTAAAACATTAGTAATGATAATGTGAATATTAAAAAATTCTCATTTAAGGTGCAAAATTGTTATTTTAAATATTTATTAAGAATCTGTGGAAATTAATTGACGAAAAAATTTTTTTTCTTAGGAGGCCATGTTTTGGTATTTGGGCATAGCTTTTAAATATAAACAACTTTTCTTGATAACATTTTGCTGAATTTTCTGAAATATGGGTACTTTACTCTTATACAATTTTTATATTTTTTGACCTACTCTGTATGCTGTTTGACTTGCAACCACTCTAAGTTCACCTAATATGATTATTGAACATGCATCAACTTTCGGCAATATATGTATTTTGGTTGTGCAATTAATAAAAAAAAATCCAATATGTTGCTTACTTAAATGACCACAACTGTATAATAAACCAAAAGTAAAGTATAAGTACAGTCCGGCAAGTCCAATGAAAAACTCAGTCTAAGCGCCATCCGTATGTTATAAATGTGGGCATGGGCGGTTAGACTGAGTTTTTCATTGGACTTCTTTCGTTTGCCGGACAGTATTTGCAAATGGTAGATAGGTACCTAAGTGCGGAAAATCTTAAGAATTTGAACAATGATCGAGGTATAAAATGTAAGTCACGCGTACATGTTCAGGGTGTCCTAAATTGGACGCTTTTGTGTGGTTTCTCCTATTTTCCGAAAATATACATAGATAAAAGATAGCTTGAGTGTCGGGGGTCTAGAGCTCGATTTAAAAAAAAAATTAAAAAATACAACAAAGTGTATCTCTATATCGCAAATTGCATCTCGTTTAGGATATACAGGGACTTTTTTCATTTTTTTAAATATTTCTTAAACATGCCATAACTTGTTTTCATTTGTGAATGTTTTCGATTTCGCCAAATACATTTTTATTCCTTACGTCGAAATCACAGACGAAAGTAGAAATCATTGGTGGACAGTAGGGGGGTCTTGGGGCCCAGGTGCATGGGGGCCCCTCCCTCTTGTAGTCCAATTACGATATAATTTTTCAAATAAAAAAATTGAGGGAAAGTAATTTTTTAAGGTTATTCCTTGTTTCCTGAGTATCCAACCATAAGTTCACACTTGGACCCTCGTTATAGAGCTTGCAATAGGGATGGTTTCTTACTTATTTTTAACACAGAAAAAACACTGGTAAAAATTGTAGATAAAAAAGTTATCTACATCCTTGTTTTATGAATTTCTTTTATAACTTTATTATTTTACGAGTTATGGGCTCATTAATCGGCGTTGTCTTCTATAACTCGTAAAATAAAAAAGTTACAGAAAAATAATAAATAAAATAGGAAATTAAATTACCTATAGCTACAGCTTCTGTCAGCATATTTTTTTGTTAAAAAATAAACTCGAAACCACCTCTATTTCATTCTTCATTACGGGGATTTGAGTGTGATCTTTTGTTTGGTCTAGGTACTTGCAAGACAATCCAAGAACAATTCTGAAAAAATCAGCCGGTTCGCAATAGTTTTTACTGAGGATTAATATTAATATACACAAATATCATAATAATAATCACTACTGAGAGTTGAAGAAAACCACTCTATGAGTCTGTTTCTGGGAATACTCGGCCGGCGAGCGGTGTCGCGTCGATCACAAAAAAGACTTGAGTGTTACGCCGATGTATAAATGAATATTTAAAAATATATGACGTAGAAATTTGCCTCTCAAATCATACGCAATTAGGAGTGCCTCCATTTTTAATAAACATTTTCGCCTGTATATGTGTAGGTACTCACCAACAAATTATGATAAATTCACAACCTCCTTCAAAACTCTTGGGCCCCTTTTTCAGAAGCTTCGAGGAAGGTTCTGAACTGAATCTGTATGATCTGCCTGTTGGCCCTGCTTCGGTATTTCATTCGAAATTCTTGCCTACTCGCTGGAAGCGATTTGAAAACGCGCACGACGGTTACACTAGTCACCTCAAAAGCCACAAGCGTTGGTTTGTGGTCCGCCACTAATAAATACGAGCTTTTAATTGACTGACTTGGTGGGGTTTACAAAAATTTTAATTGTTGCAAGTCTGCCCAGTTTGGTAGAGATAAGGTGCTGTATATTTGTACAGGTTATAGTATTCCTAGTCACAGACGAGGAGAATTAAACTGGTCGACAATAATTGAACAGACGCATCCAAATTTCGGCTCGATTTTGGTTGTCGATGACCTCCCATAAGCGACTTATTAAATCATGTGCTAGTGTAGGGCAATAATTTTCACCAGCGAGCCAAAAACCAACAAATTACGTGACACTTCTCTTGCTAATAATGGATACAAAAAGTACCTAGTAATAGTTAATTTCCCAAAGAAATATGAGAAAAAAACATACATTTCGTGTTATTTTCAATATCATATTTTCTTATGCGGAGAAACTGGGTAATAGACATGTTATTCCCCATTTAGGCTCCTTCCAGATTTTGTCCAAAACCAAAGTTACTACTACTACCAAAGTTTATAAGCAGAATTAAGGGTAGATATCTACTTTGAGCAAACACTGGCGATTATTACCTAAGTTGTTTTTTTTGTTGTTGCTTTAAACTGTTTTTTTTATTATTGCAAATGACACCTAACTTTGAATATAAATATGCAGATAAATAAATAAATGCATATTTATTTAAACCGAGATAAAAATAATAGTTGAACTTTTTGCCTAAATATTATACAGTGTGACCCACTTCAAACCGGAACACTCCCATAAAATTTGTGTTTTTGATCCGATTTTGATCTCAAAAACTGTAGATACTTTACTGCAAAACGTCACATTTTATTTAAAAAAACCAAAAGAATACTCCCACATATTTTTTGGGTCAAAATTGGACAACTTATATTAGGTATATTGTTATAAGAATTCTGACTATGCCACTGGATCCATAAAAACGGGTTTGTAGGAATTTTTAAAAAATATATCGAACAATAAAAATTCTAGAAATCAATGAAAATCGCGATTTATCTACATAACTATTTTACCTGCCTACTCGCTGCATGTGGATTAAAAACAATTAAAACTGTAACTTAATTTATTACAAATATGCAAAACGCATACGTATCTACCTATTTTATCAAATACATGTAGTCTCATTTTTATTAAGTTAACAATTTGAGGTTTGGTTTGGCAATTGATTGTTTGCATCAAAAGAGCAAAAAAGTGTTTATAAACGTATAAGCCCCAAAATGTGTTGTTTTCTGAAAAGAAAGTTGAACCCATTCCCGAAGTTTTCACTTTTTCTGAGCAGCAACTTGAATTTGCTTTGTTTGCTCAAAATCCAGTAATTTTAGGGCAAATTAAAAACATATTTTTATGGAAAAATGAATGGGCAATTTAAAAATGCGGGGGCGTATCCTACCTTTCCGTAATCCACTGGTTATGTCAACAAAACGCTGGTAGCTTCAGTTTGTCGCATTTTATACTCGCATACTGTGTACCAAATTTTAAGTTAATATACAGGGCGATTCACGTAAGTGGTTCATTAGAAGTTTACGGGGAAGGAGTGCGAATTTTGATTTGAAATTTTGGTTACTTATATAACAGGTTGTAAACTTTCTTTCTAAAACATTTTCAACTTCCGATCACTTCCGGTTATAAGTACTGGAAGTCGATAGCAACTTTGTTATTTCAAATAGAACACTCTATAGTAGATATACTATGAGAGTTCCAACTCACGACCCCCATGTTAATCCCCATAAGGCCAGAAATGCGTGCATTTTGGCTACGTCACAGCCGAGGTCACGTGACGTCACAGCTTGACCTCAGTTGACCTTTACGTGTGACGATTCTTGGAAGCCGGCCCCCACCCCTGACCCCACTCTTGCCGCCGGTGCCGGTGGAGGGGTGACGCCTATATATTTGATGGAGCGCAGTTCCTGCACCATTCTCAAGCCAGTTGCAGTAAAAAAAAACAATTCCTCATAAGACCACAAATGCCTGCATTTTTGCTACAGGGTGATCCCACTTGACGTTTAGACCGCCTGTCACCCCTAGTTCGCCTCTAGATCCTACGATATTTCTAGACAACGACCACCGTGTAAATCTCATACATGACAGGAACACGTGTGACCCCCCAGTTGACCCCTAGATCCTGAGAGAGTTCTAACTCAGTCCCCCATGTAAATCTCCATAAGGCCAAAAAGCTGCATTTTGACAGGTGGTCTGCAAGACTTTCTCAAAGTATGTCATTTTTAAAGTGACAGGTCACTGTCGTAGCCACGAATTTCGGGGCCACTTGGCCGCCGCCTTTCGAGCGTGATTAGACCTGCGTGGGACTTGTTCCGACACGACTTAAAATTCTTAGAAGTCATCGCCGACACGTGTGACCCTAAGTCGACCCCTAGATCCCGAGAGAGTTCTAATTCAGATCCCCAAAATTTTTTAGACCACTCGCATGGCATCCATCGTCCTAACAAAGAATTTCTAGGAAATCGCCACGATGCAATAAAATACAACAGTAGTAATAACGCACGTGGAAAAAAACATCCGAGAGTCGCCTTGAAACGACCGACGGATCTGCGTGCGTGGCTATTCCATAGAACAATGGGTGTACACATTTCAATAGAAATACTAAAATATCTCCAAAAATCTGAGAAAATCCTCAACGCAAACGATTTTGATAAAAAAAAACAGACAACGTAGTTTATTTAAGGTACCTCAACGGCTAACAAAAATATAATTTCTTTGTATTAGTGCATATAAAATTTTGCCTTAAGGTAAAATCAGACGCAAAAAAATGTCAACCTACTTTGCCCTGAAAATCGAAAATTTTTAATCATTAAAGTAATGAAATATTTTAGACACACTTTGAAAATAGTATGGCATAAGTCATGAAATTTTGATAATATGAAACTAAAAAAGCTTGTAAAATATGAATTAACACACCGGGTGAGATTTCGATTCTGCAGTTTATTTAACGTACACGGCTTTAACTAAAAACTAAATCAGTTTTTTGTAGCAGGACTTTAACAGGTGATAGATCTTCAAAAAATAACGGCACTTTTTCCTATAAACTATATCTTTTTAAGGCCTTGGAAAAAAGTTACAGGGTGTTAAAGTTGGAAAAAATATGCGGTCTTTATTGAATATTTACCAAACTAGTTGAGATATTTAAGTCATATTTGGTATACGTTAAAACGGTATAGGTTAGCATAAAACCTGTTAATATCGAACATCTTGCGCAACCAGTGGCGGAGAAGTGGGTAATTGGTAAAATTATTTTTAGAAAAAAAATGAATCGGCTTGTATTTTAATAAAGGGTATTGAATTTTTTATGTAGATTTTAATTTCAGACAAAAATGTTCTCTCGGTATTTGTTCGCATGTGTTATAGTTTAATGGCAAATTTCATTATTTTTTTGTATTAATTCGGGGTATTTCTGAAAATTATCTAAAAAATTTGCTCCATAAGTATCACTTAAAGTAGAAACAATGTGTTTGCTACTTGAAATAAAGTAACTTTTTCCAATAAACTTACCTATTTAAGGCTATACTTTTGAAGATACAGGGTCTAATACATAAGGAAGATACAATTAATGTTACGCTCTGTATCTTGAGATGTAAAACCTTGAATGGTTTAGTTTATTGGAAAAAGTTACTTTATTTAAAGTAATAAACCCGTTATTTCTATTTTGAGTCTTAATTATGGGGCAAATTTTTTAGTTAATTTTTCCGAAATACTCTAAAATAGTACAAAAACATGAAATTTGCCATTAAACTATAACACATGCGAACAAATACCAAGAGAACATTTTTGTCTGAAATTAAAATCTACTTAAAAAAATTCAATACCCTTTATTAAAATACAAGGTGATTAATTTTTTTTTTCTAAAAATAATTTTACCTATTACCCACTTCTCCGCCACTGGTTGCGCAAGATGTTCGATATTAACAGGTTTTATGCTAACCCATACCGTTTTAACGTATACCAAATATGACTTAAATATCTCAACTAGTTTGGTAAATATTCAATAAAGTCCGCATATTTTTTCCAACTTTAACACCCTGTAACTTTTTTCCAAGGCCTTAAAAAGATATAGTTTATAGGAAAAAGTGCCGTTATTTTTTGAAGATCTATCACCTGTTAAAGTCCTGCTACAAAAAACTGATTCACCCTGTACATTGAAATTTCTCAGATTTTTTTTGGTAGCAGTTAAAGCCGTGTACCTTAAATAAACTGCAGAATCGAAATCTCCCCAGTGTGTTAATTCATATTTTACAAGCTTTTTTAGTTTCATATTATCAAAATTTCATGACTTATGCCATACTATTTTCAAAGTGTGTCTAAAATATTTCATTACTTTAATGATTAAAAATTTTTGATTTTCAGGGCAAAGTAGGTTGACATTTTTTTGCGTCTGATTTTTACCTTAAGGCAAAATTTTATATGCACTAATACAAAGAAATTATATTTTTGTTAGCCGTTGAGGTACCTTAAATAAACTATGTTGTCTGCTTTTTTTTATCAAAATCGTTTGCGTTGAGGATTTTCTCCGATTTTTGGAGATATTTTAGTATTTCTATTGAAATGTGTACACCCATTGTTCTATGGAATAGCCACGCACGCAGATCCGTCGGTCGTTTCAAGGCGACTCTCGGATGTTTTTTTTCCACGTGCGTTATTACTACTGTTGTAAATTAAATGATTGGCCACAGCAGTAGGCTTTTAAAAAACTTTATTCGAAAAGCTTTTGACAAAGATCGGTCTTAATCTGAACGCGCTTTGTGATACAATAAATATATAAGATTTCGGATTGCTGAGTTTGCAGGAGACGAGACGGTTCTGGAGCTTCTACAGTTTTCTTGATGATGCATGAATTTCTGCCTAGATAACTCCTCCATCCTTAAGAGGCTTCTTCGGGAGTGTAGAGGATCGAAGTAGCCGTAGCTTTTTCTTCCTTTTCTTTTCTAGGTTTTCGGAACTTCCAATATTTCCAAATTCCATATCCAATTAATATTAAGAGAACCATTACCATTGTTATCCATAAAATCCAATTTGTTGTGTACGTATTTGCAACTTCTTCGACGACCACAGGACTAATAGAGTTAATATGTTTTCGAAGAGCATGGATATCGTCCAGTGATATGTTCCTGATGTGGAGTTTGCCAAATGTATTGATGTTTTCTTGAACTTCGCCAATTTTAATCGCCGGCAATACCAATGAATGGGTTTTACTGTTTGATTTATTATTTCCATAAAAAATTCCATTAATTTCCATGCTGCATCCGGTAGGTAACCAAATTAAATGCGGTGTCTTTATTATGGCATATTCCATGTTTTTGCATAACAATTTAATTTTCGATTCTTCTTTCGGGACAACAATTATAAATTCGTCGTTGACTCTTTTTTGAACTTTGAAGTTTGAACTTCCATAACGTTACAACTTGGTTCTTCGCCAGAAATTAGTGCAGCTATGCAATCTTCTTTTGGAGTTGCTTCTAACCGTTCTTGTAGACAAATATAAGTTCCATTTATTTCTTCGCAGGAATTTTCCATATATTGGTAGCTAGTAGTACTAAGAGCCATGTAGGGTTTGGAAGGAATAATTATGGTATTTTTGGAAGAAGGTAAAGGATATAAATGATAATAATCAAAATTATCTGGATGAACTAAAGGGACATCTAGGGCAAAAACAATTTGATTTTTTGAAATATAACTACTTGTTTTAATTACAGAGTACCAATCATAAAAATTAATATTAATAATTTCGTTTTCTGAATAATGTGTTTTTAAGTCCGTTAATATCTCTTGTAAGTCGTCGATATTCAATATATCAGGGTGAATAGTATGTAAACGTGAAAAGGTTATAGCATTTTCCAAGTTGTCTAGGAAAGTAATTATTACATTAGCATTAATAAAAATTTGATTAAGTATACTTAAATATACAGTATATTTATAGAATATATCAGTTTCTCTTTTTATTAATTCATGGTAACGTTCTAAATATTCAGAAATTTTTCGTTGATTATCAATTATAGTTTCAATTGAGGTTCCGTAGTGATCAATTAATTTTTTGAATAAGGAAATTTGTGTGTTTACTTCTGATACAATTTTCTGTTGATTTTTCTCAAGTATTCTTATAGCGTTGTCGTATCTAATACCGTCATTTGCATCAAGCGATCCAGTAAACCATTTATTTACCGTTCCTATAGCATTAAAAAGTCCGCGTTTACTGCGTTTATTTATATTTTTCTTAAATATTATGTTATTAAATTTACGTTCTATTTCTAAGATTAAAGGTTTAAGACTATCATAGTTATTTCGTAAGCTAGAAGAAAATACAAATTGTGTTTCTTTAAAAATAGAAATGTTTAAATCATTATGAACCGATCTAAGATTTTTTATTTCGTTACTTAAGGCTTTAATTTGAACATAATGTAGAAAAGTGTGTTTTCTAGTTATGATCTTTGCATTTCCTAATCTAAAAGGTAAGACTCCAGGTGAATCTTTCAAATCCGTTATTTTAATTTCCTGTACTTGGACCTGGGATATCAGGATCAGGGATATCAGGATCATCAGGTGGTTTCTCATGTCTGTCTGAATGTCTGTCCTGTAATAAAGATTTCTCTGTCAGTTTTCTTGGTCTTTTTAAATTCTTTTTGTGAATTATTTTGCGTGGTAATTTCGCTTTTATACCTAAGTTTTTCTGAACGATTACCTTTTTAAAACGGGGTTTTATTTTTGAACGGTTTTGAACTCTTTCGTAAGCGTATTCATTTTCATTATATTCTATAGGATCTTCGCGATTTTGGTTTCTTTTTTGAATGATTTTTTCCTTTGTAGATTGATTGATTTCATGAATTTTGTCATAAAGTAGACGTGTTCTATTTTTATGTTCGTTAACATATTCATTTATAATTATTTCAGAAGTAGTATCGAAAGCATCAAAACTATCGGTATGTCCACTAACAATGTTATATGGAGTTTGTTTTGTTACTGAATGAACTGTATTATTATATGCCAAAATTGCGTAGAGCATGAGTTTGTCGATTCGACTGTCTTTGTCAGTTAATCTTAAACATCTTATGTGTTCAATTAATGTAGAGTGTAAACGTTCAACTAAACTGTTGCTATTAGAATTATTAGGAGTAATAAAATGAATATTAATTTTGTGAAGTTTTACAAAATCTTTTACGGTTGTATTATTAAATTCTGATCCGTTGTCAGATACAATGGTTCTTGGTAGACCATGATGTGTTGCGAATTGTAAGAAACAATCAATGGTGTTTATAGCTGAAGCTCCACTTATTTTGTATGCTTGTGCATAACGAGAGAATGAATCTATTATTGTTAAAAATTTATTGTTTTCTATTTGGAAAGTGTCAACATGTATGACTTCAAAAGGTTTGGTACTAGTGGGCGTCAAATTA
The DNA here is from genome assembly GCA_963920635.1 of Pseudeuparius sepicola. Taxonomy (NCBI): domain Eukaryota; kingdom Metazoa; phylum Arthropoda; class Insecta; order Coleoptera; family Anthribidae; genus Pseudeuparius; species Pseudeuparius sepicola. The sequence goes on from OY987299.1 coordinate 30,038,846, forward strand.
AATTTTATTTCTGCGGGTTTTCTGTCGTATTTAGCTAACTGACAAATTTCACAATTATTTACGTATTTTTCTATATCAGTTTTTTGTTTTGGCCAGTAATATCTTCGTTTTAGGGAATTTTCCATTTCATTGATACCTCTGTGGCAAACTTTACCTTCATGATAATATTTTAGTTTTTCTTGTTGTTCGTCAAAAGTATAAATATCTTCTAAACAGGTTGAACTTTGTATTAGTTTAAAAGAAGAATTTTGGAATGTCTTTTGGATAATGTTGCAAAATTCTGGGATTATATTAGGAGTTTTAAAATATACACAGTAAACCTTTTTATCTTCTACGTATTCTTTTATAAAAGCTATTGTTTCACTTTCGAAATTTTGGAGAGGTAAAGATACCGTTAATCGTTTATTTTCGTTAAATGGTTTGTTTCGAATTACATATTTATGTTGTGTCTTGTTGTTAGAAGAAACAATTATTTGATTTTTGTATGAGTTTACCGATTTTTCTGTTATTGGCATTAGTAAAACAGGATCTTCGACTGCTGTATGGACAGTTTCGTTTATATTATTTCTCGGAGCGTTTTCTTGGCCATTGAATGCCGGTCTAATAAGTATATCGGAAATAATATTAATTTTTGGTTTTTCAACAGGTTTTTCGTTAGGGGTAATTCCTAAAATTTCATTTACATCTTCGCTTGAGATTTCCGGAAGGTTTCCTTCATCTAAATTTTCTAAAAAGGTAATAATTTCGTCATCTGAATCACCTAAATTGGCTATTATTGATTCGTTTTCTAAAGAATTTTCTAGTGCATTTATTTCTACTCGAGAGAGTGCATCCGCGTTGGTATTTGATTTTCCTTTTTTATATACTATTTCGTATTGATATTCCTCAAGTTTGAGTCTCCAACGAACGAGACGTGAACTGGGATCTTTAAGGGAAAATAGCCATTGAAGGGGTTTGTGGTCAGTGATGATTTTAAATTTGTGTCCAAACAGATAAGGTCTAAAGTAATTTGTGGCCCAGACAATTGCTAACAATTCCTTTTCGATAGTTGAATAGTTGCATTCTGCGGGATTAAGTGTACGAGAAGCATATGCCACTGGAAGATCTTGGCCTACAGTACCTTGCGATAATACTGCACCTATAGCGTAGTTTGAGGCGTCTGTCGTCAAGTTAAATGGCTTAGAAAAATCTGGATATTGTAAAATTGGGTCATTCGTGAGTATATTTTTGCACAACTCGAAAGCATTAATAAAAGATTCATTGTGAATGACCTTTTCTCCCTTTTTTAAACATTTGGTGAAAGGTTTTGTGATTTTTGCAAAGTCTTTTATAAATTTTCGATAATAACCTACTAAGCCTAGGAATGATTTTATTTCTTTTGCCGTTTTAGGAATTGGAAACTTTTGAATAGCCTGAATTTTTTTTATGTTTGGTTTGATTCCGCCTGGTGTTATTATATGTCCTAAGAATTCTACTTCCTTGCGGAGGAATTCACACTTATCTAATTGTATCTTAAGATTGTATTCACGTAATTTTTTGAAAACTAGTTTGAGATTGGAAATATGTTCTTCTAATGATGATGAAAATATTATGATGTCATCAATGTAAACTAAACAAACTTTTCCTTGGAGTTCTCTTAGAATGTCGTCCATAACACGCTGAAATGTGGCTGGCGCATTTTTTAGGCCAAATGGCATTCTATTATATTCGTAATGACCGTTGTCTACACTAAAAGCTGTTTTTTCTATACTTTGGGGGTGCATCTCTATTTGGTGAAAGCCGGAAGCTAGATCAAGGGTAGTAAAATAAGTACATCGGCCTAACTTGTCTAAAATTTCATTAATGTTGGGAATTGGATATCGGTCATCAATAGTTTTTTCATTGATTTTCCTGTAATCGACTACTATACGCCACTTTTTTGTCCGGAGGCATCCGATTTCTTGGGGACAATCCAGATTGGTGAAGACCATGGACTTGAAGAAGGTCTAATGATTTCGTCATCTAACATTTTTCTTATTTGTCTTTGAACTTCATTTTTTAAGGCATAAGGATACCTATAAGACTTTGTGTGAACAGGGACCTCGTCGGTGGTTTTTATTTCGTGTTTTACTCTGTTCGTAAATGAAAGTTTTTCTCCTGTATTATAAAATAAATCTGAAAATTCTTGACAGATTTTAAAATTTTTTTCTTTCTCTTCAGAATTAAGATGATCGGATCGTATTATATTTTTCACATCATATTTTTGTTTAGATTTGCTTTTTTTGTTATTAAAAATTTGTTCGATATTAAAAAGAGAGTAATCATTATTGATTTCTTGAAAACTAGCTGTAGTGAATGGTTTATTTAGAGATAAGACTTTTGTTTCGTCTGAATGATTTTGAATTTCGACAATAGCATAACCATTCTTAGCAGTGGTTAGAATTTCCGGAATAAAACAATTTCTTGAAATGTCTTTTCTTGGAAAATAGATATCTCCTGAATTTACAGAAACAGGTATTTTCGCTTTACATGTTTCGTGAGGGTTGACTTGTATAGAAAATAAGTTAGATTGTTGATTGTGTCTATAAAAAATATTAATACAGATATTTTCGTTATAGAGAATATTTTTGTCAAAATCGGGTATTAACTTTAGTCTTTTTATATCTTCGAAGCCTAGTAATCCATCAAAAAAATCATGAAATTGAAACAAGTGGAAAGTAATCTGATCGTTTAAACCTAAAAGTTCATTTATTGGTATGTCAGCTTTGAATCTACATTTATTTGTACCGTTACACGTTTTTATTTGAAAGTCTTCATGATAGATTGTATTAGGGAAATATTTTTCTGCAAAACAAGGATTTATTATTGATTTTGAAGCTCCTGTATCAATTAAGAATTTAAATTTCGGGTTATAAGTCTCAATATAGGGTAAGATATTAGTATGAATGTTATTAAGATCAATTATTGTCATTTTCTTTCGTCTACGATATTGGTTTCCTGAAAATTTTCATTTGAATTTTCATTTTTTATTTCCTCTAGATGTTCTGAATTTTCTGGTAAACTAGTATAACTTTCATATTCCGTATTATAGAGGTTTGAATAGTCATGTTCAAAAAGATTTTGATTTGAATTTTGGTTATATTCTTCAGGGATATAATAATATGAATTCTCTTCGTCGACAAATAAATTTTGGGGGTCGTAAATTGGGTTGTCGTCTTCTATATTATATAGTTCTTCCGATATAAAGTTTCTGGGACCTGAACTTTGGAAGTAGTTCGGTACACGTTGCGGTACTTGTTGGCGTAAACTTGGTATTGTCGCGTTTACTGACATAGGGGTTGGTTTGTCATTAGTTGTTCGTCCGGTTGATTTAAATACGTTGGTTTGGGGTTGTTTTGACCCGAAAACTTGTTGGTTTGTAAAATACTTTTGTTGTAGTTGTCTTGGTTGGGGCATGTTTATAGGACCTCTGGGAAATTGGATATTTTGTGGAAATCTTTGGGGTTGGACATGTTGTGGTAATATTTTTGTCATTTCTTGGTTTTGGAAAAAGTTTGTCCTTGGGGTATTTGGGAATTGCATCTGAGGATTGAAAAAATTAGGTTTTGGGATATTTTGGGGATAGTTTTGCGTCTGAATTGGTCTTTGAATTTTTTGGATATTATTTTGAGGTTGAATTGAGGAGAAAAGGCGATTTTGAGCATAGAGAAAATTTTGTTCTTCAATTACTAACGCGATAGCATTTTCGAGACTATCAGGGTCTTTAATACGCACAATGTCTTGTAGTCTGCCGGTGAGACCTCTTATAAACGTCTTTAAAGCTAGTTGTTTATAATTATTCAATTGTAACTGTTTCATATTTGGTGCTAAGTCGCTAGAATTTAATTTGGAAATAATTAAGCTATGTGCATCTTGGATCCTAGATCCGAAATTTACAGGGGATTCATTTTTTAACGGTCGTAAAACTATCAAATCTTGAACAAGACAGTCGATGTTTCTATTATCTCCAAAAGTTAAGCGTAAAGCATTGCGAATTTCATCCCATGTCTGAAGTTCTGTTCTTGTCCCTATTAATGTTAGTGCCCTACCAGCGAGTTTTCCGATTATTGCACGAATTAAAAATTTGTTTATTGGATCGTTGGGAATCGCTCGGTTTGTATAAGTTTGTACAAGATAATTACAACTGTCAATAAAAATTTCGAGAGTATGTACATCACCAGAAAATTGAGGTATATTTTCAATATACATGCGTAGTAATTGATAATTAACATTTTGATTTTGGTTTTGTTGCTGGTTGTTCATTGTAGAAAGATTTACTTGCCCAAACAAATCAACTAAAATTGCTAGATCTGTATCGTGATCGATACCTAACCTTCCTACGTTTTCGTTCTCCTCTTCACTTTCTGAATTACTCATAAAAATTAAATTTTTGCTACTAAAATTACTTAAAATTAAGTTTTCCTAAAAGAAAATCAAAATTTGAAAATGTGAAAAATCGTTTTTCGAATTTGAATTCTTAACCTAGTGAGATTAAGTCTTTGCCCCAGCAGAGAGTATAGGATAGTTCAACGAAGGGAAATGGCTCTTACCGTTGGTAGCTAGCCCTTTTCTTCTTCGGAACCTCAGTCCTTGCCCTCCTGGTTGAAGCCCAGTTGCTGCTTGGCCCGAGTCGTCTAACGGTGGAGACGATGTTGCAGGACGAACCGCTTAATCGGAACACGAAGGAAAAACGCGAGTTTCGGCGACTGCAAGGCTTGCCCGAATCGCAAACTTCTGCGATTTTCCGCGATACGTCCTACCGACTGCGCCAATTAAATGATTGGCCACAGCAGTAGGCTTTTAAAAAACTTTATTCGAAAAGCTTTTGACAAAGATCGGTCTTAATCTGAACGCGCTTTGTGATACAATAAATATATAAGATTTCGGATTGCTGAGTTTGCAGGAGACGAGACGGTTCTGGAGCTTCTACAGTTTTCTTGATGATGCATGAATTTCTGCCTAGATAACTTGTATTTTATTGCATCATGGCGATTTCCTAGAAATTCTTTGTTACTTCTAAGAATTTTAAGTCGTGTCGGAACAAGTCCCACGCAGGTCTAATCACGCTCGAAAGGCGGCGGCCAAGTGGCCCCGAAATTCGTGGCTACGACAGTGACCTGTCACTTTAAAAATGACAGACTTTGAGAAAATCACCTGTCAAAATGCAGCTTTTTGGCCTTATGGAGATTTACATGGGGGACTGAGTTAGAACTCTCTCAGGATCTAGGGGTCAACTGGGGGGTCACACGTGTTCCTGTCATGTATGAGATTTACACGGTGGTCGTTGTCTAGAAATATCGTAGGATCTAGAGGCGAACTAGGGGTGACAGGCGGTCTAAACGTCAAGTGGGATCACCCTGTAGCAAAAATGCAGGCATTTGTGGTCTTATGAGGAATTGTTTTTTTTTACTGCAACTGGCTTGAGAATGGTGCAGGAACTGCGCTCCATCAAATATATAGGCGTCACCCCTCCACCGGCACCGGCGGCAAGAGTGGGGTCAGGGGTGGGGGCCGGCTTCCAAGAATCGTCACACGTAAAGGTCAACTGAGGTCAAGCTGTGACGTCACGTGACCTCGGCTCAAGGCCTACTGTAAAGACAGGCCCTGGCGCACAAAAATCACGTGACCATCTTAGTCAGACGTTGCATGTCATAACTGGAAGCGGCAGATTGGGGTTTGAGAAGTTTTCAATGTTTAAAGTGTTTTTAAACGTCTTAGTTTATATTTTAGGAACAAGTTTGTGTCGAGTGCGCGTGTGTCCTGGCGGAGGGGAACCGCCCAGGTGTTATTATGGCCTCTGGGTGGGAGCACGATAAACTGGTGGGAGCAGGGCCGTCCAGGAGTATTGGTGCCGCTCGCACCGACGCGTGAACTGTAAAGGGGAATTCTCCCCCGAACCACAGAATAGGGAGCCCGGAATTCCGGAATGGACTATTATGGACATGGACCGTATTGGACAGTGGAGCCTGATTCACAGAGGGGTGAACTGCTTACGGGAGATCCGCGAGTTCAGACGGTCCGGGTGGCTGGAAGCCGTTCCCGTTGACCACGTTCGGGTTTGTGTATTTATTGTATTCACCATTCACCTTGTGCGAAATAAATCAGTGTTGTAACCGTTCATTTTCGTTGTCGACCACGCCCCGATACGGTTTATCTATTCGGTCTTTCACGCTGCCGAACAACTGAGACCTCGTCAATATTTGCAGTATACCTACCTACTGAGGTTAGTTTTCATTTTTATTTCGTAAAAAATAACCTAAATACCAAATATTGGGTCTGTTTATATTATATTTATACATATTACAAAAGCCATAACAAACATTTGTTTTACCTCGGGATGAAAATTTCCGTCAAAAATGGATTCGTCAAATCCCAACTGAGATTTAATTTCTAAAAAACCCTTAAGTATGTGTGACTAACACATTTTCAAGAAAGTGAAACAATAATTAAAGTGGACAAATGTGTTGTGGGAGGAAAATACCTATAGAGAATATCACCTAAGCTAAAGGAAGGTGATTTCCCAACAATTTTTGAGAAGTGCCAAAATATTGTGAGTGCCCAAAACAGCTGAGGCAGGTTGAAAATTTTGAAAAAACAATTAGAGAAAGCTTGGATGCACAAAAGCAATAATGTAATAGATGAAAGAAAACTTGCCAAATTGTTACGAAATTTGTTTTTTCTACTTATCTCCAAAAATGCCTTTCATTAAATAGCGCTAAGTTGGTCACGTGACTACGCGATTATGCGTTAGCGCCGTGGCCTGTCTTTATCGTTGGCCTCGACCTCGGCTGTGACGTAGCCAAAATGCACGCATTTCTGGCCTTATGGAGATTAACATGGGGGTCGTGAGTTGGAACTCTCATAGTATATCTACTCCCTATATATTATTACACCATTTGGTTCCCTATTAAATTCCAAATCTTTTTTCTGAATATAATGTGTACCCTATTCCTAACCCTTTTCGAGATATTCGCAAATTTTTGATTTTTTTGAGTGTTGGAGCCATCGACCATAGTGATGATAACTTTGAAATTTATGAATCTGACAAACTGAAATTTTGGACTGAAGTAGGCGAAAGTCAACTTTATTAAATGGTCTGTATGCCATTTCAAAATATTGTACAGGGTGTTCGGAAAAAAATCCCAATATCAACATCGAAAAATTGAAATATCTAATATTTTTCAAATGGAACCCATACTTTTTTATTGCACCATTGAAATGCTTGTGAAAAGACAGTTCAAAAAGATATAACACACTATATGTCTAAATGAAGCGGTTGCTTCGTTATTACGCAAAATACGTATTTTTTTAAAAAAGACTACACCACGCATTATTCCTGTCCTCTTTTGGAGGCTTTTGGCTTGTAAATTTTTTTCAATCATCATTTGTTTCAGAGATAAAGTTTTTTCTCTTCATATTTTTGTATCTCTTATACATAATTCAAAAATGTGAAGTGGATTCAGCATTCAAAAGTATCCTTATAATTTTTTACAAAGCGATATCTCAGATACTAAGCAAGCGAACTACAAGAGATTGAAAAAATTTAAAAGCACTATGTATTGTAAGAAGACGAGGATTCGTAGCCAGTTTTTTTCTAGAGCGAATATTAACGAAGATACCATATGTGGACAACCAATTTCAGTCATCCTGTACAGGTTGTTTACGCGAGAACGGGTCACCCCATAACTTTTTTGTTTTTCGAGTTAAAAAAATTGTAGAGAAAAAAACTTTAAATCTTTTTGGTGGGCATTTCCATGGCCTTATTGCAATTGATACAGGTTGTTCCGTAAAAGTGGTACAGACTAAACATTATATTTTTTATTATATTATTGAATCTAAAAATAAGTACTTAAGCAGCGAATTTTCATTTTTTGAAAAATTTCGTCAAATATGCTAAATTCGCTCCTTGGAATCCTAAAACTATATTGTTAGAGATAAATAAAACTATATATTATGGTTGGAATTGGTTGAAGTAAACGAACCTAAAAACTGAAAATATACAGGGTGTCTCAAAAATCTGATGCTCACTTTCGCTCAAACTGTATGTTAGAAATGAGAACCAAATTTTTTTACTCTCCGTTTAATATTATTAATATTCCGTGTTAAAATCCAACTTCACTTTTTTTTGTAAAAGAGTTTTTGGAAAGTCGGGTTAACCACATAAACTGTGACACCCTGTCCATAAATAACTAAAATAAATAAAGTTTTGTTACTGAATTAATGAAATCTTTAAGATAATGTTCGTTTAATTAATTGCACGCTGATACAAAATTTAAAATTATTGTTAGCGACAAAAATATTTATTATATTCATGTGTGATGTCGGTATGTGCTGAATTACTGAAACCTTGGTATTGGAGTTCTTGATTTTTCTATATAGGGGTCGAACCTATATATTATTATAATACTTATCGATGTTTAGTGCGGATACAGTTAACGTCCTTACATTAATAATTATGACCAAGATTGAAGGTCTCAGGTTGTAGAATATTGATCACAAATTATTTTCGACATTCATTTTGTCAAAGATATATACACCTTGATTTTGTTTTATGCTTTGGACAGCCGTGAAGACGATAATCGGATACCTAATAATAAATCAAGCCCCTTGACACTGGCATATGCAAGTGACAACTTAAAAAAAGTAGACGGAGAAAGGTTTTTGGGCAAGTTAAAAAATTAAGCAAGGAAAAAACTTGATTTTTTTCAATTTATGTTTAAAAACCGTATATATTTGAGAATAATTTTATAAACGAAAGCTGATTTTTGTTTTTATATGTTTTAAAGTTTTTTCAAAATATTAAATTTAGTAAGCGGTAAATTGTAAACAAACGAAATTCTAGGCTACTAGACTCCCTTCCTAATATCGTTGAGTGTAGGAATATAAAGAGGCGCAACGGTTGTCAAATCTCAACGCCAACAATATGAAGTGGTATAAGAACAATGAAAATTATATTAACAATAATAATAATAATAATAATAATAATAATAATAAGGAGGATGTCAGATGTTCGCATCAACGGAATATAAGGAACGACACGATTCGGTTGCCAAGATCTTGCACCAGGAACTGGCGGAAAAGCTGCTGCTTGTGCAGGCAAAGAGGGTCCCATATTACAACTACACACCTGAGCCTGTTCTTGAGAACAGCAACTACAAGATGTACTGGGATCGTACAGTTCTGACAGATCAACGAGTTGCCCATAACATACCGGACCTTATAATAGTTGATAAAATTTCTAGGCAGACAACTCTGATTGATGTGGCCATCCCGAACAACAACAACCTGCGTGTGAAGCAAGTCGAGAAGATCGCGAAGTACAGAGATTTAGAAGAACGAATTAGAAGGCAATGGGAAATGGAGAACGTCCAGACGATTCCAATCATCTTGTCAACAACTGGTGTTATACCAAAAAGTTTGCTGAGAAACATCAAGGAGCTGGGTCTAACTGATAGTCTTTACAGGTCCATGCAGAAAGCGGTACTACTTGCGACAGCCCGAACCGTCAGGAAATTCATGGGGAGTTCAGGAACGTCCAACAACATCAATGTCACCTAAGGCCCGATAACACGGCAAGGGTCTCGTCCGAGCCAGATCCTTTTGGTATCCGGGATACCCGGGATCTGAGTGAATGTTCCCCGTAGAGGGAGTGCGAATGGCTTTTGGCTAAGTCGATATAATAATAATAATAATAATGGAAAACGTCAAGACGATTCCAATTATCGTGTCAACAACTGGTGTTATACCAAAAAGTTTGCTGAGAAACATAAAAGAGCTGGGTCTAACTGATAGTCTTTACAGGTCCATGCAGAAAGCGGTACTACTTGCGACAGCCCGAACCGTCAGGAAATTCATGGGGAATGCAGGAACGTCCGACAACATCAATGTCACCTAAGGCCCGATAACATGGCAAGGGTCTCGTCCGAGCCAGATCCTTATGGTATCCGGGATACCCGGGATCTGAGTGAATGTTCCCCGTAGAGGGAGTGCGAATGCCTTTTGGCTAAGTCGATATAATAATAATAATAATAGGTAAAAATAAAATAATAAGAGGTCTCCGATGTCATCAAGAATTCCCACAACTGGAAGGCACCAGGTCCAGATCATCTCCAAAATTATTGGATTAAGAAGTTGTGGTGCACGCATGAACAAATAACTACCTTAATTAATGAAGTCTTGCTCGATCCTCTGAAAATGCCATTGTTTCTTTCACAGGGTGCAACCTACCTGTTACCAAAAGACCAGCGGAATACGGATAACCCTGCCAAGTACCGCCCAATAACCTGCTTGCCTACGCTGTACAAGATAATCACATCTTGCCTTACGCAGCGAATATATGCTCACTGCGAGCGGAACAACATCATTGCAATGCAGCAGAAGGGCTGCTCGAAGGGCGCAATGGGATGCAAAGAGCAACTCATCATAGACTCTGTCATCTGCAACCAGGCTCATTCCAAGCACCGAAACCTCCACATGGCTTATGTGGACTACAAAAAAGCATTTGATTCCGTACCTCACGACTGGCTCACAGGTATCTTAAAGCTGTATAAAATAGATCATCATACAGTTTCCTTTTTAGAACACGTTATGACAACCTGGCGCACTAAGATACAACTCAGAACCGCAGACAGTAACATCGAGACCGACACAATCAACATCCGAAGAGGGATTTTCCAAGGAGATTCACTCAGTCCACTGTGGTTCTGCATGGCGATGAACCCTCTCTCACATCGGTTGAACTCTACAAAATACGGCTTCGCTATCAAAAGCAACAACGCAGAAGCGATCAAGTTGAATCACCTATTATACATGGATGATTTAAAACTGATCGCCGCAACCAAAAACCAACTAACGCAAATGCTTAAAATTGTAGAGGAGTTCTCCAGGGACATCGGAATGCTGTTTGGACTGGACAAGTGCCGCACCCTTAATATCGTCCGGGGAAGGCTCGAACAAAGCGCACACGAGATGCAGGACGGCCAGGAGATCGAAGCAATGAGCAAGGGAGATACATACAAGTATCTCGGGATGAAACAAGCTCAAAGGATAGACCATCGAACAATGAAGACTGATTTAACGAATGAATTCATCAAGAGAGTAAGACAAGTAGTGCGAACTGATCTTAACAGCAGGAATTTGTTTAAGGCCCTGAACACGTATGCGTGCTCTGTACTCAGCTATTCGTTCGGAATAGTGAATTGGACCAACACGGACATCAACAACCTGCAACGAAAAGTTAGGACACTACTGACAAAAGCTCATAAACATCATCCCCGTAGCGCCGTAGAAAGAACAACTCTGCCACGTCAACTAGGAGGAAGAGGATTGGCAGATCTCAGCAAGCAATTGGACCAACAAATATTAAATCTGCGTAATTATTTCTACAGGCAGGCCAACAGCTCCACACTACATAGGGCTATATGCGGAGCAGACGTCTCAACACCGCTACGTCTGACGGAACATGATCGTCAAAATCACCACCGAACCGACAACGATAAACTACAGAGGTGGTTGGGGAAGCCGCTGCACGGGAGGCATCCTAATGAGGTTAACCAGGAACATGTCGACAAGTTAGCGTCGAACTATTGGCTGACCTCGGGACGAATGTTCCCCGAGACGGAAGGCTTCCTACTGGCCATACAAGATCAGGTTATACCAACTCGCAACTACCTAAAATTCATTGTAGGAGATGCATCGGTAGTGGATGACAGATGCAGATACGGGTGCCCAACTTCAGAAACAATCCAGCACATAACAGGAGGATGTCAGATGTTCGCATCAACGGAATATAAGGAACGACACAATTCGGTTGCCAAGATCTTGCACCAGGAACTGGCGGAAAAGCTGCTGCGTGTGCAGGCAGAGAGGGTCCCATATTACAACTACACACCTGAGCCTGTTCTTGAGAACAGCAACTACAAGATGTACTGGGATCGTACAGTTCTGACAGATCAACGAGTTGCCCATAACAGACCGGACCTTATAATAGTTGATAAAATTTCTAGGCAGACAACTCTGATTGATGTGGCCATCCCGAACAACAACAACCTGCGTGTGAAGCAAGTCGAGAAGATCGCGAAGTACAGAGATTTAGAAGAACGAATTAGAAGGCAATGGGAAATTGAGAACGTCCAGACGATTCCAATCATCATGTCAACAACTGGTGTTATACCAAAAAGTTTGCTGAGAAACATCAAGGAGCTGGGTCTAACTGATAGTCTTTACAGGTCCATGCAGAAAGCGGTACTACTTGCGACAGCCCGAACCGTCAGGAAATTCATGGGGAATGCAGGATCATCCAACAACATCAATGTCACCTAAGGCCCGATAACATGGCAAGGGTCTCGTCCGAGCCAGATCCTTTTGGTATCCGGGATACCCGGGATCTGAGTGAATGTTCCCCGTAGAGGGAGTGCGAATGCCTTTTGTCTAAGTCGAGATAATAATAATAACTTTTTTTGTTAATTTTCAACACCCTGTATCCTAGAAACAATCCAGCACATAACAGGAGGATGTCAGATGTTCGCATCAACGGAATATAAGGAACGACACGATTCGGTTGCCAAGATCTTGCACCAGGAACTGGCGGAAAAGCTGCTGCGTGTGCAGGCAGAGAGGGTCCCATATTACAACTACACACCTGAGCCTGTTCTTGAGAACAGCAACTACAAGATGTACTGGGATCGTACAGTTCTGACAGATCAACGAGTTGCCCATAACAGACCGGACCTTATAATAGTTGATAAAATTTCTAGGCAGACAACTCTGATTGATGTGGCCATCCCGAACAACAACAACCTGCGTGTGAAGCAAGTCGAGAAGATCGCGAAGTACAGAGATTTAGAAGAACGAATTAGAAGGCAATGGGAAATGGAGAACATCCAGACGATTCCAATCATCATGTCAACAACTGGTGTTATACCAAAAAGTTTGTTGAGAAACATCAAGGAGCTGGGTCTAACTGATAGTCTTTACAGGTCCATGCAGAAAGCGGTACTACTTGCGACAGCCCGAACCGTCAGGAAATTCATGGGGAATGCAGGATCATCCAACAACATCAATGTCACCTAAGGCCCGATAACATGGCAAGGGTCTCGTCCGAGCCAGATCCTTTTGGTATCCGGGATACCCGGGATCTGAGTGAATGTTCCCCGTAGAGGGAGTGCGAATGCCTTTTGGCTAAGTCGAGATAATAATAATAATTTTTTTTGTTAATTTTCAACACCCTGTATCCCAGAAATAAAGCGGTTTCGGACCCATGTTCATATACAGTGTCCTCCAAAAAGTTCGCACCATATAGGGGGAAAATGTTTAATTAACGTTTTATTTTGAAATTTAATTTTGGGGTTACCTTACCTTATCTACTCAAACGTGGTCAGTGACTTTCGTTATCTGTCAAAAATGACATTTAAGAAAATATATCGCCAAAAATGGGTTTAGTTGTTAAAATATCAAAAAGTTTTACTTGAAAAAGTTGTTTGTTTTTCAATTTTACGTAAGTGTACGCTGTACAGTTGTTTTTATTTGACAGTTATCAAATTGACAAATAAAAACAATTGCTTCTATTCTCTCCATGGCCTACTCATCAATATCGATTAATGTGAAATTAAACTTAAAGGTAATAATTATTTGTTCCATAAAAGTCAAGAATTTTGCTTAGATACGAAAATAGTGTGATGATATTTTAATTTATTATTATTTTGGCATCAATTTAGAACTAGGAAACGTAATGTAACTAAATTTATACCCCAAATTCTAGAGGGTACATCAACTTTGCAACAAACATAACAGAATTTTAAAGCGTAAATAACATTTTGTTTTGAAAAATACCTATTCTTATGGGTAATTAGTAATAAAAAATTAACAGAATGATAAATCTAGTGATGTAAAATGGTTTTTACGAAGTTTCATGTTTTTAAAATTTTCAGAAATTTCATAAATATTAAAAATTGGCAAAAAACTAAATATTTCAGTAGAGCGTTCAAATTTGGTACACTTGCGTAAAATTGAAAAACAAACAACTTTTTCAAGTAAAACTTTTTGATATTTTAACAACTAAACCCTTTTTTTAGCGATATATTTTTTAAAATGTCATTTTTGACAGATAACGAAAGTCACATGACCACGTTTGAGTGGGTCATTTTTCATCTTTTTTAAACCAAAAGGTAACCCCAAAGTTAGATTTCAAAATAAAACGTTAATTAAAAATTTTCCCCCCATTGGTGCGAACTTTTTGGAGGACACTGTAGACAATGACTGGAATAAGAATAAGGCAGGGTTTAAAAAGTAACGTTTAAATATTGGGCACTGGTAACGTCATGGGCGTCACTACATTGGGGCAAGCTGGGCGGCCGCCCCCCCTGGATTTTTGGACAAAAATTTAAATTTCTAAGTGTTCATAAGAAATTACTTTTTCTTAGAAAGTTCACCTGGGGGGGCCTAACAAAACAAACGACTTAAGTTGCACTACTATAATTATGCCGCTGCATTTTTGGTGAAACGTTATTGTGAAATTATATTGTTGTTAGATCGTTGCGTGAAAATAATGTAATAAGAGGCGCAATCTCTATCGAATCTCACCGTCAACAATTGGGGCTGGACGGCTTGGTCTAACAACAATCTTATTTCCAGTCCAGTGTTCTCGGATTGTTGGCGCCAAGTTTCGACAGCCGTTGCGCTTCTTTATAAATATATTCCTTCACTCAACGCTAACATTAATAAGGAATCGGATGAAGCAGAAAATGTGCACCTAACTGCCTCCGGTTGGAGTTAACCGGATCCAACCGAACTGTGCAGAATTAGCGACAGCACGGCGCGCGGCGGGATCGTATAAAATTTATACACCTACTTATGCGGCTTTCCTCCGGGCCGGGCCGGCCGGGCAGGGCCGTGCAGAGCTCGCACGGGCCCCGGTACGCATTTTCATATGTTACCGACAAAAAAAAAGCGCTCGGCTTGCCGAACACCTCTGCATAAGTTACAGACGTATTTATTCGTTTTGTAACATAGAATAATAGCGTAACCCACATAGGAGACAAGTATACATAACTGGGTTTGATGGCGGGAAGAAGTTTATAGTAAAGTTAAGATTGTTAAGAGGTAGGAAAACAGGTCATAAATATTTTTTTTTGGGATATCGGGTCATTTTTTTTATTGTAAAATAAATATACCTACACTCTAACATAAGCAACCGGAGTGATACGCAGGTATTCATCATTTTTTTCTTTTGTTATCACCCAATCCTATATTTTTGTCCACACATACACTTAAGTCATGAGGTGTCTGACACCATACGGGCCCGGGAGGATGTGCTGGCTTCACAAAAAAACAACCTCGGCAGTGAATCAAAATAATGTAAATACTGATAAAACCTACAGTGGAATTCTCAGAAAAAATGTAAACAGTGAAGCACCTGTTTTGATCGTTAAATCGTCAGAAATGAATGATGTGGTTAGGTCCTTGATGGAATCCGTAAATTTGGCTCAACAAAACATTTGCGTAAATGGGACTAAGAAAATCAAGAATGGTGCAGCTGTGTATTGTAAGGATGACGAAAATTTCCAAAAGCTTAAAAATGTATTAGAAATGAAGTTTGGTGACAAATTGCAGTTGAATAAAGCGGAAAAACTAAATCCTAGATTAAAAATTAAGAATGTGAGACTAGATGCTGAACTTACAGTAAGTAACATCATTGATAATATATTCTCGCTTAATGATCTACAGTCGATTACTGATAAGATAAAAATGATATTAAATTAATAACCACCATTAAGATGGGTGGCAAACATCACGTAATAATAGAAGTCCCACCTCTGGTCAGAAGTTATATCCTTAAGGCGGGTTTTGTTTGGATAGGCTGGAATAAGTACTCAGTATCAGATCATCTAAATGTTGTGCAATGTTTCAAATGCTCCTCCTTTGGACATCTTCAGAAGCAGTGTTCAAATGACATATGTTGTTTAAAGTGTTCCCAAGGCCATAATGCAATGAGTTGTAACTAGTTTCCGATGTGCCAATTGTGTTAGTTATAATAATAAGTATAAGACTAAAATTCCAGTTGATCATAGTGCAAAAGACAATAAATGTCCAGTCTATCAAAATCAGGTCGCGAGTCTCCGGAATAGAATTAAGTATGGCTGATACAACTTCCAAATTAAAAGTAAAATTAAAGTTCGGTCATGTTAATGCGCGATCGCTGCTTCCTTCTTTCACGGACTTCTCTGGAATAGTGCTCAAAAATCGATTTGATATAATTACTGTTTCAGAAACTTGGCTTAGCACATTGATACCAAATGACGCTGTTTGTCTACCAAATTACAAACTTTTTCGTCTAGATAGAGGGAGTAGAGGAGGCGGCTTAGCGGTATACATCAAAAGTCACATCAACTGTGAATATTTCTCCGTCAATGGGAATTGTCTTGGATCTATAACTGACCATCTTGAGTGCCTTTGGCTCAATATACGTATTGGAAATTCAAGCTTGGCACTGGGTACAGTGTATCGTCCTCCGAAAGGTAGCATCTCGCGAGCGGTGGACTCCCTGGACGATTACTTATCTATTGTTACACCTTTAAGCGACTTTGTTATGACACTGGGTGACTTAAATAGTAACTTCTTCGAAGTTAATAATAAATTTAATCACTGTTTCAACGCTTATAATATGTTGCCTGTTATCACTGAAGCAACTAGAATAACACAACATTCAACCACATTACTTGATCAAATTTTCTTCACGCGCCAGAGAGGTGCTGTAAATCTGGTACCATAAATACCGATTTATTCACCGACCATCAGTTAGTTTATTGTCAAATTGGATTTAAGAAAGTAAAACAACCTAGGCAAACTAAAACATACAGGTGTTTTAGGGGTTTCGACCTTGACTGCTTCCTATTAGATGCCGGTAGAATTGCCTGGCAACGTATATTTGGGTTTGACAACATTGAGGAGAAAGTAGATTTTCTAAATGTAAATTTGTTAGCCTTGTTCAATGTACATGCACCGGAGAAATCAGTTGTTGTAAGTAAGCCAAAAGCTCCTTGGCTTACTGATAACCAGCTATACATAATGAGACTTAGAGACAAAGCATTGGCTGATTTCAAAAACATAAAACACCACCTTATTGGGACAGGTATAAGGAGTTGAGAAATTATGCGGGGGCATCTCTGTGTAGAGAAAAAACAGCTTATCTTAAAATGCTTCACACTGATAATAATAGTAAACAATTTTATCAGAAAATCAAATCATTAAATATACAGCTAAGTACAAAAAACACAATTCCTCAACACCTTACAGATACAAATGAAATGAATAACTATTTTACTTCAATTTTTTCTAACAGTGATGCTTCATGTGTTGATCAGATTACATTCTACAACAATTTGCAGCCCATTCATGAGGACACTCTTAACTTCGAGTTCGTGGAGGTGGATGTTATAAAGAAGATATTATATAACCTAAGATCAAATTCGGCCGGTACTGATTGTATAACTCCCCAGATGTTAAAACTTAGCTCTTCATTCATACTGCCCTACATTGCACACATAATCAATTGTTGTTTGCAAGAAGGACACTTTCCCACACAGTGGAAATGTGCTCTTGTAAGACCTTTGTCAAAGATTTCTTGTGCAGTGACTCATAGTGATCTCAGACCCATAAGCTTATTACCTGTCCTCTCCAAGATCTTGGAGGAAGTGGTGGCATCACAGTTGACGGATTTTGTAGAGTCAAAAGGTTTATTACCTCAGTTGCAGTCCGGCTTTAGAGGTGGTCGTGGTTGCAGTACTGCCTTAGCAAATATGATCGACAATATATTGCGTGCTCTTGACAGGGGTGAGGCCTGTGCACTGGTCCTGCTGGACTTTAGCAAGGCCTTTGATACTATCAACCACAAACTACTGATAGCCAAATGCAGATACTTGGGATTTGGCACAGCTGTTCTAAACTTCTTAATATCATATCTAAATAAACGCAAACAAATCGTTGCCCTAAATGGACAACAATCTAATGCCAATGATATTTCATCAGGAGTGCCTCAGGGCTCCGTACTTGGGCCATTGTTGTTTTTGTTGTACACCTTTGACCTGCTAGACAGAGTCGTGTACTCTAATAAACAGTCCTTTGCTGACGACACACAGCCATATGATTGTGAATCTGCATCGAGAAAGCTAAATGATGATTTGCGCAATATTGCACTATATTGTGCAGGTCAAAATCTACGTATTAACCCTGATAAAAGTAAATTGCTCATTTTTGACCCCAAAAGGTCAAAAAACTACTTAAAATCTAATATCAACGTAATTATCAATAATACAGGAATAACTGTGGTGCCGTCAGCAAGGGTACTTGGACTTATTATTGATGAGGACCTCCGATTTGCGGAACATGTTGACTCAATAACCAGGCAATGTTACCTGAGATTGAAGCTTCTCTACCTAAACAGAAAATTGCTCAACTTTAAAATGAAAAAAACCCTGTCAGAAAGCTTGGTTTTGTCTAAAATCTTCTATGCGGACGTTGCATACATTCCTTGCTTAAGTGCGATTACACTAAATAGATTACAAAAAATCCAAAATTCTTGTTGCCGACTTATAAACAACTTAAGAAAATTTGATCACATTTCCTCTGCGTTTTCTAAATTGCAATGGTTGAATGTGTGGGGTAATTTTAAGTATCATCTTCTTTCCATGGTTTCTGGTGTCATGACGAGATGCTCGCCAGAATATCTTGCAGTTAAGCTGGTTCCCCGAACTGCTGTCCATAACTTAAATATTCGCCACTCATCTACTCTCACTATGCCTCAGCATAGGACTGTATTGTTTACGAGATCATTTTCGTTTAATTCTATAACATTATATAACTCACTACCTAACAACGTAAGATGCTTGCGTTATTAAATGACAAATTTTACAAACCTAAGTTAAAGTGTCACCTTCTCACAAAATAAATTACAAATAAATTGTTTGCCGTGCCTAGGAGTAAGCTAGATTAAGCTAGGTTAGGTTTTTAGATTAGATTTAGTTTTAGATTAAGGGTTAAGTAGAATGGCATGTATGCCAAACTTCGCCTCTTGTACCAGACTATATACTTGTATATGTATAGTGCAATAAAGTCCTTATTATTATATCGACTTAGCCAAAAGGCATTCGCACTCCCTCTACGGGGAACATTCACTCAGATCCCGGGCATCCCGGATACCAAAAGGATCTGGCTCGGACGAGACCCTTGCCATGTTATCGGGCCCTAGGTGACATTGATGTTCTTGGACGATCCTGCATTCCCCATGAATTTCCTGACGGTTCGGGCTGTCGCAAGTAGTACCGCTTTCTGCATGGACCTGTAAAGACTATCAGTTAGATTCAGCTCCTTGATGTTTCTCAGCAAACTTTTTGGTATAACACCAGTTGTTGACATGATGATTGGAATCGTCTGGACGTTCTCCATTTCCCATTGCCTTCTAATTCGTTCTTCTAAGTCTCTGTACTTCGCGATCTTCTCGACTTGCTTCACACGCAGGTTGTTGTTGTTCGGGATGGCCACATCAATCAGAGTTGTCTTCCTAGAAATTTTATCAACTATTATAAGGTCCGGTCTGTTATGGGCAACTCGTTGATCAGTCAGAACTGTACGATCCCAGTACATCTTGTAGTTGCTGTTCTCAAGAACAGGCTCAGGTGTGTAGTTGTAATATGGGACCCTTTCTGTCTGCACAAGCAGCAGCTTTTCCGCCAGTTCCCGGTGCAAGATCTTGGCAACCGAATCGTGTCGTTCCTTATATTCCGTTGATGCGAACATCTGACATCCTCCTGTTATGTGCTGGATTGTTTCTGAAGTTGGGCACCCGTATCTGCATCTGTCATCCACTACCGATGCATCTCCTACAATGAATTTTAGGTAGTTGCGAGTTGGTATAACCGATCTTGTATGGCCAGTAGGAAGCCTTCCGTCTCGGGGAACATTCGTCCCGAGGTCAGCCAATAGTTCGACGCTAACTTGTCGACATGTTCCTGGTTAACCTCATTAGGATGTCTCCCGTGCAGCGGCTTCCCCAACCACCTCTGTAGTTTATCGTTGTCGGTTCGGTGGTGATTTTGACGCTCGTGTTCCGTCAGACGTAGCGGTGTTGAGACGTCTGCTCCGCATATAGCCCTATGTAGTGTGGAGCTGTTGGCCTGCCTGTAGAAATAATTACGCAGATTTAATATTTGTTGGTCCAATTGCTTGCTGAGATCTGCCAATCCTCTTCCTCCTAGTTGACGTGGCAGAGTTGTTCTTTCTACGGCGCTACGGGGATGATGTTTATGAGCTTTTGTCAGTAGTGTCCTAACTTTTCGTTGCAGGTTGTTGATGTCCGTGTTGGTCCAATTCACTATTCCGAACGAATAGCTGAGTACAGAGCACGCATACGTGTTCAGGGCCTTAAACAAATTCCTGCTGTTAAGATCAGTTCGCACTACTTGTCTTACTCTCTTGATGAATTCATTCGTTAAATCAGTCTTCATTGTTCGATGGTCTATCCTTTGAGCTTGTTTCATCCCGAGATACTTGTATGTATCTCCCTTGCTCATTGCTTCGATCTCCTGGCCGTCCTGCATCTCGTGTGCGCTTTGTTCGAGCTTTCCCCGGATGATATTAAGGGTGCGGCACTTGTCCAGTCCAAACAGCATTCCGATGTCCCTGGAGAACTCCTCTACAATTTTAAGCATTTGCGTTAGTTGGTTTTTGGTTGCGGCGATCAGTTTTAAATCATCCATATATAATAGGTGATTCAACTTGATCGCTTCTGCGTTGTTGCTTTTGATAGCGAAGCCATATTTTGTAGAGTTCAACCGATGTGATAGAGGGTTCATCGCCATGCAGAACCACAGTGGACTGAGTGAATCTCCTTGGAAAATCCCTCTTCGGATGTTGATTGTGTCGGTCTCGATGTTACTGTCTGCGGTTCTGAGTTGTATCTTAGTGCGCCAGGTTGTCATAACGTGTTCTAAAAAGGAAACTGTATGATGATCTATTTTATACAGCTTTAAGATACCTGTGAGCCAGTCGTGAGGTACGGAATCAAATGCTTTTTTGTAGTCCACATAAGCCATGTGGAGGTTTCGTTGCTTGGAATGAGCCTGGTTGCAGATGACAGAGTCTATGATGAGTTGCTCTTTGCATCCCATTGCGCCCTTCGAGCAGCCCTTCTGCTGCATTGCAATGATGTTGTTCCGCTCGCAGTGAGCATATATTCGCTGCGTAAGGCAAGATGTGATTATCTTGTAAAGCGTAGGCAAGCAGGTTATTGGGCGGTACTTGGCAGGGTTATCCGTATTCCGCTGGTCTTTTGGTAACAGGTAAGTTGCACCCTGTGTAAGAAACAATGGCATTTTCAGAGGATCGAGCAAGACTTCATTAATTAAGGTAGTTATTTGTTCATGCGTGCACCACAACTTCTTAATCCAATAATTTTGGAGATGATCTGGACCTGGTGCCTTCCAGTTGTGGGAATTCTTGATGACATCGGAGACCTCAGCGGTTGTGAATTGCTCGTGTTGCATCTGGCTATAGTTCCGGCCCATCTCGCGTTCTTCGCTGATCCAGCTTGCACTGACATTGTATGGACCTGGTGTGGCAAGTTGATTTCTCCAGAAACCGTCGACCTGTTCTCTGCTAGGGTAACTCGCATTTGTGGCATCGGCGCTAGAATTAAAAGCACGGTAGAAACCCTTTTCTGATCGTTCAAAGAGTTTATTGTCTCGTTTCCTGTTGTTACTAGCCTTGTATCTCCTCAGACGCCCTGCGAAAACAGAAAGTTAGAAAGTTATTATTATTATTATTATTATTATTATTATTATTATTATTATTATTATTATTATTCATGCTCGATATTATGAACACCAGAATTTTACCCAACTATGTTTCAGTAACACCAACATTAGAACATATGCACATGTTAATCTACTGTGCCGCAACGGCCATCATCACTGCAATGGGAGCCAAGATCCGGACGGCTCAAGAGTTAAATCGTGCAAGACCAGAACCACGAATGGCTCAATGGGAGATGCGACTAAACCGGAAGATCGAGAGTCTCCGTAAAGACATAGGACAAGTAACGGAATATATCAGAGGAGTTAGAACTAGAAAGATCCAGAGGGCGGTGCAGGCAATAATGAGCCGCACCCAAATGCATTCTCAGCGTGACCCCGCGAACATCACTGCTCAACAATGTCTTGATACATTAAAACAAAAACTTTCTGTTTTCGCAGGGCGTCTGAGGAGATACAAGGCTAGTAACAACAGGAAACGAGATTATTATTATTATTATTATTATTATATTCGAATTCCTCTGAAAATTCTGGACAAGCTTAGTTTTTGAACCATCATTATCTTTAAAATTACCGAGAAACACCTTTTTAACGACGCCCTGTAGGTATATTAAGTCTGACGTCATATTAGGATTCCTAGGAAAATTCTACACAACTTTAATTTTTGAATATTAAGTTTATTTTTAAAATTACCCAGAAACACTTTTTAACAACGCTCTGTACATTAAGTCTGACACCATATTCGAATTCTCCTGAAAATTCTAGACATGCTTAGTTCTTGAACCATAAGTTTATCTTTAAAATTACCGAGAAACACGCTTTTAACGATGCCCCTGTAGGTATATTAAGTCTGACGTCATATTAGAATTCCTCGAAAAATTCTACACAGTTTAATTATTTTTGAACCATCAATAATTTATCTTTAAAATTACCGAGAAACTTTTCGTAGCTGAAAAACGGGAATGAAATATGACGTCATGCTCGGGTCTTTAATATAGTATGTCGGTCCAGACTTATCTATTTAAATCTACCACAAAATATCTGGTTAACTTTATTTTTTGCAAAATCTGTCTCCTGTATCTACTATCTTTCTGACATATTCTTAGGCCAGTGTTGACACTGTTGACGTTATGCATTAGCGTATTCTAACCTATAAATTTTAAATGAAATAAAGATATGAAAATACTTACTTCAACCTCGAATATATTCTTTATATTTGTTTTAAATTTGTTATCGCCGTCACTAATGTATTCAAAATCTTCAGGGAGATTATCCAAGCTCATTTTTTATTTTTTAAATATCTTAACTAACGAATAGGTAGGTATGATTAGTAATTATGTTACACAGGAAAACGAATAAATACATCTGAAGTTATAAAGAGGTGTTCGGAAATCAAGGCCCGAGCGCATGCTCTTGGCAGTATATTATGTTACAGACGAAAACGAATAAATACGTCTGTAACTTATGCAGAGGTGTTCGGCAAGCCGAGGGATTTTTCTTGTCGGTAACATATGAAAATGCCCCCGGCATTACCATCTCGACGGGCCCCTCTACCGCCAAAGTGCATATTACATTTATTTTACATACAAAGCTATGTAGGATTCAACATTTTCATAGTGTCAAATATGTACATACATTGTATACATACAAAGTTCACATTTTCAAAAATACGTCAAGCAAAAAGTGCTACAAAAACAAAGGAACCATTTATGGAAATATGAACTTTTATTACGTATACCTACAAAATAAATAACCAAACAGTCTTTATCCTCTATTGCAAATATAAGGAACACATAACATAACAACTTAAGAAATATAAAAGGAACTTAAATTTTAAATTTGATATAACAAATGTAGATTTTTCTGCCTCTCAACAACAATAAAACAAAATAAATAAATAAAAAAACATAAAAAATAAAAATAAATTAAATAAACTTTGGTCTCATTCAAATATTTACGTTCTATTCACATTACATATTTAAATTTTTTTAATTGAAAAAGAATTTTTTTATAGAAAAAAATTTTCTTTCTCTTCTTTCCTGGTCGTTCTTGTTTTGTAAATAAATAATCCTGGGATTCGACCAAAAGTTATACATTAATTTTTGTTGAAGGAGTTACTCCTTCACTACCACCTACACAAAACACAATGCACAGATATATTTTTAATAACTTTTATCATATAAAAATAATCGTGTTTTCAAAAACATCCAAAGAATTTTAAATTGTTTATTGATGTACAGACCGAGTCATTTTCTATGGTTTTATGGGGTATCTGCGTTATTTGTATATTCAACTTAATAATTCAACTTCAGTGCCTTGGTACATAAATAACTATTTTATAGAAAAACTGTTTACTCCAATGGATTCTACGTAAAAAAGTGCGTATAAAGCGTTTTCAACGAAATATATAGGTTTAAAAACAAATGAGCTATGTTAATTGCAAAAATTTCAAAAGCGCCCTGTATCTCCTAAAGTATTGGAGATATCATAGATCTGTTTTGAGGATCGTAAATATCTCAAAAAATTAACTCATGAACACCTACCTTGTTTTTTCTATCTATACAAATAACGGGGGGGAGATACCCCATTAAACCATCGAAAATGACTCAGTCTGTACATCTTTTTGAGATATATTAGAAAACAAATATATTTTTAAATGTCACTTTTTGTATAAATCTCGCCCTACAAAATGTATGACATTTATATATATTTACAACTTTTATGTACCTGATGATTGAAAACATATGCCGCAACGCGTTGTATAAGCAACACAAAAAATTAATATATAGCTTTTGGTCGAATCCCAGGATTATTTATTTACATTACATATTTAGACAGTGTTTAGGTAGGTTAGATTACTCGTTCGGCTATAATTTAGAGTAGGTCGACTTTTCGAGCCTTCATATTGACAATGTTGTCTATGATTTGGTCAAAATTACTTTTTAGAGCTAAATAAAATTCTAATGCGAGAGTTCCTAGACTTGTTAACCGTTCTGGGTACATAGTAGACCTAAGAACTTTTTTATTCAAGCTAAGGTACTAAATGACCTTTTTCCTTGGGCAACTGTCACTGGAATAGTGCAAAAAATCCTGAGAGAAATTATGACATTGGGAAAGAGCGCGAGAGGTATTTTTTACATGTTACATATTACATATTATTACATACAACGCCGTCAACGCCTCGCCGACACTGCCAACAACGCGCCGGGCCCCGGTAATTTGTACCGGCCGCACCCCCCTATGCACGGCCCTGGGGCCGGGATTGTTTTTGTCTTGATTGAGATCAATTGCGGTGTCACGTATTTGCTGGTAAATATGTAATTAAGGCACCAGTGTTTTTGTGTTTTTGTTCATATGCCTCGGATGAATGTGCCCACGAAATTTATCAAAAATTAAATATCGATAACTTTCAATTGGTCTCTTTCAGTGGGTTGGGTTGGGTGAAACAACAAAATACAAAATGTTTGTGTTTTTAGTATTGCAAGAAAAGTTGATCATTTCTTTTTCAGCGCCACCATATTTTGTTTTCTTACGTACTTTCTGTGCGAGAAAATCGCTTGCTAAGAAATAAACAAAAAAAAATACAAGAAAGCCGAAAACCTTGTGTAATTTTCTGACACTATCTGAGTATCCAAGTTACATAAAGCTTCTTAGTGCCATGAATTTTCAATATGAAAGTTTTCCTCTATCTCTTCAAATAAACGATTTTTGCGCGACAAGTTGGCCATGGATGCCGATTTCCACCACCTACCTGTCCAAAATTGCCACATTTTTGTTTCTTGCGTTTTTTTTCGTAGGGCGCAACTTAAATAAGCAAGAAAATCGCGGTGGTAGTCCTAAAAAAATCATCAATGCTGGTAAGAGGTTCAAAGTGGGAAAATGCGTTTCTATATTTCTTTTCGTGGGATTTGAATAGAATTTTTTGTTTTCAAAATCGAAGGGTCTACTAAAATATGTCAGCTTCTAGGAGTAAAACAATGACGTCAAAACCTATAGACGTGGTGCCCCATTGTTAAAATGCCCTTTATTTTGACTCCAAGATTAAATATATCCATACTAGGTACTCTAAAAACATGCTACAAACAAAGACAGAAAGTCAACCATCAACCGACTATACACCCGGTGATTCCTGGTTAGAGTTCCTCCAGAATCACACTTAGATATCGCATGTTTTTCTTGTTTGGGGGCGCCGGAAGCGTCGGAACCTCACCTGAAGACTCGGGGGATGGTCTAACGACGCCAGCCTCCGAGCCCAGAGTCGAAATAAGTTCGCTACGGCTCGACAAAAAGGGGCAATTTCTGACAATCTCGCGACATTTTCGGAATAATTTAATGGAGCGCTTAGATTGTGATTAGTTCCGGGCGTCAAGCGTTTATCAAAACAAACCTGTCTATAGGTTCTGACGTCATTGGAGTAAAATTTTAATAAATCACATTAGATTTTTTTTAAAAAATCTGTGCACTCCACTGGATTCAGGACCCCTCGAAAGGGGCCTGTACCAAATTTTACAAAAGAATTTCAAGTAATAACGTTTTTGTGGAAAAATTAAAAATGCACATTAGGTACTTATTTATTTTCAAAAATTCATATTATATAGTTACTTATGAAAAAAAACAAAGAAAATTAAATTCTAACAACTTGGTGATATGGGTCTTATGCTGCTTATACAGAACAAAACAAAACAAAAACAAATGAAAATTCCATGGCAAAAACTACTAACTAAATGTTTGTAACTACTACCAAGCCACCATTTTCTCCAATGTATGTACCTATTTGTCATTCTTTTTATGCGTATGCCCAAACTTTATGATAATTTATAGGCACTATGAGTACTAACTTTTATTTTTACTTCCACAGTGTGTTAATTACTGAATATTTGTCAGTTAAAAATCAACAATAAAATATAACTTTCTTAGGTACTACTTTTGTTTTTGTCTCCTCTATGAAAGAGAACATAGTATTCTTGCTTACTGCACAAATACGATTATAGGCCCGTATAATTAGCAAACAAAATGCCATAGACGAAAAATTTTATGTTCATATTCATATTAGTTTTGACCTTGAAAATTTTAAAAAATTTTGCCTGCTGCGCGATTTTTAACAAGAAGAATGAAATCTCCTTTTTTACCCTCTCCCCATCGACGAAGTACCGCCCTGTAGGTACCTATCAATCACTTGTCAAATGTATACTTCCCTGACAGGAAAGTCGTTTGCCCTGCCTGAAGTTTCTGTCTGGCTACGGCCCTGGATATGAGGAAAGAGTAATATCAAGATGAAATTTTGAATTGGAAAGTCTACGATTTTTTACTTTTTAAAAATGATCACATATAACATATAGCTTCTTCTATTTTTCTAATATGGTGAAGAGGCAATAGTTCATTTTAGTTGGTTGTTATTGTAATAGATTTATGGTTTTTCTTGTCATTCAACTTCACTGTCACCTCCTCAATTGAATCGAACTTGACTTGGAAGATGTGTGGCAAATCATGCGACATTAACAGATGCCGACTTAAAAATAAAAACACGTTATTGCCACTTTTAATTAGGCTGAGAAACGCAAAATACACATATTTTCCCATCTATAGTCAGTTCTTACCAGTTTTCGAGAACGTAAAAATGCATTATTTTCGCGTGTCTTTAATTTCGCATGTCGGCGAGTAAAAAGAAACACACGCTATATTCTAGGAAAATGCTTTTTGGATCAAATATCTACCGTATTTTCCGGTAGTTTAGTTGGTTCAAAGCGGCCCCAGTAGGAGCATAAATCACAAGCGAATTAACGAGTTTCATGTGGAATTTAAAAAAATGATAGAAAGAAAACAGCTAGACTTTTCTCAGATCAAGTATTACTTTATGATGTGTTCCACGTTTCATCGTTGAAGAGAGCGCCAACACCTGGACCTTTTGGTTTTGGTACTCTGTAAATCAAGTGAAAATAAACTTTAGTTTGCTTTGTCCCTGCCAATGACTGTAATACTTGTCATGCTTACATTTCTTTCTTGGCAGAAGAAGGCCACTATCTGGTCAAGAGAATGTTCAAGCTCAGGCTAATTATAAAATATTTTCGGCACTGTGATTACTTGCATCATAAGCTTTTCAGGACTTTCTGAAAACTGAAATGACACTAAAGGCTTTCCCGAAGACCTGCTAAAGATATCGTTCTTCCGTTCTTCCTTTATTAAAAAAGAGAAGCGAATATTTTTAAGGAAGGATAATAATTAACATGCATTCATGTAACTAACATTTATTGGAAGACTTTTTTTGCACCGAACTTACAGTTTAAGGCATCTTTTAAATATAAAATAAATACATACAATTCACTAGCTGATAGAGATAATTCCACGAAAGAACTTTTTGCAAGTCACATCCTCTACAGAAGATATATGTTATAATGATGGACGTGTTTCTACTTTCCGTTTGGAGTTATCCCTAGTATAATATTGATTCGGACTGAAACTGTCTTTCCATACCCACAAAATATTATACCTACTGACCTCCATTCTTGACCAACATTTTAGCAATAAAAGCATCCTTAGTATATTCTCAAGTTCTCATCTCATATCACATAAGTTAAAACATATTTTCTAAGTACATTTTAATAAATAAATTATTCAGATGTACAGGGTCATCACGAGAAAACTTCGACCCCCCTATTATTTCTCTAAGATTTGCAGATAAAAAAACAAAGTTTTATATAAAAGTTGCAAGGTAAGTGTATCGGGCTTTAGAAAGGTAGGCTTGCGGATTATCAAAATATATAAAGGGTGAGTCACATATAAAGGCAGAACCGAAAACACAAGGTAGAATTCGCTAAAATAAGCACATTATGCTTAATAAACATTAGCTCAAAAACGCTCGATTCTCCATATACCTACAGCTTGTTAAAATTTTCCAAAAAGAACTTATTTTTTTTTATTTCTTTCGAGCCCGTTTAGGAATTCCAACCAACTTTGATACACACTATATTATGCATTGGTAGTTTTCCATTTTGTGCAATAATTTGGCCCCATTCAGATGACCAGCGGCGTAGATACAAATAGTTACTCTAAATACTTGTAAAAAAAGTGGTACGGCCCTGTGCAAAACGAACAATTTTACCTTTTTTGGATAGACCATTCAATTTGGAACAAAAAGCGCCTCTGGGTATTTTTTACATCTGGTACAGTTTCTTCGTTACTTCGGATTTTTTAAACTAGTGCGAAGGTGATTATGCTGGCATTTAAAATAATGTAATATTTACACTAGTGAAATAATAATGGGATCGGAGTTTTCGCATGAAGGCCCTGTACTTTTTCATAAATTTAAAAACACAACAAATATAAATATAAAACATACCAAATAAACTAATGGCGAAAAAACAATTCTAATATCGTCAATACAGTCAAAGTTATGCCCGACCTATAAAACCAATAAAGTTTTGAGTGACAAGGAAACAAAAATTTGAGATTTTGGTGAAGGCTCCCCATTCGCTCCAACATACTGGTGTGACAAATAAAGTCGCATCATAAAGGAATCACTTTTGTTTGCAGAATTATTTAAAATTTGGCTTGTAAAAGCTTAAACATTTTGTGGTCACGCGACTGACGGTAGCTATTTGGAAAAACATAAGTATTTTAGGCTATGGAAATTATTGAACTTTATACATATTATGCAGTCATGAATGTTGGGTTCTAGAAGTATAAGGAGCTTTGACTCCATCTAATTGTAGGTAGCTATTTGGAAAAACATAGGTATTTTAGGCTATGGAAATTATTGAACTTTACATATTATCATTGAGTAAACGAATAATTTACTCAAAGATATTTATGCAGTCATGAATGTTATGTATAGTCTTCTTCTTTGCGTTAAATCCAGGAACATTAATTTCATTTACATAGTTATAACTTTCAAAATCATATCATACCATTTAAAAAACAAAATTGATTGCAATACTAACGAAATTGTTTACGTCGAGAAAAATATAATATCACCAATTTATGACAAAAAATATTCTTTATTAACTTTTGTTAAAACTTGTTATAATAACCTTTTCATACTTACTTTTTACTCAACCTAAATGTATTCTACTTCAGTGGAAATAATTAGAAAAGTTGTTAAAAAAGTGGTATAGCAATTATTGTTTTATAGAAAAGTTAGGACGTATATTATGCTGCGTAATTCTTAAAAGCTAGCCAAAAACACTTTTCCGGCTAGTTTAATCGATGAGTATGTTTTCTGAGCTGTGAAAGTACGGTCAATTTCCCAACATTTTTGGTCAGAAATGTATGTCTACAACTGTAATTAGTTTCCCTTATGATACGGACTATATTATTGGCATAGAAGAATCTACGAAAGCGTAGAAGTGCCACCCGAATTTGTATTTGAGAATTCCGACTTATAACTCAGAATTCTGACTTACAACTCAGAATTCTGACTTATAACTCAGAATTCTGACTTTTATCTCAGAATTCTGACTTTTATCTCAGAATTCTGACTTCTATCTCAGAATTCTGACTTATAACTCGGAATTCTGACTTTTATCTCAGAATTCTGACTTTTATCTCAGAATTCTGACTTATAACTCAGAATTCTGACTTATAACTCAGAATTCCGACTTATATGTCAGAATTCTGACTTTTATCTCAGAATTCTGACTTAGAACTCAGAATTCTGACTTATAACTCAGAATTCTGACTTTTATCTCAGAATTCTGACTTATAACTCAGAATTCTGAGTTTTATCTCAGAATTCTGACTTATAACTCAGAATTCTGACTTTTATCTCAGAATTCTGAGTTATAACTCGGAATTCTGAGATAAAAGTGATAAAAGTGAAAATTTCCAATGGGAGGTCCATCTGGTAGTAGGTATCGAATACATACAAAATGTCGATATTGGGTCGATATTGAAAAAAAATCGAAAAATGGAAATTTCCGATTTGCAGGGAAAATTTTCCGAAAGTAGGGACTAATTTTAGAAAGTCGATATTGGGTCGACATCGAAAGAAATCGAAAAATGAAAATTTCCTACTGTTAGGGAAATAGGGAAATATATTCTGTAGAGTAGAGCTTTATTAACCAAAATACAGACAGTCAGTCCTCAGTCCACATGGCAAGTTACACAAAAAATATATTTAAAGGGTTTTGTAACACTAATAGTACACACAAAAACTGTTTTAAAATACATCACAAGAATAAAAATTAAGGTAAAAAATCATTAACACTATAAAAACAATTTTGTATTAGGTATTCGCGAACACTACTTTTGAACTTTGCAAAAGTCGATATTGGGCCAATATCGAAAAAAATTCGAAAAGTGTCAATTTCGGATCTTCGGGGAAATCTTTCTGACAGTATCGAGTAATAATTGTAAAGAGTCGATAAAGCCGGGCGCACATTGAGACGCAGACGACGCAGTCAACACAGGGCAGGTGAGGAGACGCAGGCTGGCGCAGTGCAGAAAAATTACGCGTGTTGCACAGCCAAAGCGCAAGTTACGTTCCCACGAGAGGAAGCAAATCCAGAAATTAAGTGTAATATGATTTTGTATACTCAACACTTCTCTAATGTTATAAAAGATGTAAAAACCCCAGATGTAACCAGTCTTGTACTCCGTTCTCTAATAAATTGTTTTTAAAAAGCAATTGCCGTGGTCTCGTATCGTAATTGGCGCAGTCGGTAGGACGCTGCCAATCGGTCGTTAGTCTGTTGCAGATTCGATCGCGCTGTATCAACGGTTAAATTGGTATCGATCCGAACACCGGGCCCCACGGATCCAGCAAGGACAGCATCGCCTGCAGGATACCGAGAGACCCACAACCGAGACGAACCACGGAGAGAACGCCTAGGGAGAAGTCCAACTTCGACAACTCTCCTCTTAGGACCTTAGGATACGAAGTCCTGAGTACCTGGACAAGCATCGCCGGGACTTATAGGCACTAGGTATAAGAAGAAACAAATGAAAACACCGAGCTTCATCACACTGCTTTTGTAAGTTGCTTAATCCTTTTTGCCAATTTCCTTTTGTACAGTTGATTTTTTAGTTGTAATTTTCGTATTTTTAAGAAGCCATTTTCCCAATTATTTTTAGTTTATGAGCGATAGTATTATTGAAAGTTTAGCTGATTTCTTTTTAAATTTAAATATTGAGAACGAAATCAATATGCCAGCCGATAATGTTAATGTTCCTCTTCTACGTTACCAAGCAGATAATATTCCTTTGTTTGACGGAAACCCAAATTTGCTTAATAGATTTATCTCTTCTTGCGAAAATCTCCTCAGAAATTTCTTTGACACTAGAAATGCCGAAAATGTTGTAAATAATTGTCTATTAGATACCATTTTAAGTAAACTAAGAGATCGCGCAGCTGATTTAATAGGTTCTAGATCAGAAATAACTTCTTGGGCAGATATAAAAAATGCTTTAATTAATACTTTCTCCGATCAACGTAGTATAGACTGTTTGATACAAGATTTAATTTCAATGAAACCCCAAAGAAATGAAACTCCTTTACAATTTGGAATGAAGATCCAGGATGCACGAAGTTTACTTTTTTCCAAGTTAAATTTAACGAATATTAATGCAAACGAAAAAGTTATTACCATAAAACATTACGATGATTTTGCTTTAAGAACATTTATCAATGGCCTTCCCTATCAAACTCAACTTGTTGTTCGACTTAAATCTCCTGATTCATTAGAAAAAGCCTTATCTTTAGTAGTAGAAGAAGAAAATTTCAAATATCTGAGTACCGGACAAAACCAAAATTTGACTCACCCTGTATATAAACCCCAACCAAGAATTAATCCTTTTCTAGTTAACAAACCTAATTTTTCTAGACCCCAATTTTCCTCCTCACCAATTTTCTATAATAGACCACCAACACAACTTCCTACTTTTCCAAATCAAAGAATATTTCCTAGACCCCCAATATTTCAACCTCAAGTTACACAACCCCAATTTAGACCAACTACACAACCCCAATTTAGACCAACTACACAACCCCAATTTAGACCAACTATTCCTACTAGACCTAATTTTCAACCTCGTTTCACACCTTATTTTCAACCTCAGCAAAGACCCAATTTTTCTAATTTCCAATCTCGATATCCAACACAACAGCACCCCTATTTTGCTAATCAAAGAACAAGCGCAATTTTACGAAACCAACAACAACGAAACCCAAATCAACCCGAAGCTATGGAAACCAGTAGCACTCAATCTCGAACCAATAATCCAAAACACGTGTCTAAATTTGAAGAACTTTTCAATCACGAAATTAATCCCGATCAATCCGAAACATCAATCACTGAAATTGACGAAAATCAATATCCCGATTATTTCTACGAAAACTTTTACTCGCCTGAGTACGACAGTTATTCTTTTTCCCACGATTATGACACTGATTATTCCCAGAATCCATACGAGACTTACCTACCTCAAATTTCACATTGCGATCCCATGCTTTCCGCTGACTTTTCACAAAGTACCTCGAACTCTGATATGAACTCTGGACAACACGTAAATTTTACCAAGGACAACTTGAAAGACAACCCGTCTTAATCGACTTAAATAACATCCGCCAAGACTTACCTCATATTTACATCCCAGAAATTGACTCATATTTTCTCATAGATACCGGTAGCTCACGTAGCATACTAAATCCTAGAATAGCACAAACGTTTTACAAAGAATTCATTAGAAATGAGATATTTAATATTCAGACAGCACACGCAAGTACCTTCCATGACGAAGTCGCCGTTATTCCAATTTTTAAAATTTTTAATACTCCGGGATATCATAAATTTTATTTATTTAACTTTTCTGAAAAATTTGATGGCCTCATCGGAGCCAATCTAATTGATAGATTAGATGCCAATATTAAACTAAGGCGCAGAAGATTAAAAACTCCAAATTCAGACATTCCAATAATTTACTCAAATAACGACGCCGATAGTACACCTCAACTTTTAGAACCCTTTCAATCCTATCAAATTATTATACCCCCTAGAACAAAACAAATTGTCAAAATACCAGTAGATTGCGATATTCGAAATTCTTTTGGAATATTAGATTATTTTAAATTCGGAAAAGGTACAGAAATGCCTCGCGCTATCGCTTTGCTATCACTACTATTACCAATATAAACGAAAATCCTGTTAAAATTGTACTAGACGAACCCTTCGAAATTGAACCAATAAACATATGTGATGTTAATTTTTGCGAGAAAATGGAAACTGACGAAATACTTGAACCCGACCAAGACAATATTTTAAAATCAAATTTAAAAGAATTAAGACTCGATCACTGCAACAAAGAAGAACGAGACGCTATTCGAAAACTCTGTTTTTAATTTAGAGATATATTTTACTGCGAAAAAATTCCTTTAACTTTCACAAACAAAATTCGTCATAAAATTAATGTAACTAATGAATCTCCAATTTTTACAAAAAGTTATCGTTATCCCGAAATTCACAGAAATGAAGTAAAAACCCAAATTTCCAAATTACTCGATCAAGGTATCATCCAAGACTCAACTTCTCCATGGTCTAGCCCCATTTGGATAGTTCCAAAAAAAATGGACGCTTCTGGAAAGCGCAAATGGCGAATGGTTATAGACTATAGGAAACTTAACGAACGGACTATTAATGACAAATATCCCTTACCCAATATCTCAGACATTTTAGACAAGTTAGGTAAAAGTCAATATTTTTCGACATTAGATTTGGCTAGTGGTTTTCACCAAATTGAAATGGACCCAGACGACATACCAAAAACTGCTTTTTCCACGGAAAACGGACACTACGAATTCAAACGAATGCCTTTCGGTTTAAAAAACGCGCCCTCTAGTTTTCAGCGGGTTATGGACAATGTCCTCCGAGGGCTCCAAAACGAAATTTGCTTAGTTTATCTAGATGATATAGTCATATTTAGTACCTCACTTCAAGAACACATTAGCAGACTTAGACAAGTTTTTACTAGACTCAGAGAATCCAATTTTAAGTTACAACTCGACAAGTCAGAATTTTTACGTACAGAAGTTTTATATTTAGGACATGTAATAACCCCAGACGGAGTAAAACCCAATCCAGACAAAATTTCCGCTGTAAAGAATTTTCCCATTCCCAATACTCAGAAGGACATTAAATCATTTTTAGGCTTACTAGGGTATTACAGACGTTTTATTAAAGACTTTGCAAAAATTGTAAAACCAATGACACTTTGTTTAAAGAAAAATTCTAAAGTAGTCCACTCTCCCGAATTTATGAAATCTTTCGAACATTGCAAAAATTTACTTATCAATGCCCCTATTTTACAGTATCCAAATTTTGAAAAACAATTCATTTTAACGACAGACGCAAGTAACTACGCCATAGGTGCAGTTCTATCACAAGGTGACGTTCCTAATGACAGACCAATTGCATACGCATCCAGAACTCTTAATGACAGTGAAACAAAATACTCCACCATTGAGAAAGAACTTTTGTCAATTGTGTGGAGTTGCAAATATTTTAGACCCTATCTTTTTGGTAGAAAATTCAAAATTTATACTGACCACCGTCCCCTTGTCTGGTTATTTAATCTCAAGGAACCCAATAGTAAATTAGTTAGATGGAGACTAAGACTTGAAGAATTTGACTACGACATAATTTATAAAAAAGGAAAACAAAACACAATTGCTGACTGTTTATCTAGAATCAAAATTAACGCCATAGAAAATGAAAGTGTAATTAATAATCCAGGTGAAATAAACCAAGACATTGAACAATTTTTAAAAGATTTAACAGACGAAGCTTACAAAAAATTCGAAACAATTGACTTAACCGAGGACGAAGACACTTTTACTGACATGAATCCCAATTCTTTAATCGCAGAAAAGCCAAAACCAAGCCCAAAAATTAGAATCTTACAAGACATTCAAATTAAACCCCCAAATTTCCCAAGACGACTTACTCCTGTAGATGATACACTCGCTACACCTCATTCAACTAGTAACCAATCTAGTTTAAATGATGGTATTCCCATAATCGACGATATAATAAATAATAAAAATAAACAGATAATAGTTTATCCAAACCCCTATAATAGATTAGAAGTTGTTCACGAAAATTTTGAACATTTAAAAGTTTTAAATATATCTCTCCCAAAAAATAATAAAAAACTTATCTTTGAATTTTTAAGAGACTATTTAACCTCTGACAAGACATATCACACTTATTTCCACGATGAATCAATGTATAAGGAATTTAATGAAGTATATATCACAAATTTTAATCCCAATACTCTTAAACTTATAAAATGCACCAAAATAGTAAATTCTCTTAAGGAAAAAGACGAACGCTTAATGGTTATCAAATTTCAACACGAAGGTAAATGCAACCACCGCGGAATAACAGAAACTTTAGAGCATCTTAAAAGAAATTACTACTGGCCTACTATGAAACGCGACGTGACTAATTACATAAATGACTGTAACCTTTGTCAAACTGCAAAATATGCAAGAAATAAACCATATGTTCCTATCGTGCTTACCGAGACCGTCGGAAAACCTTTTCAGCTTTTACATGCCGACTTATTCAAATATGATAATCACACCTTCCTTACAGTGATAGACGCATTTTCAAAATTAGGACAAGCTTTCCCAGTTCAAGGAAAAACAGCTATAGAAATTTGCAACGCTTTGATTAAATATTTCTCATTTTACGGCATACCCGAAAAAATTACAATGGACAATGGACGAGAATTTAAAAACGAGACAGTACAAGAACTTCTAAAATCTCACAAAATTCAAATTCACTTTACTACCCCTAATCACCATGAATCGAACTCTCCTGTTGAACGTTTTCACTCTTCATTAATAGAACATTTACGTTTACTCCAACAAAAACATACAAATGAAAATGTAACAAATCTAATGACTTACGCAATAATTGCCTATAACAATTCTATTCATTCTTCAACAAAGTTCACCCCTTTAGAATTAACATTAGGTCATACAAATTCACGTGATCCCTCACTGCTAATAGAAAGTTCGTTTTATGCCGATTACGTAAGTTCCCATAGAGATAAATTAAAAAATCTTTATGAAACTGTTTCCGAAAATCTTATAGACCACAAAAGAAAAGTTCTTGGAAAACACAACACTCAGGGACCAGACCAGTACCAGTTCAAAGTAGGACAGACTGTATACAAAACTAATATTCAAAGAAATAAAAAAGAAAATAAATTCATTGGACCGTACGAAATTTTAGAAATTCTCGAAAATAATAAAGTAAAAGTAAAAAATAAGAAAAATAAAATTTTAGAAGTTCATATTAAAGAATTAAAAATTCCTGTTTTAGGCTCGTCATCGGAGCAGGAGCTTTAATGCCAAAATTTCACAACCTTAATGAAAATCCAGGACTTCTACCTTTAAAATTAGGAAATGCAAAAGTCACCACTGATAAATGGTCATTTATTCAAACTTTTGATGTAACAAAAATAGTTGAACAATTTTACACTATTCATGGCAAGTTTTCAGAACTCAAGAATAGCTTTAATTACTCATCTACTTATAAAAAAGAATTTCATAACTCCTACAACTTAATTAATGTTTTGGAAAACAAAATTATTTCACAAATTAATCAAATAAACCCAATAATAAGAAAGAAAAGAGGCATACTTGATCCCTTAGGCACTTTAATTAAAACAATAACTGGAAACTTGGATCAAACAGACGCACAAAAATATGATTCAGCTTTATTTACACTTTCACAAAATGAACAAAAATTGAAGACTCTTGTAAAAGAACAAATAACCCTTTTGGAAAGATCTATTACCAAATTTAAGAATACTACAGATTTACTTAGCCATAACGAGGAAGTATTAGATGCTAGATTGAAAAACGTAGAAGTTATTAAAGCAAACAGTATAGAAACTATAGAAGTTTTCAGATATTTTGAAATAGATATGGTAATCTCTCAGATATCACTGGCATATCAGACGATATACGACATTTTAGAAAAACTTGAAGTTGCAATAACATTTTCAAAATTAAATACCTTACACAATTCAATAATTGAGCCGCCAGATTTATTAATAGAATTAAAATCAATCAAGAAGCATTTGTACAAATTCAAATTACCTTTTGACACTATTACTGAAAACATATTATTATTTGAAAAAATAGTAAACATAAAAAGTTACAGCAAAGGAAATCAATTAGTCTTTATAATAGAAATTCCATTAGTGCTTCAAGAAAATTACAGCTACTATCGACTTTATCCTATACCAACTCCCTCGAAAACAATAAATTCAAACTAATCCTTCCTCAAGAGAAATACCTTCTCCTTAATGAGCAATATTATATCTCAACGGACAAGCAATGCCAAGAAATTACCACCGAAGAATACCTGTGCCATGAACATAGTCCAGCCAAAATAGAAACTAACGCTCCATGCGAAGTCAGTCTTTTAAATTTTATCAAAAACTCCACGTCGTGTCAACAAATTCCTGTAGAAGTTCCCGAACTCCGAGTACATAAGATGGAAAACAATCAATGGTTAATTATCGCCCCCAAAGAGACTATAGCTACCCTATTCTGCGGATCCAGTGAACAAAAACTACCCTTAAACGGAACCTTTGTGTTAGAAATGGAAGTGAACTGTGAAGTGCAAGTGAATGACTTTAATATTAGAATTTATCAAAGCTCAAAAATTAATTATAAAAATATTGTTTTACCTAGTTTAAATTTCGAAAATAATGTTCATTCTGATTTGATTGTTAATTTTAAAATTTTAAATTGAATTCTGTAAACACAAATGAATTTAATAATATCAAAAATGCTTTAGATTTGCAAAAAGAAAAATTAGAAAATATTTCTGAAGTACCGATTCATTTTAACCAACTTAGTTTCTGGACTATATTGATTTACCTCATAATAATAATAACCTTACTCTCATTTTTAATTAAATTTTTCTATCAAAAACATATCATAAAAAAACAAAAGGAAAAAGAAAATAACAAAGATATCTTTTGAAATATTTTAACAATTAACAATTTAAAATCACCTCGCACCCTGTGCTCGTTTCTAAGGGATGGAGGAGTTACGTTCCCACGAGAGGAAGCAAATCCAGAAATTAAGTGTAATATGATTTTGTATACTCAACACTTCTCTAATGTTATAAAAGATGTAAAAACCCCAGATGTAACCAGTCTTGTACTCCGTTCTCTAATAAATTGTTTTTAAAAAGCAATTGCCGTGGTCTCGTATCGTAATTCGCACATTGAAGCACAGTTTTATATACCTACACCTTTGTCGTCTACGTTTGAAAATATTTTAGTAATTATGGCGGCGTATGAACAAGCAATAGCCATTAGTTTATTAGAGTTCCGAATCAGAATCAGATGAAGAATTTGAAGATCTTTTACTTTACGATGTACCAAAAAGAAGAAAAACTTTTTATAGAAGTAAATATTTGGAAAAAAGGAAGAGCTATGGCGAATCCAATTTATCAATAGAGTTTTCCGAATCGAAATTACTTTATAATAACTTTTTAATATATTTTTATTTAATTTGTTTTTTTAGTAACGTGATCCACGTGCAACGCAGAAAACTGTGGACTAAACACTGCGTCGGGCAGGCTTCACGTGACGCAGTTCTACGTTACCCTGCACTGCGTCTCAATTTGCGCGCCTCGATTGAATTCCATGTAAAACAAAAAAACTGCCCTGCGCTGCGTCAACTGCGTCGTCTGCGTCTCAATGTGCGCCCGGGTTAATGGGTTGATAAGTAAAGTATGTCGGATTTTCACGGAAAATCTTTCCGGTAGTATCGAATACATACTCACAAAAAGTCGATATTGGGTCAATAATTATTGGATCTTTCTCAACAAGTCACTGTCTAAGAAGGTACCTACACATTTTCTGTGCGTTTCCTATTATGGCATACCAGCCACCTTAACTGATATGGACTTACTGACTGGCAGGCTTCTGTATTTTTGCACTTAGTTTGTTTATAGTGCGTGGGGCGGTTTTGATAGGTATACTCGATTTTTGACCCGTATAAAGTTCCAAAAATT
Source organism: Pseudeuparius sepicola (assembly GCA_963920635.1). Lineage (NCBI taxonomy): Eukaryota > Metazoa > Arthropoda > Insecta > Coleoptera > Anthribidae > Pseudeuparius > Pseudeuparius sepicola. The sequence goes on from OY987299.1 coordinate 30,078,705, forward strand.
CAGTACTTTGAGATGGAACAGATAAGAACACTCTGTATATTTTGTATTAGACTTTGCACACCAATACCTTGAGTGGTCCTATTGCCCATTACACTGTTTTGAGGAGATTCCATGGCACACTTGACTTGGCAGATGTCGTTAAAATTCTTATTTTTTACAACTTTGACACCCTGCAGAATGGAAACTCCCTGTATATTTTTTAATCAAATTTGGTACATTGGGGTCTTGGGGTGTTCTGATTAACGCTGTGGTTTTCGTGAAAATCGGGGATATAAAAAAATCAGAGCCGGCCCTGAATTTGCATTTTGAAAATGGTAGAAAGATTAAAGGAAGCGACCTTTGAAGGCCTTTCAAACAAAAAAATTCAGGCGATTATCTCCAAAAATGAAGATTTTTTGCGGATTTGAACAGTTTTAAAGTAGATCAACTTTTTTAAATTATTCGATACTGCCGGAAAAATCAGAAAATTTCCATTTTTTCGATATCGAACTAATATCGACTTGTTATAAGCATTCGATACTACCGAATATATTTCCCTAACAATCGAAAAATTCCAATTTTCGATTTCTTTCGATGTCGACCCAATATCGATGTTTTAAAATTAGTCGATACTTTCTGAAACATTTCCCTGCAAATCGGAAATTTAAATTTTTCAATTTTTTATTCAATATCGACCCAATATCGACTTTTTGTAAGTATTCGATACCTACTACCAGATGGACTTCCCAGAAAATCGGAAATTTTCACTTTTATCACTTTTATCTCAGAATTCCGAGTTATAAGTCAGAATTCTGAGTTATAAGTCAGAATTCTGAGATAAAGTCAGAATTCTGAGTTATAAGTCAGAATTCTGAGATAAAAGTAAAAATTCGGAGTTATAAGTCAGAATTCTGAGATAAAAGACAGAATTCTGAGATATAAGTCGGAATTCTGAGTTATAAGTCAGAATTCTGAGTAATAAGTCAAAATTCTGAGTTATAAGTCAGAATTCTGAGATAAAAGTCAGAATTCTTAGATGAAAGTCAGAATTCCGAGTTATAAGTCAGAATTCTGAGATAGAAGACAGAATTCTGAGATAAAAGTCAGAATTCTGAGATAAAAGTCAGAATTCTGAGTTATAAGTCAGAATTCTGAGTTATAAGTCGGAATTCTCAAACACAAATTCGGGTGGCACTTCTACGCTTTCGTAATAATCTGCTATGACAAGAAGGTTAATGGGAGCACTTAAAATGCCCCGCGGGAATAAACACGGGTGTAGTGATTAGGCCAAACCGGCTGAAGAAGCAGGCGCCCTTGCCATAAGTACCTTCAGACTTCAGAGTCAAGCTCGCATCGAAAACCAAATGCGCAAAAATGTCGATTGCCGAGCTACCCAGTCTAGCTGTGGCAACACTGGCAACGGTGAGCCCCCGTCGGTTTCGAGGCAGCCACACTATCCTAGGAGTCAGAAATTTAACATGTAGTTGCTTTTCTTGTAGTAGGTTCTACTATGATACTGGTCGCACTGTGTAAAAATATAATTTGCTGATGGAAACTCCATATAGAATCGTTTTGCTTTTGCTTAAAGAAATTAGTTTGGTTCTTCAACTATACCCGTAAAAAAGAAAAGAATAATTCGGTTAAAAATCCCTAATACCATTTTAGATTTTAGATCTTTGCACCGTTGTTGAGATTTTCTTCTGATGATCCTAATTCGGTCAGGTTTAAAGGCCTGCCCAATTTTCTTCTCATTTTCTTTGCCAATGGAGGAGTAAACAAGTTGGGGTCGAAATTTTCTTCATCCGCTGGTCGCTTTGTGATTATCCTAATAATAAAACTGGCTAAATAACCGACAACTAAAGTGATAACCAATCCAAATACACCGTTGTAAAGGTACGAGACTCGATACAACCAAAAGTAATCGCTGAAACATAAAATAAAATTGGAAACGGTTTTAATATTAACTACGATTTGTTTACCTGTCGTTTGAGCCAGTGGCTTTTCTCATGAAAACTGTGCCATTAGATACCAGGACATCCGTACAACCATCTACAGAAGTAGGAAGAGTTGGAAGTGGTGGCTTCGGGCCAAAAGCCATCCACAGGGCAACAGCAATTCCAGACACCAGTCCAGTTATGGATCCCTAAAAATTATAGTTATTTTTAGTACATTACATGTCCACTGTTAGAGTGAATAAGGGAAAAACTTTTTTATAGAACATTTTCGAAAAAATCACACTTAGATAAAAAGTGTTTAAAATGAGATTGTCATGAAAAAAGATAGGTTAATTTAATCCTTGACGCTGTTTTACTTTACTTCATATACCTTCGACATATTTTTTTTTATAAATAGTTAAAGTGGACCAATATTGATACTAATGTGAATTCTGTAGTAACTTTTAATTCCGAACAACAATTCCTAGTTACACTTTTTCGAAAAATTAAAAATAAAAGTAGTTTACTCATTTATTTTCTAAAATTTATTTGTGGCGCAAACAGATCCATTTAATTTTTTAACTATTTAAAAAACAATTAATTAGGTACAAACTAAAAAAACACATTTATAATATTCCTTGTGAATGTGGAAAGTTCTATGTTGGGGAGACTTGTACGTTCGTTTAAAAGAGCATAAAAATTATATCAGGCAAAATCAAATTTCGAAGTCAAAAATATGTGAACACTCTTTTAATAACAATCATAGGATTTGTGGGATAGGTCCAAATCAATTCTCAAAGAAGATATGGGAAATAGACGAAAAATTAAAGATTCAGCATTTATTCTAGGAAAAACGGACAACTGTGTTGCTGAATGTTCAGTGGAATTCATTAAAATATGATTGCCACTTATTCAAAGAGAAGTTCGTATAGATAATTATTTTCATACAACAAAGGGTACAATATCACACAGGTGGCTAGGCTCTAGGCTATTGTTTCTGTTGTCATGACATTTTAACCTGAAATTTATTAATCTCTCATTTCACTTTGATGTGACCTTATCTTTGAGAAAGGATGAAGATTTATTCTCCGAACGATCAGGAAACAACTTTGTTGAAGGTTTTTTTTAATTACACGTACACGTTCAAAGTTTCGTTCATTTACTGTTAAGAATTTATGAATTTTCCAGGCAATTTGAAAAAGTAGTCCTTTAATCAGGTTGGTGGTGAAAAACCCAATTAAAAAATTAAACGTAGTTTACTCATTTCTTATTTTTTATTTTTCTGGACAGCCCATACGTATCTATGGCAACCCCATTTTAAATACAAGCAAAACTTTTTTATCAAGTGTGCTTTTTTCCGTAAAATGTAAAATAAAAAAGTTTTCTCTGTTATTCACTCTAACCGTGGACATACTATATGTATAGTGATTTTGAGGTATAGTATTTCTAAAGTCGCTTGGAACAGCATAAAAACCTTTCAATTTTATACGGGTGATTTCTGCTGATAAGTCTGGTATTTTTACCAGTAACAGAGCGTGGTAAATGCTATGAAATAGATCGCGCTCGTATGTCACTGTGTTCCAAGTGAATTCATTTATATTTTACCAGGGTAGCTCGAGAACAAGCGCTTCCGGCAATAAAATACGAGACAAAACACTTTTTTAACCATATTAAACCGCACCTGGTATTAGAAGTAAAAGGAGATGAAGGAGATAAATATAGATATTGTATATAATATCAGTGACTATTCATTCTTTCTATAGTCACTGATAATATGTAATATATCGGCTGGCCACTTGTACAGCGAAATGCGGTGGATAGGCGTGCGATAATTTCACAGATTTTAGGATATATTTACTTGCGTAAATAGTTGTAATCGATATGGCTTTTTAGAGACCTTTTGACAATATTGTGTGGTGGATTAACCTTTACATTGTGTTTGACAACAACCTTAAAAAAAAAAACCTTAAAAGTGAAATATTATGTTGCTTGTAGAATATGTACCTATATCTTTAAAAAACTGCGTGACGCTTATGTCCTAAATATTAGAGTTTTTTTTATGCAACTAGAGTTTTTTATGCTGTTTTAAGTGACTTTAGAAATACCATACCTAAATGATTTTTAAAGAAATTTTCACTCGCCAATTTAGAAAAATAACTTGTTATAATATAACATTAGCACCTGTCCAATAAAAGATATTTAGATTTGACAAACAACACACTCTATTAATCTGTGACAACACAGCAGAGTTTATCTATGGATAAATAACTAAAATTATATACCTTTTCATTGGCAACTAGGGTAAACATTCCCAAAGTGAAAAGCCCAAGCAATGGACCACCCACAACTCCAAATATGGTCAAAGAGGCTTGTAACACACCACCTAAAAACTGTGCAAGAAATGCCACTCCTATGCAGATTAATCCAAAAATAAGCGCTATGAATTTCGATTGTATCGGAGCCACTTTTTCCGAGAGTGGCCTTTTGAAAATGGCCATGTGGAGAGGCTGAAAAGTAAAGACTAAATAACTTAGTTGCCAAAGTATTAAATTTTACCTTGTAGTAATCTTCGACGGTAACGGCAGCGAGGCTATTTACTGCCGCCGATACTGTGGATAATGAAGCGCTAAAGATACCAGCCACGAAAAGACCAGATACACCAGGTGTGCTTCCTAAAGTATCCACTACATAATATGGCATAAGCTGAAAATACATTATTTATTTTTACACCTTCTCCCAAATAACGCCATACTCAGTATGTTTACCTGATCTACGCTACTAATAAGTCCGGCCCTTTTCGGATCACATTCATAGTATTTTGAATAAATACACAGGCCTGCAAATGATGTACTCAAACTTAGCAAAGACAGTATAGGCCAGTTCCACCACAGAGCTTTCTGAGCCGCCTTTAAGTCTTTCACAGTTAGGTATCTTTGAACCTGTGTTTGATTCACAGCATACAGGGATAGGAAAGTGACACCGCCGCCAATAATCAAAGAAAACCACGTGTGTCGAACCGTTGGATCGGGATCAAAACTTAAAAAAATCGATTATTTCCAGAAAAAAATAAATACAAATATGTTGTCTACTTCAGCAAATCGGTTCTGCTTCCATTCGCGGCTATATTCCATATTTCTGAAAAGCTTCCTTTGTCCACAACGGCACTAATGATCACGCAGAAAACAGCCGCGAACATAAGAAGAGATTGGAAAACATCTGTCATGAGCACAGCTTTCATTCCTCCAATTGTTGAGTAAAACGTGCAAACTAATCCTGAAATCGAATTAAATAAAAAATGCCCCTCCCCCCTGCCTGACGCATAAATATATCTTTTTTTATACCTCGACGATACAATTTTATTATTTATTATAAGTAGTATTAATTACAATGTATCTTAGTCCAAGAAAATTGTAATTTTTTATAGAGGTAGAAAAAAAATAATTCTTAACAGGTCGATATTTTCAAGCTTGGTTGTGGGTAGCGTCCTGAGTATAACCCCAAAAAATCACCGTCGAAGTCGTGTTACGAACCCCGCAATAGGGGTGGTTTTGCAAACATTTTTTTGCATTTTTTTTTTATTATGTGTACATTATTACATTCTCTACAACTTTCCCTTATGAAGTTTTTCTTAACTTCAATACTTCACGAGATATAGGTAAAAGATCACCACTAAGCTAAAGTGCTTTATAAGGTTGAAAAAAAAATTCTTTAAAACAAGCTGAATTTTTCAGGGTTAACTCTGTGTGCACTCCTAAGTTAACCCCCAGTTAACCCTGAAAAACTCAGCATGTTTTAAAGAATTTTTTCTTGAAATCGGCAGTAAAGTGACACAAAATCGTCATTAAAAGCTCAGAAATCGGCACTAAAGTAACCCATTATTGTACGATTTTTCAATAAGTAGGCCTTGGCGAGATGTAAACATCAAACGTCAGACGCGGAGCCATCGCTCGTCAAAAGTGACCAAATATTCAAAACCCGGCCAATAAAGGCCCATTTAACTATTCGTACACATTGCGAAATTGTTTCCTATAGAAGCGCAATCCTTCAGTATACATATTTTAGTAAATTTGAAAAACAATAGATTTGTTGTGTAAGCTGCACAAGAAGCAGCAGTTTGGTTTTTCTGTCAGAAGGTGCCGTACATCATCATGCTTGTGCTAGGTAGAGCGATCGGTAAAGTCAAGCAACGCCGCGCGTAGTCGGTTCGTGGACGGGTGATCCCTTATTATCATTTTCTTGCCTAATAAAACATTTTTTTTCCGATTTCAAGAAAAATATAATATGTACCTCGGCACTGAAGTTCTTTTTATGACTCATGTGGTTTATTTGCCTCGGCCAGAGGCCTCAGCAACTAAACTCCACATGAGTCATAAAAAGTTGAACTTCAGTGCCTTGGTACATAAATAACTATTATGTACTCTGGGTGAGGCAAATAAACCACATGAGTCATAAAAAGAACTTCAGTGCCGAGGTACATATTATATTTTTTTTTGAAATCGGAAAAAAAAAAGTTTTATTAGGCAAGAAAATAATAATAAGGGATCACCCGTCCATGAACCGACTACGCGCGGCGTTGCTTGACTTTGACGATCGCTCTACCTAGGACAAGTAAGACAAGACATCTTCGTACAGAAAAACCAAACTGCTGCTTCTTGTGCAGCCTACACAACAAATCTATTGATATTCAAATTTAATAAAATATGTATACTGAAGGATTGCGCTTCTATAGGAAACAATTTCGCAATGTGTACGAAAAGTTAAATGGGCCTTTATCGGCCGGGTTTTGAATATTTGGTCACTTTTGACGGGCGATTTTCCGCGTCTGACGTTTGATGTTTACATCTCGCCAAGGCCTACTTATTGAAAAAATCGTACAGTAATGTAGCCCATTATTGTACGATTTCTGTGCTTTTAATGACGATTTTGGGACACTTTGCTGCTGATTTCAAGAAAATAACTATTTCTTGAAGTCGGCAGTGAAATGTCTTAAAATCGTCATTAAAAGCTCAGAAATCGGCACTAAAGTAACCCATTATTGTACGATTTTTCAATAAGTAGGCCTTGGCGAGATGTAAACATCAAACGTCAGACGCGGAGCCATCGCTCGTCAAAAGTGACCAAATATTCAAAACCCGGCCGATAAAGGCTCATTTAACTTTTCGTACACATTGCGAAATTGTTTCCTATAGAAGCGCAATCCTTCAGTATACATATTTTAGTAAATTTGAATATCAATAGATTTGTTGTGTAGGCTGCACAAGCAGCAGTTTGGTTTTTCTGTCAGAAGGTGCCGTGTCTCCTCATACTTGTCCTAGGTAGAGCGATCGTCAAAGTCAAGCAACGCCGCGCGTAGTCGGTTCGTGGACGGGTGATCCCTTATTATCATTTTCTTGCCTAATAAAACATTTTTTTTCCGATTTCAAGAAAAATATAATATGTACCTCGGCACTGAAGTTCTTTTTATGACTCATGTGGTTTATTTGCCTCGGCCAGAGGCCTCAGCAACTAAACTCCACATGAGTCATAAAAAGTTGAACTTCAGTGCCTTGGTACATAAATAACTATTTTCTTGAAATCGGCAGTAAAGTGACACAAAATCGTCATTAAAAGCTCAGAAATCGGCACTAAAGTAACCCATTATTGTACGATTTTTCAATAAGTAGGCCTTGGCGAGATGTAAACATCAAACGTCAGACGCGGAGCCATCGCTCGTCAAAAGTGACCAAATATTCAAAACCCGGCCAATAAAGGCCCATTTAACTATTCGTACACATTGCGAAATTGTTACTTATAGCAGCCCAATCTATCAGTATAAATATTTTAGTAGGTTTGAATATCAATAGATTTATTATGGAGGCTGCACAACAAGCGGCAGTTTGGTTTTTCTGTTCGAAGCGGCCGTGTCTTTGTCATACTTGACCTAGGTATACCCCGATTACTGTAAGAAGTCCCGATTTTGTCAGATGACAGTCTCCACAAAATCCCTAGAAATTTTCTGTTAACTATGGGTATAACGTATAACAATGGTATATGTGTCTCAACCAGTTAATGACGTCACTCATTGATTTATGATGTGAAAAGTTAGTTAACTTTTTTTCACTCTAAACTGCTCAGAGTGAAAAAAAGTAAGTTTTTTTTAACTTGTTAAAAAAAGGTATACTTTAGGCATTTAAAAAAGTTAAAAAAAGTAAAGTTTTTATAACGATCGTATAAAAAAGAACATAATAAAATAAAAACCCTATTGCCAATCACGATTATACCGCTACAAATAAAAATAACTATGACTACAACTCATTTTAATAATAATTTCAAACGTCATGGAAACACTTTCATTTTGGTATTTTGTTAAAATCAGCCACTTGCGCCAGCGTCTATGGGGCGGACTCAGGCAAATTTTGTTTCGGTGTTGTGAAAGGGACAGTGAAGGTTTTCGGAACGTTCAAAAGGGTTAAACTTTGGGCAGTGAAAATATTCGCGGGTTTTGTTCGTTTCATGAGTTTTACCGTTATCTGTGTTGTTCTTGTTCGTGTTATTAGTAGTTAACCATTGTGCAAATGGGCTCGTTACTGACCTGGGCTTATGACCCGGTTGCATTTTTTGCTGCATTAATGCCAACTTAGGATGGTGAAATTACCATTTGACAGTCCCAGTAAGGACTTCTTAAAATAATTTTACTATAGAGCGATCGTCAAAGTCAAGCAACGCCGCGCGTTAGACGGGTGATCCCTTATTATTCTTTTCTTGCCTAATAAAACTTTTTTTTTCCGATTTCAAAAAAATATATAATACCTATGTACCTCGGCACTGAAGTTCTTTTTATGACTCATGTGGAATTTAGTTGCCGAGGCCTCTGGCCGAACTTTATTTTCACCCTTATAAAGCACTTTAGCTAGTGGTGATCTTTTACCAATATCTCGTGAAGTATTGAAGCTAAAAAAACTTCATAAGGGAAAGTTGTAGAGAATGTAATAATGTACACATAACAAAAAAAATGGACACAAGAAAAAAAATGCAAAAAAAATGTTTGCAAAACCACCCCTATTGCGGGGTTCGTAACACGACTTCGATGGTGATTTTTTGGGGTTATACTCAGAACGCTACCCACAACCAACCCTGAAAATATCTATCTACCTATCAAGAATTTTTTTTTCTCCATGTATAATTTTCTTGGACTATCTGTGAAATGATAATTTTATTAATATTTTATTTGTATTAATCCTTTTAGTACAAAATGAATGTCATAAAATTAAATAGAATTTAGCGTTTAGTTTAGTGTCTAACAAAAATTGATTAACATTTTCAAAAAAGTAGTGAAGCAATGCAATTGTTAAAAAATTTGGCATACAGAAAAAACAATCAAATATCATTGTTTTGTCATGTAATTTCTACTTTGTAGACATTTTGTAAATTCAAAATATCATAAATAAAAGTTAACTCTTCGTTATGAAAAGAATAAATTTCTAAGTAACTAAATAAAAAAATCTACATCATCCTTAGCGTCAGGTGAAGATCCGCCTCAGAAACAGTATGGAGTGGTCGATCAGTACAAGGTGATCATTCGCAAAATCTAATTTATTAAGTTCATATCTTCTTACCAACAGTTAAAATGGCAGCTACTTTACTGATCCCTGTTAAAGCTTCCAATGCCAAAGCCGGTGCATATAAAACTACACCCATGTACAGAGTCATTTGCAAACTATACGAAAGAGACGCCGCCAGTCTGGCAAATTTACCAAATCTCCTTTCCAAGTACTGAAAATATAATCACCAATTAACTACATAAACAGCTTATTAACAAGCTGTTTACCTCATATGCACTAGTTGCCTGAAGTTTGAAGAATACTGGAAGGTATAAATAGGCAGCTACTGGAGTAAAGATGCCATACGAAAGGTTGATAATAATGAATTGAAAACCGTATGTATAATTTTCACTAGATACTCCTAAAAGCGTAATTGCTGACATAAATGACGCCATAAGTGAAAAAGCTACTGGCGCTATGGCCATGTTTTTATCGGCCAGAAGGTATTCCTGAAAATAAAATTTCGGAAATTAGTACAAAAAAGCAAAAAAGGCTTTGTTTCGCAAACTTTCATCGAGAAGGGCAAGAAAATAAACGGTCTGTTTGTCAATAAGCAACTTATTAAAATATAGTTTGCCGGCGTATGGGAAATTATTTTCGGTAATAGTTACATGCTGAAGCTGAATCGTTTAAAGGTATAAGTAGAGCGAGACAATCAACTGTTTCTACTTTGTTATGCCTTCATCAGCCGCCCATAACCCAATACAAAAGGAAAGGCCTATAACCCAATACCCAGGAACGATTTATGGCGTAAGTTAATCTTTAACCAGATGTAGCCGGTTTATACCAAAAACCTTAAACTTTCATTGGTGTTGGTTTCTGACAGAGTTAACGAGATGGCGTTGGTATATATCTTACCGGCTACTGCTGGTTAAAGGTTAACTTAAGCCATGAATCGTTCCTGGATATTTTGAAATGGGTTATGGCCGGCTGATGATGACATAACAAGCTAGAAACAGTAGACTGTCTCGGTCTACCCCCCTTTGAACGATTAACGTTCACCGTGTAACCACGATACACTTCCCCACGGTATGTCATTGCGCATCTTGTGACGTCAGTTGCGAGTCAGAATTTAAATTGCTCCAAATGTTTTACACAGCAATATATACTTTTATGGGTTTTTGCTTATTTCAAACGTTTTAAATGTTGTTAAAAATATGTAGATTATATTACTAGATAAATGAATGAAGATTCTTTTGATAAAAAACACATTTAATTTGGTAATTATTATAATTTTACAAATAATTTGTTTTCTTTGCGTTTTAGCTAATTAATTAATGCACACAAGCCTCGACACAAGCACAACCTGCACAACTTACGCTAAGTTTATAGTTAAACAACAAACAAAACAACATAATAAATAGTGAGTAAAATAGGAATCAAATAATGATTCCCTTTATTTTAACCATAACAAGGCTAATTTTTTATTGCACATTCTATTTTATTTGCTGTATAAACCAGGCATAAACTCTGTTGAGTCCCGTATTTTTAATGCTCTGTTCTATAAATATTCTGTTTCCTTACCAGATTATTGTCCTTGGGAAATCTATAATACTTAATTTTTCCGTTCCCTTACAGTTTCTATTATTATTTGGACATACTCGGCATTTTTGGCTTATTTCAAAGCACTGTCGAGCTGGACTGACGATCAGTCAGTTGTTTACACTTTTTTCTTGCCACATTAAACTGTAAACTATAAAAAATCGTAAAACTCAACCGAAGACACCATGCATTATTTACAATTCGTGATTCGCAACTGACGTAGATGCGCAAAGTTGCCTTGTTTTCGGATTCGTTAGTGACATACCATGGGTAAGTGTGTATCGTGCCGTGTAACCATGCAGTCCATTGAATCCACGATTGGATGCAGGTTCACTCTGTCACAGTTACCGAAACCGAAAGTAATTTGTCCCATAAAGCGTTAAATTAAAGTATATTTTATTGGATATTTGGGGACGTTAATTATCATCTCATTGTATATTTTCTTAGCTAAAAACTTATTATACAAATTACATATACCTATACATAAGTGGCATTATTTTCTGTTTTAAATTGAATTTAAGTGTGAAACATTCTTGCGATTGAATAAATAGTTGGATATTTTTCTTCGGACACGATCATTTTTAAAAAATTAGGTATTTCCTCAGAGAAATAATTGGTTATTTCTCTGAGGGTATTCCTCGTTTGAGACTCATTGATAATTTTTAAAATATTATCTTGGTCTTGATGGAACAAAAGTCTATCTCTGGACGCTGACAGAACTTCCGGTATAGTCAGTTTAAATTACGATTGGGCGCATCTCGCAAAGTTGGTAGAGGAGTGAAAATTAGCCCAATACTATCCTTTTAAATATTTAATTAAAAAATTGTATTTTTTTATTAAATTGACTCCAGCTTACTTAAAATCATTAAAAAAATTATGTGTTTTACTAAAAAGTGAATATTAGGAAGTCCCACCTCTGCCGGCGGGGGTGAAATTTTGATTATTTTATATTTTTACCAAAAAATAATTTCACGTGAAAGTTAAGTTTCCGTTTCATTTACATTTTGTTTAAATCCTGTAAGAAAAATATTGCTTATTATTAGGAAATAATATAATCCGTAGCGCGTTCGAAAATAGGTGAGTAAGTATTACCCGGGAGAATCGGTCAACTTTGTCTTTTGTCAAGTAGAATAAGACACGGAATTTTATTTTTGGACGCGCTTCTGCGATTTTTAATATTCATTAATAACAACCAAAGCTAAGAAAGTTAATGAATTGACTCTGATAATACGCCCCCACACAGGTACAACTGGAGAATTTGAACTATATACTCTTTTTTGCGCACCTGAAGAAATACTGAATCTTATAAAATGCTCTTGTAAAAAATAATTGTACTTAAAGATGCAAATGATCAACCCAAAAAAATACGTTGCACGGAAATGTGCGAATGCGAAGGTGATCCAGAATTTTGTTCAAAGTCTAGAACAGATGAAAAAATCATATATAGTGACTTTGACGATGCACTTGACAGCAATTCCGTCGACGAGTAATGATTCAGTCCATTTATTTGTAAAATGCAAAAACCTTTTAACATAATAATTGTTTTGTTAAAAACTATACAAATATACAGTGTGTTCCCGGATTGTTTGGACGACTCTTGTAAATGACAAAAAAATTCCATTTCAAATTTTACCTTTTGGGAGCCCTGTTTGGTTTGAAAGTAATTTGATACATTTGATACATAATTGTACTTTCAAAAAATCATGTAGATATGCCTTGGAAATTTTGAAAAACTAATTTTTCATACCAGCGTGTTCTTTTTGTTCGCACCTACCCAGTTTTTCATCATGCACAAATTTCATCTTTCATTTTGACCTGAAAGCTACAGAAAGGGCACCTTTCTTAAAAAAGTGGAAAAAAGTAAAAAAAGTAGGCCTAAACTTTTGAAATTTTGCAAACCTTCTCAGTTTTTTATTTTAAACAAGTTTCCTTAATATCATTTTGTCGTAAAACCTACATAAAGGGCACTTTATTAGTGTGAAAAATTAGTTTTCAAAATTTCCAAGGCATACATGATTTTTTGAAGGTAAAATTATGTCACAAATTAGTTCAAACCAAGCAGGGCTGAACCCCAAAAGGAGAAATTTGAACTCGAAATGTTTATTATTTACATTTCATTTTCAAACAATTCGGGGACATTTTGTTTTATAAGGGTTATTTAAGGGTAGTTTTCTCCCTTCGGCCACCTCTGAGAGGTACGCCCCATCGTGATTCGTAATCTACATATTTTTTCAAGAATTTTGATATTGCCATAGCTTACCCTAATAGGGTAAGCTGTAAGCTGTGATATTGCTTCACAAAATTGCACACGCAGTAACAATTTAAAGCTGACTCGCTAATAAGGAAAATTACAAAAATCACAACAATACCTAAAATCACCGCTCACCTGCATAGTTTTCTGTCTTCCACCTGAGAATCTGTAATATATTCCTATACCCGATGAGGTTAGTAAAACTATAGCCACTACCACATAATCCCAGGCCCCAAATAGTGGCTGTTGAACTGTCATTTTTCATTGGTATTTCTAAAAAAGTGTTTCACATTATATAATATGGAATCATTTATTTGTTTAAAGTTCATGGGTTTTATATAAGTTTGAGACAAGGGACAATTATATTTTATTAAACATTATCACACATTGATAATAGAAATCAGGAGATCTTTTAATCTCATTCACAAACATTTAATTATAGTAGGTCTACAACGTCTACAATAATTGTAAAGGAAAATTCATAATCAAATACGTTTTTACCTGGCCACAACTGCACCACGCAACTAATTTTCTGCCAAGTAACCCGCAAATAAAGTTACTGAAACGACTTTAACCCAGCTTTATTCCATTCTGAGTAGGTATTAGGTATAGATCAAAGTCTATATAGATGGTATAGAAGTATTCTGTTATCAACTTCTAAATAATTTTACTCAGTCGAAACACATGGCGCCATAAAGAATCCATCCTTGATATCGATTATAATGAACCCAACCACAACGACGCTTAATTGCCATTACTAACATGTGGTATGTAAATATTTAAATACGTTGCTGATGTTATATTGTTGTAGTTGGAAGTGTTCTCTTTACTGCTTTTTTATTATCCCTGGTTTGGCTGGTTTACGTACCTACCTACTAGTTCTACCACTATTTTATTTTCTATGTATGTAAGAGCGTAAGATGCCTAGACAGTAGCCAAAGGGCAGTGTGAATAAAAAATAAGTGTTTACTTTAAGATGTAAGTTATAGCATAAGAACATTCTTATTAGATTCAGCTATAAGTTTAAGAACATTCTTTAAGTAGGTACATTCTTTGTGAATAATATTTTGCTTATATTATGTACTTATAAGCTTATACTTAAAAATTTAAGTTTAAACTAACAAAAGTAAACATCTGTTTAAATATCATTGAAATAATTAAAAAAAAAAACTTTGTAAAAAGCGGCCGTATTTAATATTTTTGTCAACAGATTTTTCATTTCATTTAGTTATTACCTATTAGCAGACACACGTTTGTAAAATACTTAATTGATACAAATGAATTACGAGTAGGTACGTCAGTGAATCTCTTGACTCCAAGAAGTCCGTGAAGAACAATGTGGCAATTTGCGCTTTAAAGAGGCTTTATCTAATCACAAAGTGTTATTTGATAAATCGCAGTTGCCATTAATTAGAAAAAAGAAGGAAACTTCCTTAATTAAAATACACTAATCATACCAAACAATTTATGGCAAAAGTATAACGGTAAAACAATTAAAAAAAAAATCAAAATATGAAAAACGAATTAAAGAAGAAAACCGATAGGAAGGCAACTGGAAATAAAAAAAATATTTGAAATATTGGGAAAAATTTTTTGGACATTATAGATAGGTAGAATACCCAGGAATTTTATTTGAGTTATAGATAAAGATGACAAAAACCCAACATTGCTTACAATTCCTGGAGCGGCGACAATGGGATTGAAGCCATTGGAAAATGTTGTAGAAATGCAAAAACCAGCGGAAATATGCCATATTTTAGTCAGACCTCCTCCTCCTCCTCCTGATCATATTACACCATTAAAACAAAAAAAGAAGAAGCTGGAATGGCAAGAAACATAAGGCAAGGCAGATCTACAAAGATTGGTTCTTCTTGAGCAATTAAAAGTTACAACTTACACGCATGCAGATCGAGCGAGAAAAACTTTTATTGAACGAGCTACCTACGTGAATGTCTACCCGAAACCCAAGATCTTGAAAGTTTAGTTACAGTTTAGGTTTAGATAAAATATACATATACAATAATGTAATATTATTATTAAAATTGTGAAACTTGATATATTTTGTAAGTTACACACCCTGTATATTTTTATTTGTTTCAACAATTTTTTAACATTATAATTATAATTGTAGTTGCGGTAAATTAATTTTTTTATTTCTTATCTTATTTGGAGTCCCCTTCTAACATTTTCATCTTCATTTTCTAAATTGTATACTTCTTCTTCTTCTTCTTCGTCATTTATGGCATCTTCTTCATCGACAGAAACTGGGTCATTTAAATACTTTGATAGGTATATTATGAAGTACACCACAACTAATAATAACAGATGCAATTCTGTCTAGTTTTACTCTAACCATATATTGCAATATTGGAAACCTCCTCTTCAGTTGGCCAAAGCACCTTTCGATGATGACTCTTTATTTCGTGAAGAGTATGTTAAACGCAATTTCTTCATGAGTTTCGGGATCTGTATGGCGTCGAAATAACTTGGTTATTTCTCTGAGGGCGTCACCAACCAAGGACTGATTCCATAACCAGAATCACCTAATAACACCGTAACCGTATTATTATACCGCATATTATTCATTTGGACATAAATTCCAGGATTCTTTAGTATTCTACTGTCGTGCACTCACCCAGGCCACTGAGCGTCTATGGAAGTGAATTCTTTTATACATGTTGCCTGTACATTTATGCTAAAGTACCTTTTTCTGTTACAGTATTCGTCTCCATGCTCAGATGGTTTCGGAATTCTTATATGTGTACAATCTATAGCACCAAATGCACAAGAAAACTGGTACTTAGCACTCCACTCTTGTTGTGCTTCATCAATAATGTTATTTATAGGAAAACGTAACCAAATACCTATGTAATTTTTGAATTATTGTAGTTAATACAAATTTCACAATTTTACTCACTGTTGTTCGATGAACGCCTTCATCCTTTCCAACTCCAATTTGAAATACAGGATCGCTTAAAAATCGAGGAAATATATGCATTTTTTGTCTGGAATTTAATGCCCCTCCCCTTGTTTCTACAGTGTCTTCAAGGAAATATCCTGCTAACCACTCAACATTAATTCTAGAAAATTTGATATAAATTATAGAAGTCCTCATCCCGACACTCAGTTCGTTGATATTTTGGACGTCTAATGTTTAGAAATTGAGCCATTTTTAAACGTGTTCCTTGAAATTCTACCAAAGATCATAATATATCATGATCTTTGGTTCTACGCAATACTAATTTTTAAGCTGCATATTAGCAGGCTTGAAAAATTCATAGTTATTACTTAAAAATTGTAGTAAATGCTGTATTTTATTCACATCTAAATAAGCCTTTACTACAAAAAACAGAACATACTTAAACCAAACAGAAATAAACTTATGAGTTTAAGCACAGAATATCTAGCTACGCATATATATTCTGTGGTTTAAGCTATAAGACTTATTATTATTCACAAAAATGTTAACTTTTGCTGCAAAAAAGGTAGTTTAAGTTCATACTACATTTATTTTAAATGCTTCGTATTTAGGAAGTGGAAGCACATACATAAATACATAAAGATCGAAAACATTTTTTTTGTTAATAGCAACATCCACTTTCGAAATGACATACCGTAGTCGATTGTTACCCCGGAAGTAACCATTCCAGATATACCTACCTAAGTACCTATTTCTCTCTATCTACCTGCTTGAATAGGAAGACACACCTAAAGAATAAGAGGAAACTTACTATTTTAAGCTTTCTAAACAACAATACAGTGTGTACCATAAGTCAAATAAAAAATTCTAATTCTAATGGAAAGACCAGAATTATTTGGGATTTGGATAGTTATATGGATAGAATCCAATCACACCAGATATCTACATACCCCGAACTCTTTTTGAGAAACTACTACCCAGATTCCATATATCCAGTGATTGTCTCTTTTCTTTTGACACACAGGTGCATCTCAATTGTTTAAAAACGATATGGTGGATGAATAATATGAATAAATCTCAGATTTCAGAGATTCAGTAAAATCTTTGAGTCTAAGATTTAACCGGTACGAATTATTCTTCTATAATTGTAGGGAATTAGCTTACATACAGCTTGTACCGTATGTGCGGATAGCCATACAACTTGGTCATTTGGTCAATTTAAATTTAATTGAAATTTGGATATTTGGCCTATATTTTTGTACATTTTGAATTGTAAGGAAAATTGCAAATTATTTCTGTTTTATACAATTTTCCGGAGTCACCATTTATGAATTGCTTAAACTGCAAAGAAAATAAAAGCAAATTACGTCCCTCGGAAATCCACTACATGTGATTCTTTTCTTATATTCGATTAAATAGTACGAAATCTTCTACAATAATTATTATAGCAGGAGATTAGCTAACATACAGCTTGTCCCATATGCCGGGGTCGGGATCCTAATACAAGCTTTGGTATAAGAAGAGCTGCATTTTGTACATTTTTTAAATTTGATTTGTTACAAAAATTTCCACGGCTTCCTGTTTTTCTCAGAAGTCAGCATTTTTGCTTTATTCAGGAATAGGAATGCGAAAGTAAAAAACAGTAAATTTTCCTGTTTCTACATGTCAACTATTATTCATACAGGGTTTTTTTTGCCCAGAAATTTATTTTTATTTAACATTTGTCATAAAAACAGCTTCTAGATGGAAGGTGTCAACGTCAACTAAAGCTTCTTTTTATTACTGGGATAAGCTGAATTAATAGCATTTTTGCTTACGGGAGCTTACGGAAATTCGAAAAAAAATTAAGAAATAAAATTAATTTAGAACTTTTTTAGAAATGTATAAAAATATAGGTATCTCCCACAGACCAGACTGTGGTATCTCCACACCAAATCAGAAGGTTGCATTAGGATCCGGGCATATGGGACAAGCTGTATGTATGCTAATCTCCTACAATTATAATTGTAGATTTTGCACCGATTGATTTTAATTTAAAACTTTTTTCCCCAACATCGAAAATAAGAGTCACAATCATATACCTATACAGATAGGCAGAGCTGGGCAAGTAATTAGGCGAAAGTAATTGATCTGTCAATTAATTCCTTTTCATGGAATTGTACTTAGTTGGAATTACTTTTGAAATAGAGACAGTAATTGTAATTTATTATCAAGTACTTTTTGGAAAGGAATTGTACTTGTAATTTAAAATCAATTACTTCTGAGAATTGCAATTCCTTTTTAAAATTCCTTTAATGCAATTACTGTTTCAATTACAATTACTTTTCCAATTACAATTACTTGTCCAATTACAATTACCTACTTTTTCAATTACAATTACTTTTTCAACTACAATTACTTACACAATCTCCTCTTACGAAGCCTGGATTGATTTTGGAAATATTGCAACGTTTGTTTGGGCCAACCTCGCCAACAAAATGCAATGCAAAATAAATGCGTCATCACTGACAAAGTCCGCAATAATTAGAAAAGTTTTTTTAAAATATAATCGTATTCTTCCATCGTCAGCACCAGCCGAGAGACTATTTTCGTTTGCGACAATTGTGAATGCCCCCAAAAGGCATGCTCTAACTGATAATAATTTTGAAATGTTGGTAATAATGAAAGCTAACAAAATTTCTTAACAAAGAGGCCTGTTTTTTATTTGTCTTATATCTCTTGTAAAGCCCATATAGCACGGCCGTAAGATTTTTTTTGTATACATTTTAAAAGATTTATTTTATTTCTCTATTCATGTAGCCGTTTATTTTCAGTTTTATTTTCATAGAAACTGAGCTGTGACTCTGTAAGGCCATTGTGTTTTTAGACATAAGTATTACTATATTATACTGTTACCTACTGAATATAATTCGTTTTGTTCATTAAAATACCGTACAGGGTGGGACAAATTGGACACTTTTAAAGGAAACCCCTGTTTTTAACGGAGATAGACGAAAACTGATATCGGTATCTGAAGCTCATTTTGTATGATCAACTTAATGGCGAAAACCGCAAATCTGTATATGTCACCGTTCTTGAGCTTCAGGGTGTTTTTCGAATATGTGCGTTTTCGAAAAGTGACCGTAACTTTTTTCAGGATGAAAATTTTGTATTTCTGTAAAAACATTTCTAAAGCACTTTTTCGCGTATAATCCAATGCAGCTACTACATTTTTTTTCAAGTCAATGGTTTAAGAGTTACTGATGGAAAAAATTTTTTTTTAAATGGAACACCCTGTATATTTTTGCATTTTTTTAATGAATGGAGCAAAAAATTACCATTCGAAAAATATATAATACTTAATGATTTACTTAAGTAGTTATCAATTACTAATAGCTTTTATGAATTTTTTCATCAGTAACTCTTAAACCATTGACTTGAAAAAAAATGTAGGAGCAACATTGGATTCTACGTGAAAAAGTGCTTTAGAAATATTTTTACAGAAACACAAAATTTTCATCCTGAAAAAAGTTACGGCCACTTTTCGAAAACGCACATATTCGAAAAACGCCCTGTAACTCAAGAACGGTGACAGATATCGATTTGCGGTTTTCGCCATTAAGTTCATCATAAAAATGAGCCTCAGACACCGATATCAGCCTTCGCCTATTTCCCTTTAAAAGTGTCCAATTTGGCCCACCCTGCACATTTTATTTATTTTAATTTGAATATTTGCCATTTACAAAGACACAAAGACTAGAATTTTTTTGCATCGCAGAACACATAATGCTTAATATAGTTAAGTTATCAGTTATGTTTTTTTAAGTAACTAGGCAAGTACCTACCTTATTTTGGTGTCTACAAATTTAATAGAAAATAAAGCAAACAAGAAGTAATTGAAAAAGTAATTGTTTACATCAATTCCAATTCCAAATACAAGTAATTGTAATTGTAATTCAATTACATTTCAAAATATCAAAGGAATTGTAATTGGATCTAATTACATTCCTACAAAAGTAATTGGAATTGGAATTAGTCAGTTTTTAATTGTAATTGACCCAGCTCTGCAGGTAGGTATGTGGTCACAATGCAGTGAATTCCCAAGTGGCCTAGTTTGGTTTTATTTTCCTTTGTAGTTGAATAATTTATAAACAGCAAAAAGGGCAAATTTGTGTGTAACAAAATTAATCTGTAATTTTCCGCTAAATTAAAAATGTACAAAAATACAGGTCTTCCCATACTAAATAAAATAGTGGTATGATGACCCGCACCACAGAATGGCTATTCTGTGCCCGCCCATATAGGTCAAGCTGTATGATAAGCCAAACTCCTACAATAATTATTATTGTAGATAATTTCCATTTACTGTTTAATTTTCATTAGAAACTTTTTTTAAAATTAAAAATAAAGAAGATATATAATGAAAACGATCTTTCTCGATCGCAGGCAGAGCTACAACAAAGCATTTTGATTTAAATCAAAGATACTTTTTGTGTCCAAATGATTTATCATGCATTAAATCATTTTGAGACAGATTTCCGTCACCCAAATTGATTTAATATCATTTTGAAACCATTATTACATAAATCCCTTGCAAATAGGGTTTCCAAATCCCGGGTCCGAAAAAGTATTCGGGACCTTGGTCCCAAATTTTAAGTCCCGGTACTAGTCCCGAAAGTCCCAAAAAATGGTCCCGAAATCAAAATTTTGTTTCTTTACAACAAATTTTGTAAGAATAAGTTTATAAAAATGAAATATTTTTATTTACATGTGGGTAGTACCTACCTACAAAATACCAAACATAAAATAACAAACTAAAACTAAGATTTAGAAAAACACAGCACATAACTAAAGTAGCTCCAAACTCCAACTAATTTAAATGTATGACTAAGTAAGTATACAAGTAAGTATTCTTATTTCAGTTTAAAATCTAAAAATTGTAATAATTTCACAATTTTATGTACTCATTAAAGAACTATATATAAGGATATGGTTAACCAAGAGTTAACCAAGAGAATTTATGGCGTGTTTATGACGTAATAAAAAAAATTCGGGACTTTTAAGGTTTCGGGACCATGAGGAAAATCTCGGGACCACACTTTTTGGGTAAAATCCCGGGACAATCCCGGTACTAAATACCGGGACTGGAAACCCTACTTGCAAATAATGATTTAAATCTTTTGGAAAGATTTTAAATCATAAATCAAATATCACCACTTAAGAAAAAGATAATCTGATTTAGGTCGAAATATCGATTTAACTAAAAAAACGATATAAATACTTGGATTTCTTGTAGCTCTGATCGAATGTTTCCAAAAAAAGTTGCTAGGCAAAATCATAGGAGCCCCTGCAGGTTATGAATAAGAGTAATCGATAGGTGTGTCTGTATGTATAACGGGGTGGTCCAAATTGGACACTTTTAAAGGGAAACTCCTATTTTTAAGGGAGCTAGATGATGTCAGTGCCTGAGTTTTTTAACGATAGGTCATCAAAAACTCTACGTTATGGCAAAACGGCACAGACATTTTATTTTAAAAAATCAAGGCCTACTACGACATAATTTTTGGGTCAGAATTGGACAAATCATATTAGGCATATTTTTATAAAAAATCTAACCACGCCACTGGATTGGGCATTGGGCATACCTTAAAACGGATTTGTACCAAATTTTGATAAAAAGTATCGAACAATAAAAATTCTAGAAATCCAAAATCGCGATATAACGATTTACGAGGGTGGTATGGTAATTGATGAGCCTACCAACGAAAGTATTATTTTTTTATTATTTTTATTGTTTTATTTTTCAACATAGTCCCCTTTTAAGGCGATACACTTTTCCCAACGTGTCTTCAACTTCTTCAACCCCTCAGAAAAATATAATTGTAGGGAAATCTGCAAAATACTCATCCGTTGCCGCTATGACCTCCTCAGTCGACGTGAAACGCTTACCCCCGAGCCATTTTTTCATATTTGGGAACAAAAAGAAGTCGCGCCGGACCAGGTCTGGAGAATACGGAGCATGCGGCATTACCTCATAGCAGTGACTATAGAACTATAGTCACTGCTCATAGCCCAATCACAGAATAGATTCAACCAGTTTGGCCGTGGCGATTCAGGATGAATGGGATGGAGCGGCCACGAATGAGTATTCTGCAGATTTCCCTACATCATTTTTTTCTGAGGGGTTGAAGAAGTTGGAGACACGTTGAGAAAAGTGTATCGCCCTAAAAATGGGACTATGTTGAAAAATAAAACAATAAAAATAATAAAAATAATGCTTCAATGGGTAGGCTCATCAATTACCATACCACCCTCGTAACTACCTATTTAACTTGCCTACTCGCTTAAATCAAGTTGGAAGTAGATATTTTATATGAAGTAGATTAAAAGTAGCAAACGGTAGCTTACTTTATTACAAAATAATACCTAGTACTGTCAACAGGCATACTAAAGTACAAAACCCCTAATGTATGAGGTATGAATAACTATTCGAAAATATGCAACGATATTACCTATATCGTTGATAATAATCGAGTGTGCACATCAGGGTCGGCTCAAGCTTTTTTTTTTCATTATGAATAAATGTTTGAAATGGCGTGTGATGTCACGTGTTTTAATCAGACCCCAATTTGGTACGCCACTAGAATATTATAGTATATTTCATTACGAGTCTGTAAATAAAGATTTTTCCGTGCGCGCGTGACAAATTCCCGTGTGAGGCGCAGCCGAACACGGGAAGTCATGCAAGCACGGAAAAATCTATTTCTGGACGTGTAATGAACGATATTTTTTACTACACTTCTTTGAAAACGGAAACTTAAAACATAATTACCGGCATATTATAATAAATTTAATTGACAAACAATAAACAATGCAGACAATATAGTGTTCGGTATGTATGATGCGTTTCCATGGTTACTCTCAAATTATTTCAAAGGTGCTTTGTTGTAAATTAGTTATTGTCAGATAAGGTAAATAAAACGTCAAAAATATTACAGAAATGTATCTAAATATTGAAACACTTACGAATTAAAATACAAAATAGGTACATGTTAAATATCAGAGAGCATATACAGTTTCTTAAATTTATTTTACTTTGCTGTATATTTCTATTTGAAAGCCATATATTCGGTATTTTTATTCAGCGCACGGAAAGTTTTTCCATGCGCTGTTTCCGTGCGCTAGCCCGAAAAACCCCATCTTTCATTATTGATAAAACAGATGAAAATAAGGTGTTTTCAAAGAAGTATAATAAAAATATATTTTTGCATGATGTCACTTTTTAAAAAAGTTCCCCGATTTCCTAACAGTAGGCCGGGCGACGAGTTTGGATCACTCCATTGACGTATATAGAAATTAATTTCGGGTGAGGGGGTGACAATTTTTGTATATTTTTTAAACAAGTGCATTTAAAATAATGTATTAGTAAAATGCGCCGCAGGCGAAATTTTTTAGAAGTTTTAAGGAAAATTACTTAAAATGAGTCTAAGTGAATCCCAATATCTCCAGATTTACATGCCGCAGTGAATATTTTCAAATTCCGAAATGGTTTCGCCCCCGCCCCTAAATACGCTACCTTTGTACCAAAGTTTACGGTGTGATATTGGAGATGTTTTTTTATTTTATATTGTTTGGAATAATATGTACATTTTTTATTAAATAAAAAAACTGGTTCATCGTTATGGCAGAAGTTTTTTTTATACAATTTTCGAATGTCTCCTAATGTTCATATTATCATTGAAGAGGAGAGAAGGAACGTTTTAATTTTTGCTTACGGGCCCTATAGGTACTCAAGCACCGCCACTGGCCTAAAGCCGGCCCTGGTGCACATAGTCCCAATAAACTAAACAAATCCCAAAGCTCCGATTCCATTCAAACAATCTATTTTCAGGCAACCCACCTAACAGTTTACGTGTACATGTATTGTAATTTTTATTTCATTTCCCAAGTAAAGTACGCTTGCGCAAGACTCCATGACGTCGAAGATTTATGCAGCGTCATTGTCTGGACTTCTGTGCACTGTGCACGAGGTCCACTGAGGCCATACTTCACCTAGGTTTAGGTTAGGTAACATTATTGATTTTCTATTTTTACCTTTTCCGTTGTCCGCAAATGACCCACATTTTTCGAAACTAACCCAATCTCAATTCATAAATAATGCTTTCGTACTTACCAAAAATCAGCCAAAAACATTGCCCGCACCGAAAATAAACTTAAAAATTCAATGTCGCGCACAATGAACGACTAGCGGAGTGTACAGAGATTTCCGCCGTAGGGTGAATGCCGTGGCAGTAGTCTTACCGGGGTTACCTTTTTCTTACCATCGAACGATAGTAAAGCCCGTTAAATAAACCATCTTTATGAATAAAAGATTTTAGCAGTTATAATAATAATAATAATTGTTAAAAATGCGCATTTTTTCGTTATCCAATAATCAAATGGTCGGGTCAGCGTTGTCAGCGATATGACGATATTAAGACTATGATAAATAAATATGCCGGTAGGAATTCTTGGGAGTCATGTAATATATAATATATTTATATAGGTATGTTTGGTTTCGCAAATTGTTGAATTTGTTTATATAATTTCGCAGTGTGCAAGGGATTTTTTTGTAGTGATAAACAATATTACACTTATACCTTATGTGATGGTAATAATAACAAATTGTTAATTTACAAATAATATAAGATTAGAAAATAAGGGGCCGGCTGAAGCTTATATTTGGGGGGCTGGGTTCTTACCACATGAGTGGGGCACCCGAGACGGAATACTAGTTTGAGCTCCGTGTAGCCTAGACTATATTTTCTGTGGTTTGAGCCATTGCAAGTAAAGTTGTGAAGACGGCGTGTGACGTCACAAACGCAGTGGAATTTATCCTTTCACAATCAAGGCCCTATTTATTCTTACGCATACGCCACTGGAATGGTATGTTTTTTGTGAGTCTTTTTTCTTTTTGTCGTTTTCTTTTTCTGGTTTAGAAGTTATTGACATTTTAATATGGGGATTTTTCGACATTCATGCTCAAAAACACCCTGTAGTTATAGAGATACGGTAAAAATTTTAGAGGAAAGTTGTTCGGAATTAAATTAACAATTAACATTTTATTATGCGGTTGATTTCAATCTCGTCAACTTATTATTGTTTTATTATCGATGATTTATATAGTTATTTTTGTTACATAGTACCAATGACGTAGAATCTACGTCATTGCATAGTACCTAAAATGAAGTTATTTTCAGGACGAATCACTGCTGTTTCCGGACGAGGCATTAGCGGAGTCCGGAATAGCAGATGATCCCTGAAACAGAACCTATTTTCAAAGTTACAGTTTCTAGTTCCACATACCTATCATCTAAAGAAAGAAAAGAAAACTAGTCCATTAACTATAAAAACGGACTAGATATGCCTACTTGCTGAAGCCATAGTTATAGTGGTCTCTAGTTTCTGAAATGAATGTTGTCCTCTATTTCTGTTGACAATTTTTAAAACTTGAAGAATATAATTTATTGATACCATTGAGTAAAGGATAAAGGAATAAATAGGGTTTACTCAATGCCTATACATATAGGTTATATAGGCCAGTCAAATTCCATTTTGAGAGTGAAGTTTTTAGGGACATTTGTTTCTAAGCGGCAATCGATACCTTTTTTATTGTAGAATGAATATATAAAAATCCCAAAAAATCCTATGTGAGCTAAAGCGGCCATCTTGAAAAATGGCCGCCAAAACACACTTTTTTTAGATCCAAATTTCTCAGTACCTAACCTTCAGTCCGATTTGGAATTTCTTTTTTTAGTTTTGTTCCAATTTTTTAGAACTATAAAAAGTGTAATGTTGAAAATTTAGAAAAAATCAAAAATAAAGCCACACCAACCATTCAAAAACTTTAATATAATTTTTCGCTTAACAATTCTGTTTAATTGCATTTTAAAATCAATTAAAAGGAAGAATATGAAAAATAGTTACTACAAAAATTTAATCTATTTAATTGTTTACAATTTGATTTTTTTGTGAACTTTTTATCTTCCATATTGACGGAGTTATGACTTATTGTTGGTAACCATGCACCATCGTTATCGCGAATGCAACGCGGTGTAATGTACTTTGGTTAGCCGCATTTACTTTTGAAAATAACGTTCTTACCCAATCAACAATAGTTTTATGTCAGTTTCATGCATAAGCAAAATATAAAAATATAAAGAAAGTTTTTTTTTGAAAATGACTGCCCGCTTATCCATCGAAACGATATGTTTGATATATGTACGATTTGTTTAAAAATAAATAAAATACTTTAATAATTATTATTATAAGTTTAAATGAGAACAAAAATTTTCTTCGGGGACGCATGCTGTATATTTGCAGTCAATTCCAAGGCAATTATAGCACATAGAACTGCAACGTCCCGTTTCGGAGCACACACATCTTTTTTGGCAGCTATGTCGACTTTTGCAAAATAATAAATTAAGGACTTCCTGAGGTGCTGGAGGTAATAGCACAGACATATATAGCTTCATAGGTCTGTGGTAATAGGAAACATTCGGCCGCTGTACAGTTTCCATCCGAATTTTTCAGGCGACAGGGAATTTCCCAACTAGAATTGAATTTGTAGGTACGTCCTAAAATTTATTAATTCTAGTATTAATACATATATTTTCCTATGTTTATAAGAATTTATATACCTTAATATATGTTGGTCCAAGGCATCTCTCGTAGGAGAGAGCACTGCCAAATCAAAAGATTTCTCTAGTGTTTGTTTAGCGATTCCAACATTAAAAAGCCTGAATCTTTCGTTGTTAACGTGGCTAGTGCCTTCTAATCCATACAATAGCAACATAAACTCACGACTAACCTCCAGCAACATATCAGCATTAGAATATTAGAATCATTAAAAATGATGATGATAAAAATTCGGCTAGCCAAAGTATATGGCACCGCGTTGCATTCGCGATAACGATGGTGCATATATGGTTACCAACAATAAGCCATAACCACAGCTTACCCTAACTCCGTTAATATTGAAGATAAAAATTCACAAAAGAATCAAATGGTAGACAATTAAAAATAGATTAAATCTTTGTAGGAACTATTTTTCAATTGATTTTAAAATGCAATTAAACAGAATTTTTAAGCGAAAAATTAAATTAAAGTTTTTGAATGGTTGGTGTGGCTTTATTTTTGATTTTTTCTAAATTTTCAACATTACACTTTTTATAGTTCTAAAAAATTGGAACAAAATAAAAAAAAGAAATTCCAAATCGGACTGAAGGTTACTGAGATATTTGGATCTAAAAAAAGTGTGTTTTGGCGGCCATTTTTCAAGATGGCCGCTTTAGCTCACATAGGATTTTTTGGGATTTTTACACATTCATTCTACAATAATAAAGCTATCGATTGCCGCTTAGAAAGAAATGTCCGGAACTACTTCACTCTAACCCCCTTTTCTGGCGAAATTTGACTGGTCTAATAGGACATATTATATATTCAAAGGATTTGTTCTCTTATAAACAAACCGTTCCTTACATAATCTTCTACAGCTTTATTCGAATTGTTTTCGGAAGTTCGGAAGTCATAGTATTTTCCGACTACCAACTTTTCTTTTGCGAGTTCTTGGCATTTTGGAGTAAGAAGGCTGCCACCTGAAAAATGATTTTATCTAAAATTATAAACAGAAAAACACAAAGGGGTTACTTGATCTGGGATCACTGTCCTCAAAGCTGAGAGGTAGACATTTTTTGCTCCCCACCCAACCTTAAAAGAATCTATTTAAATCCTGTATATTCTGATTATTTAGTTTGGATAAGTAAAAGAATATCTTGGCGAGTCTTTTATTATGTGTTTTTTTTTTAATCTTTATTTTTGGAGATAATCGCCTAAACTTTTTTTTGCTTGAAAGGCCATCAAAAACCGCTGCTTTTGATCTAAATTTTTGAAAATGCAAATCCAGGGCCGGCTACTTTTATATATCCTCGATTTTCACAAAAACCATTTATCGATTCTTTTATTTAAAATCACAGCGTTAGTACGGACGCGCCAAAACCCCCATATACTTATACCACATTTGAAGAAAAAAATATATACTGGGCGTTCCATACTGCAGTGTGCTAAAGTTGAGCAAAATAGGAATTTTAAAGGCATCTGGCGAGTCAAGTGTGCCGTGGAATCCCCTCAAAACTGTTCAGTGGTCAACAGAACGACGCAAAGTTTTGGTGTGCAAAGATCCAATAAAAAATAAATAGGTTGTATTTCTCTGTGCCATCTGAAAGTACTGAATTTTTAGGGGTTAAAAGTCGAGTAGGTACGATGAGTATATATGTGGGTGTGCCACCCAACAGGAAACGCACATAAAGTATCATCTTAAACAGTGACTGTTGAGAAAGGTCCTACAATCATTTAAATTGTTTTTTATTTGTTGGTTGGCATTTTGTAAAAAAATAATTACTTTTAATATGTTCATTAATATTTTTTAATAATTCCAAAACACTTAATCTGTATAGTTTCATAAAAATTCAGCATTATTTTGAGATGGCATAAAGAAAAATACCCTGTATGTTTGTATTGAATCTTTGCACTTTGACTGGTCCGGTTGACCATTCAATTTGAGGGGATTCCATGTCACACCATGTCGCCGGATGCATTTAAAATTCCTCTTTTGCTCAAATTTGACACCCTGCAGAATGGAACTCCCTGTATATTTTTTGTTCAAATTTGTATATGGAGGTTTTTGGGTGTTCTGATTGACGCTGTGGTGTCAGATTTTAAACAAAGAAATCGCTAAATAGTTTCGTGAAAATCGGGAGTATAAAAAAATCGTAGTCGACCCTGGATTTGCACTTTAAAAGTGGTAGGAAGGTCTTCTTATGGTCTTTAAAACAAAAAAGTTCAGGTGATTATCTCCAAATGATTTTATGGCTTTGTATGTTTAAAAGTAGACACTCTGTATATTTCCTATTTTTGTTAAATTTATTGCGTACTTATATCATAACGATGTAAATGAACTAAATCAGATATTTTTGAATCTTAACAACAATGACCCCGTAATTGCTGGTGGCGATTACAACGCCAAACATTACAGGTGGTCACCAACCCCTAACAATTGTTTCGGTAACCGATTGGATAGGTATACATTTTTAAACAATTTACAGGTAATTGCACCGGCCGAACCGACCAGGTACCCTCCCGCCGGTAATGCTCGACCCAGTATATTAGAATTGTTTATCACAAAAAATTTTGACTGTAATTACGAGGTATCTACGTCCGCTGATCTCAGCAGCGATCACAATCCCGTTATGATTGTTTTTGGCAACTTGAATAATAATAATGATGAATTAAATCAAAATTTTAATAGATATATTACAAATTGGGAGATGTATAAAACTATGCTTTTGCTGTATCCTCCGCCACTTAGACACTTGACAGTCGCACAAGACATAGATAACTATACGGACACACTTCAAAATTTAATAAATAACGCACTTTTGGAATCAACCACGACTACGAACACCACGTACTATTCGACGAAACTTCCCCAAGAAATAAAAAATCTTATAGCACAAAAAAGACGTGCTAAAAAAGTCGCACAAAGGACAGGACATAACTTAGAATATAATAGACTCACGAGACTAGTAAAAGAACGTATTTCTGAATTCAAAAATGACAATTGGCAACAAACTTTGGAATCTTTGACTACGACAGAACGCTCATTTTGGCAAATAATCAAAAATCTAAAGGGAAAAACGACCAAAACACCGACACCACCGATATTAGGTAATAACGGACTGGTGTTTACGGCGGAGGAAAAGGCGGAAGTTTTCGCGGAAGAATACGTCTCTCAATTTTCGTTAAATGTAAATCCCAGAGATGACCCAGAATGGGAGGCCGAGGTGGTCGAAACATCAACGAGATTACTAGAGGAAGCTCCACCAGGTCAACTTCCCCTAAGTGACCCAGTAGAAATTAATAAAATTTTTACCACCAAGAAAAGCCCCCGGCCTAGACGGCATAAATAATAAAGCTATTAAATTACTACCCAAAAAATTTAGAACTGCCATTTTAAATCTAACAAATGCAATCCTTAGAACACAACATTTTCCCAGCATTTGGAAAAAAATCACAAATTGTGACGATACCAAAAAAGAGCGGTTCGAATACACCGAGTGACTATAGGCCAATTAGCTTACTTTCGTCAATTTCAAAAATTGTGGAAAAAGTTATACTGGCTAGATTAGTGGAAGAAGCTGATAACTTGGAAATTATACAGGGAGAACAATTCGGTTTTCGGTCGATGCATAGTACTGAGCTACAAGCCTGTAGATTGGTTGAAAATATATCCAAGAGCTTACAGAAACGAAAAAGCGCAGGTATTGTTCTGTTGGATATAGCAAAGGCCTTCGACAAAGTGTGGCACTGGGGGCTGTTATATAAAATGCTAAGGGGGGGCTTCTCGGCTCCCATTGTCCGCTTTGTTAAAGACTTTCTTACAGATAGAAAATTCTGTGTTAGGGTTGATAACAAAAATTCTGAGTTTCGTAACATTCAGGCTGGCGTACCGCAGGGCTCGGTATTGGGACCTGTTCTATATTCCATTTTTATTAGCGACCTAACGTCATACCCAAATACGAAGATCTTCCTATACGCAGACGATACTGCGATTCTAGCAGTTAGTGAGTCTCAAAGGTCAATTAAAGCTTTCTTGCAGCGTGCGGTGAACATGGTCTCCGAATTTTTTGTTAAATGGAAAATAAAAATTAACGAGCGGAAAACCAAAGCTATTTTTATTTCTAAAAAAAGATTATTACCAGAAATGCAACGTATTAATTTAAATCAAATCCCAATAGATTGGAGCGACGAAGTTATATATTTAGGTATTAAGCTAGACAAAAGACTTACATGGGCTTCGCACATAAATTCAAGAACAAAAATGGCAAAACAAGCAATGTCAAAATTATATCCGCTTTTAAATAGAAATTCTAGCCTCAATGTCCAAAGCAAACTTTTGATTTATACGCAAGTGATTAGACCTTCGTTATTATACGCCTGCGCCGCTTGGTGTTTCGCCGCAAAATATAATATAAACAAAATTCAAGTTATACAAAATAAATGTCTTCGACTGGCGGTAGGAGCGGAGTGGTACACTTCAAATAGGACCATTCACAACGACCTTAACATCCCGACGATCACACAATACATAAAGACGCACGCACGTAAAATTTATGACGTAATCATCCCAAATCATCCTAACCATTTACTCACGGACGTATGCACCTACAACGTTGACCGCAGACTACCACACAGATGACCGAGACACTTCATTGACGCTAACGACGAATGACACTGACGATAACCCGTAGTAATATAATCAATTTTAGTTTAAATATTTATTTATTATTATTATTATTTTAAATAATATTGTAAAAAGCGTACGCAAATATTTCTTTTAGGAGATACTAACTCTCCAAGTACCGTTCACCTATATGTATTTCCTTAATGTTTATTCTTACTTGGGGAAAAAGGCGTTTTACGTCTTCAAATTCAAAAACGAAACTTATATCATAGCACATAAATAGTTGCCGTAGGCTATAACGTGTGTCCCAATTTGATAGTGGACACCTCAGAAATATATGAAGGGCAAGGAAAACAAATGGTCTATTTTTTTATTGGTAGTCCGAAAAAGCTAAAAATCAAAGTAGGCGTAGACTTTTGAAATTTTGCAAATTTACTCAGTTTTTCATTCTGAATAAATTTTCTTAGTAACATTTTATCGTAAAAAAATCCCTAATAAGGTTTGCTATTTTAGAAAATCATAGTAAACCTTGAAATAATTACCCCATCCAAAAACCAACGCCTATGGGATACGCTCCCTTGGGACTACCAATAAAAAATTAGAGACCATTTGTTTTCCTTGCCCTTCATATATTTCTGAGGTGTTCAGTATCATATTGGGACACACTGTATATTCTGCGATCATAGAATGTTAAATTTTATTATTGTTTCGGTAATGTGGTTTATTTTATCATCGCATTATGTATCATGTAATTTTTCGAACCCTGAAGATGGCTGCAAATCAGACAAAACGTTGGTGAAGAGAAAATATAATTTTGCGCTGCTTTTCTTATGACCCCAAATCCCAACTACCTCGCACCACAGAATATATAGCCTACGGCAGAATAAATACCACCAAAGACAATAATTGTCTTTGATAGCACGTAGCGCTATTTATTCTGTGCTCGCACTAAGAATATAATTTTATTCTCAAGTTGTCATAGCTCATAGCTTGTAACAAAATACGGGATTTTTTACATGGCTTTTCATTGTTTTACAAGTTCCTTTCTCTCTTTATTAGTAGGTACCTACTTAATTAAAAGTTGTGTTTAAGAGTTTTTGATTTTAATGGGAAATAAGGAATAAATAACGAAATACACTAATTTAAAAAAGTTATCCAGAGGCATCTTATTACAAAACATCTCTACTCAGCAGTGTTACATTTGTTACGATGGTATCTTAAAGTTAAAGTATAATTATATGTAGGTATGCATAATAATAGATCACTAAAACAAAATCAATTGAAAAATGAGCACAAGAAGCTTAATGACCATCAAATGACAAGCTAATTAAATATTACAGTAATCAGTCGAATACACAAAACTAAACTAACGAATTTTGGAATTCAGCAAACATAATAATCGATTATGTAACCGAAAATTGACTAGCATAAATTTCCAGTATTGTGCACAATAAGCAAGAAATTTTGTTTCTGTGAGAATAAACTATTTTTCACACTGGGTAACATATTATAAGTACACTGCTGACAGTAATCTAAAAATAATATCAAATCTTCACTGAAACAGCTTTTTTATTATCACATTGAACCTAAACATAAATAAAGGAGGCACGAAAAACATGGAAACATTGCCAACATCACAGAGTGCCTAGATGTAGTTGTAAATAAACGAAAACAGGATTTTTCCTACTATGTACCAGGAATATCTGTAAAATATTGATAACCTATTAGAACAAACGCAAATGAAATTTCAAAATATAGGTATACAGCGAGCTTGGACTCAATTCGGTAAAATGTTATACTGTGCGATTAAAAAAAAACGCTTCGACACGTCCAACATAATTTTGAAAGGCGCATATTTTGACATATCTGTGGTTCTTGTGACGTCACAATGCCCTTTTCTTGTATCATTAGGCAAATAATAATAATACATAAAAAATTTTTTTATAAATTTTAAATTTAACATAAATTATTAAGTTTTTAGACATTTCTTTATTAGACCAACAGATGGATTGGTAGAAGAGGGACGATTGAGTGGCCACCTAGATCACACCTTTGGATTATTTTTTGTGGGGTTACCTACAATCCAAGGTGTACTTCCAAAGACCTGCTAATATTGGACACCTGCACAAAAAAACGAACAGATTGGTTCTGAAATAATCAGTAATGTATTGCGAGAATTTGAATATCGACTTGCTCATTGCCAAGCAGCCAACGTCAGGCAATTGGAACATTTAATTTGATTTGGTTTGCTCTTTGTTATTTATAACTGATATTTAAAATGTATGAAAAAAAATTATTATGTAATGTATTATTATTATTTGCGTACCGATACAAGTGCATTCTTTTAAATGACGCTATGAAAAATAGTGAGTGCCATTTAAAAAATATATATACCCCGATTACTGTAAGAAGTCCCGATTTTGTCAGATGACAGTCTCCACAAAATCCCTAGAAATTTTCTGTTAACTATGGGTATAGCAATGGTATATGTGTCTCAACCAGTTAATGACGTCACTCATTGATTTATGATGTGAAAAGTTACCCAAGTGATAGGAAAAAAGAACATAATAAAATAAAAACCCTATTGCCAATCACGATTATAAAGCTACAATCAAAAATAAGTATGACTTCAACTCATTTTAATAATAATTTCAAACGTCATGGAAACACTTTCATTTTGGTCTTTTGTTAAAATCAGCCACTTGCGCCAGCGTCTATGGGGCGGACTCAGGCAAATTTTGTTTCGGTGTTGTGAAAGTGACAGTGAAGGTTTTCCGGATCGTTCAAAAGGGTTCAAACTTTGGGCAGTGAAAATATTCGCGGGTATTATTCGTTTCATGAGTTTTACCGTTATCTACATATGTTGTTCTTGTTCGTGTAATTAGTAGTTATTCATTGTGCAAATGGGCTCGTTACTGACCTGGGCTTATGACCCGGTTGCTTTTTTTTGCTGCATTAATGCCAACTTAGGATGGCGAAATTACCATTTGACAGTCCCAGTAAGGACTTCTTAAAATAATTTTACTATAGATGACATCATAGCTTGGTTAGTAATGACATCACAAGAATGACAAATATGTAAAATATGCGCCTTTCAAAATTATGTTGGACGTGTCAAAGTGATTCTTCTTAATCGCACATTACAACATTTTACTGAATTTATTCCAAACAAGTATTTAAAAAAAGATCATGTACATAATGGGCCCGCAACATAAATTTTAAGTTGGCTATTCTGTGGTATAGAGCATGTAAAAAAGTGCAAATATTTGATAGACTTCTCATATTGCCCACGCTCCTCTTGAAATGTTACTTTGAGAATCATAAATGTTCCAAATAAAGAGAACGGGTCATAAGACTTTCGAAAAGAATGAATTAT
This sequence comes from Pseudeuparius sepicola, assembly GCA_963920635.1. Lineage (NCBI taxonomy): Eukaryota > Metazoa > Arthropoda > Insecta > Coleoptera > Anthribidae > Pseudeuparius > Pseudeuparius sepicola. The sequence goes on from OY987299.1 coordinate 30,113,546, forward strand.
TTTCTTCTAAAATATGGCTGAACCTTGCTTTTCGTTTTTTTTTTAGCTGCTTTGGGATATTACCTGGCATATCATCTATAATTAGTTTATTAAAAATAAAAACAATAAAAATTTGTGAACGGTAAAATTCTGTCCTACTTTTTTTCATTGGTTGAGACTGAAATAGTTCTTATTGTACCTACACTAATTTGGTTTGAAATTATTTCAATTCAGCAAGTTCTGGTTAGGTTCTTAGTACTACGAGTAGTACTAGGTCATCAAACCTAAACTATTGAATTTTTTTATGGTGGCAGAAAGATACCTTGGTGGTTTATGAAAACATTAAATAAAATTGACTAAAATGCTTTGTAAATCGAGGTAAATATATAATTTCTTTTAGGTGGTTTAAAATTAAAAAAAATATATATTTTGGAAAGAATCTTTCCCTAAGGCGGGCTGTTCCATCATGAATAAAAATGGATAGAACAATTTTTAATTGTTCCAAAAATGTCTTGATCTTTGTAAAGCAAAATATTTTCTTTTTCAAAATATACCCAGGAACATTGATGATTCAAGATACTAAGAGATTTTCTATTGTTTAGCTACTGCTTTATATTACACTGAAAGTTATTACCATATATTGCATTTTAAAACTCCTATTTAAAACAAGAATGTGTTGCTCAGTATACATGACAAAAATCCCGATTTCGCAAAACCTCGCAACTGGATGTTAGGTGCTAATATTTTTGGCCTCCTCATGAAATGTATAACAAATATTTTACAACTTCCGTATAAATGATTTCAGTAGACCCAATTTATTTTCTCACTTTTGACTTATCTAAAAAAATATTCAGCTTATACACTACCTAAATAGAAATACTATACAATAATTTGTCATGTTTTTTTATACCGGAAAGGGAACACTAAAGGCAGACTTAAGCGCAAAATACCTGCAAAATAATAATAAAAATATTTGCGTAAAAGAATCTTCACCCTATCCATCTTTTGCCCTTTACAAATTTCCCAGAACCATCTGCATATTTTTAGGCTTGGAAGGTAATTTGGTGTTTGAATTTATAGAAAAATACCTAAAATGAAAATTGTGTTTTACAGATTATTAAAGGCTTTAAAAATTCACAGATTTTGCAATCCGTGCAACCATCATAATTAATAAATGAAACATAATTAACACAAGTTACAAGTTAGTAGAAAGAATAAACATAATTTTCAATTAAACCAACTTATTATATTGGATCTCACTACTGTTCACGATTCATGTCACGACAACAAAAACTGCTAACTTGACTACCATATGCGAAGATAAATATTTCCAATGTTAAAACAGCCTTCTTTGACAAAATGTGAAGAGAGAGTTGTAATTTGACCAAGTTATGGCTGCCAAATTTAAACAAAGCAAAAACTATGCAAAAAAATTGCAAACAATTTTGGGAGAGCAACAGATGATAAATCAAGTATCATTTCTATTTCCTTCATGATTTAAAAATGTATGATGTTGTAAAAGCAAAGGGAAGACAATGTTTTGCAGATTTTTGTGACATACTACAATAATCCTAGATGATACTGACAATTTTAATTCCATCAATCTTTGAAAAAATCTGCCATTAAGATCTAGGACCTTGGAAACTCTACAATTGTACTACACTATTTCAAGTTTGGGCATTACAGAATAGTTCAAATAAAAACTAAAACAAAGTAACAAACTTCCTCTCGAATCGTAAATATATGTACATCTTTTCTCTTACAATGTTGAAATAGACCTTCACGCAGGTACAATTGTTTAACAGTTGAGGAGTCTGCGAGCTAAGTCACTTACTCCCTTTTTTGGAAATCAGAAGTCACCGCAGAATTTTAAGATATGGGATATTATTATTTGAACTATTTTAATATTTATTTATTTAAATCTGCTCTAAAAGTGACTTATTATTTCTCGCTTTTCTTTAAGCACTCCTCAAAAAATACTTGGTCTATCTTTTGCACCTCGAATTTTTCCTTTTGCTCATAGATCGTCGACCTTGTGATTTTCTGAGCGATCCTGGGTTGTTCAGCCATGGAAGTTCGAAATCACTGAAAAAAAAAAAGGATTACATAACTAAAGCATACCCACATTATCAAAATGACACAACTCTCATGGGACATAAAAATGCACTATATGGCTAAGATTATTCTTACCTTGGCGTAATTTTTGGTATGGGGTGTCCGAATGCTGACACAGGAAGTTCGTGTCCGACCTCCAAGTACTTCACGTCGTCCATTTTGGGCCAAAGCGACTCCAACGGTTCCTGCTCCTCGCCTTTCAGTCCTGAATCTATCCTTTCTTGCCTCTGTTTCAACTTCTCAATCACTCGCTGTTCTCGAATACGTTGAACATCCCATCTGACAAAAAAATATAGTAAAGACATTTGGTTGGGCAATCATACTTTTTGTGCATACCGCTTTCTTCTCCTTTCATCTATCTCTAACCTCATGTGCCTCTTATTGTACACCTCGTCATCAATGTTTTCTGTACCTTCCATTGTATAGCAGCTGGCATAGAGCTTAACCCTCCACCTCGGAACCTTACAAAATGATGATTTTTACGAAAAGAAAACAAAGAAAAAGTGATCAGTATTTACATTTACCTCAAGGGGAGTATTTGGTGCTACATCAGGGACGTCAGGTTCCGGCAATGGAATACCCAAATTCACTTCGTTTGCTTGCGTTTCGTATGGTTCCACAGCCATCAAAATTTGGGTATCCTTAGTAATGCCTAATAAGGTGATAATATAATAAGAATAATTATTGAGTAACAGTTAGTGTGGTAATAGTTAATAGTTTAGTAAGTTACAATATTTTGAAATGGTATGTCAGGTTTAAGTTCTCTCTATTTTTAATAGAAGTACTTTCCACTAAGTTCCTACCTACCAATTATTACTAAGTAAGTACTACTATGGACATTTGTTGGTTGGCATTTTGTAAAAAATAAATTACTTTTGTGTTCATTGATATTTTTTCAATAATTCCAGACTACTCTTGACCAGTATAAAGTTTCATAAAAATTCAGCATCTTGAGATGGCCCAAAAAATACCTTGGACATTTTTGTATTGGATCTTTGCACACCGACAGTTCGAGTGGTCCTGTTGACCATTCAACTGTTTTGAGGGGATTTCACGACACATTTGACTTGCCAGATCTACTATGACACCCTGCAGAATGGAATTTTCTGTATATTTGTTTTTCGTGAAAACTGGGGTTATAAAAAAATCGTAGCTGGCCCTGGATTCGCATTTTGAACATGGTAGGAAGGTCAAAAGAAGCAAATAGGTTTTTCAAGCAAAAAAACAAAAAGAGTAAGGTCTCTAAAAATAAAGATTTTATTTTTATGATTTGTAGGTATATGTTTAAAAGTAGTATATGGTTGGAATTGGGAGAACAAAAGAAACTAAAAAAAAAACAAACAAAAACATACAGGGGTATCAAAAATCTAGCCAAGAAGTAATGTTCACTCCCAACGATATAGAAATAGATACATTACCAAAGGCAACTTGTTTTGTTTTATGATTTTAAAAAGATGTTACTGTTGGCACATTCAAGGTTTGCAGTTTTTTGATACGATTCAGGTTATTTTGTAAATATAAGCATAGAAGAATCTACTACGCCTAGATTCTTCCATGATATAAGTATCTCAAAGCATATATAGGACATAAAAATCTATCAAAAAACTATTTATTATGCATTACAAAATAGGAAAGACTGAATTTAAGAAATGCCAATGTAAACAAATTACTTTGTCTACTTCCTCCGACCCGCTAAGTCAGAAATGAGAACCGACAATTTATTTTTACCCCTGGTAGGTATATTCGTTACAAATAGCGTTGACTGATGTATTAATAGACTGCTCACGGCTGTCATGAAACAGAGGCATGAAACTATAGCCGTGAGAAGTCTTATTAACACGTCAGTCAACGCTAATAGTCTGTGTTAAAATTCACCTTTACAATTTTTTGAATGAGTATTTTTTGAATTTACTTTTTAACAACACCGTGAATAGAATATTATTAAGCTTTACTCCATATTCGAATTTCTCTGAAAATTCTACACCAGTTTAATTTTTGAACCACAGATTTATGATGTATCTTTAAAATTACCGAGAAAATCGGGTTTATCACGTTAACTGGGACACCTTGGACATTGTAGGTACATTACTAATAATGATAATAAATAATAATAATAATTACATAAAGCAATATTTTTGTTGCCTAGTTTTGTTCTTGCAGAAAAGCCAAGAATCAGTCAATATTTCCGCATTTTCACTAATTAATAACTTTAATACAGGTGGTGTTCTTTTGGAACTTCTCTACATAACCTCACTTTAGTAACCATGCGAAATTTCAATTTCAGGCGCGAAATGTAAATTACGGACATTTTCTAATTATTTTCGTGAGTAAATATTTTTTGTGCACGGCTATAAAAAATTTTGGAAATTTTGAATGTACCCATCTCTAATCAATAATCATGCAATCAAACAATTTCTGTTGCATGTTGCATCCATGCCATACGAAAAAAATGGAAATATATATAGTTTTTTTATTACATAATTCCCGGATCCAATGATAATTCCTCAAACATCTTAAAAAGTCAAGAGAATCGACTAGGTAAATCTGAAAATCCATCACTAAACAATTAGGTATTACTCATTAGACGTCCCCCGTAAAATGTGTCCATTGACGTCATGAAAACAAATAATGCTCAATACTTCTTTTTGCCGTATGCCATGTTGCCAGCGCAACACCAATAGAAACTGGAACAGCAGTAATAAAACGAAAATCCCTAGAAGGAATATGGCGGGAAAGCGTGAATGAAATTGATAAAATCTGATCTTATAAAAATGGAAATATTGAATTTAAAACATAAATATAGCACGAAATTATTGCCAATAAGATTTTTTTCAGGTACCTAACATTATCATGGATGTGGATCATTCAATAAAATAATAATTATGGAAATCATTACAATCTGTACTCACGTCTTCGTTTTTTCTTGACCCTCCTGAACGACTTCTTTTCATCTGTAACAGTAGGTTCATTATTTGACACTGCCGAAGAGTTACTACACACTCTTTTCCTTCTAATACTCATTCTAATATTCTTCATTGGATCCAGTTCGTCACTAAAATGTTTTACAGAAAACTTATATTCCGGGGTAGAAGGATCGCACTCCGATATATCACTTTCAACTTTAAAACGGTCAACGTAGTTTATGTCTATTTGTTCGTCACTCTTCAAGTCACCTTCTACCTCAACCGAAAAATTATCGTCCCGAGTAGTGTCTATGTGAGATTCTATATCACTAAGATTGTCTTCAAAGTTTATAACTTCCAGTGAACAGGAAACAGAGTCATCACAATGTTCAATGGTCACTATGTCGATGTCTTCCTTGCTATCTTCTCCGCACGGTTGACAATCTTGGGTCATATCTTCGGAGACAGTGTCTTCTGAAAGGTCTCCGGGTACAGTACCGTTAAATACGTTCTCAGTTTGATATGGCAGTCCCTTCTCCAAACATCTCAAACGATCTTTTAGCTGAAAAATTAAAATCACTATAAAAAGTGCCACTTAAGAGGTGTTAAGAGCAATTACAAAGTGGTCAATGGATGAAATCCAAATATGGAATTGAAGTTATGTGTGGAAAAGAGCTTACCATTTCATTTTCCCTTTGAAGAAAGAAGATTTGTCTTTCCTTTTCGAGAATTTCGTCGTTTTGTTGTTGTATGAGATCGTTGTGCAAAAGCAGCCACTCTTTCAGAGACCTAACCTCACTTTCGGCGGTTTGACAGCTCGCGTCAGACGAACTAACTTCAGCATTTTCCGGGAACGACGACGTTCGATTCGGGACACAGATTTCTTCGTCGCTATCCAAATCAACGGAATTGGTAGTGTTCTCGTCAAAAAATTCGACAATATCCACGCTTGAATTCGTTAATTTTGCCTTGGATTCATCCTGAAAATCTTCGGACATTTTCGGGTAAACTCGAACTATGTTTTGGTCATTGTTTATGCTGGGCATATTACGCGAAAATAAACAGAACTGTACCGATCTTTAAATCCATGACTTTTTAAATTTGATTTGAACAATTTATTTTATTTGCGGTGTAAACGAGTAAAAAAATGTCCAAAGTTATAACGTTTCAATTTGGATTGCTTCGTGAAAAAATAAGAGGACATTATTAATAATTATTTACAAAAAAAAACAATTCCTGCTTTGGCAGCAACGAAAATAAAGTGTAAAGGGATGTAAATAAAGTAACAAGAGTAATGTTTCTAATTAATTAATAATAGCCAACTGGGCACTACCTACATCGGATCACGCGGATGTAGGTTAGTTTTTGCGGTTTTAACACGTAAATACGACACGATTGGAATCAAAATACGGCGGCGAACAGTCTAAACTTCATGTTGTATTTCCTGGAACGCACACAAAAAACGTCCTAGCACCACGCACAAAATAAATGAAAAAGTCCGGATAGATCTAACATCCGCATCATACAAACATTGGGCGAACTCAGGAGCGCGTTTAGTTTTTTGAGAGAAACGACGCGAAACGAGGCACTCTTCGATCAGAAACCACTCTCAATCGACGGGCGACATTCAAAGATCTTAAATTTTCCGGTTTGTTTTTCGAGCATTCTTTTTACGGTAGCCGTCGATAGGAAGGCTGGCTGGCAGCTGGCGGCCATACCAGCGTTGCCAGTGGTGCCAGAGGTGCCAACTGCCAACACTGCCAACTTTGCGGTCGAACAAGCACCCCATGCACGCGAGCGAAGTCAGCTGAAGACCAGGGCCGTATTTCGAAGATTTGGGTCCGTGTCATTTTCCCAGAGTCAGAGTAGAAGGTTTCAATGTGCCAACGGCCAACGTATAAAAAAACGTAAAACTTTTTTAAATAAGAAGCTTATACGACTTTTAACTAATAAGTTAGACAAATCAGTTAGACGATTTTTTGGCCAATTCGTCTAAGGTTCGTCATCAGGTTTAGCTTGTTCTTATATGGTGGTAGATTGCGAGTGACCGAAAAAAAAGTTGACGTAAATCAAAAGTTCGACTTTCCAGAAGCAATGCATCAGAAGTAAATGTATATTTCTTATCGTGTATAATTTTTAATAGCCACTTTTGAATTATCTCTAGATTATTCATATGAACATTTGATACCCTTCCAAATAGGCCAATATACCATACATGATAAATGACTTAGGGCCGAGCTGTTGTAATATATAGTATACCTATATACGTATTTTTTACATAGAAAGTCTGTATGATAATTTCATCGTACCTACCATAGACAAGAGATTTATATATATGTACCCATGATACAACAAAAGAGAGTTATGATATTGCGCAGGTTGGACACCATATTGGCGCGTCACGCGGTTATAAACAATGGTACAAGTTGTATCATCTGGTTATAAACAACCGAAACGTCAGAAACGTCTGAGTGTCATTGTAGTGTGTTCTCTGTAATACTTTGCATGTCATAAGTGGGCGGGAACTTACCGCGTGACGTAATTGCGCAGAAGGGAACGAAATTGAGGCGGCTAAATATCATATCTCTCTTTTGTTGTATCATGTATGTACCTACCTATAGTAAAATCGAGCAACTCTTACGGCTGGCGTAAACAAGAGCACGTGAGTTTAAATATTCGTCAGGGCCGCACTGAGGCACGGCCCTTATTTAATTTTAATTTTACAATGGTTTACATCAAAATATTTGGGAAAAGAATTATTGGCTTAATTAAAATGGTTCAAAACATCGATAAAATTATTTATGGCAGTGTCTAAATAGCTGAAAACAACAAGGTAAAACCGCGTAACTACACTTTTTCGATCGAGTACGTCCCTGGTGCTGACTCGGGTGAAATTTTATAGCCTACCGACCAATCGCAGATCGTCATTGAACACGTGGTTTTATTTACGCCAGGCGTACGGATTGCTCGATTTTAGTATAGGTGAAAATCAAAATAAATGCCAAGATTGTAGACTTGATTGTTTGATACAAATTATTATGAAGAGAACATATGGCACTAAATAGCGGAAGCATGTCACTTTATCAACTAAAAGGCATATAATAGGTCTTAGAAACATTAATCGTTAAGAGTTTATCATAAAACCAGTCAGCAATATATGCCATGTCGGCCTCATCAACCTTTGCCTTTGAGAAACGCAACACCAGGTATTATCCCTAAAGAATGGTAGTATCATCGATCAAAACACATAATTATTTTTAATATGATTTGTTGAGTATTTGTGGGCTGTTATTATACAGGGTGTCCAACTTTAAAACTGTACTAATCCGTAAAATCTTTATTTTTGGAGATAATCGCATAAACTTTTTTTGTTTGAAAAGCCTTCAAAAACCGCTTGTTTTGACCTTCCTGCCATTTTCAATATGCAAATACAGGGCCGGCTGCGATTTTTTTATACACCCGATTTTCACGAAAACCATTTAGCGATTTTTTTAATTTAAATTCTGACCCCACAACGTTAATCAGAACACCCCAAAACCCCCATATACCAAATTTGAACAAAAAATATACAGGGAGTTCCATTCTGTAGGGTGTCAAAGTTGAGCAAAATATGAATTTTAAAGGCATCTGCCAAGTCAAGAGTGCCATGGAATCCCTTCAAAACAGTTAAATGGTCAACAGGACCACTCGATATGTTAGTGTGAAAATATTTACTACAAAAATATACAGGGTATTTTTCTCTGAGCCATCTCAAAATTCTGAATTTTTATTAAACTTTATACTGGTCAGGAGTGCTTCTGAATCATTGAAAAAATATTAATAAACACAAAAGTAATTTATTTCTTTATAAAATGCCAAACAGCAAATAGAAACAATTTAAATTATTGGACTTATCTCAACAAAGTCACTGTCTAAGATGATACATTTTCTGTGCCTTTCCTGTTGTGGCACACCAGCCACCTTAACTGATATGGACTTACTGACTGTCAGGCTTCTGTATTTTTTAGATTTAGTTCGTTTATAGCAGTGACTATAGAAAGGATCTATATAGTCACTGTTTATAGTGTGTGGAGCAGTTTTGATACACTCGATTTTTGACTCGTAAAAAGTTCAAAAAATCGTGTAATTTGAGTTGGCACAGATAAGAACACTGTGGATATTTTCTATTGGACTTTTGCACACCAACACCTTGAGTGGTCCTATTGACCATTCAACTGTTTTGAAGGGATTCCATGGCATACTTGACTTGGCAGATGCCTCTATAAAATTCCTATTTTGCTCAACTTCGACACCCTGCAGAATAGAACTTCCTGTATTTTTTTATTCAAATTTGGTATATAAGGGTTTTGGGGTGTTCTGATTAACGCTGTGTGGTCAGATTTTAAATAAAAAAATCGCTAAATGGTTTTCGTGAAAATCGGGGGTATAAAAAAATCGCAGCCGGCCCTGTATTTGCATTTTGAAAATTGCGGGAAGGTCAAAAGAGGCGGTTTTTGAAGGCCTCTCACAAAAAAACTTTAGCCGATTATCTCCAAAAATGAAGATTTTACGAATTTGTACAGTTTTAAAGTTGGACACCCTGTATATAACAGGCACACACTTCTGCTCATATCGAACATCATCCGACCCGCGCGCGTGCCTAGAAGAAGGATAAAAATGAGAGCAAGTACGGCAGTCCGGAGGCTCGCCAGTGGCGCCGACTTCGTGGGGGCGACACGGGGCGCATGCCCCCACGCAAGCAGTTTACGTGGGGGCTATGCCCCCACACAGGACTCGCAGAGGTTTTGGGATGAAATTTGTGCAGCCAGCGAACGAGGCACTCCATTTTTCGTAAAATATCAGGCACTATACAATTTCCGTGTAGGGCACACTTTATTTCCGAGTGCAATAGAAGGTATAAATGATTGACTATTCTCAATACCTGCAAAGCTAATGCTAATTTGGATGCAGTAGCAAATGAACTTATTAAAAAAAACTTAAATGAGAAGAAAAACATTTTATGTGATTTAAATTCTATACTAAAATCGAGCAACTCTTACGCCTGGCGTAAACAAGAGCACGTGACTTGAGATATTCGCCAAGGCCGCACTGAGGCAGAACCTTTATTTAATTTTAGTCTTACAGTTGTTTACATCAACATATTTCGGAAAAGAATTATTGGCTTAATTAAAATGGTTCAAAACATCGATAAAATTATTTGTGGCAGTGTCTAAATAGCAAGATAAAACCTCATAACTACACTTTTGCGATCGAGTACGTCCCTGCTGCCGAGTCGGGTGAAATTTTATAGTCTACGGACCAATCGCGGAACGTCATTGAACATGTGGTCTTATTTACGCCATTGCTCGATTTTAGTATAGAATTAATTAGTTTAGTGAGCATTAAAATTATAATAAAATATTATTCTTCATGTTCACCCTTAGTTGGTTTTTGTGTTTTACGTTTTCCTCGCCCTTGCCCCTACGCAGTTTTTGAAAACCCGGCGCCTATGGGCTCGGGTGTTGGGAAGTTTGATTAGCGACACTCATTTTGTCACGCGATAACGGCATACCTTATATTAGTTATAGTATCATATGGTCCTTACCTCCGATCAATTTGATCGGAGGTCCTTACCTATTATTTACATAGTCTCATCAAAGTTTTTAAACATTCTGAGATATTAGCTTCAAATTTGGGGGAACTTTGGGATTTATAATTTTTCTTTCGATATTTCGGTATATTTGCAGCCTTCAGTAAAACCGGAAGTAACACACCTTTGAAATGTTTCCAAGGACGCATTGGGATTAATTTAAAAATAACCGCATAATGGTGATACGACGTTTCTTAATATCACACACCTAAAAACCTAAAAAATAAGATGTGTGATGGGTTTTTGGGGTCAAGGATTTCAATTTTGAAAATATTTTGGAGGATGACACTTATTGAGGATATTTGCGCTTTGAATGAAAGAAAAAAAATGTGTTACAATGTTTTAGGATTCTTCTGAAATATTGGAGTCTATGATTACGTAATGGACTGTGTCGGCTGTGGTCTTTTTGGGAGGGTACATTCGTAGGCTCTGTAGAGGAGGGGTGAGATTTACAGAAATGAAAATTCAAAAGCGCCCCCCTCTAATCCAAAAAAAGTCCCAAAATCGATCTGTGCGAGCGATTTTTCAAAAACCACGCAAGTACTGAATTAGCTGGCACCAATAAGTAAGGAACCGCAGGAAGGAGTCAAAGGACTATGGACATTATAAAATACCTACCTCAGACGGAAATCGCCCTGTATAGGAACCAAGTTTTGATACAATATTTTGATATCTGACATGGGGATGTATGTATGTATGGTGCTTCCATCGAAGTAAATGTTTGAGGATAATAATTCATCGGTGAGTAATTTTGTAATTTAATTTAACTTCTGAAGCCATGCACCAAAGTGGCATAGGCGTTTGTGTAGGTACCTACTTCGACGTTTCTTAATATCACACACCTAAAAACCTAAAAAATAAGATGTGTGATGGGTTCTTGGGGTCAAGGATTTCAATTTTGAAAATATTTTGGAGGACGACACTTATTGAGGGTATTTGCGCTTTGAATGAAAGAAAAAAAATGTGTTACAATGTTTTAGGATTCTTCTGAAATATTGGAGTCTATGATTACGTAATGGACTGTGTCGGCTGTGGTCTTTTTGGGAGGGTACATTCGTAGGCTCTGTAGAGGAGGGGTGAGATTTACAGAAATGAAAATTCAGAAAGCGCCCCTCTCTAATAAAAAAAGCCCCGAAATCGATCTGTGCGAGAGATTTTTCAATAACCACGCAAGTATTGAATTAGCTGGCACCAATAAGTAAGGAACCGCAGGAAGGAGTCAAAGGACTATGGACATTATAAAATACCTACCTCAGACGGAAATCGCCCTGTATAGGAACCAAGTTTTGATACAATATTTTGATATCTGACATGGGGATGTATGTATGTATGGCGCTTCCATCAAATTAAATGTTTGAGGATAATAATTCATCGGTGAGTAATTTTGTAATTTAATTTAACTTCTGAGGCCATGCACCAAAGTGGCATAGGCGTTTGTGTAGGTACCTACTTCTTCATAATTGGAAATTTAAAATTAGAATTGCTAATTATCCAGGATTCCTAAACTTAATAATAATTCCTAAACCTTATAATTTTTGGGCTATAACTTTGTGGGTACTGATTTTAGGAAAAATGAGGATGAAATGCTAACATATTTTTTCTGCTATGTTCTGAAATAGGGAATATTGTCATAGACTTAATATAACGTCGTCTCTATAAGAATTACCTAGATATTTAAATATTACAGAAAAGCTCTGCTAATCTCTATCAGGTGATTCTAACAAATAAATTGCTATGTACTCTAACACTAACCAAACAGTGTACTAGGTAGGGAGGTGAGTGGTACTTGTTATAAATGACATACAATTTATTCATAAAATATAATTTATTGCTAATGGAGGCATTTATTTATAAAGTACTTAGGTATTACTTAATATCTACTTACATAATCCTAAATTTCTGTACATAATTAATGTAGTACTAATTTTATTATTAGATATTCAGGTTTTTACAAAATAAATACCTATAGATTTTTTTAATTCCTTCAAATTAGACGGAAGAACATAAGAATTGGGGACAACAATAATAAAACGTATAGAAAAATAAGTACCAATAGTTTTAACAAGAAAAACAAATTATACCTACTTTTGCCTGTTCATAAAAGAATTTTGATTTTTAAATATTAGAAGTATAGGAAGTAAATACCTACATTATGTTTTGACAACTAAAGAAGTGCAAGGCAACATAAAAGACAATACATTTTTAGTGGCTAGTTTGACAAAAAATATTTATCACAGACTTAGTAAATACTTACAATATGTGGTCAATTTATTACTTAACATACAAATCGGCAAATGTTGAAAAATCGGACGGAATTTTGTAGTAGAGTAAGGTAAGAGTAGATAATAGTCAAAAAGAATTCTCAAAACAGAGGAGTTAAATATAACGAATTTCTTAAATATTTTTAAAAGTTTAGTAATAGCAAAGATATAGTATATCTTTGGTAATAGGAAAGATGAGTAAAGAAACTATACCGTATCTGATTTTCTTTTGCCTCCAGCAAGAGATGGACAAAACTCTGAGTTAGAAGGTTGTAAACAGTGCAAATCCTTATCAAAGGAATCACTAGCTTATAAGTATTTGAGATAAAAGCGGATTTGTCCCATCTCTAGCAGCTGCCTCCATGCACTGGGTTGCATTTTTTCCTAAAACCTCCCCGTTGCCAAAACACAAGAACACAAGAGATACAACAGAAGCGATATGGACTGGCTCCTTAAACTCAAAAACGGATCACACAATTTGTCAAAAAGTCTCAGTCTAAGCGATCCTCGTCTACAACAACGAAAATGGCGCTTCAGTTATTATAAAACACTAGTTAACAATTTGGCCGTTAACGTCATCACCGTCGCGATGGCGATGGAGGCTGAGGTTCGACTCCCGCCATTTTTACCACGCAAAGAACCCGGTGGGGGGTTGCGGGAATCTGGTTGCACATTGGTAGGGCCTTGGTGTTCTCCTGTGAAACGTAGATTCAAGTTTTAGTGCGATGAGTGACGATGAATGCGTATTATGCATGGCTACCTGGATATAAAGTACGAAAGTTCTTGTGTTTATGGATGGCGTATCACATGTAATCACATATTGTAATAACTTAGTTATTGATACATTCGTACTCTATATCCTTTTCTCTAATACCATTGAGTAAAATATTATACCGTAAGTTAATTGGTGCTGAAATTTATTGGAAAAATAAATAAGACACAATGCAAAATGTATTGTTGTGACAACATTTTCTTCACAGATAGATCGTGAATTTGGCTTTACAGATAGTAATTTACTCAATGTTAATAATTTAAATCAATAGTCCAGAAAATGAGCCATCATGTAAAATTTTATCAACTACCTATACTCAGTCAGCGCCTAAAAAAAATAAAAAAAACTTATAGACAAAAATATCGTATAAAAAATAATAAGTGTGTTTTTTAATTTTGACAGATTGCTTAAAAATAGGACTCACATATTTTCTGCACGAAACCGTCATATTTAAATAGTAAATTTAAAATTAAATAGCTAATCTGTGAGCGACTTTCCACTAGTATGATGGTAAAAAAAAACTCATTTTCGGAGCATTACAAATTTCACCACATCCAACTCTCACGAAAATGAGGAATACCCTCTATTCAATTTGATTTCGGAGAATCGGATGTCATGATTAAAATGCGACATAAGTAGTTGAATTTAATTTCGTTATAATATATTTTTTGCAAACAAAGTAACTTGTGCTGTAAGAAGTGTAGATAATTAGTTTCAATATAAAAATGCAAAAACAAACATAAAACAGATGACATCTAATCATGAAGTTTTAGTAAATAAACCCATTTCCAAAGTTAGAAAAAAAAATTAAAAATATTATTAGAATGTTGAAGAATTTAAGCTCTTCAATATGTATAATAGTAATTACGATAAATCTCTTAATAACTCTCACGACTTACCTGCCTCTAAACATAAATGTTCTGAATCTATTCCAAAAATCTGCAACAATTCAAACTGTTCTTTTATCGAACTTTAGTCATATCATGCTTGTTTAGGACTACTCACTCTGTTTCTATCTACTGGCTGTTACATTTTCTAAAATGCATTTGTTAGAAACGTTATTCACACAACATTCTATAGAAATAAAAATTCAAAATTTATTAGGTCCAATTTAGACGCTCATTCATTCACTATTATTATTTGTCCTATTGTTGAGTTAGAAAAAGATAGAACAAATTAGAATTATGTAGTATTTGCAGAATATAAAATAATATTCTGCATAAATTTAATTTTTGTATTATTTTTAGTTCAAAAATAGGACACAATAATAATGGCGTGTGGCGTATGATTTAGGCCGTCCCTGTATATCCCAGATAATGTTTTAATTATATTTTCTGTTTCTGTGGTACTACTACTATTACCCTTTACTAGACATCATCATTATTTTGATAGGTACATTAATTCAAAGGGATTTATTAATCTCTGCTTTGTAATCTCATAAGAAGGAAGGACATTATAAAGGTTGTAAATATTTTTTGAGTATAACTTTTTTCACATACTTACCATTTGTCAACAATTCCAACAGTAAATAAAATAATCCTACAAACTTCAACTTTAAAAAATAATTTTTTAAAATTAATCTTTCATTAAATTTACAATTTTCCTAAGAGGCTGAATTAAAATGTCAAGTTTCTTATTAATAGAACTTTACTACTTTACTACTTTTAGCTAAAATTTATCGTAATTACTACATAAGTTAGTTTTTTCAAATAAATGTTAATTGAATTTTGAGAAAGTTATAAAGTAAATTCCACCAACGGACCTCCTACGTTGGAATGAATACAGCAAAGTTCTGATTAGATGGCATAAACGGATGTCTTAAAGCTAATGAGTGAGGTGAAAAAAATAAAGAAAAAGGACAAACACATACTTATACATAAATGGTTGACCCGGCACGTCACTGCTTCTTGGGAGAGCTTCGGTAGTGTTCTGAAAGTCAGGTCAGTTTTCGTTAAAAAAAAAATGACCCAGCGCCTGCCGACTACTTGCTTTTCTACTGTATTCCCCACGCGGTTTTATAGTGTTTACTATTATGCTTAGTACCTAGTAAATTCTTCAACAATAACCTATTTTACTTCCCAGTTGCGGATTATTGTATTTTTATTCACACCCGTTTTGGATTATTTACAAATGTTAAAACAGGGAATGTGGGCAGTATTCTGTATTTTTTTTGTTGGTTGTGTACTTACACAACATTTGTAAGTACAAAGCCATCAAAAAATTTTAGAATCACCTGCTGCCCAAACTTGTAGTTTTAACACAATAAACAAGCCACAAACATTGGAATGTTATAAGAGTTTAAATCTATCTTATCCGAAACTCAAACCAAATACCAGACTTTACTTTGACCAGCTTGCTTTTTCGATAGCAACAGTATGCAGCTCTTTCTACCTGCGAAGCTGTATTTGTCTCTATGCCCGAATCCATGAAATAATAATAATAATAAATATAATAATTTTCAGTTGTAGTGATATGCTAAAAGAAGAATATCTTGAAAGTTTTGGATCGTGTACATTATATAGTTTCATTTTCTATATTATGGTTTCTAAGTCATAATAATAAACGTATTGTAAATAAACCATGCGTGCGTGCTATATACATTAGCAACTAACTATAAACAAAAAATGTTCTACTGCCGTGTAACCATTCATTTAATGGACGCCACATAACACACAAAATAACAAACATATGAATTAACTTGGTGATAGGTTATCAAGATGTGCAATTTCCCAAACAGGTACAAAACTTTTGTGAATATTCCAGACAAAAAAATAACCAAACAAAAGTATTAGGTATACCTAAAATATGTTTATTTTTCTTCCATTTCTGGTTTCAAATTTTCCACTTGTATTGTATTGTAGTTTTCCTTGGATGGTAAATATTCCAAATGACCATTGATCAATAATCTAATAATAATGTTGTAATTTCCAACATAAAAGATCAATCTATAGATAAACGATCAATCATGTAAGTTATAAATGAATCCATTTTGTGATTGATGACATTTTTCTTCAGAAAAACATTCTTTTGCGAACATTATTGAAGTGGTAGGTGGTAGGTACATTATTGACTAGGTATATCGCAAAATAAATGAGAGAATTCAAAATCAATGGTTTTGCTATTATGACATTATGTTAGAATACTTTTGCTTCAAACTCCTAGATTTTTAGAATAAGTGGCGAAAACATAAAATAATTAGGCATTTCTTCTACATACGGTTTGATAGTATCTAAGTCTGGAATGTACCTACTGATATAAAAAAACATTTAATAATTCATTTTCAAGGCCTTAAACTCAAAAAATAGCTATAGACAAAGTTTACAGAATAAATTAGAAACTTTGCTATAAACGAGTAAGGTCAATAGTTTAACCTATACTCGTACGTGTTACCTATTTATGATTTCTATTGAAATTCTAAAACTGTATTTAGCACAGAAAATATGCGTATATTTTCTGTGGTATTTAGTAAAAATTGAGATTTTGGCAGAAAAACACATTATTTTCGTTTAATAATTATACCTACCTAGAAAACACTATTATTAGAATCCAATAAACATCATCACAAAACAGATTGTACCTGTTTTAGGAACTATTAAACTAAAAGGTGAGGTTAGCACTGCGTTAGTGAATAAGCATGCAAGAGCGACAATTAGATATGATCAGTATACATACATACATATTTGATGAGGAGAGCGGTTGGGATGAGTTATATTTTCCCTAGTTTCTTTTTTATAATGGTTCCTTGGGACTTTAAAATATGTATTTTGTTATTTCTATGATTCGATGAAATTTTATTAATAGCAACATTAGCGACGTTGCACACGCATTTTCACAATTTGTGGTTGTTTGGTTGGTTCGTGGATAGGAAAACCAGCAAAGTTAATATTGGTATCTAGCCTATCTAAGATCTATCCAGTATCAATATACATACCAGTTCTGTCCCAGAACTTCTGGGAATAACATTGCTTTGTTAGTATATTATTACACCCGTACTTACTAGATTTAAATTAAATTGACCATATTCTCAAGTATTTTTTTGCTTGAGCAATTTTTTGCCTGTTATTGATCATCATAGGTATACAATGTACATTCCGAAAATATTTTCCAATATACAGGGTGATCTAATAAGTAGTAGTGACCCAAAGTTATGTTTTTTAAATGGAACACTCCGTATTTTTACATTCTTAGAAAGCCCTTAAAAAGAATGTTCTTTTTTGTACAAAGTATTAAGGATCTATCTTTAAAGGTTAGGGAGTTTTAATTTTAAACTAAAAAATGGGCCACTTTTGAAAAGTATTACTCAAAACCCAAACAAGATTTTGCCTGTTACGCCTAGTTAACAATTTTGGACACCCTATATTTTATTACACGTTTGGAAAGCCCTTAAAGAGTAGATACTTTTTGCTATAGGGTATTATGGGTGTAACTTTAAGAAGAAACGGGTTTAAAAAGGCCGATTACATGATTAGGGTGTCAAAATGTCACTTTTAAAGCTTTAAAAAATAAAAAGACATATTCTTGTTAATTTTTGGTGTATTGGAAATAGTTGAAAACCCACCTGTAACGCCATCAATAATAAAAAGCCTACGGCATATGAAGAAATAAAGTTTCCCCATAATATATTATGACATCGGCTTATGTTATTTATTTATGGCGTTACAGGTAGGTTTTCAACTATTACTATTTCCAATATACCAAAAATTGACAAGAATATGTCTTTATTTTTTACAGCTTTAAAAATGACATTTTGACACCCTAATCATGTAATCGGCCCTTTTAAACCCGTTTCTAAGAATAAAATGGAAATAACTCCCTAACCTTTAAAGTTAGACCCACAATACCTTATAGCAAAAAGTATCTACTCTTTACTTTTTAAGGGCTTTCCAAACGTGTAATAAAATATGGGGTGTTCCATTAGCGAGTAAACTTAAGTGAATCGCCCGGTATGTTCTTCAGAACTTTATCTCAATATCGATCCAAAATTGTTAACTAGGCGTAACAGGCAATCTCCAGTCCAAGTTATAGCCCAAAATATTATTTAGGTTTTGAGTAATACATTTTCATAAGCGGCCCATTTTTTAGTTTAAGATTAAAATAACTCCTTAACCTTTAAAGATAGATCCTTAATACACTGTGCCAAAAAGAATATAGATTTTAAGGGCTTTCTAAGAATGTAAGAAAATACGGGATGTTCCATTTAAAAAACCACTACTTATTGCATCACCCTGTATATTGGAAAATATTTTCGGAATGTATTATGTTTCTGCACTAGTTTTGTCTATACTTTTTTTTCTAGCATTAACAATGTAGAATATACAGGGTGTTCCTAAATATCATGTACATACGGAAGGGGGTAATTCTTTGGCCCATTCTAAGAAAAAAACTTCATATGAACATATGTCGTAAACGTCCTAACTTTTGAGATACAGGGCGTTGAAGTTCATTTTTTTAAATTGAATTTTGGCTACATTTCCCGAAATAATCAAGCTGCTGAACTGAAATTTGGCACTGCTATGTTTTTGGGGGATGGAGAATAAGCTGAAAATGTCAATTTCACCGTATCTCACAGAGGGCGCCACTTGCGCTGTTTTTTGATCACGCTTTTACGCCCAACTTTTTTGAGGTTATCTTTTTGGTCCTGCAGGTCCATCATTTTAGTGCACATTTTCATTCTGCAAGGAAAAGGTACTCTTGTTTCATAACGATTAAATCAACCGTTTGCTTTGAAATTGCCAAAACGTTCTCCAAAACACCTGTTGACTTCAATATTCGAAATAAAATTTTCACCTACCACCTTCAAGTGTTACAGATCAACTGTACCATTTAAACTGAGAAAAAAATCCCTATGAACAATGTACCAAAAATTATTCGCTTTCAAAATGGAAAGGATTGAATTTGACAAAATTTGGACACTCTATTCCAAGAAAACGAATGGTGTTTCGACCAATGCTCATTTGGCATTTTTTTCATCACTTTCAATGTATAGTTGATCTGTAACATTTGAAAGCAGTAGGTGAAAATTTTATGTTTCGAATATTGGAATCAACAGGTGTTTTGGGGCACGTTTTGGTAATTTCAACGCAAACGGTTGATTTAATCGTTATGAAACAAGAGTACCTTTTTCTTGCAGAATCAAAAGATGCACTAAAATGATGGACCTGCAGGACCAAAAAGATAACCTCAAAAAAGTTACGCGCAAAAGCGTGATCAAAAAACTCACCCCGTATATTCTTATGTACCTATTTTGAGGTGTTCGGTGTTCTTTCCGAAAAAGCAAAATTAATTTGCAATGTCTTTTAGAAAAATTCGATTTCAGAGCGATGTTTTCTGTCATTAAAGCTAAATAACGCCGAAACTATCCATGCTATCGTAAAATTAAGTGCATCAATCGAAAGAGGAAGAAAAAATAGTCCGGAAATTCACATACTCACATTTTTTATATATTATAAAATCTCACCGGCAGAGGCGCTTCTAACAAAAACTTATTAGGTATTTCCACTTTTTTTATCCAATAGTAAACACGAAACTCCAAATCAATTTATGACAAAACTATACGACTTACAGTGCATATGCTCAGAACATAACATACGTATTTGTTTGTGCTCTTTTGAAATAGTTTACGAATAATTATGGGGAGGGGATCGGGATGTTGATATTTCAAAAAAGTTTTTCATCAAAATTTTGTCCGGTTTTTCGAAATATCTTAAAAACTATAAATCTTATACAAAAATTGACTTCATCTGAAAGAGCACAAAAAATACACTAATCATGATACTTAAAAACTCAATAATTTTAAGTCTGAGTATAAATTGAACCTCTTCTTGGTATGTGATATCGATATCTCGTAATTCAAAAGAAAACTATTTAGGTATCCTACCACCGATATATGTATAGGACAAAAATATGTATTTTCTCATTATCTTTCGGATGCCGTAGGTCATATGGCAAAATATAAAATAGTTTGCGAAAAATCACAAAAAATCGATTTTTGGGAAATTCAATTTTGTTCATTTCTGTGTCTTTTATTGAAAATAACTAAAAAACGAACTGTTGAATTTTAAAATAGACTTCACCATTAAAAAAACAAAAAAGTGCGGCAAAAGTTCTATTTGAATAGGTTTTAATTATATTTTTTTCTAATTTTTAAGAAAACTATTTATCGGACGACCGATATTTATAGGACGGAAAATGCGTATTTTTAATATTATACCTTTCGAGTGAGACTTCCTAATTTGCGACCATCTTTTTTTTAGAGACAACTTACAGGGGTCAACTTTACAATGTGGCCAAATGTCCAATTTTGAATTATTTTGCTCTACGGATATCAGTAGCACTTTGGCTTTCAAATATCTTAATTTTTACGGAAGGAAATTTGTTTTTCAACATTTAAAACGTTCAAATTCTTTTCGCGCGAGTTTCTGTGGAAACATTAAGATAAAACTTTAATGGCCAATATCTCAAGAACGGTGTGTCGTTTCAAAATTTTTCATATCAAATAAAAGTTAGTTTTTTTCCAGATCTTTCGAATGGCTTTAAATTTTACAATACAATTTTGAGCCCTTATCGGACATATCGGGCCGCAAAGCTGGCAAAAATTTTGGATGCCCAATTTACGCCGCAAACTTTGTATTTTCGAATTATGCGGGTCAAAATACAGAAGTAAGTATACCAAGTTTCAACTTGCAATATAATACCTGGCAGAGATTATCTAATTTTTAATTAGACGATAACTGTTTTTATTATTTGGTTGTTATACATTCTTGTAGTCTTTGTAACGAAGTTATAGGTTCTAACTAAGTACCTAGGGCTAAGTACCAGAATATGAGATTTCAACTCGGATTGTTTTGTCTTTTAAAACAGTCGTTTCACCTATCTGGGTAAATCCTGTTCCTATATATTTTTCATAATATATTGTCAATCCCCGGGAGAGAAGGAATCAAATCGGTGATGGCTCTCAATGCCAATCATTCCACAACCACCAACCAACCGAAAACCACACTTTCAAGAGCCAACCTGGTTTCACTTGTAAAAAGTAAAAATAACATTTTTGCCGAAGGAACTCTTTTAGCCAAATCTGCTGTACAAATGTTGGTTAATCTATACGTAAAGATTATACTGCTGTTAATAGATATACGAATAAGGCATTCAATTACATTTATTTGACCACAAATTATACATAAACTATAGAGATAAATACGAATCTCGCTTGATTTTCCAATAATAACTATCTGTGACACCAGTAATTTAGGTTGCTTAGCGTGACAACTAATGTTGTCTATTTGCTTTGGTTCTTATTTTTTCGACTCAAATTGACTCGTGAAAGGGCTCAATTTATTAGCTTGGCCTGGTTCGCGCTCCACAGAGACATTAATACTGTATGAACCAATAGGCTTCTTGGGTACGGATTTACATTCGTAGACGAAAATTATTGTTTACCATTTGAAAAAAGAGAAAACACAGTGGTAACGCATTAGCAAAATTGGTTGCTTCTCTGCTTTACTGTGCTATGACATGGCTGCTCTACAGTGTGACAGTTGTCAAAACACGTCAAAACGTTCCCAAAGGAATATTTCGGTTGTTTCGAAATTTAGTGCAAAGTTACGTCTCATCCCAGATCCTAAAGGTGGATTTATAAACTCGACGTTTGCGTTGGCGCTCGAAGTTGACGGTGACCTTCGCAATTTGCGTCCAGAAATGTGAACGACGGAACATGATAAAAGATGAAATTAGTTTATCTCGGACCTCATCGGACGCAGACGGCAGCACTCGACAGCATTTTATAAACGGTTACACGTTAATATATTGGGATTGAATTTTCGACGCAAACGGCAACGGCGAGCGCCAACGCAAACGTCGAGTTTATAAATCCACCTTAACTCTCTTAAGCTTTATTTCCACATAATGTTGTCAGGAAAATCCCTACTATTCAATTTTGAATAAAATAAAAACTCGCATTTTCTTCTGTCAAAACACGAGTTTTCATTTTATTCAAAATTGAATAGTAGGTATTTTCCTGACAACATTATGTGGAAATAAAGCAAACTTTTGTATTAAACGAGATATTCTCAAAAAACCTGTTTTGCACCTGACAGACTATAGAACATCCTGTAATAAACAGTACTAAATTAAGTAGAATAAATGAATAGTATAATATATGTTGGTAAGTACGCTATCTTGATTCGATAGCGTACCTCAGTAACTGTAAACGCTACCCAAGATCACCGTCTGTTCGTACTGTGTACATGGTGTCCCATATTCGATACTTTTGCAGGCTATGTTTATATTTCATTTTGAAATTCTTAATTCCTAGAAAAAATCCGTATACGCCACTGGATTCTACCTGAAAAATTGCACACCGGGGGGGGGGGGGGTGCCTGAAAATGGCAAATTTTAAAAATCACCTTGTATCTCAAAACTAGGGAGGCCAAAAAATTCTGTTTACGGGACCTTTATTTTTATCAAAAAGTAGACCAGTGTTCCGAAAACCGCAATTATCTATCTCTAAAAATAACCGAGATACCCTCCAAAAGTATCGAAAATGGGACACCCTGTACAGAGTATGTCATAACTCTTTTATTTTCGTTATTATTTCTTGAAATATGAAAGGGTTTTTATGGTTTAAAAAAATCATCACATGCAAAAAATATCAAAAGAAACACTTGCATAACATCTTGAATTTTAACTCGGGATAACTCGGGGAGTTAATTTTTTTTCCATTTCTGAACTCTGATTTGACAGAAGTGATCATCACTTTTTCAGATTATTAATAGGAGTCACTTACACAAATTACCTCGAATACTACCAACCCTAGTGTGTTTTGATGTTTATTTTTAATATTATATCTAGGAAATTTTTTCAAAAAACCAAATGCACAGTAAAATCTGATGTATTGCTTGCAAAAACAATGTAGGTAGATACTTAAAATGCATTTCTTGTTCTTCTCAAATATAAAATTGCCAAGAATGTTTGGCAAATATGCGCAATTTTAATGTATAGTGTTTACATATATGATCCCTGAATATTTTTGCATCAAATCATTTTTGAATCATCAAAATATATTCAATTTTGCCAAATAATAACGAAAATAAAAAAAATATATATGACACACCCCGTACACATATTGTGGTCTTTGGACAACAATAAACTTGCAACACCTATGATATTCCTTTAAATTAAATTAATACTACTGAAGATAAACTGTCTTTTAGATAAATTGCATTTATTCTTTCAATTATTCTTTCACAGTAATAATAAAAGGTTTCTGTTGCCTTATCTTTCCGGTACAAGGCTTCAACTTAAAGATAGAGGTGAGCCACCTGACATAATCAATCATCATGAAATCAAGACTCACCACTCATCTATACCGTTTTTTTCTGATTCGAGCCTAGCTGTTAGCCTACTTTGACCTCCTCTTTCTAATAAAGATCCCAATAAATTTTACGAATATTTTTGACCCTATAAATCAAAACCATATACTATGTAGAACCTCACCCTATAAATCAAAACCACATACTATGTAGAACCTCAAATTAGGAAACACTAACATGACTTTGGGTCAAGAAAAATTTAGAAGCAATACACATCGGTGTTGCAAAATTTTTGTTCTCCAGTGCTTTCATGGCTGCTGTTAAAAATGTGCCCCCGCCGTCGGTCCTACCTGCGTCGGAATTCAAGTCCTGCGCGTAGTTATCGTCGTCCGAACTGCTCTCCACATCGCCAAGCAGCTGCAGCCAGCCGCGCGACTCACTCGTCGAGATGGTGCCCGCGGGCGCGTCCTTGCACCCCAGCCACCAGTGGGCCGTCGACCGGGGGAACGCCGGTGACGTCACGTCCACCGCGAACGCCCTGTCGTTGAACCTAGAAGGAGAAGAAAAATATCTTATCGATAAGTTGGGGCCGCGGTGGCGACGTTTGTAGCATCGAGAACTATTTGGACTGCATGCTTTTCTGCGCTTGATCGACCTTCGTTTGATTCGAGGCCGGGGGCGAGCGCATATATGTATATGCTGATGACTAAGCGCGCTGGGCAAAATGGAGATTCACGGTACTGCTCCTTAATAGCTTTATCTGTGTGGTTTACTTATTGTCCTACATTTACTATGGGATTACTATGGGTTTCTAGGGCTCTCCGTAGTAGGTACCTACCTGAGCAAATATTATCCTAGTTCTATCGAAAAAATTCGGCCCTAGCCGCAAATGGCAATGAAGCCTAAATAATAGTAATTGCCACCCTGCAAGTTAGCACAAGCATGGGGTTGCTTCTGGGGTATACCCCTATAGACTAGAGTATTATAGTGATGTTTAAGGAACTAAAAGTGTTATTGTGGACAGCGATCATTTGTCTGTATGTATTGCAGAGTGGAGGTATTTCATTTTGAGGAGAAGAAATCCATTACATCATGTAATTTATATGGGACAGCAGACGGGAATGGAATACCCAAGTCAAAGTTAGTGTGGGAGTCTCCCCCAAGGCGTGTTAGCTTTTTGAAAAAGTCTTGGCAGTGAACGGAGATTTTTGACGACTGAAGTCAAAGAGTGAAGCGGGGTCGGTTATGTGGGAAATTGTAGGCAGGGTAGTAATTTGTTGCAGCTCTGACAAGGGAGTTAGGATGATCTTCCTTCTTTGAGTAATATTCTGGAGAGTTACTCGATAAAACATAGTTCAAGAAGGGATATCAGATCACGATGAATGTGGCGATCGGCGATGAACCAATCGGCAGCTGTAATAGTTCAGAGCACGGTTCTAGCGCTTTGTTTACACTGTGTATTCTACCCAACTATCCAATACTTAGGGTTGGTTTAGTTTATTGCAAGAAGTGCGGTAGTGAAAACTAGAGAGGATCGGGGAGGTAACGAAGAGAAGAGAGTAGTAAGAGAGTAAGAGAGGTGAACAGTGATGATCATAGAGAAATATATTCCTTTGTCTATGGTGATGATCGTTGACGTTGACGGTCGCCATTAGGGACGCTGTAGTGATAACCCACTAAGAATAGAACCTTGCAAAAAGTTCCCACAATGTTACATCTACTTACACCATGTAAAGTTGCGTACTAAAGTTTTGCCAATTTTCCAGGAACATTTCTATACGAATTTTGCTCTTGCAAGATTACCAAAACTTCTTCTTACAACTTTGGTAGCATATTATTAATGTAAAGTTCCTGCAACCTCCCATTCAATTACCTGTGAGATGTTACATTGTTAGGCTCTGTGAATGTTGTAGCAACTTTTTTAAATTAATTTTAAGACAACATTTCACAGTGAAATTTTTGCAACCTCCCATTCATTTACCTGTGAGATGTTACATTGTTAGGCTCTATGAACGTTGTGGCAAATTTTCTAAATTAATTTTGAGACAACATTCCACAGTTAAATTCTGGCAATCTGCCATTCATTTACCTGTGAGATGTTACATTGTTAGGCTCTTATGAACGTTGTGGCAACTTTTTTAAATTAATTTTGAGACAACTTTCCATAGTACTATTTTGAGAATTTAATATCTATGCGTAGGTACTTTGAAACATTGTTGCATTAAGTCACATAAACATTTCGGTAATTTTTTGAAATAAAAGCACGCGTCCTCTAACATTAAACAAAAAAACCTCTGTATTTTTATTCTCTTCTTATTGTCTATGCGGACAAAATGCGAGGTTGTCAGACTAACCAATTTTTCATAACAAATTCAAATAAGACTAAAATAATTGATTTAACGAATTAATAATATGGTTTTAATTAAGAATACAGAATATCTATCCCTTCTTTCTAAATTGTGGCATTTATACCTATATAACCTATAATATAGAAAGGCGTAATAAATGGTGTAGGTAATTTCAATTTCCCTTAAATAACCTAACAATACAATATAAATAAAATGACTCTAGGGATTTGGCACCAGTGGTATATGGCAATAAAGACGTTTAAATAGCAAGACTTTATTATATTTTTTGTGATAATTTGAAAACAGAGTAATTTCTGGAGAAATCTGGCAACAGCCTGCGCGCGTTTTCGGCGGTTGCCGTCTGGGGTTGATGGTTGACTTTCTGTCTTTGTAGCATGTTTTTAGAGTAGTATGGATATATTTAATCTCGGGAGTCAAAATAAAGGGCATTTTAACAATGGAGCACCACGTCTATAGGTTTTGCATTTACAATTTATTACGTCACTAATTAATTTTTGATATTTGAAAGAATACCTAATAAATTAATTTCACTCATTGGTGTTTGGTAAAATTTACTAAAGATTTTTACGCAGTAAAATAGTTTTCAAATATCAAATTTTGCCTCGATTTAATAACACATTTTTGGTGATATTTTTTCTCTTTTGTTTTCCCATATAGGTACCCTACCTCACGAGCTGCAAGCACAACAGTAAGGACAAGACCTGTGAAGAGCACATTGCACGTTGCATATTGGTTTTGGTCGAGGGAGCTCCCAACACCGGAAAACATCAGGAAAACCGAAGCAAACCAAGCAAAGAAGATCCTGCTAAGCCTGCTGACAGTTCAAACCAAAGAACTTGAGGTCATTGATATTTTTTTTATATTTCTCGTGCTCAATTAACAACCACTGCTTATTGTGTGATAAATTTTTAAATATACTTGTTAAAATTTTTGTGTGTGTTATTTCTTGCAAAAAAGGTGACTCAATCTAAGGCCGCTAGCCAGAGCTAAAAATTTGACGTGTTTGTTGTTGCAGTTTGAGGGTCAATTCAGAATCAGTTTGGAACTAGTAACTGCCAACGTGATTGGTAAATTCATATTTTAGAATTCCTTTGAACCGATCACATTGGTGGTTGCTAGTTCCGAACTGGTTCTGAATTGATCCGCGAACGCAGCTATTTTTTAACAAATATTTTGGAAAGTACGAGTATAAGCGATATTATAATAGATCTTCTTTAATAACGGCTGTATTTATATATCAATGAAGTGAAATAACGGGTATTTCAGTAAAAATCATGTGTTATTTATTCTTTATAATGAACCAAGCTTTCGGCCATATTTTTGGCCTTCGTCAGGGCTAAAATAGTGTTTGATATATTATTGAGTAAGAGTTATTTATTTATTTACTTATTTATAGTAAGTATATAAATAACTTGCTCAATAATATATTTTAACAAACACTATTTTAGCCCTGACGAAGGCCAAATATATGGCCGAAAGCTTGGTTCATTGTAAAGAATAAATAACACATGATTTTGGCTGAAATACCCGTTATTTTACTTCATTGATAAGCGATATTCTTGGAAAGTTTCTTGTAATTATTTCTGAAAGTTTCAACCATTTCCCCACAAAGTTGCATGAACTTGGTAAGTATATTTCTGGCGAAGTTCCTAGAAGGTTGCATACACCTGGTAAGCATGATTTTTACGAATTTGCCAGGAAGTTGCATAAAGCTCGCTGGAACTGCCCCAAGACATTTCTTGGCGAGTCTACTAAACTTTACTGCAATGTTGCTAGAACAATACAAGACGTATCGCTGGAACATTTTAGAAAGCTCCTGTTGTAATGCAACTTTACATTGCAATGTTTTGTGGTGGAGATTATAACTTTGCTGAAATGTTTAGAATAGCTCCCAGTGCCACTGTAAGCAACTTTACACTTTTCTTTGGATTGTTCTTGCAACTTTGTGGAAACTTATATTTTCTTAGTGGGAATGCCTTATCAAGCGGGAGTTTATCGGAATAACTGAGTCCGAAGGACGATTGAGAAGAGCACCTATGTACGGAGTCAACGACGACGTCTTCAGTCAGTACATCACCCGTGCGGTAGAGCGACTAGAAATTTTAGAGAACAGGGTCAGCGTTCCCGGACCACGATAGCGGCGGACAAAAGGCACGCGACAGTAAGCCTGTAAGTAGCAGACGTGGGCGAGAGCGACATACACGACCAGATAGGGCGGTGTTTGCAGTCATACACCACGGTGGAAAACAAGGTGGGTACTATCACCATTGAAGGGGCAGGCCTAGTGAAACTGGACCGACATTATTATAGTGTTGGTCCAGGTTTAGAACGAGCTGTAGGCTTCTATGGTGACAATAATTTGACATGTGTGTTCCCCAGTCTGCGGAGGCATAGGTATATCATGATTGCCCCCCCTCCCCGCACAAGCATGTGGTTGCTTCTGGGGTACTCCTAGTTTGGAGTATTGTGAGGGTGAGAATTATTATTCTATTATTATATTGTATCTATAGCACGAGCTTGCTACCCATGGGGGGAGAATACGT
The DNA here is from genome assembly GCA_963920635.1 of Pseudeuparius sepicola. Taxonomy (NCBI): domain Eukaryota; kingdom Metazoa; phylum Arthropoda; class Insecta; order Coleoptera; family Anthribidae; genus Pseudeuparius; species Pseudeuparius sepicola. Next base: position 30,142,424 of record OY987299.1, read on the forward strand.
TAAACTTTTTAAGTTGCCCCCCAAACATATGTTCTGGATGCGCCACTGAGATGACCGACTATAAAAATAAATAGTTGTAAAAAACCGTACAAAGATATAAGCAGAGCACAATCTCTGATATTTTGGTATAACTCTACAAGTTATAGAACCACTCAGTGAGTTGGTCAACAGGAGATTCGACTACCAAGTGCGGAGGATCGAAGAGATTATACAGTGTCCCCCAAAAAGTTTGCACCATAGGGGGGAAATTTTTAATTAACGTTTTATTTTGAAATTTATTTTTGGGGTTACCTTTTGCTTTAAACAAGATGAAAAATGACCCACTCAAACGTGGTCATGTGACTTTCGTTATCTGTCCAAAATGATATTTAAAAAAATATATCGCCAAAAATGGGTTTAGTTGTTAAAAAATCAAAAAGTTTTACTTGAAAAAGTTGTGTGTTTTTCAATTCTACGTAAGTACCTATACCAAATTTGAACGCTCTACTAAAATATTTAGTTTTTTGCCAATTTTTAATATTTATGAAATTTCTGAAAATTTTAAAGACTTCATAAAAACTATTTGATATCATTAGCTTTATCATTCTAAATATGAATTTTTTATTACTAATTACCGATAAGAATAGGTATTTTTCAAAAGAAAATGATATTTATGCTTTAAAATTCTGTTGTTTGTTGCAAAGTTGATGTACCGTCTAGCATTTGGGGTATAAATTTAGTTGCATTACGTTTCCCAGTTCTAAATTGATGCCAAAATAATAATAAATTAAAATATCATCAAACTATTTTACGTATTTAAGCAAAATTCTTGACTTTTATGGAACAAATAATTATTACCTTTAAGTTTAATTTCATAACAGAATTTTAAAACGTAAATATTATTTTCTTTTGAAAAATATAAAATACCTATTCTTATCGGTAATTAGAAATAAAAAAATAATAGAATGATAAAGCTAGTGATATAAGATAGTTTTTACGAAGTTTCGAGTTTTTAGAATTTTCAGAAATTTCATAAATATTAAAAATTGACAAAAAACTAAATATTTTAGTAGAACGTTCAAATTTGGTACACGTACGTAAAATTAAAAAAGAAACAACTTTTTCAAGTAAAACTTTTTGATACTTTAACAACTAAAGCCATTTTTGGCGATATATTTTTTTAAATGTCATTTTTGACAGATAACGAAAGTCACATAACCACGTTTGAGTAGGTCATTTTTCATCTTTTTTAAAGCAAAAGGTAACCCCAAAAATATATTTCAAAATAAAACGTTAATTAAAAACTTCCCCCCTACGGTGCGAACTTTTTGGAGGACACTGTATAGTTAATGTCTCTGGCATATACAGGGTTTCTGTTGATGGAGGGCTACTTTAAAAGAACTCGACAAATATGCATTTTTTGTCGGAGAACTTTATGTGAAATAAAAATTTGCTTTTTTGATGGGGTATTTTGTGGGATATTTTCGAAAAACCCGAAAACTGATGAAATTTCTTCGGCTTGTTACTCTTTTATTTCAAGAGTTACTGAAAAAGTTTCTGAATGAAATCAGTGACCAAAACTTATTGCTTTAAGTCTACTCTAACAAAATTTGGAAAAATGTTGCGGTTTAGTGGGTGATCCGATTTGACTTCACCGAAGAAAGGTGAGTCCCAAAACGTAGGTGCTTGGAATTTGGGATGGGAGAAATTTTGATAGTTTTGGGGAGTAATTTCGAGGAAGACAACGTTGTAGATGATACCAGGTTGCCATATCTACAAAATGTCGGTGTTTGAGGGTTGTTGCTTGTCTTCTTTTAGAAATCTTCACTCATTTCTCTCAAATCACACATCGTTAACATCGACTACGCGTTGGGTAGTTTATTGATAGAGTGGTAGAAACACAATTATTTCAATTGAAGTACAGAAGTATATACATTGGCTTACCTGTAATAAGCGCCATCTTTATAGAAGTACGTGTATCCGTTCGTCCACTGGAAGGCCGCATCTATATCATCCGGCACGCCGTCCCAGTTAGCTAGCGGCTTGGGGTAAGTAGACTTCACGGGAGGTCTCTGAGATGGGTCGAATCTCCAGAACTTGCTGCCCTTGTAGAAGTAGATCTTACCTATAACCAAATCGGGAAGGTGTTAAGTATTCGAAATATATAAATCACTTGGCAGTAGTTATTACCGTTTCCGCTCCAAACCAGCGCGGCGTCAATGTTGCTCGGAATTCCAGTGAACCCTTCGGAGATGTCCTTCGGGTAGTTACCGTCCATTTTCCTTCCCTTGTACCTATAGACAAAGGATAAACAATGTAAGCCTCACTGAGACGTCAACTGCAGAAAGTGGTACTTTGCCGCAGTCTAGTGCTGAGAAGACCCTTTTTGCATGAGTTAGGAACATTTTTTCTACCAGCGTAAGGAAAATAAAGAAAACATTTAAACCAAAGGTATTTAAAGCCCAACGAGAAAAAAATACTTATAGTCTATTTGGAAATGAAAGGAGGCCATAAATTACGAATGAGAAGGCAAATTTGACCATTTCAGTGGCATGCCCTTTGGCTACAAATATGATGAGGATAAATCACGGGCGTAGCCAGGATTTAGTTTTGGGGGGGGGGGGGGGGTTTAGTTTGAGAAGTAAATAAAACAACAAAAATATACTTATATGAAATTTAATATCTATATATCCATCCGAAAAACTACGACATATATTTATAAAGTTCTTAACTTTAAATGAAATGGATAAATTAATTTCGTTCCTCTGCGCTAAATCTAAAACCATTAAAGAAGAAATCTTCGGTTTTTTCTTTTAAATATATCTACTACTTCATCTGCATGAATTTCTGTTCCATAGTGAATGTTCATTAGAGCCAAACCATTAAGTCTGTTTTCACTTGTAGTGTTTCGTAAGTAGTTTTTCAGTCTCCTTAGGCTCGAGAAAGACCTCTCTGGGGTAGCAGTGGATACAGGAATGGTAGCCAAGATTTGTAGTAATGTGTAAATATTAGGATAAAGGTTTTTATCGCACATATCTAGGCATTCCAAACTAGATTTCGGGGTAGGCAGTCTTCTTATCAGCATGCGAGGTAGCTGAAGCTTTGATAGCTAAATCCAAATTTGTTTCTTTATTAGAAACCCCTTGACCTTGACTACACCATTTTTACCAGTAGTCCATACCTTTAGGTTTACCACCCTTCCTTTTTTTCCCCTCCATTTTTCGACAGTAATAATGATTCACGTCTCTATCCTTAACAAGGATAGATAATATTAGGTAATATTTTGCTTATTTCGGGGGGGGGGGGGGGGGGGTTGAACCCCCGAAACCCCCCCTTGGCTACGCCCGTGGGATAAATATAAAAAATAATAAAAAATTGAAAATAACTCTGTAATGCATTGAATTTTAATTGGGTTTTTCGCCACCAAACTGGTTAAAAGACAACTTTTTCAAGTTGCCTGGAAAATTAATAAATTCTTAACAGTAAAGGAACTAAACTTTGAACTTGAAACTCAAAATATATCTTCAACAAATTTGTTTCCTGAGCTTTCGGAGAATAAATAATACATTAAGATCGATGCTAGTTAAAACTAAACCATTTAATGAGGTATAAAGTTCAAAAAATTGCATTTATAAAATTCCTTGCGAATGTGGAAAGTTCTATGTTGGGGAGACTTGTAGGCCATTTAACTTTCGTTTAAAAGAACATAAAATTTATATCAGGCAAAATCAAATTTCGAAGTCGAAAATATGTGAACACTCTCTTAATAACAATCATAGCAATTTGTGGGATATGTCCAAACCAATTCTCAAAGAAGAAGCAGGAACTAGACGAAAAATTAACGAATCAGCATTTATTCTAGGAAATACAGACAACTGTGTTGCTGAATGTTCAGTGGAATTCAGTAAAATATTATTGCCACTTATTCAAAAAGAAGTTAGTATAAATAATTAGATAGAACACAGGGTGACAGGTGTTTCTGTTGTCATGACATTTTAACCTGAAATTTATTAATGTGTCATTTCACTTTGACGTGACATGATCTTTGAGAAAGGAGGAAGATTTATTCTCGGAAAGCTCAGGAAACAAATTTGTTAAAGATATTTTTTGAGTTACAAGTTCAAAGTTAGTTCATTTACTGTTAAGAATTTATTAATTTTCTAGGCAACTTGAAAAAGTTGTCTTTTAAACAGTTTGGTGGCGAAAAACCCAATTAAAATTCAATGGATCTGTTTACGGCACATATAAATTTTAGAAAATATTTAACTCTGCAATGCCTTGCTAAAATGTGTTGGTTTCCAGAATGTTTACTTTTCCGCACTAGGGCAGAAAAGTAATGCGCAAAAGTAACTCTGCCGCAAAAGTAGAACTTTCGGCATTAAAAGTAACTGGTAGAAAAAACATATTTATTATCAACGATAAGTTGATATTCTGCATATTAGAGATATATGATTCGTAATTTTCTACTGTAGAAGACAGTGGGAAATAAACAAAAGCCATTATGGATACCACTAACTTGAAATTATGATTTTATGGATGTAAAATTGGGATGTCGAAGTAGTCAAGAATAATATTTGGTGCCAGGTGTGGGGTTTGATCTAATATCAGATTTTGGGTTACAAACTTTTTTGCTTTTTTGTTTAACGGGTACAGCGCATTTTGTCGGATTTATATAGTTCAGATATTTAATGCTTGTTTTTTTTTCGGTGTGCTGAAGCCAGGTATCATATCCAAAATGAACCAATAAGATCGCACAAATAAGCTGAATCCAAACTCGAGACTAACCTCCAGTATTTCGATCCTTTGAAGAAATAAGTCTTGCCGTTTTTGTACGTGAACGCGGCGTCGATGTTACCAGGAAGACCGGGCCATCCTTCCGAAATAGGTTTTGGATAGCCTGTTGCTACGCTCTCCTCTGTCAACCTCCAATACTTATCTCCCTTGAATATGTAGGTGTAGCCCTCGGCGGAGTTGAAAATCGTGTCGAACTTGGGATCCTTGCATAGGGTTGCGTCTGGTACGTCGCTCGGTGGTGCTGGTATCTAAAAACGCAACAGAACATTTAGATCTGGTAAGCTGTCTGGCATAAAATGTTTACGAATACATCTATAATAGGTAGAGTAACCCAAATATGCAACACGCATATTTTGCATATTTAGCATATTATATGCATTTTTTTAAATATTTGCATATATCCTTAAAATATGGCATATTATGCATAATTCAAACAATTTAGGATAATTTAAATCTTTGGGAGGCGTTTCATTAATTTTTGGGAACAGGGGTCGGTGTCTAGGTAGGTACCTGGTTTTCCCAAAATAATATAGGTAAATTATAATTTTATGGACACTAATCCTGGTGATCTGAAAACTAATAAAGTAGGTATTTATACCAATTTAATAACGTACAATAATTATTGTAAAGGACAGAATAAATTATAGATAGGTAAATATTTATATACCTACGAAGGATAATCCATTTCTGCATTTTATTTCTGATTCTGCTTTTGAAGTGATCACGTCGGCCTCGATTTCTTTTTTTTTTTGTGTTGGGAGTTGTTGTATTTTACTAAGTAAAATGCCCAAAGTCAATAGTGCGTCAGTGTGGATTAAGCCATACAAAGAACTAAGAATAGATATGGGAAAAGTCAAATTGTAAGTATAGGTTTTTGAATATTCTATTCAATATACAGGGTGTACCAATGGTGCAAAATCGTTCGATAGTTAAATTCTTCTTGGGATACCTATATTATGGAACCTCATATATTTTTTATTCGTTTGTCTATCTATATTTTTTTATCTAGAAAAAACACATAATATATCAACCGATTTCGCACCATTAGGACACTCAGGAATCACGACACTTTCGTTTCACATTTCTATCGAAGTTCCTACCTATGTATCTACTGATATTCAGTTTAATAATTCAATTTTTCTTTCATTGAAGATGCGATAAAAAATTCCAAGTAGACAACATGAAAACTTCTACTCATATTGCCGCCAAATTGAGTAAGATGAAATCTGGAGATGTGCCACAACCGACATTAACGCAATGTTTAGAACCAATGTCCAAAAATTAGGAGCCAAATGAAAAAGACATCTTTAACAGAGACCTATGTCGTGCAATGATGGCGTCAAATAGTCCGTTGCCAAAACTTCACTTCTTTTCTCCAGAAGTATTGCAAATTTAATGTCCCAACACTACGAAGAGAGAATTGAGAATTTTGAGCAACATTTAGTGGTTTATTGTTTTTACAACTAAATTTCAACCTGATTTTTATAATTTATAATAAATGCATATTTAGATTTAGTTCAATCGCAATGTATGTAGAAAATTTAAAATAAAATATTGTTACTTTTACTATATATAAATGCATTTAGAAATTTGTATGTACATTATATATACAGGATGATTTTTTTAGGACTACCACCGCGATTTTCTCGCTTATTTTGCGCCCTACAAAAAAGCGTAAGAAACAAAAATGTGGCAATTTTGGACAGCTAAGTGGTGCAACAAAATAAATCGGCATCCATGGCCAACTTGTCGCGCAAAATTAAAAAAACTTCAAATTGAGCAAAACTGTTAACAGCCGTGGAATGTTTATTTTAAGAGACAGAGAAAAACTTTTATATTGAAAATTGATGGCACTAAGAAGATTTATGCAACTGGGTACTCGGATAGTTTCAGAAAGTTATACAGGGTCTTCGGCTCTCTTGAGGCTATGAATTTTTTTTGTTTATTTCTTATTAAGCGATTTTCTCGCTTATTTTAGACCGCACAGAAAATACGTAAGAAAACAAAATATGGCAATTTTGGTCAGCGAGGTACCGTTAAAAAAGGAATGGGCCTCCGTGCCCAACTTTTCACGCTGTACTAAAAAAACTTAAAATCAACAAAAATTTTCATGGTCTCAAGAGAATTTGCTGAAACTATCTGAGCACCTGGATGGATAAAGCTTGTCAGTGCCATCAATTTTCAATATAAAAGTTTTCCTCTGTCTCTTAAAATAAACATTCCACGGCTATTAATAGTTTCGCTCAATTTGAGGTTTTTTCAATATTGCGCGACAAGTTGGCCATGGATGCAGATTTCTTTTGCAGCACCACTTAGCTGTCCAAAATTGCAACATTTTTGTTTCTTACGCTTTTTTTAGGCCGCAAAATGAGCGAGAAAATCGCGGTGGTAGACCTAAAAAAATCATCCTGTATATCTATTTGTAAATGAAACAATAAATTTTTATTTTTAAAGTATTTCTTAATTTGCATATTTTCAACATTTTCCTGCATATTTTGATTAAATTATTTGCATATTTATGGGCATATTTTTAGGGTTTCGACTATTTGGGTTACTCTAATAATAAGAAATCAGATAAGGATAAGAGATATAGATAAACAAAATTTTAACAAAAAAATTAAAACCTACTTCAAAAATTTGCCCGTATGCACACTCCACTAAAAATTAAAAAAAAAAAATAACAAAAAATAAAACCGACTTCACAAATTTGGAAGTGTGCACATTTCAACTAAAATTTTAGATATATTTTCTCTTTCTAAATTGAGTTATCTTTGGATTTGGTGACAGTCGAGGCAAGGAATGCGAATCTATTTAGATATGAATACATCATAACTTACTGTCACCGACTTCAAAGATAACTCAATTTAGAAAGAGAAAAATATTTCTAAAATTTTAGTTTAAATGTGCATACGGGCAAATTTGTGAAGTTGGTGTTATTTTTTGTTATTATTTTTTTTAAATTTTTAGTGGAGTGTGCAGGTACGGGAAAATTTTTGAAATTTTTCTTTTTAAATTTAATTTCTCTTCAAACTGAAATGTAACCACCCCTAAAGTAACCCCTTTCTAATAAAATAAGAATCATCCAAATCGGTCCAATATGAACTTTCATCCCCTATTTATCTACCCTTAGGGGTGGAATTTTTTCTTTAAATTTAAATGGTACCACACCTAAGGTACCCCCTTTCCAATAAAGAAAGAATCATGGAAAATATAGTCAAATTATTTTAAGAAGTCCTTACTGGGATTGTCAATTGGTAATTTCGCCATCCTAAGTTGGTGTCAATGCAGCAAAAAATGCAATCGGGTAATAAGTCCAGGCCAGTAACGAGCCCATTTGCACAATGAATAACTACTAATAACAAGAATAACACAGAAACTTTTCACATCATAAGCCAATGAGTGACGTCATTAACTGGTTGACCCACAACATATACCAATGTTATGCCCATGGTTAACAGAAAATTCCTAGGGATTTTGTGGAGAATGTCATCTGACAAAATCGGGACTTCTTACAGTAATCGGGGTATAATCCCTTTCTAATAAAAAGAGAATCATCGAAATCAGTCCAATATGAAATTTAATCCCCTATTTTTCGACCCTTAGGGGCGGAATTTTTTCTTCAAATTTAAATGGGACCATTCTGTAGGTATACCCTTTCAAATAAAAAAAGAATTGTCCAAACCGGTTTATAAATAACGGAGTTCTGAGGTAACAAACATAAAAAAATAAAACAAATACAACCGAATTGATAACCTCCTCCTTTTTTGAAGTCGGTTAAAAAAGGTGACGTTGTCGTTACTTCGTTCAAAACAATTAAGGAAACGCGTTCTGCTTTGCTTTAAAATTACATCTTTTAGAAAACGCTGAAACTCAAACAGAACTTTAAATATAGAAATCGCTTACCTTGTTTGGTTTGTCTTCGCTACCATCAAAACTGTTATCGTCATCGTCTGAACCGAACGATTTCTTCGTCTTCTTCCCGTACAAGGCCTGGATGCCGTCGACGTCGTCTTGATCCAGCTCGAAGATCGGGTCGTACCCTCGGTAGAACGGGGCCATCAGCGCCTGCCTGACGTCGGAGTGGCTCAGGCCGAGCGAGTGGCCGAACTCGTGTGCCGCCACTTGGAACAGGTTCGTGCCGCGGTAGCTGTTGATGCTCCATTGCTCGGACGCGTCGAAGTGGGCGTCGCCGCCGAACACCTAGATTAGCGGAGAACGAGGTCAATGGGCGTGGATTGAGCCAATGGGAGGGGTTTGAAGTACGGTTGGTCGGTAGGAGTTGAAATGGGCGGGGCGGCATTGAGGTGCATCTAGTGCAACTAGAAATAGCCGAAATTATTTTTGATTCTGGCATTGCCTTAAAAAGTCGATACATTCGAATGAGAACATAACCTCTTGAGCAATACAAACCAGCAACTATTTATTATGGTCTAGCAATGGTAGCTATTAATGATACTGATTCTTTTGACTGAGATATTGATGCGGTTAGATGAGAGACAGTTTCAATTAGTAGTAGAGATCGGATAGGAGAAATCTTGAAATCTTTATATCTTACATCCTTCTTCTCTCGAATAATGAACTATGTTAAAATATTTCTTTTTAACCATCAGGATAAATGTAGGCACTTATTTGTTTTTTTTTTCTATAACGGATGATCTGATCACGATTCAATAAATATTTTTCGAAAGAAATGATGAAAAATTTGTATTCTACATATTGATAATTATGTAAACTAAGCTATTCGTTGTAAAGAGGAAAGAAATGTAGATGTGGAAAATCTAGAAAAAAGTACATACGAATAGGTACATTTTTTTGTTAAAAAATATAAAAAAATAAATAAATAAGTAAAGGGGGGTTACTCTGTATATCTGTTACATCTTGGATGCTAGTATACTCTATAGGTACTGTACTTATATACTTATATTGCAATTCTAAATATAAATAAATGATAAAATCTCGTCATCAATAAATGATTCATGAAAAGATTGTGTCTGGCAATGGCACAAAATATTTTAATCTAGATTTGATAAAACTAACATAGAAAACATATGAAAACAAGCACAAATCAATAATATCAATCAACAAGATAAAGATGGGTAAAAATGGCGCCTTATCGACATAAATAATCTTTTCATATCTCTTAAAATATCAACTCCATTGCAATTTCGTCTATACCTGTATATGTTATTGAACGACAATGGTAAAGTTTAATATTTAATATTTCATGAAGCAAAACATGAAAACATTAAAACACATAACATAAAGCGACAATTATTTGCAATCATATTTTACAAACATTACAACAACAAAGGACGATGTAAAAAATTAGACGAGTAGTTTTCACGTACCTAAACCTTATACTTTGGAAAAAATCGCATATTCAAGAAGGCATCATTTCTTGATACTGTTAGAAAGATGGATTTATCTAAAAAAAGCCATATTCGAAAAACTTAGGCATATTAGGTTATCGCAACAACTATTTTAAACTATTAACCATTGACTTTTTCAACAATTGGTCAATAGTACATTTTAGCTTAGAAATAATATTGGATTATTAAAACCTATAAAAAGTAGAAGTTGGAAAAAATTAAGGTTATGTAGTTCAAAAGTGCCCCGCCTCGCAAGATTTAGACTTTAAATTATTTTGTTTGTTGTTTGTAGTATAGTAAGTATGTATTAGAGTTCCTGGATTGGGAGAGTTACGACAATAATGTCACTTTTTAGCAGAAAAAATATTATTTCAAGAATCACATCAATTTTGTGGATGAAAAATAATTTGAGATAGAGATTCCATGGGCGTAACAAACTTGAGACCACAAGAATATCTATGTATTAAAGTTGGTAATTGGTACACGCGCACAAATGGTGGGTTATTTGAAAGGCTCCTCCTATTCATTTAAATACTATTATTACTGTTACTAAATCCTTATTTGTTGGCAAAATCCACAGTTTAATTATGAAAAAGTGAAAAGTGTATTGAAGTTTGGCTAACAAATAACGACTTAATAATAAAATTGAAGATTAAAATGCAAATTTGTTAAAATTAAGGTATTTAAATTTATATATAATCTAGAACATATCCGAACAATGTCTTCTATAATGTAGGTAACCTCCGCTCTGTTTTCTGTTCAGTTCCAATAATTTTATCAGCTATTGCAGATTGCATGGTCTGCATAAATTACTACTCCTTTTTGGATACAATCCAAAATACATAGTTTATTCAGTTTATTAGCGGTTGTGGTTGTGCACTAGGATTTGGAGTTAATTTTTAATCTAAAATACGAGATAATATACATCCTATTATATTATGGAGATACTTAATTATCATTATAATTATCCATTTATTTTATAGGACATCTTCTTTGCTCTTTTCACTCTTGTTTTCAGTAAAAATAATTCTGCAGAACATGTTGTGATACTAGTCATTTGAAATAATTCCCAGAGCTTCTACACTTCTTGCTAGCATGCGCGGTAAAAAACGTGCTTAACCATATTATTTTCGCCACGTCAGGTATAGTCCTCCTTACGGCAGAATGCGTGCGACGTAAGGGGGAAGAACTCGCAAATATTATAGAATTAGTCACAGTTCAGGGGCGTAGCTCAATTTTGTGTAACTCACTGACTTAATTTTCATATAATTGTTATTTAATTTATTGTTAATATTATTCATAACGGTGATGCCTTAGACTATGGAGGAAGGCAAACCCTTATAACATTGGCAATTATTTCTCGTGCTTGAGAATGCAACGTTCTTCCCTGTTTACTCATTTTGCACACGTTAACTCCCGAATATACGAAACGCCACTGAGCTCTCTGAGCCGGCGGAAGAAACTTGCCAGCGGCCTAGAAAATGAAGTCTGTATGGTAGCCCAAATACGCAGTTAATTTTACGTACTATAGAAACAGGCACAAAACGCGTTGGCTAACTGGTTTTGTCAGCCGACTCCTTCGCAGAAGTGCTGTGTTGCCGTATTTCAAAGGCGATGGTAGACGCGACGATGTTGAAAAAATATAATAGGTGTTTTATCACACCGCGTTAAAAATAAATGAAAAACAAAAATGGGTAAGTGGTCCCGTGATGCGAGCTTTATTTTTTCGGTATAACAGAGTTCAGAAATTCGGCTTCAATATGATAAAACTTGTTTTCGCCAATAAATAACGACTACTCGTATAGGAAACTCGCAACGCTGCCCGCATTCTTTAGAAACGTTTTCTTCCGTGCTTTGGACTATATTTGGTTATTTCTAATGCTGGAAAACTAATGTGCAATATTTTACATTTTTCTTTTGAATTATTTTAAAGTTGAAATTACAGTGTCATTCTTCCTCTACTTTGACATACAGTTTCTATGGATATCTAAAATGTTTACGGGGGCAAGATATAGAAAATAATCTAGCTATCTCTATAATGTCCAAAATCGGCGAATTATGACACTAATGACTTATTGTTACAACTCTCCCTAGCCAGGAACCCTAGTAAATATACTTAATATATGATCAAACCCTATCCTTAGTCAAATCCTACAAAGAATAAAAAAATACGAAAAATTTTGATTTCATTTTACTGTATTGTTGAACGTACAAACGTATATACTGTGCAACTCATACGAAATGGCCATTTCCTACTCGCGTGATTTCGACACACTCATATAGGAATAATAGTCTCGGAGCTGTATTTTATGCGAGAAAATAATATTTAGTTACTAAGAAACAACTGCAATCTGTTTAATTATTTGTTAATTTTTTTCTCTCTTTAAGCCTTATCAATTTTGTCGTTGTAAACTTTCTCAGAGGAACAAAGTAGCTTCTGAATTATATGCTCCCAGCTGGACCCACACTATATTAAAGACTCGAGCATGACGTCATATTTCATTGTTGTTTACGGACTGGGGTGGCGCTACTCGACGAAAAAAATGGCAACTTATTATAGGTTATAGGAGGGTATTTTATGGTTATTGGTATGTCAGTTTCTGGCGTTTAAAATATCCCAAATTTTAAATATACAGCTTTATTACGATTTACCTTCTTTTTACGGTAACGAATTGTCTTTGCGTGCAGTATTTGGCAGTTGTATCCTATTTTATAGGTAGTTGTATTCTATATATTATAGGTAGATTTGATATTTTGGAATTATGGGATGATCTGATCAATCAGTTGAAGAAGCGAAAATCCTAGATATTATTTTGGAAGAGTATTTTGCAACGTATGCAAGAATGAAAATAGAAAATTTTGTTTATAGCTCCAAAGCGAACCAATAGTCCTCCATGTAAAGAAGAAACTGAAAAATCTAATGCGTTTTATGCTTTCTTACACTACAACTAGCCATGGACTTCATTTCAAACCAAATACTCTTGCTTGCTTTTTAGACTCGCTTTTCCTAAGAAAATTTATGGAAATATGCCATGCGCACGTGTCAAATTAGAGGGACATAGCAAACAATTATTTTGTTTTATTTTGAATATTAAATTCGTTATTTTAATTTTACAAGAGATTCTGCAACAATGGTGTTTTAACATTATACCACCAAGTAAATTTATTTCGTCGTGTGGCGCCAGTGGCGATCGCTTGAAACAGCGATATGCACAGGTCTTTAATATAGTGTTGGTCCAGCTCCCAGTGATTTTTGTGGTATTATTTGACCTTAGCTATTGCAACAAGAAAATAGAAAAAAACATTTTTGTAGAATTTTTGGTTCTCGTCTAATTTTCCTTATCGTGTTAAGCAAACACCACAAAATATACATGCAGAAAGACACTGATGGACATTTACCTTGTTGATCGGCGGGTAGCTGGGTGATCCGAACGTCGGCACATATACAGGCGTGTACCATGGATTATAGCCGAAATAGTTTGCTCTCACACCGTTTGGCAATCTAGTTATACCGGGTTGCTGAGGGGTGCGCCCAAAACGGAAGGATGAGTACACAAGTGTCACGTGTAAGCGCGTGAGCGTGGTTTAAAAAGCGGCAAGCGACACGGAGGGGTGGGTGTAGGGTGCAAGAGGTGTGCTAGCAGGAAGAGCGAGCTTGTTCGCGCGGTATGTATATGTTGGTGGGTGATTTTTGGTAAATGTGGAAGTATTTCTAAATAAAACGGTAACGCCGCTTTTCTACCATCCGTCGGCATTCGGCGTGTCACATTCACCGAACTTTTGAATATAGTTCGGTGGTCACATTTCACATAAATATGTCGAACCAGTCTTTGTTAGAGGTTATTGTAAATAAAATACATTTCAAACCGTAAATTGTTTGTTTTATATTGAAGTTCTGGGCGGGCTTCCCAGACAACACAAAATATTTTAAAAATATTTTTAAATGATTCCAAAGATTCAGAAAATATTACAATATTTATATAATATGACTAAAATGTTTTGCTAAAATATTTCTACTTACATTTTATTAATATTTGGACAAAATATTTTATAAATATTTAAAAATAATTCCAAAGTACTTGAAAATTTTGCAACATTTATAAAACATTATAGTAATATTTCTCAAAATCTATTTTATAATATTTTATAAATATTATAAGGAATATTATTAAAACACTCACTTAAATGTTACGCGGAAGTGCCGAAGTCTCCTACATCTCACCGCTACTGACTAATATCAACTGGAATATGTAGCACCTAACCGATGGAACCCATATATCCAGGATATCCATGATACTATCATAGTTTTATGCCCGTATCCGTATATCCGGTAGCTTAGCTGTTTAGTGCCCATGCGATAGGGCCTACGGCCACAGTAAGGAGTCCTTAGTCCTTACATAATAATGGTAAAAAAATTGACTGTTTCATTATTACGACCCTGATCCCTGATTGCAGTAACTAGGTATTATATTATTATAATAATTATGTAATATACCCAGGTTGATAATGGTTGATAATGGTTGATAATATTTTTAAAATATTTTATGCAACGTTTAGTTGGTCCACTCTTATAATTTATAAAACATTTAAAAAACATTAACTGGGTAATATAGGAATATTTTATTAATATTTTCATGTTTCTCTGAAAATGTGTATAAAATATTCCAATAATATTATTGTGTTGTCTGGGTTTTTGCCATATTATGTCGAATTCGACACAGCTTTTATTAAACATGGGAAAATCTAAAAGCTGAGCATTAGTATTGCAAAAAGAAATGGTAGACGTGTTTACCGAAGTGATCGTCGCAACAAAAAACAATGTTTTTTTTCTTTGTTTGGGAGTTTACGTTTGCCAACTATTGATTTCGCCGAAAACACCGGAAACAAAAAGCACAAACCATAACTAAAAAAGTGATGTTTTAGCATATTGCAACATTTCTGCGTTCGAGTTTCCTTCGAAAGCAAAACGTTGTTGGAGCTCAACACCTACTCAAATAAATGTTGTTGGAGCTCACAAAAAATAAATTTCTGTTTAAACGCCATAAAAGGCCTTCAAAATACACCTGTGAAATACAAAAAAATTAAACAATATTTTCTTCAGAAAAAATAGCGAGACGTACCTGCATTCATTTGAATTTGCTGGACGTTGACTAGTTGACGTTATCGATTATTGTTTAGTGCGCGCGCGCGCGTCTCGAGCTACGTGTCCTTTGTGCATGTTACCACAGTATAAATTTAACTATCGCAGTATAAATACCTATATTTTCTGTGTTCCCACAATAATAAGCGGCATAAAATTGCAGACGATAGAGGCGGTAGGCAGCGTGTCCTGTGCGGCAGTGACGTGTCACTCGCTTTAGGCGTTTTATAGCCCCGCCAAATTCTCTGTTTCTATTTTGCATTTATTTCGATTAGAATTGTATTTAAAGCGGTTTTATGATTGACACATCATTAGATCTTTCGAATATGGTTACAACTGGAATTTAGTGAACACCCTTATTGAAAACACCCTGTAGAACTTTGCACACGAATCGATGGCTCAATCAGATACCGTTACAAGTCAAAAAGTGCAAAATTGGCATTTTATGCAATATTTACTTAAATCGGTCATCTCTTCAAGTTCAATAAGCTACCATAACTCTAAATATCTCCAATACAAAGTAAATTTGTTTTCAAAACCACCACAAGTCAAAACGATTAACATAAAGACCCACATTTCGAGTTGTTTTTGTAAGATAAATTTTTCTGTCGTACTTACATAATCCGTCATATTTTTTGATAAGCCCATTTAGAATTAAAGTTTTCGTTCATAAATTCAATACACTGTCATAATTTGAATTGTGCTGTCCTTACAGAGTGAATTTTTCCCCAACACCTACGCAAATATTTGGACTTGTGGCGGTATTGACAATAGTGAGTTTAGACATGCATGGATTTAGTGGCGCCAGTGGTCGCGCCAGAAAAGGTTTACACAGATGTTCAAAATACAACGTTTGGCACGCCAGTTTCATTTTGAAATTCACACTGCACAGTGCGCAATGTGGACTGCACTTCGCGAAGCCTGCAAAATACCTGCTGAATTTTTTGTGAAAAAAAAGATAGAAGAAATGCAGAAAAAAAGAAACGACGAAAAGGCCGTGTGTGGGTTAAACCACGTCGGCCCTTCCAGAAATTTTATTGTCAGTTCTGCTGACCACTTTTTTAGCCGTCGAAAATGCAACAAATAAAACCTGGCGAGCCGACGTGCAAGTGCTTGTTTACACACGCAAATTATATTTTCTTGCGGGTATGAGTCACCACTGGCGCAACTGATTTCAGAAGACTACAGACTTTTTCGGTCTATGCATGCAAAGATTCAACTTTTGTGCAAGTCGATGTTTACACGTGCAAATTTAATTTACTGGCGCGCCAGTTCTTATTGGCGCAAATAAATCTATGCATGTGTCAACTTACCATATATTCTTTTGAACTATTACGTCAAAATAAAGCTATTTTAAATTTGATATCTATTATATTTCAGTTTATGGTTAGCTCTTTTAGACTTTGGTGTTGCGGTAGTAAATATAGTTGTTGCAAGACATTTTTTGCTTGTTTTATTGTTTTAAAACAAAGCATTTCCTTCGAGTCCTTTAAGCTACTGCGCTTTTGTTGAAGAACCAAAGTAACAAAACCAGATATGGCAGTTCTTTAAATTGAAGTACATACAAGAAAGAAAGTCGGACAGCATTTCAGAAAAATTAAAAAGATTTTCTGTCAGCGCCGGGGGTCGAACCCGGGACCTCTCGCTTGCTAGGCGAACGTTCTACCACTACACTACGCTGAACCGCTGAAATTAAGTCGGTCTGTTTGTATAGTAGCTGAACGGAGAAGCCTTTCGTTCGCGCCGTACCACAGAAAATACTCTCCAATTTCCTCCGAAACACACCAGACTAATAGACACAACCTTGACGTTAGATACCGTTGTACCACCATATATCTAGGAAGTCTTGCTGGTGTAGTCCCGCACACACGAATCTCTCTTTTTAATTTTTCTGAAATGCTGTCCGACTTTCTTTCTTTCATTTCCATTGGTCTACGTCCTACGTATGAAAGTTCTTCTCCATTTCCATTTTCATTTTGAAGTACATACATTAATTTGCATTTGTTGTAACTCATAATACAGCAGGGTTTTAAATTTAAAATATATTTTTTTAAATTTTGGTCTTACTTATACTGCCATTTTTGTACTTTGCAAAAAAGTTTTATTTGGCCTGTTTTATTTTAACTTATGTATCATGTCTCCAGAGGGCCTATTTAATCAAACTATTACATGTCGAATTTTCAAATGTGTTTTCCTCAAACTGTAATTTTTTAGTTGTGGCGGTATTTGATTGAGCCATCGAAATGAGCATCAGTGAAAACGTGGTGTCAGGTGTGGGATCGAAGAATCAGAAAAACTGATATCAGGTATGGGATTAACAGGGTTACTTTATGTATTAACTACCGAACGTTTAAGTTGCCACTTGTTTTTAATTATTTATATACGTTACAGACCGTATATGTAAAACAGGCCGTATATAAAAGGACTAGTCCATATGTAAACGGACTGAAGATATTAGTCCATATTATGTATAAGAAAATAAGAAGCTTGTCCGTCAACAAACGGTCTAGTCGGTTTGCAAAGGACTAGTCCTATTATCTACGGTCTATCTGCAACTAGACCGTATATCACAGAGAGATTTAAACAAAGACAGAATGTATGTGCAATGTTTTCCGAGCGGTTTCGACGTCCGCCATTTCTGAATTACCCCTTCTTTTTTATATAGGCCCATCAAAGAAGGATATTACTTCTTGCTGGTATTTTGAAGGAAAAAAGGAAATTATTTAGTACAATGTATAGGTACCCTAGATTTTTTCTGCAAAATACATACTATAAAGAAGGCATATTCTTCTTTAATGGGCCCATATAAA
Source organism: Pseudeuparius sepicola (assembly GCA_963920635.1). Lineage (NCBI taxonomy): Eukaryota > Metazoa > Arthropoda > Insecta > Coleoptera > Anthribidae > Pseudeuparius > Pseudeuparius sepicola. Next base: position 30,160,516 of record OY987299.1, read on the forward strand.
AAAGAAGGGTAATTCACTACGATTGCACATACAGTCTGAATGTCAATAGTCCGTATGTTAACGGTCTAGTCCGTATATGAAATGCCATGTCTTTTACATACGGTCTGCGCCATTTAGGCCGTATAGATGCAGCCTAGACCGTATACATACGGTCTGTTCCTTGAAAATATTTAAGAAACGGCCGAGAATGTAAAAAAATACTAAGAGATACTTTTTGCAAAACAAATTTAAAAAAATGCGATTATACAGGGTATTCATATTTTTCTGAACTAATTAATTTTAATAACACCCTGTATCTCTGCAACTGGGGGCCTCAGAAGCTGCATATCAACCTTAAATTTGACAGCTCATCCGCTCATGTGACACGCCAAGTTTGAAGAAAATAAATATCTCGTATACTATACTAAGAACTACGTGTGAAATATGTGTATTTTTCTCTAAATTTCTACGCTCTGTATAAAACTATGGCCCATAGGAGAAAAAAATATATGAAGAAGTGCCCTTATTTTGACTCCAAAAATACGTGGTTTTATTTTTGAATATCAGTTCAGTTACACCGTGTATAACAGACCCGCCGTCCGTAACCAAAATTTACAAAACATCGCCCACAATCCAACGTTCCATTAATTCCACCACATTTACCACATAAATCATCGGCAAAGCTTCGTTAGTAATCCGGAACAACGGAACCCGTAAAAAAGATCGACTGCTATTCCAATACTTTATGCATATCCAGTGTCCGGTAGATTGGAGCCCATAAGAAATGTGCATTTTTGGAGAAATTATTTGAAATTAAATGAAAAAGAGGAAGAAGACTGCTAGCTGGCGGTCGTATTGTGGAGGGGGCAGCTCCAATGAAAGTCCATCTTTTTTGCACGAGGTCCGTTTCCGGGACAGACACGGGGTGCGTTAGCGGCCTACCTCTACCACCGGCGGCGCGGGCGCGCCTGCGCCCCACTTACCGGGAAGTACGCGTGCGCCAGGGTGCCGCCCGGCCCGTCGAACGGGTCGCCGTCGCCGTGCTCGCCGCTCTCGAACCGGATCTCGATGTGCACCTGGCCGGACTTGGGGGTAAACGTCAGGTCCGTGTACTCGGCCCACACGTTGAACGCGCGCTGGATCTCCTTGTCGACGTCGGCGCGCTTCAGCTTGGCGGGGTACTTGGAGATCTTGAAGGTGAGCGCCTTCACCTTCCACCTGCTGCCTGGGGGGGAGCGAGAAGAGGGAGGATATTAGGGCGGGTATACTTGGTTGATGACTCCACCATTTGAAGACATAAAAGTCAAATAATACTTTCACTAATATAATTTTCTTGAAATCGGCAGTGAAGTGTCCCAAAATCGTCATTAAAAGCTCAGAAATCGGCACTGAAGTAGTCAATTATTGTACGATTTTTTCAATAAGTAGGCCTTGGTGAGATGTAAACATCAAACGTCAGACGCGGAGCCATCGTCCGTCAAAAGTGACTAAATATTCAAAACCCGACCAATAAAGGCCCATTTAACTATCCGTACACATTGCGAAATTGTCACCTATAGAAGCGCAATCTATCAGTATAGGTATACAGATTTTAGTAGGTTTGAATATCAATAGATTTATTATGGAGGCTGCGCAACAAGCAGCAGTTTGGTTTTTCCGTTCGAAGCCGCCGTGTCTTTGTCATACTTGACCTAAGTAGAGCGATCGTCAAAGTCAAGCAACGCCGCGCGTAGTCGGTTCATGGACGGGTGGTCCCTTATTATTATTTTCTTGCCTAATAAAACATTTTTTTTTTAGATTTCAAAAAAATATATAATATGTACCTCGGCACTGAAGTTCTTTTTATGACTCACGTGGTTTATTTGCCTCAGCCAGAGGCCTCAGCCAGAGGCCTCGGCAACTAAATTCCACATGAGTCATAAAAAGTTGAACTTCAGTGCCTTGGTACATAAATAACTATTTTTTACTACTAACCTGAGAAATCACCATTATTTACCTCATTCCTCTATTGAGAAGTAATATTTCTCTACCTAGGTAAATAATGATAATAAAAAAATAACTAAGTAAATAATGAAAAATTTTCTATGTGACATTTACAAATTAGTGTCATTTTATCAGCTTGACAACTGAACTCCCAGGCTACTTGATATTTTGAAGTATTTAAAAAAAGCGAGAAATGACTAAAATATGGCAATATTTCAATGTTAGTAGTAAAAAAATTCTATATACACTTTGGTTGAGAAGGCCATTATTTATCACTTCTCAACCTAGGTGTATAATATACTATTATCTCAGCAAAACACTTTACTTTACAGTACAAGTTGGAGTATTGGGAGGATGAGAAATTATTATTGTTATAATGTCCAGATATTAAGTTTGTCTCTTTAATTTGTGACAAAGTCCTCAAGAAACATTTAAGGCAAGTGTGGTTTTTGCTTAGGGTCTTTCACAAATATGTGTATCTATTTGTATCTCCAAAACGATTTATTTTGAACGAATTTATTGTTTTGCATAATCTTGAAAGTGACAGCTTCGACTGGGGCGTCCGAGTAAACAAACAACATGACATTTGAATATCCGAGACAGGCGCGATTTTCTTCACCTTTTTAACAATGGTTTATTTTGTGAATGTGTGTCATAAATTTAAACAGAGGTCTAATATAAACAAATAAGCAATAGGTATAATTGTTATTTATGTACCAAGTCAGTAAAGTGATTCTTTATCGAACGAGTCTGAGATTATGAGCCGAGCGAGCGAGGCGAGTAACAGGCGAGTTCCATAAAGACACTTTACTGACGTGTGGTGCATACAAAATTTTATCGCCGACCGTAAAAAATTAAAATTAAAAAACTAGAGATTGATATTTGCAAATGCGGCAGGTAAAGTTCTTGATTTCACTGTAAAATAAAGCTTTTGTTTACCTCTGGAAATCTGTATGGTAATGTATAGTTTTACAGACGGTCGGCGATAAAAATTATATAAATTCACTTACCTATATACAATGTCTGGTAATACTGGTACATTATGTTAGCTGCATAATTTAGAACAGCGCAAAACAGATCGATTTTGGCAAGTCGATATTGAGCAGATCCACGATTGCCAAGCAACGAAGTGATAAAGTTCCTTGGAATTTATCGCTTTGCCCTCGAGATTTATCACTTCGTTGCTTGGCAATCGCGTATATGATCAATACACAGTACACACATTAGCTTGTGAAAATTGGCCTGTTTTGCACTTTATTTTTTAATTATCGAATAAAAATTATGTTGCGGTATCATCAGGCATTTTTGAAATGAAGTTATATAACTTTTACGTTGCTAAACTGTTTATACTAGACCTCCATTTAAATTTATGACACATTCAGAAAATAAACCAGTGTTAAAAGGTGAAAAAATCGCGCGTGCTTGGGGTTATAAAAATAGAAGAAAAAAAATAAAGAGATCGTATTCTTGGAATATTTATTAAAAACTTCATGTGACAAACATTTTTCTTACTAAATTTATTCTCAAGTGCTATTTTGCACTAAGCAAGCTTACTGGTACAAATCCCTTGAGCTTTGTTTCGTTCGAGGGATTTTATCAGAAAATAAAGAGACCAATACACGTATATTTTCTACTAGGTAAAATAGCACTTTCAAAAAATATATCGATAAAATGTCCGTCACTATAGTTAGTGACTTTACATATCATAATTTTTCTAATAGTTAGGTATATTAAGAGTTATATACATACTTGATAATTTAAAATGACCAACACTGCCGGCATTTAAACCTCAATTTGACACTTAGAACTACATATTTCATTTTTAAAAGTCTATTTTACATAACCCCGGATAATTTCACATTCTAATGAAAAAATCATTTTTAACGATTGCTATTGTAATAGTGCAAAATTACCCAGCGCTTGGACTAAATACGATACTGTAATGATTCGGCAAATAAATTTGTTATCCGGATGATTTACTTTTTATAACTTGGTTTTTTTGCTCTTTTGATCGCATCGAAATGTACCTATAGAAATCTATAAATTTAGGAAAGTCCCAATTACATAAATTTTTGCATGCAGAAACGAGGCTAGATTGATGTAGCATCCAATGGTAAAACTCGTGCGTAAAAAGAAAAGATTTTTTGATCTTATTATCCCACACCAAGCGTAGTAAATTTAAGTGAATTGGGTAATTGTCAGAGGCTCGCCTTCAATTCTAATAAACATTTCTGTTTTAGAGAATAAAATGATTTAGATTTTTTACGTATAGAAAAGTAATATTTTTCTATACATATTATGGCAACGGGTGCACACTAACCTAGTGAGTAATTAGTGAGTCGTGGGTTAAGCGATAATTTTATTTTTTGTCATAGTCCAAGAGCCGGCCGCATGATTTCAACCAATGACTTCTAGAGGTTAAAAGCTCGTTGATTTCAACTCTCATAAGCTTATAGAATAAGACATTATGTAAAATGTAGAGAGTATGTATATTTCTTTACTTGAAGCGAGTAGGTTGCCTCAGATAATATGGGCCCAATCATTGCATGTCATTTAAAGAAGTCGTGGTTAATTTTTAATTTTTTATTAGGTACAACCCGTCCCATGAACATATTTACTACTTTTTCGCAAAAGTCTTTTGATAAATTCGAAAAGTGCCGTTCTAAAATTCGAAGGAGGTGGTAAATTTCTTAATTGGGTCTTGTACTTTCCTCCAGTACCGAAAGAAACCTCGAAAATCCGATATTTAACCAAATTTCCGGACTCCCGATTAAGTATCGAGTAGGTATATATCGAGAAACGGGACGGCTGTGTAGAATTAGCGAGATTGACGGGAAATCCTGAGGAACCGCTCTTAGAAATTGCGTGTTTTTCTCATTTTTTGATTTTTCGGGGGCACCGGAATCATCTGCACCTCACCTGAAGACTTGAGGGAAGCTTTAAAAATTCCGACCCCAGAGCCCCCTGAAGACTTGAGGGAAGCTTTAAAACTTCCCACCCCAGAGCCCCGAGCCGAAATAACTTAGCTGTAGCTCGGCGAAAAGGGGCAATTTCTGACAGTTTTCGGACTTTGGCTTTTAGATGACCTGAAATGCCGACCAATCACGTATAAAAGATGCGTCCCACCTGCGTTGGTCGCTTTTTTCGGCGAAAATCCTTAATAACTGGAAAACGGGAAATAATTTACCTGAAAAAGTTTCGTTAAATGTTAACCGTCCTCCGGCCATCTCGCCGTACCGTCAGATCTCCCGAAAAAAGCGTTTGAAAAATGTTTTTTCCTGGGGCATCAAACATATGGCACTGGCTGTATAGCGGGTCTTCGCACACAACTCGCGTCCCCGAGGTCCAGACTTGCCCCCGTCTTTCGCGCCGTATTTAACAGCGGAGGATTTTCGGGGCTCCGAAAATACGTCTATCGGATATCTAAAGGACCAAGGGACCCTTTTTTATTGTTGCTGCATGGCCCTTCTCTCCTATTTTGGTCTATAATCATATGAGAGTAGATTTGCCTAAAAATTAACCACAACTTCTTTAAATATCAATGATCGGGCCCATATTAATTGAGGCAACCTACTCGCTTCAAGTAAAGAAATATATTGTCTACAATTTACATTACATCTTATTCTATAATCTTATGAGAGTTAAAGTCATGCGGCCGGCTCTCATACTATCAGAGATGTTTACCACACAACTGACATATTTATATTAAATTTTGTTTATTGCCCTCGACATAGGCGCCGACTTCTCAAAATTTGGCTGGGTGCCCAAGGTATACAACCTCCCCCCCCCCAAAAATGTTATTTTAAAAAACATTTTTTGTTATAAATATTTATTATAAATATTTAATAATAGTACATAAAATAAAGATATTTCTATAAGAAAGGCCTCGTTTTAAAATTCAGCGGACTCTCCTCCCGATGAATCAGCTGGATATCTGTATTTTACTTCCTCCAAAGGGAGACAAATGAGAGGGAGATATCAGCTGATCCATCCGGATGAGAGTCCCCTGAATTTTAAGACGCAGTCTTTAAACAAAAACAAAAAAAAAACAAAAACGACTAGTTTCCTAATTTTGGGTAAATAACGCAAAAGTGCTTAGTCTTATGGACGATTTTTTTATAAATTCATCCAGGAATTATGATGTCTGCTCATTCTTTATAAATATTTAAAAGCATAATATCACTGGGCCTTTTCTGACTCATTGTTGATCTTAAATATGATTGTCACCTTGTCAGCTTTGCTTGAGCTTCGAGGGGGAACTCACTGGCAAAATTTGTACACTAAAATGCCAAAAAAATCCAAGAAAATACCAAAAATTCCAAGAAAATGACAAATAATTCCAAGAAAATGCCAAAAATTCCAAGACAATGCCAAAAATGCCAAAAAATTCCTGAAAATACCAAAAAATTCCCAAAAATTTCAAAAAAATACAAAAAATGCAAAAAATGCAAAAAATTCCACTCGCGTGTAAACTAAAATTCCTCAATGATTTCCCCCTCGTGGACTGCACACTGCACAGTCCATCCTTGTAACTTCCCGACAGTGAATGCGCATGCGCATTGTTTATAAAATACGAAAAAATTCCAAGAAATTGCCAAAAATTCCAAGAAAATGCCAAAAAATTCCAAGAAAATGCCAAAAAATTCCAAGAAAATGCCAAAAAATTCCAAGAAAATGCCAAAAAATTCCAAGAAAATACCAAAAATTCCAAGAAAATGCCAAAAAAATCCAGAAAATACCAAAAAATTCCAAGAAAATACCAAAAATTCCAAGAAAATGCCAAAAAATTCCAGAAAATTCCAGAAAATTCCAGAAAATTCCAGAAAATTCCAGAAAATTCCAGAAAATTCCAAAAATATCCAGAAAATACCAAGAAAATACCAAAAATTCCAAGAAAATGCCAAAAAATTCCAAGAAAATGCCAAAAAAAATCCAAGAAAATACCAAAAATTCCAAGAAAATGCCAAAAAAATCCAGAAAATACCAAAAAAATGCCAAAAATTCCAGGCGCGTGTACACTAAAATTCCTCAGTGATTTCCCCCTCGTTGAGCTTCCAACAACTGGCCTATCTTTTGGCCGGGTGCTCCGCACCCAGCCAAATTTTTGGCTGGGTGCTCGAGCTCCGGAGCACCCGCGGAGTCGGCGCCTATGGCCCTCGATATTCAGATATATAGGTACTTATGGACAATCAAAGAAAAAAATAGCGCTACTAGGCTATAGAATACAGGGTGATTCAGTAATGAAGTAAAAAAAAATTAATCACAGATGGAAAAAAGCTTAATACGAATATGATATTATTTAAAAAATTCTAAAGCCAACAAAAAAATCCGAAGTGCATTAAAACCCCAACCTAGCGGCGCTTGCTTCGTCAGCTGGTAAGCTTGCTCGCCAAGGCTGGTGCGCAGTTGCGAGTTGCACGACATATTGTACATGTAGGTTTTTAAGTTTTCGCAAGAAATGTCGAAATATTCTGCTGTGACGATAAAAACATCACGGTCTTAGTTAATTTCGAGGTTAATTTATTACCTTTTTTGACTCGCGTTTTGATTTCCATTATTTTGTAAATATCACTGTAAGTACGTAATGCCCAAAAATGTTGGGCATCAACTAAAACTGTGCACAAAACTTACAAAGGCACTACCCGTCAGTATCTACTGTTTAGACGAGTTCTTCAAAAATGCCACCAACAACTTGACTACACACGCAAGTTTGCTCTGTTCGTTATGATACGGTAGTAAGCTCACTGGCGAGTGGCGTACAATAAAACTGTCCATAAGATTGTACCGGAAGTAATTTTCTCGTGTAGAAAGCCAATTCTATACTTAAACTATCGTACACCAAGCAACACGGTATACAAGAGCACGAACAGCTCATAGCGCGAAACGGCGAGAGAAGACAAGTTCTTCCCTCTGTCTTCGACTCGGCATTACTGTCGATTGCGCCGCGCCGAGCGCAGGATGCCCGGGCCGCTCCGCTGGGTCATTCACCCGAACAGTTGTCGGCGACGAGTGGGCTGGTTATCGGTACGCCGTAACTGCGCGGTGCGCACAAGCGGCAACACAGCATACCGGAGCGCCGAGTTACTGGGGTACTAAGGTTAATTTGCTCCTTTTAAACTTTTTTCCTTTTTAGTAGGCCTCCCCCACGGTGTGGTTAAGACTGAATCATGACTTAATCACCGTGTATATTCTGTGCTATAATGTAATGCCTAAACTTTTTTTTGTTTGAAAGGCCTTCGAAACCGCTTCTTTTGACCTTCCTGTCAGTTTCGAAATGCATACCCTCGATTTTCGCGAAAACCATTAAGCGATTTTTTTATTTAAAATCTGACCCGACAGCGTTAATCAGAACAACTTAAAACCCCTATAAGTATACCAAATTTGAATAAAAAATATACAGGGAGTTCCTTTCTGCAGGGGGTCAAGTTTCACCAAAATAGGAATTTTAAAGGCATCTGCCAAGTCAAGTGTGCCATGGAATCCCCTCAAAACAGTTGAGTGGTCAAAAGGACCACTCAAGGTTTTGGTGTGCAAAGGTCCAATACAAAATGTATAGAGTGTTCTTATCTGTGAACTATATGAACTATACGGCTCATGAGTGCTGTGGAATCATTGAAAAAATATTGATGAACAAAAAAGTAATGTATTTCTTTAGAAAATGCCAACTAACAAATAAAAACAATTAAAATTATTGGACCTTTCTCAACAAAGTCACTGTCTAAGATGATACATTTTCTGTGCGTTTCCTGTTGTGGCACACCAGCCCCCTTAACTGATGTTGATTTACTGACTGACAGGCTTCTGTATTTTTTAGATTTAGTTTGTTTATAGTGTGTGGAGCGGTTTTGATATACTTGATTTTTGACCCGTATAAAGTTCCAAAAATTCAGTAATTTGAGATGGCACAGATAAGAACACTCTGTATATTTGGTATTGGACCTATTATGCACACCAACACCTTGAGTGGTCCTATTGACCATTCAACTGTTTTGAGGGGATTCCATGGCACTTTGGAATTGGCAGATGCTATTTTGCTTAACTTTGACGCCCTGCAGAAGGGAACTCCCTGTATATTTTTTATTCAAATTTGGTAGATAGGGGTTTTGGGGTGTTGTGATTAATACTGTGGGGTTAGATTTTAAATAAAAAAATCGATAAATGGTTTTCGTGAAAATCGGTGGTATAAAAAAATCGCAGCCGGCCCTGGATTTGCATCCTGAAAATGGCAGGAAGGTCAAAAGAAGCAGTTTTTGAAGGCCTTTCAAACAAAAAAAAGTCTAATCGATTATCTCCAAAAATGAAAATTTTACGGATTTGTACAGTTTTAAAGTTGGACATCCTGTATATGTATTTAAAAATGCATTATAAATGTATTATTTCATTTAGATTAATTCCATTAGAGTTTTTAAATATAGTGTGGCCCATTAGTTTTCGGCTCACCCTGTAAAAATGTATCAATTGTACGATTTGGCCCAGATTTCTTTTTAAATTATAGAGTTTGATGAACTGCATTTTTGACCAAAAATTACCTTTTTCATACAAAATCCAAGGCCCACTATGCCAGTTTCTAGGAGCAACATTTTAATAAATCACACTAAGGATTTTTTTTTAGAAAAAATCTCTATACCCCACTGGATTCAGTAGGTACTCCTCAAAACGGGCATGTACCAAATTCTACCAAAAAATTTAAAGGAATAACGATTTTGTAGAACCAGCCTATGTTCATTTCACACTCATATGACTTGCAGAACTTCCCTGAGGCTTGTGCCGCAACTTTCTTGTTACACCCTGTATGGTTGCGGCTAGTCTTCAATTTTTGTCCGTTTAATATAACACGAACCCACAGCGATTTACAACTGCATGAATAGCATTCAATGGACCTCATCTCCTACGTAAATGACGAATATGTTTCCGTAGGAAAACGGCCGGCATTCTATTTAGTTTACTCGGTGTCATTACCGTTATATAATTTTGCATTTTGTTCAGACAAAATATACTGATAGAGTTAGAAGTCACTGTTTAGCGCATTAGATCTAGCAATATTTACAAAACAGCCATATAAAAAATAATAACTCACCCTGCAACGCATATCGTTTTGCTCGGTTATCACCAGTTCCCACTTTGTCTTTGACTCCACATCTTGGCAGTGACATCACTTTTTTCGTTTCATCATCTAGTTCACCTGAAAAAGAATTAAAATCACATTATAGTGAGTCTTTAATTATTTCGGTATGTGTCGTTAGGTGTCTCTAATTTTAAAAGCAGTTTCCGCAATTCTCTTTTGTACATGTCACGTTTTAAGCATTATTCACTTATTTTAATAAGAAAACGACACATACAAGCACCAATATGGTTAATGTTAAATCCTATAAATAGTGTGCCTTTTAATCTATTGATGGTATCAAGCGCTGGAACCTGACAGTGTACAAAAATTCCTATATCTTTGCGTCAGGCACTTCTGCATCTATTTATTGAAATATGCCATCATAGTCAATCCAATGAAACATGAAAATTAAAAGTAGTTTTTATCTGCTTGTAATAACAAATTGCCCGATTTGCGATATTGGCAGGTTAAGGTTGCTTGCCACCCGCATTTTTTAGGTGTTGTTGTGAAATATGTAGGTGTTTTATTCATCGAAGTATATCAAGAACGTAATTATAATAATTATTATTATATTAAATGGGTCAGTAGATAAACTTAATGAATAGGGCCTAGGTTCTATACGGGGTGAGTCTTTGACCCGTACAAAAATTTTAACCAGGGGTGAAGTTAAACCCGTTGAGACCGGGGAGCACGCTTAAAAATAAATGAGAGATGCAGTAACTAGCAATTTTTAAATATTTCATGAAATATTTAAAAATTGCTAGTTACTATAAATAATTAATATTTTTAACATTACCGTTTTTGGCAACATTTCAGACTTTAAATTAAGATGGTGAATTCAATAAGAAATTTTACCCCTGGCTAAAATTTTTGTACGGGTCAAAGGCTTGCCTTGTAGAGAGTAAGAAAAATCCACACAACAATATTATTTAAGATTCATTCACAAAAAAAATGTATCTATTCGTATAACTATCAACCATGCCATGGTGTGATGGAGTTATGCCATAGCCACAACCGTCTCAAACTTACAAGCCCTGTGCAAACATGTGGCAACGCCTCAGCGGGGTGGTTCAACGGGTCTATGCAGTCTAGCGGGTCTAATAACGATCGGCCTTTTTGACCAACTTTTCGGCACTTTGGCTTAGTTACTCTTTTCTAATAAAATGTTCAACAATTTTTATAATTATAATAGAAGTATGTTTGTTTGATAGACAATAATAAAATCACTAACAAAATATACACAAAAGTATAAGTATTTAAAATAACTACGATTCCTGGTGTGCATAGGTATATTTTGACAAATATGGCAAATTTGAGCAAATAGAGGGGACTACATTTGTAGTAAGTCGAATTTTTGTTAGGCAAATGATGATTATCTTTCCTTATGGTTTAAATTTTTGTAAAAATATAAACAACAAACGCACATAAAACTGCGTTTTGTGAAGGAGAGCAATGAGCAATCTCTTATGATTGAAATAGCAGTTAGGGTCAATTTCGTAATACATTATAACTAAAGTATCTTTTGACTGTAATTAGGTAAAGAAAATTTTGCAACAGTATTAATCAATTTTTCAATTATTACAAAAACTTCTTTAATTTTAAAGGATACTTTAGTTTGTCTATTAATCATTTTATACTTCAATTTTCTTCCTTTTGAAAGCCCGAAACGAATAAAAGTCGACCGTCTGCCGTCAAGCAAAGAAAACCTAGCTACCTACTTCAAGTTATTATTACGATTTGACTTAATGCCAGGTATTCAACTAAGTTCTAGCTTCCCTCGACGATTCTAGGCATCTTGAGGGTTCAAATTGGAGAAGGAACAACTTCTTTCCCTTCTTCATTTCGAACTTTTACAAATGTTTCAGTTTTGCGTTTTGCGCGAACAAAACAAATGTAGAAAAAAGCTATCGCCGGCGCTTCGAGTCGAGCAGTCTGTTTCCGCACAGGGATACACTGCCTCGTCTCGTAGAAATATCACGACGATACCACTACCCGCAGTATAAAACAAATTCTCGTATAAGTTTCTTATGTAAAATCAACTAACAGGAAGTGACAGGCCACGCCACACAGACCCACGAGCCATGTTGCCAGTTTTCTCAACTTCAGGGCTGTGCCGTAGCATAAGTCAAAAAGTAAAAAAATCTTGATAATGACTCGTGGCAACTCGGTCGGTTTGAAACGAATACGATTGAGTGAAGCCGATTCTTTTATAATTCTGGTATTTACATCGTCAGTATTGAATCAAATGGTTTTCAATCCTCTCTAGAGACATTATCTTGTTATACTTATTCTACTGTAGGTTGGTGCACATGTATCCTTATGAATAACTTATTAAAAAATATAACCTTAAACACTGGGTTTTGCAATGATACTGCGTAGGAAACTGGTTTCTGCAGTAACTTTTTCTTTTTTACTGCTATTATTAGAACCACAGAAAATCTTGATTTTTGAAACTCAATAATTGGAGGTTAGGGTAAGGTCTTGGCAACAAAACAATGGTGAAGTTAGCGGGTTTAGTTACATTTCAAGTCAAACCTATTTATCGTCAAGGATTGATGTGTTCGACCCTTTGAATAAGGTTGAGCACGATGCCATAGGCGGAATGCTCAATCATTCAAAATTATGGGGTTCCACGGTAGTAAATTTTACCTGTCACTTCTATTCCAGCGAAACTCTGAAAATCTTCTACAGCTTTCCTGAAGGACCTCTCGTCCAAAAGTTGACTAGAATTGCCTCTGCTAGGTGCCAGGTATCCATATTGCGATAAATATAACTGCAACAAATAAAACTAGTTAGTCTTGGGAAAATTCGAGAATTTGGGACAACTGAAATAATCTGCTTTATTGTCAATCCTTTGTTAATTTGTTAAGAAAATTGATAACGCTCTACAAACTGCGATTATCTTCAAAAGTACATTAGTTAAACATATCTACCACAGCTTTAAATATTTAAACAAGATTAAAATTGGAATATACGTGTTGTGAAGTTGTTTGGAATCGGATTTTGTACAAATATGGTGGGCGATTGCAAGGTAAAAGTAATTAACTATAACAAAATTACAGCTGTTATTTGACTATCGGAAACTAATAATGATAGGGACATGAATACGTAACGTAAGGTGTGTTTTGGCATGTGAATTTTAATGTAATTTTGAAATAAATGTGACTGTGAATCCGGTAGGTATTCCTCAAATTATGCGGCAACTTTTGTTTCAGACCTAATAGGAGTGTCTCAAAACAGTTAAATAATTATTAGTCATTTTTATAATAGTTGGTTAAAATGTAGATAAGTAAAGAATAGGAATCACATCTAATGATCAATTAATTAAAAATGATATTGTAGGTAAGTTATAAGTATGCACCGATACGGAACTTTATAAATTATAAAGGTGGATTGTTTTCAATATATTATAGATTTATAGGCAGATAAATACAGTGTCATCCAAAAAGTTCGCACCATAGGGGAACATTTTTGGTTGATTGACTTATTTGTAACTTAATTTACCTTTTGCTTTAAAAAAATATGAAAAATGACTCGCTCAAATGTGGTCACATGACTTACTCTATCTAGCAAAAATGACATTCAAAAAATAAAATCGCAAAAAATGGGTTTGTTTCTTAAAATTTCAAAAAAAAATTACGTGAAAAAGTTGTTTCTCTTTCAATTTAAGGTGTTCCAAATTTGAAATCTAATAAAGATTTTCTTTTTTTACATTTTTTAATAATCTTGAAAAAATTTAAAAACTTGTCACTGCATAAAAACTGTTTTATATTACTAGCTTTATCATTCTATTCACTTTTTATTGCTAAGGATAAGCATATAAAAAATAAATATAAAATAAAATTATATTAACCTTTTAAAATTGTTTGATGCAAAGTTGATGTACCATCAAGCATTTAGGATACTATACATTTATTTACACTCACCAAACTTTTTCACGTACCTAACCAGAATTCAGGACTTCTTATTACGCCTAAAATACAATAAAGGTCCTGAATTTTGGTTAGATACAAGTTAACGTAACAAACTCGATTTTCTCGGTAATTAAAAAATTAAAATAAAGTGATGGTTCAAAAACCAAAGTTGTGTAGAATTTTCCGAGAAATTCCAATATGATGTCAAACTTAATATACAGGGTGTTGTTAAAAAGGTATTTAAAAAATATACTTTTCCAAAAACTTGAGATTATTTGGTTTTTTTTGTTTTTTAAGTTCCTCATCTTCTCCCAATCCCATATAAGATAACTACTCTTATATAAAACTACTCTTATATAAAACTATACATATATGGTGGGAATTGGGAGAAAAGAGAAACCTAAAAAAAAACAAAATATCTGACAAAGTGATGATCACTTCGGGTCAAAGCGGAAGTCATAAATGATTACCGACACTTTTCTGTTACTCCCCATATACTCATTAGGTACTAATATTCCGTGTTAAAATTCAAGTTCATAATTTTTGGGAAAAGGGTACTTTTTGAAATAACTTTTCAACAACATCCTGAAGAATTCCTTTGAAAATTCTACACAAGTTTAAAGTTTATGTTCTGAACCATCAATTTATCTTTAAAATTACCGAGAATATCGGGTTTATCACATTAACGGGGACACCCTGTACTTCACGTACACGTATAGTTTGGTGATAGTTTAACTTATTATTATTGTGGCCTTAATTTGTACAGGAATATTTAACGAATCTAATAAATTTAGATATATCCTATAAATGCTTTATGGTACGAAAACTCCGTCCCCCCCCCCTTGCCCCCCCCTATTATTTCTCTAATGTTTGCAGATAGAAATTTTTGTTATAAAAAGTTGCAAGGTAAGTGCCGGGCTTTAGAAAGGTAGGCTTGCCGATTATAATTTAATTTAATAATAAACATCTTATATATTTTTCTGCATATCGTTTTAGCAAGTTATGTGAACCTAAATTTATAAAAAAAATTAAAAGATCGTACTTAACCAAGAAATTAAGGCGGGTTTTTGATATTATGCTAGATTATTTCTGAGAGATAATTAACTTAACTAAAATATTAACTAAATGGCAATAAATATTAAAAATTTCTTCTTACCAGTTTTTTAAGTAACTATATCTACATCCTGGATAGACGAAAAAGTAAAAATGATGTATATTGAATATTTATGGCCGTTTTGTTATTATTTTGATTTAATTGGATTTTGTTTTCCTGGGTATTCGACCACCATTTAATTAATCAGTAGTTCTTTATTACGTACGTTTCGGCATTACATTTCAACAGCCATCTTCAGATTAAAAAGACAATACACCTTTAAAAAATCTTAAAATTGATTTACAATTTAAACGTCAAGTCGTAGTTTTGCAGGTTAAGTTTTACATTTCTTACTGTTTAAATAAACGGAAAATAGTTAGAAGCTATTCATACAGCGGGCGGATGAGGATATATAATATATTACTATATATTTTGATTTAAGATATAATGTAGCAAAACTATCAAAAATCCGACTTAATTTCATAGCTAACTGGGATTTATCAAATGTTTTTTTTTTTGTAAATTTAAGCCCACATATCTTGCTAAAGAAAAAGCAAATATCAACATGTTATAATCGGTGCAATCATAAAAATGAGCTCTTTTAAAATATCTAAAAATATACGATGTTTATTATTATTAAAAACAAAAAATATATTTTTTGTCCCACTTTTACGATACACCCTATATAATCTGCAAGCCTACCATTCTAAAGCACGATACTTGTCTTGAAACTTTTACATAAAACTTTTTTATATCTCAAAAATTTAGAGAAATAATAACTTCAATGCATCAAACATACAAATGGAGTTTTAAAACGTTAATATAATTTTCTTTTGAAAAACATATAAGTATTCTTATCGATATTTAGTTCATACTTAAAAAATGCTAAATGGACCGCACACAGGTACACATATGTACAATTGAAAACAAAACAACTTCTTGAAGTAAAACTTTTTAAAATTTTAACAAACAAACCCATTTTCAGCGATTTTATTTTTTAAATGTAATTTTTGACAGATAGCGACAGTCACGTGACCACGTTTGAGCCAGTCATTTTCATATTTTTAAAGCAAAAGGTAATCCCAAAGTTGTATTTAAAAATAAACCATTAATTAAAAATTTCCCCCTATGGTGCGAACTTTTTGGAGGACACTGTATACCTATGTATAAAATATAGTAGAGTAGCTACTGACACCATAATAATTTTAGAACCAAAGAGCATATATTAGCAAATGATTATTTTTCCATCCTTATTCAAAACCTTTAGAATCACCACATATCTATTGATTATTATGCATAAAATATACAGGGTATCGGAGGGCCCGTTGGGAATTATCTTGACAAATATGGCATTTTTCGTAGAACTTTATTTAAAAGAAAAATTTTGCCTTCTTGATGGGATAGCTTTGTCTAAAAACACATTTCAGATACATGGCCTACTTTCAAAACATTTTGTCAAGCCTTGTAAATTTTCATTTTTTTTCTCAAAAATTTATAAATCAGAGTAAAGCAAGGGATATGTAACGCTTGTGATATATCGATTGAAAGTGCATAAAATATTATAGGTACCTACATATCGTTCCTACCTAATTTTTTGATGCCATCTGCTGCTGTAACGGAGTAACTTTTTTAAGTGCTAAACTGCAACAGTTTTTCAAATTCTTATAAAGTAAGCTTAAATCAACCGGTTTTTCCCACAGATTTTACGAAGAAACTTGTTCGATTATTCTTGAAATAAAAAAGTTTCTGCAATTTTCGGGTTTTTCAAAAATATCTCAGAAAGTAGGCCATGGATATAGAACGTGTTTTTACACAAAACTAGCCTATCAGATAAAGACATTTTTTTTGTTTCAAATAAAATTATCCGAAACATGTGTGTAGGTAGGTTTGTATGTAGAGGTTAGGTATATTATGCCGTTATACCAATGAATTTAATTCAATCTGTAAAAAGTAAACCTATAGCTTTGACTTCTAGACCACAGAAGTCTTAAGACTCCCACGCAAACATTATTAATACGGTTGACACAACGGAACTGTTATTATGCAAGTAACAACTGACGATACCTACAAATAAATACAGTTGTTTCAAGCGAATTGACATAATTCTTCGGAATTTGCACAAAGCGAAGGCCTCCTCAAACCGTCCCAGTCACGCGAACCTTCTATAAAAGTAACATGAATGGTGTACAGAATACTCCTACAAGTACTGAGTGATCAGTGATCATTTTTAATGGACCCGCAATTCCATACTTTTCAGTGCGGCGTAGCTTAATAATTTTCATTATTATTTTGACATAATATAGTAGTAGGAATAGCAATAATTGTTTCCTTTTCCACATGAAATTATAAAACACAGTTCGACGAAAGCATCGGGGATCGGAAATAGTACTTTTTTATACAACAAGAGTGGATAATATGGACATTCCACTGGAGTTGTATATATTTTTTCAAATACGATTAATACCTTACTAAACGGTTACTTGGGTAAACGATGAAAATAATAATTTGACAGATCATTCTAACCTTGTGGAATAAAACAAATTCAAGGGTTGCTTGGCGTCGCGTTGGATAAAATAAGCGGCTGATTTCGATGTCAGATCCGTCCTAGAGGATATGAAATAATTATATCCGTTCAGTTAACTAGATTTGCCTACTTATTACTTGTACATTCTGTATGTTGTAAAGAATGTATACAGGATGATTTTTTTAGAACTACCACCGCGCTTTTCTCGCTTAGTTTTCGCCCTACAAAAAAAAAATAAACAAAAATGTGACAATTTTGGACAGCTAAGTGGTGCTTCAAAAAAAATCGGCATCCATGGCCAACTTGTCGGGCAATATAAAAAAAACTGAAATTGAGGAAAACAATTAATAGCCGTAGCATGTTTATTTTATGTGAAGGTACGGGCACAGAATTATTCTATGACTTTTTTTGTTTATTTCTTATTAAGCGATTCTTCCGCTTACTTTGGGCCACACAGAAAATACGTTAGAACGTAAAATATGGGAATTTTGGTCAGCCAGGCGGCGTTAAAAAAGAAATTGGCCTCCATGCTAAATTTTTCGCGCTATGATTAAAAAACTTCAATTCGACAAAAATTTTGCATGCCCTCAAGAGAGCGAAGACTCTGTAATTAACTATCTGAGCACCTGGATGGATAAAGCTTCTCAGTTCAGTGCCATCAATTTTCAATACAAAAGTTTTTCTATGTCTCTTAAACTAAACATTCCACGGCTATTAATAGTTTTGCTCAAGTTAGCTGTCCAAAATTGCCACATTTTTGCTCCTTACGTTTTGTTTTGTAGGGCGGAAAATAAGCGAGAAGATCGCGGTGGTAGTCCTAAAAAAATCATCCTGTATATCTGTATATGTGGGAGTAGAAACTGGATTTGGTATTTCATTCGATCTCGACAACTTGGGCTGAAAGTGGACATTTTTGGTACAGAACAAATATTATATTTCAACTGCTTCATGCTAATAATAATCAAGCCTTAAGCCTCTTAGGTATATGTTGGCATAGGACACTTCTAAGAAATATTTTTAATCACCTGGTGCATCAGATAAATTTATAGACAATCATTAGTTGAACTTCTATTAGAATAGGTATTTTCGCATGCAGTTAACTGTGTCATTTTTTTATATAAAAAATACATAAATTTACTGAAAGTTATTATTATTAGTAGGTATTTAATAATTGAAACAATATTCCAGAAACATTGTGTAATAGAGACTTTCAGTCAAGGTTTTTCATTTTCTCCCCCAGGGTTTGATTTCAGAAATGATCAAGCCTTTGGCATGACACTTTCATTCTCTTCACCAAACACCAAAATACCGTTTTGCGCACTTGTTGCACATTGGTACCTATATTGTGCAACAAGTTACACAATAGAGTATATTGAGTGCGAGCGAAACTTGTGGCAAGTAAATTACATAAACCTCAAAATTTTAAGTGAAGAAAATGCAAATGCTTCAGCAATTAAGTAGATTACGGTACAGGGTACAGTGTGTAACATATCTGTGATAATTTGAATTAAAAGTATATGTAGTTGGAAACTGAAATTAGGAGTGCGTTTGGTAGAAAAGTGTTTGCTGTATTTATTATCTGAAAATAACGAGTGTAAGAACAAGTACAGAGCTCGGAGCGCCACCAACTTGAGGAGTGCCCAGTTGTGGCCGTGCTGAAACCAGGGCAGGTATACAAGCGCCTATACACAATACTCCATTTATTAAAGCCTGTTTTACAATATCAATTTTCGTCCAACAAATCCCTCAATAAATCTTACATTTTATTTTTCTGAGAACTTTATTTGAAATAAATGATTGCTTTTTTGATAGGGTAACTTTGTGTCACATTTGAGATCCATGACCTACTATCAGAGATATTTTTGAAAACTGCCGAAATTTCTTCAGTTTGTAACTTCAAGAGGTCGAACGGAGCATTTTCCGTTATAATGTCTCTAGTGTGACTGGTAGACTGGGAACATTTACTGCGATACATTTCAACAAAATTAAAACTTCTAATTTTACCGCTTATTGCAAATAATGATTGAGGTTTAATGGTAATTTCTGTAAATCGTCTCTGAGGCATGCTCCTGTAATGCTAAGTACTGCAACTATCTATAACAATACACAAGTAAGTAGGTATAAAGTTAAAAATCGGCCAAGTGCGAGTCGCACTCGCACACGAAGGGTTCCGTACCACCGTACAATATTTACTACTACATATTTTTTAAAAATACTAAAAAATAAAAAAGGAAACAAAAAAGTTTGTCAAAGAGCGTGGTTTCGAACCCCGGACCGCTAGGTTATCAGCCCAGCACGCTTCCACTGCGCCACTTCGCTGTTTCAAGAAATGTTCCATACTAGCTAGTTAGCCGTGTCATCATTGTTAACGAAAATTAAAATTATTACATGAACTTTATTTTACTTTTATTATTTGTTGTTATAGCGGCCATAGTGGTACACAGTCTGTGAAAATTTGTCTACCTATTATGATTCAAAAGATACAGCCCTATAAAGGTATTCCGTTTGGTTTTCTAAAATATTCTACGAGATTTTACATAAAAATACAGCGCGCCCGTGCCTGAAAAAGTCCCCTACGGAATAACAAATGAGCCTCTGAGCCCCTAAAGTCTCAAATCGCTACGAAATTTGAAAAACCACCATACTAAAACAAACCCAAATTTCAGTCGATGTTTACGAATATCGGGCGAGCCGGGCGTGCGCCTCGGCCACGAAGTATACAGTACGATTCCGGGGACCTCGCCAAATCGCAAAAGAAGCGGCCTAAACAGCCGAATGGCTTTTTCGATTGGGGGGCCCTCTGGCAGGCGAGAGGCCCATATCCGTCGGCAGCCCCACGCGAAAATTGAACTAAACCGCCGCTCCCCCTTCCAATCGCTAGCCATTGTCCCCGAAAAAAACGGGAAAAAAAATTCCGGGGGCCGAACGGTTCTCCCGATTCGGACGCCCTTCAATAGGGTTGTTGCCCGTGAGCTCGGGCGGCCGTACGCCAAATTTGGGCTCGAATATCGAAAACTGCGTCCTGTATAAGACGAGACGACAGGTACACGTATTATTACACAGGAGGCCAAAACAATTCCTACGGTCCGGCAGGGCCGGTATAGGTGCTTGTTAACATAACTTTTTCAGGGTATATTAGGTGTCTCAAATAAAGTCCGATTATATTTAGTTTTTGAAATATAAAGACCAGCTTAAAACCAGGATGATGCAGTTTTTTCTCGAAGAGTTAAGGACAAAAATACAGGGTGTCTATTTAAGAAGGGCCACTCGAGAAAATCTTGACAAATATGCTATGATAAATTTGTGGATAAAACTAATTGATTTAAACCTAGTTTATCAGAAACCATGGTTTGTTGTGTGCTCTCTTAACACTTAAATTTTTTTATTTATAACTGTCATGCACACTATAAAATTTAAAAAATGTGAAAAATTTGCAAGATACCGATACCTCGCAAGAAATTTCCAAGATTTCCAATGTAGTGTGTTGGGAAAAAAAAAACCTAAAACATGAAGGTACAGTATTCGAGGCGACGGCTCGCTACAATAAAATGGACACATTTTTCGGTAGGTACTAAGAGAGCACCCATTAAACCGTGGCATTGTTTTAAATTCTGATAAAGTAGGCTTAAAGCAATTCGTTTTGCTCACAAATGACTTTGGAGAAAATTTTTCGGTAACTCTTGAAACAAAAAAGTTACAAGAAATTTAGGCAGTTACCGGGTTTTTCAAAAAATATCTCTGAAAGTAGGCCATGGATCTCAAAAGTTACACAAAGTTACCCTATCAAAAAAGCAATCATTTATTTCAAATCAAGTTCTCAGAAAAGTAAATGGTAAGATTTATTGGGGATTTGTTGGACGAAAATTGTTATTTGTAAAACAGGCTTTAATAAACGGAGTATTGTGCATAGGCGCTTGTAAGCCTGCCGTGGTTTCAGCACGGCCACAACTGGGCACTCTTCAAGTTGGTGGCACTCCGAGGTCTGTACTTTGGACTCATTGTTAAAAATATTTGTATTAACAAAAATGTACTTGATGAGCCCCTGTTATTTTTGCAAAATAATGATTAATTTTTGAGCCAAAGTTTTTTGTAAGCCAGGAAATATTATTATGTACAGGGTATCCTACATTGGACACTTTTGAGGGGTTTCTCCTATTTCTCGAAGAGACAGACAAAATGTGGATGTCCAGTGCTCGATTTTCGAGACAATTGAATGCCGAAAAATAAGGATGGATGGATTACCCTGAACATTTGACTTTTTACCACTCATGTGAAATTTACTTGCCGGTGCCTCTGGCCGAGGCAAATGAACCACATGAGTCATGAAAAGGAACTTCAATACCGAGGTAGGTACATTTTTTGAAAAAGAAAAAAACGAAATTTTATTAGGTAAAATAACTAAAAAAGGAAATCGCCCCTCCATGAGTCGACCGCGCGCGCCGTTGCTTGACTTGAACGATCGCTCTACCTTCATCAAGCACGATATGCCATACGGCGCGTCTTATTAGAGAAACTTCCAAGCTGGTGCATCGCATGCAGTTTACATATAAATACCTAATATGGATGTTCAAACAGACCAAAATAGTTATACTGAAAATTTGCGTTGTTGTAGATAGAAATTCGGCAATGAGGCTGAAACGTTAAATAATGATACTTTATTGGCCGGTTTTAAATATTTGGCCAGGTTTTACGGGCGATTAACGTGTCTGACTTTTGGTGATAACAAATGGCGGCGTTTTTCATATCTTTTTATTCCGCAGTGCAAATTAGGTAAGACCGTCAGCAGTATGTATTGTATTTATATGTATATTGTATAATGTGACAGACTGAAAAGACGACAATGCAGCTAACTTCAGCCCGTGATTAAAAATACGATTAAAAATCCGTTGCCAACTTCAGCTCGTTTCTTCGGTGGGTTTTTAACCACGATCTGAAGTTAGCTGCAGTTGCTGGGTCTCAAGCGTGCTTAAAATGTCACTTAACGCTATGCGTTCAAAAGCATTTAAAGCATTCGCAAAAGCAACCCGATCTGTCGTCGCCAATTACCTACGCCTAATTAACGCTCGCGAAGCGGATCCAAACATGGCAAACTCGCAGATTCGGGCCGAATAAACTCTTCCTCCTCATCGCTCGTGCCACACCATTTGGATCGGCCAAGGTGAATCGCCAGCAGCGGCCTATGGTTTCCGGGTACTGGGAACCTTGGTGAATTAACATGCGATGCGGTGAACCCGCGTATGCGTCCGCACTCGTTATTATTTAGCCTGCTTCCCTTTCTTGTCCCTCCGTGTTTCCATCCTCCATTGTCCGTTGGACGCGGATTGTGCGTGCGCGATCGGCGGAAACTGCACAGCGCGCGTTTACGTTGTACCTTTGTCCGCCGGTTTTCACTTTTCACGAACATCGGTTTCGACTTCAGATAGATACGATCTAGAACGTGGCGGAAAATGGTTTTGGTACTTCCTAGATGCAATAACAATAATTTTTTAAAGTGATGGCTCAACGAAAAGTCACTTAATGACCCTCCTCAAGACTTATAAATTATGAAATGTAGAGGAAAGTAGATTTGGGAGATGCAAATAAAGATTTGGGAAACGCAAATAAAAAAAGGCTTGATTATATTGCTGAAATCATGGTGGTGGCCGAGATTGTTGACAAGCTTATTTTCAGACATATACATTGGACAGACGAAAGTCGTTTTGTTAGTAATGGCTTACCTAACCGTAAAAGCGAACATTATTGGTCTACTGAAAATCCTCATATTAATGTATGGTGTGGCATAATTTGTCATCATTTAGTTGGGCCATATTTTTACGAAGGAGTTTAAACTGGAATAACATACCTAAAATTTTTTGCAACAACAGCTGCCAGTTCTCATGGAAAATGTGCCATTTCCATATGGTTTCAACACGACGGAGCTCCAGCACACAAAATACGAGGCCAACATTGTAAAAGAATTTTTAAATGATGAGTTTGGAAACAAATAGATTGGAATAAATGGTTTCATAAAATGTTCCTGGCCAAAAATGTTACATGTTACGCGCAAATAACTTAAAAATAACTATTTCTTGAAATCGGCAGTGAAGTGTCTCAAAATTGTCATTAAAAGCTCAGAAATCGGCACTGAAGTAGCCCATTATTGTACGAAATTTTCAATAAGTAGGCCTTGGCGAGATGTAAACCTGAAACGTCAAACGCGGAGCCATCGCCCGTCAAAAGTGACCAAATATTCAAAACCCGACCAATTAAGGCCCATTTAACTTTTCGTACACATTGAGAAATTGTTACCTATAGTAGCGCAATCTTTCAGTATAAATATTTTAGAAGGTTTGAATCTGAATCTATTTTACATGGAGGCTGCACAATAGGCAGCAGTTTGGACTTTCTGTCAGAAAGCGCCGTGTATCATAGTACTTGACCTAGGTAGAGCAATCGTTAAAGTCAAGCAACACCGCGCGCATTCGGTTCATGGACGGGTGATCCCTTATGATTATTTCTTCGCTTAATAAACCTTCTTTTTTCGATTTCAAAAAAAATAATAATATGTAAGTCGGCACTGAAGTTCTTTTTATGACTCATGTGGTTTATGTGCCTCGGCCAGAGGCCTCGGCAACTAAATTCCACATGAGTCATAAAAAGTATAACTTCGGTCCCTTGGTAAATAAATAACTATTTTCAATTTAAATGTTTCACAAAAACGTATAACTTATTACTGGTTAAGACCAGTGACTATGAAAGATATTATAGTCACTGTTAGGGCACAATTGGATTGAATTTGAATATGAGAAGTTGAAGTTTGCAGAAATTGAAGAAGAGTGAAAACATATTTGTACAAGACGTAGTTTCTGTGATTATTTGGAGTATTTTCTGATATAACATACATGTAACCAGTATTATACACTATAATAGGGCTATAAAAAAAATATATATCGATTTACGAAAGTGAAACAACCTAAATTTGCATAAAACCGCATTTTTATATAACTTCGGAGGACGCAAAGTATGTTTTACATAATAAGATCTAATCAGATTGTAAAAATTGATTATGTAAACAAAAACTTAATAAAAATACATCGAGACAAATTATTTGTACTCAATTATCGATTGATTGATTAGTTATGCATTTTGAGTTTGGACACTGGTCGAGTCAAAAAATATGTTGCACAAAAATTTGATAGTATCAAAACGGTAGAGTAAATAAAGACAATTTTGTAAAGTTTCTCCAGCTTTCTAAAAGGTTTTAAAATCCATTTAATTCTGCATACGCAAATTCAAAATTTAAGTAGATAATTCACGCTTAGTTCTAATAAATTTGCGTCATTGCCTATACATTTGATTTTGTTTTTAACCGGTCTGCGTTCTATGACGTTGAAAATTGATTAGAATTAATCAGATATAAACCTCAGTTCACCTGGAAACAAAACAAGATCAATTAATTTCGAATTCGTTATATAAATAAGCATTAATTTCTGTCGTAGTAGAATTGTCCTTGACCAGATAGATCTTTTAGCAAGAAAGTGCCGCTGACTCAGACTTTCCAACAGGTACTTCTCGGTTTACTCACGCCGATTCCTGAGAATCGCATTTTTCATATAAGGAAGCAGGTGGGCGAGCTACCACACTCATTGATTCATTAATTTTACAACATAATATAGGAGGAAATGCTAATAACTGTTTAGCGTTTGGGGGTCAAAATTGTGTTTACATTTCTAGTGAGTCAGCCGAGATTTGACATGCACAAGTGCAAAGCACTGACCATTGTCTTAATAACACGATAAGGAATTTATTAGAATACAGGAGAACGCGTATGGAATTTTCATAAGGTGCAATATCATGTTAATCGTTTCAGATGTAAAAAGTCCAAGCCTGGTATTGAATCACAATACCATTTGAAAAGCGATTTGTATGTGTACCTATGTGAAAATCAATACTAAAATAGGAGAGCGCTTGCTTTTAAAATTTTCATAGTAGGCTCGAATATTATGATCTTTGTAGTAGATAAGTATATAGTTCTCCTCCTATAATACTGCATTAGTATTCCTAAAGGAGAACTTATAGAAAGTAAGAATTTGTTCTATTAATAGGTGTTCTTTTTAATATGTAGGCTTTTTTAAATAGCAGTTATTGTATACAATAACTGTGATTTCTTAACTGTCAAGTAAATGTAAATAATATACTCCGATTTGAAAAAAAAAGGAGGGATATGTTATAGACCAGCAGTCAGCGGGACAGGGAAATAGTACAAAATTACCAAAAAAAATATTACAGAGACCGTTTTCTGAATATTCCGGGGTTGCCGGTTGGAACTAAGATTCGTGTCGAATAGCAAATCTGAATCTTGACTTAGGGACATAGTTGGGAATAGGGAACCTACTAACCTACTTCTTTTGCTTAACTCCACATCCACACATCAAAACTTTGTTTTTAATGATGATGCTAACGCTAATATAGTTAGCGATACGCGCGTCGAGTGCTAAAAACAAAGATTTGGTGCGTGGAGTTAAGCAAAAGAAGTAGGTATAGACTCGCTATAAGTATTACGGCAAAACCAGATTTTATTCACAGTAATTCACAATTCCGAAAACCAACCTATACCTACGTCATTTCTGATTAGGCGACATCGATCTGGAAAACGTTTATTTCAATTTATGACAATTTATTTGCCACTGGGGAAACTGAAGAGCAACTGTGGGAAGAATACTACAATAATATTTTCATACTTTACATGGTAAAATTCCAGATGGTTGAAAATGCAGTAAAATCCTAATCATTAAATAAATGATGTTACAAATGCTTTACCTAAATACAAATGCTTCGCATTTTCAACATTTGCTATACTATAGGTAATAATAATTGTCAATTATTGTTTTTCTTAGGTATGACCCAAGAACCGTAGACGCACCTACCGTTCTTGGGTACGACCTACCTTTGTGATTTAAACGATATTATTTATTAACGATATATAGGAATAGATATACATTACCAAATACAACTTGTTTTGTTTCATGATTTTAAAAAGATGTTATTGTTGGCACATTCAAGGTTTCCAGTTTTTTGATACGATTTAGGTTATTTTGTAAATATAAGTATCTCAAAGCATATATTCGACATACAAGTTTATCAAAAAACTATTTATTATGCATTACAAAATAGGAAAGACTGAATTTAAAAAATGCCAATGTAAACAAATTACCTCGTCTTCTTACCCCCGACCCGCTAATGTAGAAGAAAAACAAAACAGTGTTATTTGTCAAAATGAATATTTAGTGTCCCCATTATAATTTTAAAAGAAATGGCTCGTGGCATATGGGACAAAATACTTTGGTAATTGGCAACTTGGCAACACCAGACTAGTTTCCAATATCTAATGGAAATTATGTATGGGTCTTTCGGAGGTGTGCAGACCACGACAGGTACCTGTTTCGGGCTTGTTGGCCCTCATCAGGCAGACGTAGCGCACCTCACCGAAAAACCCTGATTACGTTGGCTAAGTGGAATAGGAAATAGTACAATGCGGTGAGCATTTACCATCCAACGCCATCTAGCTGGTACTGCCAAAACCAAAGCAATGTGAGTGTCGATCGACATGTAAAAAGAACTCGGCAAAGCGGCGCGGCGCGGTGGAAAAACCAAATATTCATTTTGTTTAATCATCGTTTGGCTATAGACTTAAGCACACGAGGATTGAAACTCACGATTCGATCCTTGTTGATTTCTATATATTAGAAGATACTTGGTGATGAATCAAACGAGTTTTTTGGCTCCCCGTATGTATGCTTCTTCTGGTTTTTCCACCGCGCCGCGCCGCTTTGCCGAATTCTTTTTATATGTCGATCGACCGGTCGATATATATACACTAACTTTGCTTTGGTTTTGGCAGTCCCAGCTAGATGGCGTTGGATGGTAAATGCTCACCGCATTATACTGTTTCCTATTCCACTTAGCCAACGTAATCTGGGTTTTTCGGTGAGGTGCGCTACGTCTGCCTGATGAGGGCCAACAAGCCCGAAACAGGTACCTGTCGTGGTCTGCACACCTCCGAAAGACCCATACATAATTTCCATTAGATATTGGAAACTAGTTTGGTGTTGCCAATTACCAAAGTATTTTGTCCCATATGCCACGAGCCATTTCTTTTAGTGTTATTTGTATTTCCACGAGTCATATTCTATTATATATGTCTATTCCTATATTGTTATTTATCAATAAGATTTATAATTGATTTCGGTATTAACATATTTTGTGCTTCGTTGCCATATTTAATATAGAATTGATTTCTATTATTGTTTTTTTTGCATTATTGATTATTGGTTATAAAAAAATGTAGAAAAAAAACTTTTCTGAACTAACATGCAACTGTTTAGACAAAGAAATATCGAATTTTATAAAATATATTTTTTTAAATAACGAATATTTCAGGAAATATGATTACCTACCTTTTCATTCTAGATATTTTACATATTTTACCTTTTACGTCATTTGCAATACTTTTTAAAGCCATTATCTTTTATAATTAACACTTTCTCAATAACTGTCATTAATCGCCTCGTATAGGTAGGAACAATAGTTAATTGTTTAAAATACTACTAAAGAAGTCGTTAAGGATATATTTTCCTAGAAGTAAAAAAATACGTGTATAACTCCACCACAAAATTTAGTTTAGACTGGTTGTTTTACTATGCTGATATTATATATCATCTATCAGAAATATAAGTTCTCTACTTGATAAGTAATTAAAAAAATATATGTCACGCAAAAAATAGTTATTTGTTTCCCAAGGCAGTGAAGTTCAAACTTTTTATAACGAATGTGGAATTTAGGAATAAAACACATGAGTTCCAAAAAGAAATTTCATTTTGCCGACTTTTCTGCAACTGGATATAGAGTATCCCCCTTTTAAATAGTCAAACTTTAAGCATCTGCATAAGACATGATTCTAAAAGTTCATGTGAACTTATAAAGCTTTTGCACATAGTGTTAAATTTGAATATTTATTTCAAATTATTTTTTGAGCACGCTCTGACACTTACTTATTGAAAAGTAAGACGCTAACGTATTTATTAAAAATATAATTTATTTTCCACGTAAAAAAGAACGGTGACTTAAAAATACGAACATGCAATTATGTAAAAATGCCGCGGCACAAGAGTCGTAGAAAAAATGGTATAAGAGAAAGTATATCAAGGTTGGTTAAAAAATGTGACACCCTGTATAAAAACACAGTTTCTTAGTTTCATAGCCTTCGTAATGGGCCAAACTGCTCGAATATAATCTCGGAACAAACGTGGATTTTCTTAAAGTATCTCGATTTATTCGGAATTCCAATTACAACCCTTGAACCCTTCATATAACTCTCGGTAGTTATAACTGAATCTGGGGTGCATAAAACACGGTCAAAGGTCGCAACTTCCGAACGATACCTATTGTAATTTTAACCAATGCCGGGCGCCGGGCACGACTGAAGTCTATTATGAGACTTTGTTATAACTGCCGCAGATAAATAAAACGTCACCCGGGCCGTTGGTGGCGGTGGCGTGTTGCTGTGCTTTTTGTTTGATCGTCCAGGCGACCTTTGTCACAGCCTTGGACAGGATAATGTTATAGACATCGCGGAATACTAACGCCAAACAAAACAGAAATAGTAGATACGAGGAATTTCCATTATGAGGTAGGTGTAGGATTATCTTCTATACTACTATGGGTACACATACACATTTTCCAGTTGTAATTCAGAATGCGTTACATGTAATTCAGAAAAAGTCATTTGTAATTCAGAAAGAACCAAACTGTAAGAGATTTACATGTTAATACTTAATACTAAACTACCTACCGCAATGTTGCGTTTTTGTTATTTCATGAATGCGGACATTACTGAATAACTTAAAATACACAATACACACACAACATGCTTTGAATTACAATTGTTGATCTATTCGTAATTACAAAGTTTTCTTGATAGATATACATAAATCAAATGTTCTGTTTCTATATACATTTGACATGTCTGAGTTTGACTACTCTGAATATATCTGGAAAAGGTGTAGTAAAATAATGTGCCGCTTTGTCTATTGAAATATAGATATTTAATAAACCTCCTACCCTGTCTTGTTTATTCCTCTTAATAGGAAGAGGACTATTTTACATTACCATAGACAAGAAAATTTGTTAGTTAATAATATTAGGTAGGTACATATATCTTAAAAACATATTTAATTTTGAAGTTGAAATGTAATAAATGATTCACTCAAAATCAACAAAGTGCCTTTCCGTTATATTTTCGTAAACACCTTCTAACTATTCAGGAATTCCATCTAATTTTTTTTCTCATTGTTTTTGGCAAAAACCGCAAGATGAGCTATTATGACTATTGCGAAGAAGCCGTTGACCTTAATGATAAATGACTACTCTTCAAGATGATTAATAAAAATACGGACGAGAAAAATTCACAAATAAGTTCAGCACTGGTAAATGTCACGCTCAGTTTGTTGACAAGAGCGGTCATACTTTATGTGTTTCTCATTACTTTGTTTCTGTGAAGTGTCAAGTCAAGTCAAGATCAAACAGTGCAACTCAGAATCATGTAAAATTCACAAAAAATTGTGTCAAAAAGACGGTTTATTTAATAGCAAAAAAGTATTTTGCATTTCCAAGAAACACATGATTTTCCGAAACTAAGATGTTTAGTGGCATATCAGGTAAAGGATATCAATTGAAAAAATGCACTCCAGCCGGGACTCGAACCCGGGACTCCTACTGTAGCTTTAACCAACTAAGCTACCGGAGATACGGGTTCCATCCAATTGATACATAGTTAGTAGCGGTGAGATGTAGGAGACTTTGGCGTCTTCTACAGCTACTAGAAGGGGTTAGAGGGTGTAGGGTAACCATATGCCAATAAACATCATTTATTATTTATAATTATTACAGGTACTAAAAATCTTACTAAGATTATTCTTCACTCTTTTCATCGTAATATACCATTATATACCATATACCTAATATATCTCTGCCTCAACATAAAACCCAACTCACTCTGTATGTTTCTTGGAAACAGATATCCAACACAAATTTACATTTAACAAGATACTAAATTTCTTCTCCATTATTGAAAATAATTACTTGTTCCTCGTATTTCTTCTACATCATAATATTATAACAATTATAATTAATTCGGGCTTTGATCAAAATCAATAATGACTATTCGATTTTGCTAATCATATTTTTTAGAATGCGAATAATAGAATTTAGAAATCTTGGAATACTAAAAGCGGCTTGATATATACAGGGTGACTCATTGGGAATGATAAATCCCTAAACCGGAGGTAAAGGGGGTATCAAAATATGAGGATTGAGGCCAATATTCCTCAAACAGGGTGTCCCATAACTTATCCGCCATAGGGCAACAAGTGGTACTAGAAGTCAAAATATACGGTGTGACCCAAAAATGCCTTAGTAAAATGTTGCTCGCTTAAAAGATACTTAAACAGAAAAAAAATTAAACTTGATTTTAGGCAAATTGCAATAATTCTAAAACCTTTATTAAAAATTGACACACTTGGGTTTTCAAAGGTGAGAAATCCGAATTCGGTACTAATCTGAGCCTAATTCCTAGAGGACGCTTGGTACGAACTTCGTGATGAATTAAATTCTGCAAAATAGTTTACCCTGAGAAGATGGGAATGTTTTGACTTCGAGCTAGACAAGAGTCATCATTTCCACGTAAAAAACATACTCCTGGTCAATATCGATATCTCAAGCCGTTTGCGGGATATTCGTTTCTGAATGTTGAAACACTGGAAAAAAAATTCAAATTTCGAAAATACAAGGCAATTTATTCAAAATACAAAATGTTTTTGAAATTTGTCCCCCGTCTAAAAATCTAACGGATTAATATCTGGGCTACGAGGTGGCCAAGGAAAAAAAACAGCCTGTATCTTTTAAACGAGCAACATTTTACTAAGGCATTTTTGGCTCACACGATATATTTTGACGTCTATAGTACCACCTGTTGCCCTATGGCGGATAAGTTATGGGACACCCTGTATAAATGTTGTCCAATGTAAAATAGGCAAAAAATCATTGGGTTTCTTGAGATAGGGTGTCCAAATTTTGTCGAATTCAGTCCGTTCCATTTTGAAATCCAGCAATTTTTGGTATATTTTTCTTAGCGATTTTTTTCTTGGCAGTGCCTCAGCTGCCGGCAACGGTGCCCGCAAAATAAACTAATGGCTGCCGGCGCCGGTTGCCCCCTCAATGTTTTTCTCCAATGCCGGTAATGGCGCCCCAAAAATTGTCTGGAGGCTGCCGATTATAAATAACATTTACAATACACATTATTTGTTAAAAATGATAAAGCTAGGATTAACACACTAAAATACAAATTTTTTGTTATGCACTGTTAAAAAATGTCATACTTCATCTTTCTGTTGCATAGTACAGGGCCATAGCTTACGGAAGCGTAGAAGGGCCACGTAGTATTTTTTTAATTCCGCCTTTTTTCTCAAAATTTTGATTATATTCTCAAAATTTTGAGATTTTTCTCAAAATTTTGACTTTTGTCTCAGAATTTTAAAATTCGGACGTATTTCTCAGAATTTTAAAATTCAGACTTTTACTCCAAATTTAAAAATTCAGACTTTTTCTCAAAATTTTGACTTTATTCTCAAAATTTTTAGATTCAAAATCCGGAGAAAAAGTCTGAATGTTAAAATTCGGAGAAAAAAGTCGGATTTTAAAAAAAATCTAGGCCCTTCTACGCTTCCGTAATAGCTAGACTTTGTCATGGCTAAAATTTTTGTACAGATTAAAATGAAATTGTGCATAGCATGTGAAAATTTCAATTAGTTTAAATGAATACCAAATTTTATTTGTATTTTAAAAAATTCCCCTGCGAAATTTTTCAAATTTTAAAAAAGCATTTTAAACGAATGACAAAAACTCTAGGCAGTGCCTCCGCTGCCGGAAACTGTACCCGCAAAATAAACTAACGGCTGCCGGCGCCGGTAGCCCCCTCAATATTTTTCCAGGATGCCGGCAATGGCGCCCCAAAAATTGACTATAGAGACTGTTGATTTTGAGTGTCCAAAATCTGGCCACAAAGAATAAGCGGGAAACTGAAAAACTGTTGCATAGAATTGAGTCGCAACGCGTATTTTACGAAATTAAAGAGGTTTATGTGCTTTAAAACTGGCAACCTCCACGCCCTTCCTCCCAAATTTCTACTTACAACGTGCTACAAAAAAGTAGGTTAAACCACTGACCACAGATTTTTTGGGCTAAAATGATGTGACTATTCTCATATTGTTTTTCATTTTTAAACACTTCTACCTCAAACACAGGGTTTTAAAAGTTGATTTTTAAAAAACGAATTTTAGACAGGGTGTCCCGTAATGATTTGCAAATATTTAAAGGAAGTGTTCTGATTTAATTAATATAGAAACTTGAATTACGGGATACGTTACCGCAGCTAGTTGTAAGATACTTTACGGTAGAATCGGGTAGAATTACTTTTTGCATCCTGTGCATCCTAAGGGTAAACACCCGAAACATCTATTCCTATTTTTTACAGAACTTTTTATTACCATTTTTATTTGACTTCACCTGTTGGTATGTATGTGCGAGTCAAATCTTGCCTAATCTTACCAAATCATACTAACTTTGAAAACTCTTCGCCTGCTGCGCAATTTTGAAGCACAAAAGTTCAATTTCTTTTTTATTTTATGTGGACCCTCCCATTGACAAAGTCTAGCTTCGCCCCCGATGCTTTACAATGAAAGTTACAAAATTTTGCGTATTATCGGCTTCTCGAATGTATTCATGTATTATTACATTCTTTACTTCTGATAATGATAACCACAGTAATTTTCCTATCGATATTTTTCTTGAATGAATTCTATAAGCCATGTTTCAATCATTACTTTTACATGTTATTAGGTACAGGTATTGTTATTATTTACAATTTAAAGAGGCAGGAGTTCCACTATAGAAGCCAGAAGCGACATATAGGTTGGTTGACTTCCAACAATTGTTTACTTCATGACGAGCATGTTTTCACAGATTTGCCTTATTAACAGCAGCTTACTAAGTTTTCTGTTGTTGATGAAGGTTTGGTTTGGAAATTTGTGTAGTGATTCATATACTCGCTAAAACCATACAACACATTTTGTTAATAATGCGGGATGATTTAGACGCTTATCAGATGATGAGCTGTCCAAAATATACGTATTTCCGGTAGGACTTAAATTCTGCAAAAATAACAAAATAACGATACGCAACAATTGAGATTTACATTGTTGGTGAAATAATAATAATAATAAAACGGTAAATGCCTTCAATCATCCAAAAAGAAATTACAAATTACCGAATTAACCAAATTGTTGGCGAGATCTAGCCTGACCCTACTCTTATCTAATCGCCAAGCTTAACCTAACCTAAAACTATTTCTAAAGACCTCTTAAAAACTGCAGTTCTGTGTCTAGGGACACAGTACAAATTATTTAAACGTGTATATCGGACATGCGCAATACTGCACATTCCTCCCTTTAACAAATTTACCTACTGCAGAAATATTCAGGTTCATCTGAAGCCTTAATTTTAAAAACAAACTAACACATATGCCGATAATAGCTACTCATACATAGATGCTTGGATACAACTACTATTTGACAGTTTATTCTTTACTTGTTTCCCATTTCACAGTAGCCTTCTTATACATTTGCTATTTATTCAGAATTACAATGGATCTTACCCTTTTTAGAACATTTTTTTCAAATACTAATGACTTTTGATTTAATTAAAAAACATAATAGTTACATAATTTATAGTTATGCGTAAATATACTCTGCAATACGAGCCCTAACACATAAATGTTCGGACACCGATGCTTAGTTTAATAATTACTGTTAAAATTCAAAGTACCGTTTAAAATTTTACCGAACCCGAACGATTACGTTTATTTATAGTACCAACAACATATTTTCAAAAACAATTATTTATTTTAAGGAAACCTTGTTACATTGTGAATATATTTCTACGATAAATAAATAAATTGGTGACATATAAATGTTCGAACACTTACGAGTTTTTTAACAAAATCTAACAATTAGTACGAAATAACGTCTCCTTTCGACTTAATAACTGCCTCTATCCGTTTAGGCATTGATCTTACTAATGACAGACACATTTCTGGCGTAAACGTATCCAAAATGTCAGTGATTTTATTTTTTAATTCGGGTACAGTTCGCTGTGGATCATTTCTTAGCTTTTGTTTCATTTTATGCCATATCTCTTCAATAATATTAAGATCCGGGCTATTAGCTGGCCATGAAAGTACTTGTAGATTATTTTGTGCAAACCATCTTTTCGTGGATTTTGCTGTATGGCATGCAGCACCATCCCGCTGAAAAATATAATTTCCTTCTGGATATAAAGAAGACGCACTTGGCAAAAAGTTTTCTTTTCAGCGTTTATAATTCCATCTACAAACTGAAATTTCCCCATTCCCTTTGCGCACATGCATCCCCAAATCATATACTTTTTGGGAATTTTACAGTTCGTTTAATGCAATATTTATGGAATGCTTCTGATTTAGACCTAATTACTCGCTTGCGGTAATCCCCGACACAAACGTCGAATTTTGACTCGTCCGAGAATATGACCCTAGACCAATCGTCTACACTCCACAAACGTTTTGCTTTTGCCCATATCAACCGATTCTTTTTTTGTTTTTCGGTGAGAAGAGGTTTTTCTTTGGCCTAAAAATAGTTTATTATTTGGTAATTTCCTCAAATGGAGTAAAACGTAACTTGCTTTATAAAATCCTAAACCAGACTTATGAATCCATCTTCTGCATGTTTCTCGAGAAATATTTAACCCTGCTTGATTGTTCCATTCTGCAGTGATTTCTCGTAAAGTTCCTCTTCGAGACGCTTTGCACACTTTTACAAGTTTCCTTTGAGATCTTGCTGTTATTTTTACCGGTCTTCCTTTTGATCTACCTCAAATATCGGTTTTGGCTGTTTCACTATACAATCTTATTATTTCGTAAACTGTAGATTTTGCTAAATCTAACTCTGCAGCTATGTTGCGAACGCTATTGTTGTCATGGTATTTTTTAATAATTAACTCACGAATTTTAGCATTTGTCGCTATATCACGTGCCATTTTCACCTTATTTCAGGTAACAACTATGCGTAACTGTCAGTCAACAAAGATTTGAAATTTTTTTTTTAACGCCTACTGTTTAAATATTGAATTTTCAAAGGGTGTCCGAACATTAACGTGTAACGTATTTTTTGCAGGAATTAAAAAAAATCGTTGTGACCTGCTTGTTTATTTAAACCAAAACTAATTATAGCTCATAGGCAGGGATATTAGCAACATAATAAAAACTTTAAATAAAGAAAATAAAAAAAATTTAAAAGTTATTTGAAACTAATTTTGTAAAATAACAGAAGTGTCCGAACATTTATGTGTTAGGGCTCGTATTGTCAGGATATTATGCAGACTTTCAAATAATGCTAATTCAAGACTTCAATCTAACTTAGAATTAAAACGGTTGGTCCAAATATACAACATGCATATCGTTAGAATTAGAAAAATGTGTCAATTTCAAAAATATCAAAATATACTTACAGGGTGCTTCATTAAAAAAATGCAACTTTAGTTGGCCAGCTTTTGACGGAAACCCTGTATAAATTTTAGTAACAACTCTAAAAACTTGAAATGAGTGGCTACAACTTTTCTAGAGTGAAAAATAAGAGAGTTAAGGGGGTGGTGGAAAATATAACCGATCACCCTGTATCTACGTCTACAGATAATATTGTTAACGTGAATCGATAATAAATTTTTTCGCGAATATTTTCAGTTAATCTGCTCACATTTTTAAACAACAAGGCATCGTGGAGTTCGAATTCGTGGAAACTAATGAAAACGGCAAATAGCATGATACCGAATCCTCATAATTTCGATGGCTAGAGCAATGAAGCATCGCAAAATATGCGAAATTAGATGATACGATACGAATCTCGATTCTATGAAGATGCAATGGAAATAATGAATCCTTGCCTGAGGTCTGCGCGCCGACATACAATGTTTTTCTGTGCGTCAAGGTTCGCTCGTGAAATGAAGGTGACAATTATAAATATGAATCAAATGACAGTAAATAATTGCGGAAACAGCGGAAATAATGAATAAATTATTTCGTGTACAGCCCATTATGTCCAATTTTCAGAAGTACCTAAGTTTTAATGAGCTAACCAAATACCTAATGCAAAATTAGAATAAATTTGGTAGGTATTTATTTGGAAATTATTATTATTAATAGGCCATCATTTAGGTTAAAATAAAAGCCAATTCTACAAGTTGTCCTATAGTTTCCGGTACATAAACTGCTTTTTTAATATCCTTTATATAAAAATATATACAGTGCCCGGCAGAACGGAAGCAAAGAATGATTTTTTTTATTCTGAAACGAAATAAAAAACTGACATGGGGCTACATAAGGTATGCCCTGCAACCAAAATAGGGCAGATATCGCGGTATACGAGGGGGAGTCAAAAACTTAGACGCGCCATGAGTAAAGTACCTACCCTTGAATGACGATTTTATGTTAACCTGTCTCCTTTTCCGCTTGGATGGGCCACCCTGTACAAGTTAGGAAATTATTCCTAGCTGGTTACACAAATAGCTATTCCATCACTGGATACAAAAACTGCAGACATACAGGATGACCAATTTAAAATGAAAACACCCCGTAAAATTTTTATTTTTCATCAGATTTTAACTATATTTTTTTTCCAAGGATATGTCACAAAAAGTTGTACTTTGATACTGAGTTTCAGGGCTTTACCTCAATTTTTAAGACCTGCTACGAATTTATTTTCTAGTAAAAAATGAAGAAAATTGTGTGGCGATTTTTTACATCAAAACTGACATGGACTATCTAAAATGGGTTTTATACCAAGTTTCGTTAAAAAATGACAACCAAATAACATTAAAATTAATCTGACTTCCACCGTAAAAAGTTTATTTTTCGTACGATTGCTACCAATTTTTATTTCTACTATTTAAAAACAAAAACTGTAGTCATTCAAAATCTAAAATCGGATACATCAGTAAATTTTGAATACTCTGGAATTGACTGTCGAAAAATAAACTTTTTACGTAAAAACAAGAGGGGGCGGCGGCCCTCTGGATTATTTCACTTAAAGGCGTTCTTATTAAGAATCTCCTAAACGCAGAATATACAAAATTGATTTCTATAAATAGCATTATCACACATAGTGCCATTAGTGCCAACCCAAGTGTGTTTATGGTGTTTGTTTTTAAAATTACTACATTTTTCAAAAAACCAATGCTCAACTCAAATACTACATTATAGTAGTAATATAAATTTACCAGAAACTTTTGGTATATTGTTTTTCCAAACATCAGATTTGACTGAATATGCGCAATATATAGAACCTAGTCCATAAATATGCGTATATATTATTTGTCTTTTTAACGTATGTACAGCACGGACGTGGTGATTCAAAATTTTGACCCATAAAATGGCTTTTTTCGATCTGTAGCGAGCAACACGCATAATTTTAAACTTTTGATCAATACAAATTTTAATTTAAGTAATAATTGCTCACATTTTGAGACAAAAATTATTTAAAAATATTTATCACAATGACCGTCATTAGGCTTATTGCGCAAATTCTAATGGTTAACAACACAAAAATTACTACGAGTGATTTATGTAATATTTTCCGCTTATGGTTTTTTCATTCATTTAAACTGTTTGACTTTGAATATCTGAAATTTTGTTGCCTGCGGTGCAATTTATATCGAAAGAAGTTACATTTCATTTTTTTAAATTATTTGTCGTTCCTCAGTCTATACCTTTAATAATTGTTATTGGTACAAACTTTGTACAAACCAATTTTATATGGTCCAGGTCCCGAATCCAACGATGTAGTCAGTTTAAGGTAAAAAAATCGTTAAATGATTTTCGTAATTTTTTCTAGAAAAAAAATCGTAGTAGGCCTTGAAAATTGAAATTTGACCCTGAGATTTTGCTCCAAAATACAATTCTTTGTGGCCTATCTTTAGAAAAAGGAACGGCTAAAATCGAGTGAAATATAAAATTTTACGGAGGTGCTTCCATGCCAAATTTGTCACCCTGTACATTCAAAATTTTACACATTTTTGAGAAATATATAGGTATAAGTAAATACCTACAATGTACAGAGGATACTTGAAAATAAAGGGTGCCAAAATTGATTTTAAAAAGTAATTTGTTAACTTTTTAAATAGTCGTGTTCAGTTTAAATTTGACACGGGTAATTTTAACAGAAAAAGAAAGAATAAATAATGGATAAAAGGGGGGGTCTAGAACCCCCCAAGTGCTTACGCCTATCGCATAATTTACTTTGTCTAATTGATTGGTTTATTCGAAAATTATTATGTGTGCGCACAGCTCTACAACAATGGGGAGTAGAAGCGGATAAGTATATTTCAATAAAAAAATTACATGTTTCGTCGAGTGATTACCAAGTAATCGGACAAATTCCTATTAGAAGACTCACGATTTTTCCACTGGATTACCTTCGAAATAGCTAAATATAAGGATTTAACAATTATTAAAATGCAGTTACAGTGTGTCCCCAGATGGAAACGAGATACAGTGTGGTCCAAAGAGTTCGCAACAAATGGGAAAAATTTTATTCTCGAGATATTAAAAAGTATTCTGGGAATTTTTTCTGCATGTCCAATAACCTTAGAATCTATAACTTTTATTTAAAATGATTTTTTTAGGACGCATACCTACTTTTTGAGATATTTAGCAGTGTCCATTAAAATGGGAAACCCCTGTATTTGGCAGATGGTATATACATATAAAAGTGGGCTATAGGATTTAATAAAATATCAGTCGCCTATTGTTTTTGTTAAAATTTAGTTTAAACTTGAACCTTGCTGGCATTTCCCAATTCCTGATTTACATGATTTCTTCTATAGAAAGATGATTATTCGGAAAATCTTGCGCTGGCGTTTGTTAGGACATCCTGCGTACACTACAAACCACACAACCACATGTGGTAGTCGGTGTCTTTTGATGATTCACCGAATGCAGATCGCACATGTGCGCGAATGCGCAAGTCGCAATTGCATTTAACCGTCTCTTAATTGGGTGATTAATGTCGGTTGTTCGGCGTGCTCCACACTGCGTTTCGCAACGCACAAAAAGGGATTCTCGCGAAGAGTTCAAGACCGAGATGTTGAACTTTGACTTGCCGCGAGAATGTTTTGTCTGCCCTCGCAGTTGATTCATGGCAAAGTCTGGAGTGAATCATTTTAGGGGCTCGGCTAAATCGCGATTAAGATACTTAGTTTGTTTTTCGTGATAAAGTTGCTGCAGTTCAAATGAATGACAAAGAAGTCAGAATGTCTTCATGAATAAACGATTTTTCTGTAGCACCTAGTCTTAGCACCTCTCCAAGATATTAACTCCAGAGTACTGTAGAGTTTCGGAAAACTTTTAAATAACCAGCATTTGTAGATATTATATAGGTACGAGCATGTACATTCATTACAATAATTATTAACTTCATAATATTACTTTTGTCTTCAGAAATCATATTTCCTAACCTAAACTATCAAAAGTTCTAGAAAAACTATTGATACGAAAACAATTTTTGTATCAACAGTGAGCGGTAAGATATAAATTTTTGAAATTGTCAAAGAATAAAACATTTCGAATACATGTAAATATTATATATGTACCTACAAGGTAATGCATGAAATTACCTTACTTGCTAATTATAAAAATAGTTGGACAATAATGTATCTAAATATCTACCTATGATCAAAATAATCAATTGATAACAACTTACTAAATGTGGTTCTACGATTAGCGACAAAATTCATTAACTCAACAAAAACACTCGTTTTCTATTTTTGATTAAACATTTTTAATTCCGAATAATGACGAGTTTTGTCGGTGACCGTATGTATATGTATGTATACAGTGCAAGAGTGTATTATCAGTTTTGCTAGAATTTCTAGTGTGCAACGAGCTGAGCGTGAAAATGTGAGACTTTATGGAAAAGCTTCAAGGAAATCGTATTTCATTTAAATTTAATATTATAATAAATTAATAATAAATCTAAAAACAAAGCATGTTCAAGAGCATAAACTGTTTATCGCTCAAATCAAGGATAGTTCCTAAAAAACATATCTGCAAAGAATACATAATGCCGAAGCCTACAAAGCGATTGACTTACCATAGAATATGATTCGTCCAAATCTAAAAACTAAAAAAAAACTTTGTTGATCATTTTAGAATTCAAATACATGAAATAATATGTTTCATTAGTGTCATTTCGGGTTTTCATACAAAAGCTATAGGAACGTAGAAAAATTATTATCCTTTTGCGAATGGGGGGGCCATACCTGGATATGTACTCTTTTAGGCTGTTTTTAAGTACCTACTAGGTATATAACAATAAAACTTCAATAAAGCGATATCAAAAAAAATATATTCCTCACAAAAATAACAAAAATAATAAAAAAATATATTTTTAAATAAAAATTATGTAAACAAAATTTTTGGCATGTGCGTTGGTTATATACAGTGTATCCACAGATTGAGTTCACATAAGGTGTAAATAACAACAAATTTTCGAGTTGAAATTTGAGCTTCTGGGGATTAGTCTTGCTAGGTTTTAAACTAATTTGTGATATAGTTTTACTTTCGAAAAATTACGTATGCCTTGTATACAGTGTATCCACAGATTGAGCTCACATAAGGTGTAAATAACAACAAATTTTCGAGTTGAAATTTGAGCTTCTGGGGATCAGTCTTGCTAGGTTTTAAACTAATTTGTGATATATGGCAAAATGTAATTAAGGAAACTATTTTTTCAGAAAGAAAAGTTAAGTAGGTTTGCGAGTCTAGGCCTTAACTTTTTTTTGACATTTTTTCATACTTTATTTAGAAAAGTGCATTTTGTGTAGTTTTTACATCAAAATGTTATTAAGAAAATTGGATGGGTGTGAAAATTTTCAAAAGCCTAAGTCGACTTTGATTTTTTCTGCTAAAAAATTAAAACGCACAAAAATCAAAGTAGACCTATTCTGTTGGAATTTTTCACACCTATACAGTTTTTCATTGATAACAAGTTTTCTTAATAACATTTTGATGTGAAACTACATAAAATGCACTTTTCTAAAAAAAGTCCGAAAAATACCAAAAATCAAAGTATAGGCCTAGATTTTCGAAATTTCACAAACTCAGTTTTTCATTCTGGACAAGTTTTCTTAATAACTTTTGCCGTAAAACCTACAAAAAGGGCACTTTACTGATGTAGAAAATTAGTTTCTTCACAATTTCCAAGGTGATTTTTCCAAAGTAAAATTATGTCACAAATTAGTTTCAAACCAAGCGGCCTTGATCGCCAGAAGCTCAAATTATTTCAACTCTATTTTTTTTGTTATTTTCACTTTATGAGAACTCAATCCGTGGACACTGTAGGTTAGATAATATTAGTAATAATATTCGTATCTATTTTTTATTTATTATTATTTTTTCATTTAATTAGGGGGGCCATGGCCCCTATGCCCCCCCCCCCCTAAGACCACTGTGGGATGTTTTAGAAAGATCAATATTGGGCTCTAGATCCTAGGTCTAGGCCAAATATTTAAGTTGGTATTTTCTCATCTTTTCCGTTGTGGTAGGTAGTTGATTTTGAACCAAAACATTTTTGAAGCCATACCACGTGTGTTGAGAAAATGGCCAATCATAGAAACAAATTCTGGGTTTCTTCTGGGTTTTCGTCGAATACAGTATACCTACTCACCCAGAAATACTAGAAATTAGATAGATTAAAATTTATTTCAGAAAATGTTGCTGCAATAATTGCACAATATACCTATAAGTTACGATTTTGCCTAAAAAGTCTTCATGCTTCTTTTGTTTCCTTCACGGTTATGACAAATAAATGTATTACCTATAAATTAATTCATTTTGTCAAGTTAAATTAAAATATTGATGTCTTAATTTTCTTTCTTTCTAAAGTGGGTAGATTTCATTTTTTATATTATACAGGGTGTAACTAAACTGATGGTCAAAAATGAAACCACGTATTCTTGGAGTCAAAATAAGGGCACTTCTTCATATATTTTTTTCTCCTACGGGCCATTGATTTTTTATACAGAGCGTAGAAGTTTGGAGAAAAATACACATATTTCTTCAAACTTAAGGTTGACATGAACCTTCTGAGGCTCCCAGTTGCGGAGATACAGGGTGTTAGTAAAATTAATTAGTTCAGAAAAATATGAATACCCTGTATAATCGCATTTTTTTAATTTGTTTTGAGTGGTGAATAGAATGGTTAACAAAAAGTATCTCTTAGTATTTTTTCATATTCGCAGCCGTTTCTTAATTATTTTTAAAGAACGGCAACGCTGCAATGAACAATAGTCACTATAAGAATAAATCTAGCAATCTGTGGATGTCAATTAAACTTTTTTTTTTTATTAAAAAATTAAATTATTAAATGTTCGAAATGACCGCCGTCTCTTTCAATACACGCAACTATGCGTTTCCGCATGTTTATTATTGCCATTCGCAAGTCCATAGCAAAAGTGCATATCAGTCAATTCTTCAAATGAAAATATAATTTTTCAAAATTGATACTAAGGTGCAAAGTTGGCAGCCAAATGATTCCAAATAATGCCAAGTTTAATTGACATCCACAGATTGTTAGATTTATTCTTAAAATTACTTTTTTATTGCAGCATTGCCGTTCTTTGAAAATAATTAAAAAACGGCTGAGAATATGAAAAAATACTAAGAGATACTTTTTGTTAACCATTGAATTTACCATCCAAAACAAATTTAAAAAATGCGATTATACAGGGTATTCATATTTTTCTGAACTAATTAATGTTAGTAACACCCTGTATCTCCGCAACTGGGGGCCTCACAAGCTTCATATTAACCTTAAATTTGACAACTCATCCGCTCATGTGACACGCCAAGATAGAAGAAAATATCTCGTATACTTCTAGAGATACTAAGAAATATGTGTATTTTTCTCTAAATTTCTACGCTCTGTATAAAAAAAACTATGGCCCGTAGGAGAAACAAATATATGAAGAAGTGCCCTTATTTTGACTCGAAGAATACGTGGTTTCATTTTTGACCATCAGTTTAGTTACACCCTGTATAAGCTGATGATCCAAATTTTATTATTCAAGGTTGGATCGACCAATTCGGTCCATGTAATCTGTGACCCGATAAACATGCTAGAACTACTCGTAATTTGTTCATAAATGCCATAAAGAACACTTCTGGTTTTGTTTTGAAGTCGTTGAAACAGAAACAGAAAACATACCTATACTAAAATCGAGCAATCCTTACGCCTGGCGTAAATAACTACGTGTTCAATGACGTTCCGCGATTGGTCGGTAGGGTATAAAATTTGACCCGACTCGGCAACAAGGACGTACTCGATCGCAAAAGTGTAGTTACGCGGTTTTATCTTGTTGTTTTCAGCTATTTAGATACTGCCACAAATAATTTTATCGATGTTTTGAACCATTTTAATTAAGCCAATAATTTTTTTCCGAATTTTTTTGATGTAAACAATTGTAAAACTAAAATTAAATAAAGGTCGTGCCTCAGTGCGGCCCTGGCGAATATCTCAACTCACGTCGTGCTCTTGTTTATGCCAGGCGAATAAGAGTTGGTCGATTTTAGTATAGACATCGTGACTAGGCAGAGGCAGACTGACTAAATGTGCATTTCTAAAATAGTAATTAGAGTGGCTGGTAGAAATGTAGGTGCAATTTATATTGGACGTTGGATTAAGTTAGATAAAGATATACCAAAAATTAATATTGTCTAAATATAATCTGAGATGTACACAATGTCCTCTTAGT
The DNA here is from genome assembly GCA_963920635.1 of Pseudeuparius sepicola. Classification (NCBI taxonomy): domain Eukaryota; kingdom Metazoa; phylum Arthropoda; class Insecta; order Coleoptera; family Anthribidae; genus Pseudeuparius; species Pseudeuparius sepicola. Next base: position 30,205,041 of record OY987299.1, read on the forward strand.
CCTGCAGCATGTTAAGGAAGACATACCGTTTCTTGGTGGTCATTGACAGATAAAAAATTCATTTTTCTTGATTAGTATTCAAGCAGAGTAGGTACCTAGGTATATACTCTCCGGCGACCTTGGTGGTCGGTGAGAATGCGAATTTTTTTATATCCGAAGACACAATGGAAGATATTTTAAATTATTATATTATTCTTCAAACATTGCAATTACACAGGGTAATTGATTGTTTTTGCAATAAATCTATTGTAATATTAGACTCCTAAGATGGAAACAATATGTGATCGGAAGAAAAACAAAATTATTCACTTAATAATGATCTCATAAAAATCTAGGCTTTTTGCTAAAGTTATAGAAAAAAATTCTTACATGTGTTTCTGACTTGGTGTATGACAGTTACAGGGATAGTAAGTATGGCCTATCTTTTTAATTTTTGGAGAAAACATAATTTTATTTTTAATTTTTTTCGTTGGTATTTATTTCTAAATTCACACCCAAGGCAATAAACATGAACTTTTTGCACTCGTTACTGAAATAACTATTAGCTAATAGCTAATTCGATAAAGGGAAAATATGCTACATTTTTTTGCCAAAGAGGCCGCTCGGTTTTAAAATTTGTATTACCTAATTATTTGTGCGTCAAAAGAAACGACTAAAGAATAAATTCCAGAATTATGTCAACGTTCTGATATGCATAATTGAGATAGGGATATTTTGAAGTAATTATCCGAAAATAAATACCCTGTTCCTGTGTATGTACTGGGGACTAAAAACTAAAATCAGAGAACAATGCTAAAATAGTGTCGTTAGTCATAAAATATTTTGGGATGTAGACCGTAGACCTTTGCATTGATTTAAATATATTATACAGTGAACATGACCCCATTTGAGATGTTTTTGTGGAATTTTGTGTTCCTGTATGTGCATCTTTTAGGTACCCTCTAGGCTGATTTTTAACCGACTTCAAAAAAGGAGGAGGTTATCAATTGGGTTGTATGTTTTTTTACGTTTTTAACCGACTTCAAAAAAGGAGGAGGTTATCAATTCGGTTGTATGTTTGTTTTTATGTTTGTTACCTCAAAACTCCGTCATTTATAAACCAAGTTGGACAATTCTTCTTTTATTTGAAAGGGTATACCTACAGAATGGTCCCATTTAAATTTGAAAAAAAATGCCACTTCTAAGGGTGGACAAATAGGGGATGAAATTTCATATTGAACCGATTTCGATGATTCTTTTTTTATTAGAAAGGGAGTATCTACCTTAGAGGTGGCCCCATTTAAATTTGAAGAAAAAATTCCACCCCCAAGGGTGGAAAAATAGGGGATGAAATTTCATATTGGACCGATTTGGATGATTCTCTTTTTATTAGAAAGGATTACTTTAAGAGTGGCCCCATTTAAATTTGAAGAAAAAATTCCAACCCTAAGGGTGGACAAATAGGGGATGAAATTTCATATTAAACCGATTTCGATGATTCTCTTTTTATTAAAAAAGGGATTACTTTAGGAGTGGTCCCATTTAAATTTAAAGAAAAAATTCCACCCTTAAGGGTAGATAAATAGGGGATGAAAGTTCATATTGAATCGATTTGGATGAGTCTTGAGCAAAAAAAAATTGACAAAAAATAACACCGACTTCACAAATTTGCCCGTATGCACATTTCAACTAAAATTTTAGAAATATTTTTCTCTTTCTACATTGAGATATCTTTGGAGTCGGTGACAGTAAGTTATAATGTATGTAGGATATGATGTATTCATATCTAAATAGATTTAAATTCCTTGCCTTGACTGTCACCAAATCAAAAGATAACTCAATGTAGAAAGAGAAAAATATTTCTAAAATTTTAGTTGAAATGTGCATACGGGCAAATTTGTGAAGTCGCTGTTATTTTTTGTTAATTTTTTTTTAATTTTTAGTGGAGTGTGCATGCGGGCAAATTTTTGAAGTCGGTTTTAATTTTTTTGTTAAATTTTTTTTATTATCAATTATCAAGAAAAATATAGTTTGCATGCATATGGTTCTTTAATGAGAGCTGTACAAATAGACTCCAACTCATAATTGAAATAGTAAATTATGAAACTAGTGTGCAAAGTATTACTTTAGCGCACGAGAATGACAAAAACCATGAAAAATCTCCTAGTTTATGCATTGAAAACAATGCTAGACTCTTGTTGACGGCTATAGAAAAAACATTTTTTTCTAAAGTCGGACAGAAAATCTAATTTTCCGCACTAGTGCGAAAATATTTTCCATATTGTAATGTCAAATACATAAAATAATCAAAACTACTGGTGTTTTCAATTGTTATTAACAGAAAACCTAACACATGAGCAGAACCCCGAGCTGAAACAATTAGGTATTGTCACTACCACCCAAGAAAATATTGAACGGGAAATGAAACCTCAAAAAAAATCTCAAAATGAAATCTCAAAATGCCTGATTTTTTTGATGCCATGGCCAACTATGGTTTCCATTTAAAAAAAAAAACAAGTTTGTGTCATATCTCGATAATGGCAGCTGTCACGGAAAGTAGGACAAGATAACGGCGCTGTAGACACAATTCCCTCCACTTTTGTATTTACACTTTTTATCTAAAATCAGAAACAAGGAAGCTAGATGGATTAGATTAAATCGCAAAAAATTTCGTTTTTTCAAAATATCTCAAGTCTATCCAAGTTACAGCGGCAGTAGATATAAACACGGTCACATGACCGCCTTGCGATCGATTTGTGTTTCTACCTTTCGTGTATCTTTATAAATTTCCTTAAATTAAGTAGCAAAATCCACAAGACGCGTTAAATTGGGCCCACAAAACTGCAATTCTTTCCCCATTTAATCTTCTTTATATCTCCGCAAGTTTCCGAGATCCCCATACTGATCATCCAAAAAAACTCATCCTGTATAGGCCTGTGATTCGGACAACGGCAGTCTCCTGCGAAAAAATGGATTTTCCGCACTTGTTAGGAAAATAGCTTTTAGGTTAATTTTGAAATCATGTTTGTCTGAAATAGAATCTTATCAAGTTATAGATTAACTGCTAATGGACCTCGATAATCATGAATATTCCCTGATTTTTTTATATATTTATTAGATCGTACCCTCTGCTTATAAAAATGATATTCTAATTTTAGTTCAACTATTTTATTTCAATTTAGCATATGACACTGAATGAATAACATGATATTAACGTGCCTATAGTTCATTGCCACTGCCATACAAAATTGGGTATCCGTTGAAATAGATTTTTAGTCCCATACAAGAATATTTTGATAGAGAAGATAAAAGTGTGCAACTACCACAACAGTAGGGGTTCTAAGGCTGAAGAAATTGCTAGCAACTCTAGCAAATGTTCCGCTACGACTTGGAATATCTCTATGGTGTTTGTATAGTTATAAAACCCCACTCATTTTAAGTACAGTTAGGTTGGGTTAACTGTTTTTATAGTTGCTATTTTGGATGTATGGTAATTAAAAAGAAAGCAATTTAGAATTCCATTTTTGTAGAGCCACAAGTATTATATTATAACTTAGCAACTTAATTTTGTTTTACGACACCGAAACTACAGCCAAAGTCTAGAGAATAGTTCTAGACTTTGCTACAGCCTTGTACTAAAGGTATAATGTACCTATAAGGTACAATGTTCGATAATCGGTTTTATTATTTTTTTAGATGCTTGTATAATATTGCACTTGCACGCATATAATATAGGGCCCTTGGATATTACGTGTTATGAGAAACAACTTTTAAAACTTATTTATTATTTTCTTCATATATTTGTTGTGCGGTATAGCAGAAGCAAATACCAAGTAATATGAACACAATAGCAATATTCTACTCCTATGTATATACAATATAAAATACGTGTAGAGTGGCATCGAAGGGTCCTTTGAGTTTTTGTAGTCCATTTCCAGCAACATAAAATCGATATTGGTAAAATTAGATCATTATTGGCCATAATAAAATGTTCTACTACAGTTACAACATAATTTATCAGGCAGTCCCCAAATAAAAATGATAACACTATAAACTTTCTAAGGCAATAATGAACCTAAATGAGTGAAAATTAGATTTATGGTATTATAAAGTTAATGAACTATCTATAAAGGTTTAATTTAACAATTACGTAGTAAAGTTACGTTGACATGGTCGATTTCCGTGTGACAAATTTGGTGTTCAAATCCAAGTTCACTTACTTAGGTATAGGTTATAACTAGTATGTACGGAACGAAAACAACTAAGTACTATTTTGTTATTACTTAGTTATTTTTATGGTCAACTGCTAATTTAGGACTAAAAGGAAAACGGTGTAAATGTAAAAGATTACAAAAGTAACTATATTATAGTCATTTGAAAAATGCGTAACTTAGCATAACATAACCTAAAGTCTATCCAAGTTACAGAGGCAGTGGATCAAAACATTGGACACCACGTGACCTATTCTCTTATTGGTCTGGCCGTCATAAAATGACAAGTGTTTACGCGGCGAGCAGAATGCAGGGCCGGCTCTTCCCTCAGTCGAGTTTCCTGCATATTTTAGATCGGATCGCGAGCAGTATATATTCTGTAAATTTATTTTGCTACTTAATTTAAGGAAATTTATAAAGATCCACGAAAGGTATAAAAACACAATTTGTAGAACTTCTAAAAGAATTAGTTCAGAATTACAAGCCACTGGGAATCTCATATTAGTCAGACCATGGTAATCGATCGCAATGCGGTCATGTGACTTTGTTTATATCTATTGCCGCTGTAACTTGGATAGACTTTAGTATCCAACAAGATGAAACACGAAACTGCATCTATGTACACGGTGTTCAAGAAATATTGGAGACCACCCTTAACTTTCTCATTTTTGACAAGAGGAAAAAGTGTTTTAGAAAATTTTCTCAACTTTCCAATGCCGTTTTCAGAAAGAAAATCGAACGTCGCGTTTTCAAGATAGAGACCTAACTTGTGTTTTTTAAAATGGAACACCCCGTATGTTATTGAATTTTTAGATTCTACGCTTCATTCCGATCACAACGATATATTATTTAATATATTTTATATACCTTTTGTCATAGAAAATTGCATTTTAATACAGGATTATACAAAAACTAAGGTGGCCATGAAACTAGAACTAACACATTTAAGAATATTTTTGATTTGTTCCAAGAGAAAAAATCATCAAAACACAACAGAAAAGCATATAAATTTTACTACACAAACAATTTTCCCTTGCAGTTCTTCTATATTTTCATTCGCATCTTTGTAACAACGGATACATTTTTTAAATAACAATGAAGATATAATATTAACAAGTATTAATAATTTGAAAAAGAGATATCGCTCCAGGTGAACGGATTACAATTCGAACAGGTCTTATGAAAAATGTTGTTATTGTTATACTTTGTTATATATTTTGTTTGTGTAGTAAAATTATATGTGGGTGCGGCAAATCAAACAGGACAGTTTTGAAGGGCTATTAAAAAAAATTGGCACAACTTGCGAAAAAGTGGTTTATTCTGCTTGAGTCAGTACTTCACCCCATTTTTTTCACTTAAGTTTTAAAGAGCACATCGACAAGATTATGTCCTCCAGAAGCGATGCACTGATGTAGGCGATTTCTGAAGTATTCTGAGTTTTCAACTGCGTTCTGGCACATATCGATAGGAATGGTGAAGACATCACTACTAAAGAACATTTTTTGAGTCAGAATTGGAACGGTTGGCTGAAGAACAAGGCTTTGAGTATATTTAGTTCCAAATAGGGCCTACACAGTGCAGTGAGTCTCTGAGGGGCGACCTGAGGTGGTCGGCAAGGCGAGATCACCGGATTTGAGCATTTGCGATTTTTTCCTGTGGGGAAAAGGCTCTTAAACGTCCTCCTAGCAACTTGGAAGAAGTGAAAATCCGTATTAGAGAGGAAATCGCCGCCATTCCGATCGATATGTACCAGAACGCAGTTGAAAACTTCAGAAATCGCCTACATCAGTGCATCGCTTTTGGAGGACATAATCTTGTCGATGTGCTCTTTAAAACTTAAGTGAAAAAAATGGGGTGTAGTACTGACTCAAGCAGAATAAACCACTTTTTCGTAAGTTGTGCCAATTTTTTTTAATAGCCCTTCAAAACTGTCCTGTTTGATTTGCCGCACCCTGTATAAGCTTTTCTGTTGTGTTTTTATGATTTTTTCTCTTGGAACAAATCAAAAATATTCTTAAATGTGTTAGTTCTTGTTCCATGGCCACCTTAGTTTATGTGTAATCCTGTATTAAAATGCAATTTTCTATGGCAAAAGTTATATAAAATATATTAAATATATATATCGTTGTAATCGGAATGAAGCGTAGAATCTAAAAATTCAATAACATACAGGGTGTTCCATTTAAAAAAACACAACTTAGGTCTGTATGTTGAAAAGGCGACATTCGATTTTCTTTCTGAAAACAGCGTTGGAAAGTTGAGAAAATTTTCTACAACTTTCATATAAAACACTTTCCCCTCTGGTCAAAAATAAGAAAGTTAAGGGGGGTCCCCAATATTTCGTGTATGTTGAGCAAAAACGCAAATACTGAACAAAGAGTTGAGTATTGTTTGAAGGACTCAAAGCACTGCGAGTTTTAGGTCGCATGATTGTGTCCATTGCACAACGAGAAAAAGGACAAAAATTGCATCTAATGCACCATAAAACGAAATTACATACAGAAATTACCCTTGAATTTGTTAAACTAGGCGACACGTTATGTGATGGGGAAATCTGTCGGAATATTTGGGTCAATTACGGAAGCAGAAAGACCACAGCCAACAGCCAAGAAGTTCAAGTGCTGAACTACGCGCCACGCCGCGGCTGGTTACGGCGAATCAATCGCTTTTCCAGCAGTTACTCTTGCAGAGAAATAGAAAGCTGAGGTGAAACAATGCGACAGAGTAACGATATTATATCATATCTTTTGTTTTTTGCGATTTTATTCACGTTGCAAAATCTATGTGCGAAATGTGCAGGTAATCAGGCGTAGGATCGACCGTTGCGCGTTTAAAATTTGTTATCAATCGCAAGGCTAATTTTATTTTATTAAATATGTTATATGCACCTATCATTTTAAGATGTCTAAACCTAAACACCGAAACAATGTACACCTAATACTTTTCAGTAGAATATAGACCCCAAAATGTTGCTGTATCAACTCGACTCTTGCACTCTTGCCGCTACAGCATTTGCCAAGAGGGGGGCTCACAAATGAAAAAATTGAATGTCTATGCGGTAAAAATTCCGATGCAGGCGAAAATTTTTCATTGATTCAAGGTTAAACAGTTTAAATTAATGAAAAAACAAGCAAAAAATATTACTGTCAACTGGTGGTAATTTTTTCTTTGTTAACTATGGGCCCATATAATGATTTGTAGCCAAGAAGTACTTACTTACTCCTTTTTCTTTTATAGAAACAGTGTCGCCAATAGAAATTTGTTTTAATGTCAGCCCATAAAAATCATTGTTTTTTAAAGCTGGTATAAAAAAGAAGCGGAGGTGTTTCCTTTCTAAAATGCGCCATAAGCGACATTTTTTAGAAGTATTGAAGGACAATTAATTTAAATGAGGCATATATAGGAAATTACAAAATCACAACGTTATGATGTACGGACGCCCAGCCTCTGTTGGTGGAAAACGGTCAAAGATATGGAGATATTATATTATATGGGAGATGATATAGGGTGTATAAAGGGAATAAATTGACCCATTTAGCGCGTTATTCTTCAAAAACGCATTAAAATATTAATTTTTGTTAATCGCAAATGACGAAATGTTGTAGCGTTATCAATGATTTTTATTTTTGGGGATATTCCCACGGCCCTTTATTTCTTTGAAAGATCTTCAAACCGCGTCTTTTGACGATCTTCCCGTTGTCAACATGCAAATCCAGGACCGGCTACACATTTTTATACCCCCCATTTTCACCAAATGCATTTATCGATTTTTTTATTTAAAATCAGACACCGCAGCGTTTACCAGGACACCACAGCACCAGCATATTATAACAAATTTGAACAAAAAGTATACAGGGAGTTCTTTTCTACAGAGTACCAAAATTTAGCAAAATAGGAATTTTAAAGACATCTGGCGACTCAAGAGTCAAGTGTGCCATGGAATTACCTCAAAACAGTTGAATGGTCAACAGGACTACACAAGGTGTGCAAAAATCCAATAACAAATATACAGATTGTCATCTCAAAGGGCTGAATTTTTTAAAACTTTATACGGGTCAAATGCACCTTGGAATAAATTATTACAAATTATAGGAAATGTATTAATAAATGAAAAAAGAATCAATTTTTTACAAAGTATCATCCAACAAGTAAAAAACGATTTAAATTATTGGACTTTTCTAGGCAAAGCTATACCCTCTAATAAAATTATAAATTTTTCTATGCGGGTTTCTGTTGTGGCACACTACACGCCTTAACTTGTCTGGATTTACTGACTGTCAAGCTTCTGTAAATTTTAGACGTAGTTCGTTTATAATTTCTGCGGCGATTTTGATACAACTAATCGATTTTTATCGCTCTCGATCCGTATAGGTAAAGTTTTTTAAAAAATTAGCACTTTGAGTTGGAACAGCGAAAATACAGGTTGTATATTTGTTATTGGATCTTTGCATACAAATACCCTGTGTGGTCCTGTTGACAATTCAACTGTTTTGAGGTAATTCCATGGCATACTTGATTCTTGACCCACCAGATTCCTTTAAAATTTCTATTTTCCTAAATTTTGGCTCCCTGTAGAACAGAACTTTCTGTATATTTTTTGTTCAAATTTAGTATAATAGGGAGGGTTCTGTGGTGTCCTTATTAACGCTGTGGTGTCCGATTTTAAACAAAAAAAATTCGCTAAAAACGCTAAAAAATCGCTAAATGCATTTGATCAAAATTGGGGTTATAAAAAAAGTGTAGCCGGTCCTGGATTTGCCTGTTGACAACGGTAAGAAGGTCAAAAGGTGCGGTTTGAAGATCTTTCAAACAAATAAAGGGTCGGGGGAATATCCCCAAAAATTAAATTGAAAACGCAACGTCATTTGCGATTAACAAAAATTAATATTTTATTGCATTTTTGAAGAATAACTTTTTAACGGAAGAGAATGAAGAAAAATGGCATTAATGAAAAATGTTTAAAAAATTAGGGTTTTCGAACAATGTAACAGAAGTGGTATATTGGCGTGAAAAAAATATTTCTTGGAGTCGGGACGCCTAGCGTCGTATTTGCAAAGAGTCGCTAAATGGGCCAATTTGTTCTTTTATACACCCTATATCATCTCCCATGTATAATATCTCCATATCTTTGACTGTTTTCCACCAACAGAGGCTAGGCGTCTAAAAATGATCACCCTGTACATATTTTTTCCTTTTTTCTCAATGTAGGAGGTTTGAACCCCCAAATCATCTACAGTCCTGGGATTATGTATCGACCAGGCCAGATCTCGTGGAATCGGTAGGTAGCTACTTGCCAATAATAAGTATTTTTCAATAAATGTATCAATGTTACTGTCGGGCTTCTATCTTCTCTATAACTTAAATACCGAAGCGTAACAGGCAAGGGGGTGCTACGAGTGATGCTTCACTCCCAGCTATGCCGAATGCAATACTAAACAAGAGCCACCATTACGTTTCGATAGGCTGGCGCACGAGCTAGTCACGCGCCGTCTGTTTAGGGTAGTAGATAAATGTGACCGCATCTTTTACCATGATACTATACAACGAACGTTAAACTACGCAATTTCGCAACGCAGTGTGAACTAGGGCAAACAAGCCAACCAATACAATTTAACTATTTTTTCCAAATCTATCCGGCTTTTATCTCACCGCCAAGACCATGTCTGCAAACGTTACCTCTCACCACCTGCCCCGACTCGAAAGTGGTCCGATTAGTCCGAGCGCCGCTAGGTGGCACGGCAGGTATACATCTAACCGTCGGATACTAGATCTCGGGCGATAAAAGGTCGGCCGCCCGGTCCGTCTGGTGTCTTCCATCTGTTGAGTGAACAGACTAGACCGATATTTTTATTTTGCTTTGCTACTGCTGATCACGATACACTTACCCACGGTATGTCACTAACGAATCCGAAAACAAGGCAACTTTGCGCATCTACGTCAGTTGCGAATCACGAATTCTAAATAATGCATGGTGTGCGGTTGTGTTTTACGATTTTTTATAGTTTACAGTTCAATGTGTAAAGAAAAAAGTGTGAACCTATATATTTCGTGGTGTAAACAGCTCGACAGTGCTTTGAAATAGGCCAAAAATGCCGGGATGTGCAGTCAGCGTATGTCCAAATAATAATAGAAACAGTAAGGAAACGGAAATTAAGTATTATAGATTTCCCAAGGACAATAATCTGGTAAGAAAACAGATTATTTATATAACAGAGAGCATTAAAAATAGGGGACTCAACAGAGTTTATGCCTGGCTTATACAGCAAATAAAATAGAATGTGCAATACAAAATTAGCCTTGTTATGGTAAAAGGGAATCATTATTTGATCCCTATTCTACTCACTATTTATTATGTTGTTTTGTTTGTTGTTTAACTATAAACTAAGCATTAGTTGTGCAGGTTGTGCTTGTGTCGAGGCTTGTGTGCATTAATTGGTAAATAAGGCTTTAATTTACATAAACCGACATAAAAACTGGAAGGAAAAAGTTATATTTTTGGAAATTCTTTGAATTTTATTTATCAATATCTTGGCATATAACAAGTCATCTGTAAAATACTTTTTTTCGATGGAGAGTTTGTGTCGATAGAAGCCACAACTTAGTTCAGGATTACCTTACTTACAATAAATGTATTATTTAGATACCTCTATGATATTGTTTACCAATATACGGTCTTTTAAAAGAAAAATCCTGTTAATTTAACAAAATATACATCAATTTTATTCGCATGCATACGATTAGCTAAAAAGCAAAGAAAATAAATTATTTGTAAAATTATAATTATCAAATGAAATGTGTTTTTTATCAACAGAATATTCATTCATTTATCTAGTAATATAATCTACATATTTTTAACAACATTTATTTAAAAAAAAACTTTTAAAATAAGCAAAAACCCATAAAAAAGTATCTATTGCTGTGTAAAACATATGCAGCAATTTAAATTCTGATTCGCAACTGACGTCACAAGATGCGCAATGACATACCTTGGGTAAGTGTATCGTGCTGCTGATTCCGTTCTCTGTTGTCTGGATAGTACTAGGAGCGCATGCTGGGGGCTGGGGTTATTCTGAACTGAAAACCGAACCATAGACATAGCAATGATTCGAATAATCACTGTTTCCGTAGTCAGGATAGTGCAAGGAGCATATGCGCTGGGGCTATCCCGTGCCGGAAAACCGAACCGTGAACTAGACTAGTGCCGGGAGAGCATGCCGGGCCTATTTGTGTCACGCTTGTTTACCACCGCTTCGCTTGTTTTGTATATATTCTGCCAGGCACTGCTATTTTTGGTAGATTAGTATACCTAGTGTTCCTGATTTACTAATCCCGTCTGTACTCTTCCAGAAGCCGCTTGACCACAACCGGACGGAGGTTTAATATACATGGGCAATTGGCAAGTAGTGTTTGATTTCGCTCCCTGGCAAATCTCCCTCGCTCGACAAACTCTGGACCAGTGGCGGCCCGTGGGTTTTGGCAGCGGGTGGGCAAGGTGAAGAAGAGGTAAAGCCTAAATAACAGGTGACATTCCCCCCCCCCCCGGAAATATGGAAATAGGGATATGTCCAACGATATATACCAAAGGCAACTTGTTTTGTTTCATGAAATTGAAAAGATGTTATTGTTGGCACATTCAAGTTTTGTAAATATAAGTATCTCAAAGCATGTATATACGATATACAAGTCTATCAAAAAACGATTTATTATGCAATACAAAATAGGAAAGACTGAATTTAAGAAATGCCAATGTAAACAAATTACCTCGTCTTCGTCTCCCCCGACCTGCTAAATAAAACCGATTTATTTGTATTAAAGTGAGTCATCTATTACTTTATATCGCTGGACATGTCACTCTATTCACAGAAAAACTTGCCGTTTTTCTGTGCTCTAGTTTACTTTTGAAGTCAGACCTTCCTCCCCCTAGCGTTCATCAATGGACGAGCCCGGGCTAGCCCCGCCTGGCCTTCGCCGCGCCGCCCGCGTCGCCGGTCCCGGCCGGAGACTGAGAAATATGAATAAGAAATGGTATTCAATTCAGGGCGCTGATCCGAAAATTGGAAAATTCTGTTTGTTTTGTAATGTACTCCTAAGTAATAAGATTTGAGATTTGAAGAAAAGACAAAGGAACCTACGTTACTACTTTTACTTTCTGATTTGATTGATAAAATGATAAGTGATAAGGATAAATATAAAGTATAAGTTATAAGTATCACTTTTTTGCAATTCGAATGTAATTCTAAATCGGGTTTCCCTTTAATTTCTTTAAAATTGGACCGATTAGGCGCGATTAATTAACCGAACGTAAATATATGTATTACACTTTACATACCTTACCAAAAAAATTAAGTTAATAACTGACTGTTAGGTACTAATAGTTACACACTCACATAAACATGGAATCTTTTTTTCTGAATTTTCGCGACTTTATTTAACCTAATAACAGAGGCAGACGGCCTCGTTCGGTCGCTGTTTCCGGCCGCTCGCCGCTGGGTCGGCTGGGCTCGCCCACCCTGATAGTTAAATGCCGAACATATGCGTGACCTACGTTTATATCTTCGCGCAGCTCGGGCGCGTTAGCTCTCGTCGCAGACGTATGGCTTGGCTAGATTCGACCGCTCGGGCCGCTACGGGCTTGCCCATCGGCATCGGCTGGGACGGCTGGAGAACCGGGCACCGCGTAGTTTGGAAAATTCAATCGTGCCCTCCCAAAATAATTATTATCAAATTCAAATTCACGTTTCAGTCTATGAAGTTCATTGGTAAATTTAATATCATTGTTGAACAAGATAAAAATTCTTTTTTTTTCCTTTTCCGTTGTCCGATTGGGTGGGCACTGCCCACCCTGCCCAATGCCACGAATCGCCACTGCTCTGGACCGAGAAAAACCAGTTCTGGCGCCCGTGCAAACGGTCAAAAGAAGCCAAATACCAATTAGGGGCACAAACTACCTTATAAAACATTATTATTAATGATGATTTTCCACTTTAACATTCAATCAATGTTGTATATTGTGCGCAATAATAACAGTAGGAAATTGTTATTTTCATCCAAAAACCCAGGGGTTGCCCCCTTGCCCCTATCTAGCGGAGCCCATGCCTACGTCTATAAATTATAAGTAAAACGTAATTATACATACAGTGTCCTCCAAAAAGTTCGCACCAAAAGGGGTGGAAATTTTTAATTAATGTTTTCTTTTGAAATTTAATTTTGGAGTTTGTACCTTTTGCTTGAAATAAGATGAAAAATGACTCACTTCAACGTAGTCATGTCACTTTTGTTATCTGTCAAAAATGACATTTTAAAAAATATATCGCCAAAAATGGGTTTATTTGTTAAAATATCAAAGTAAAACTTTTTGATATTTTAAGAAATAGACCCATTTTTGGCGATATATTTTTTAAAATGACTTTTTGACAGATTACAAAAGTCACATGACCACGTTTGAGTGGGTCAGCAAAAGGTAACCCCAAAATTAAATTACAAAATATAAAACATTAATTAAAAATTTCCCCTCTATGGTGCGAACTTGTTGGAGGACACTGTATATTCATCGTTATAATTAAGAAATGATATTACACGATTAATTAATGATGGAATCCCTTATTTACAAAAGTTCAATACTAACTAATACATACAGGGTGTCTACTTTTAAGTGTATACAAATCGATAAAAAATGTATTTTGTGAGATATTTTCAAAAACCTTTTTTTGTTCGAAAGTTCTTCAAAAAACGCTTCTTTTGACGTTTTTACTTTTGTCAAAATGCAAATCCAGGGACGGCTTGAAATAATTCCATGGCACGCTTGACTCGCCAGGTGCCTTTGAAGTCCCTATTTTGCTCAACTTTAACACTGTGTAGAACCGAACACCCTCTACATTTTTTGTTCAAATTTAGTATATGGGGGTTTTGGGGTGTCCTGATTAACGCTGATGTGTCAGATTTTAAATAAAAAAAATCGCTAAATGATTTTTGTGAAAATCGGGGTATAAAAAAAATCGTAGCCGTCCCTGGATTTGCATTTTGACAAAAGTAAAAACGTCAAAAGAAGCGTTTTTTGAAGACCTTTCTAACAAAAAAAGGTTTTGAAAATATCTCACAAAATACATTTTTTATCGATTTGTTTACACTTAAAGGTAGACACTTAAAGGTGGATACTTTAATACCCAGCTGACCTTAAATTCAATACTGAGTTTAAAAAATACTGTATGCCTTATTTACCTATTCAAACATGTAATCTAATTAATTTCCTCATATCGTTCAGAAATTCCATAAGATAAGATGAGTCACTAGATATTTACCGGTAAATCTTCAAAATTCTCCGAACCTATGTTAGTTTTGTCATCGCTACAGTTGCCTAGAGCTAGGTTAAGTAAGTAGTTATTTCCTATTAGTAGCAAAGGATATATATAATATATATCCACGCTCTTCAACAGGTTTTATATACATATCTTCATAAATATTTGATGACGCACGGCTGTTCCTTCCTATTTTCCGGACTTACACCACTATCTATCTTACTATCACTATCTCACATTTTGCGTGTCATGATAATGAAACGTATTTTGTAGAATTTGTAATTAGTTACTTATACTTAGGTATGTATGTACCTATAGGCTATAGGTTGCGAAAAATCGTGAGTCACCATTTATGAATAACCAAACTATTAGGAAAATATTTTGTTATTTGCTTTTGCGTATAGACTAGATAAAATAAAACACAAAAATGACAGGCATTATCTGCTTTTGTCTCTACAAATTGCACAAAAAATGAGAAAAATCAAAGGCTTTGTACACAGGATGGTCAATGTACTGTTAAAAATATATCCTTGCTGACCTAGATAAAAACATGATTTTTAAATAATTTATTCACCCAAAAGATCATTGCACTGTTGATGGATAAACAAAATAACAGTTGTTTCCTTATTCCAATCTTCATTAAAATTAATCAACTGGACCATTGAGTCATTGCAACAAATAGTATGTACAATATATTTGTGTCGCGTTGTTGTTGAAAATAACGGCTACTACTTGTCTTTTGCAGTTAAAAATAGTGAGAAGTTCTTATGAATGAATCACTAATCCTTGCATTAATCATTACACTATGCTTAGTGGTTTAAGTAATAAAATATTTTGACTCACTAGATCTTTAAAAATTATGGTAAATTACTATATCCGAACATGTTGTACTTTGTAATGAACCTGTTTCTAATAGGAATTGCAACCTTGAAGATTAGGTAGGTAGTGAACTGGAATATGTAGGTAGGTAAATAAGAAAATTAAAAATATAGGTCGCCAAATTTCGTCAAATTTTATCAAAGAAAACACCTATTGAAATGTATATATCTGGTGACACATTTACCCTATTTATTCACCTAATTTACTTGATTAATCTATAATGGATTCGTTTTAATATTGATTTTTTTATCACCCAACTAGCAAGTCACGAAAGACTTCCTGGGGTTCAAGTTCAGTTACTATACCTACCTAAGCATGTCGTTGGACGTAGATGCCTAGCTATGAGTACAGTTCTAGTAAATATTTAAAAATAGAATATCTGTGTTAATTACTATAGATTAGCGGTGATCATTTTTGTAAAACTTTAGAATTTTAAGCAGAATGTGCTTCCTGTTCCTCTTATATACCTACCTATCCAAAACAAAACATCTATGTTCTGGGAATGAGACATCAATAATTATTTAGCAAACAATAAAATACATCGACAAATACTGACCTGATTTTTGTTTGACTAAAATAAACATAGATATAATTTTTGGATAAAATGTATGGCACAAGCTTTAGTTTGTGCATGTACTTAATATTAATGTTAATAGTTAATTATATTAAACCGCGATTTAATATGTAATTTGATGTCAGCTAGCTCCGTTTTAATATTCCAGAGTAATATAAAAGCAGATTTGATATAAATTATATATATTATATATATTAGGTACAAAGACTCACCGATGCATCAGAATTTACACAAGTTAGACTAAAACACAAAGCAACTGTAATCCAGATCAAAACTGTTAATAGTATCGAAAACTGGCACTTCCACATTTAAAACCGTTTTGAGTTTTTTAAATAATTGTTACAAAAGACTTGTAGTAGAGGTGCGTACAATTTTGAAATCACGCATGACACCTTGTTGTTACACCCGACATTGCTTAACTAATTTCCCGAGATAAAAAATATTTTATCTTATCAGATCATTTTTAAGTTTTAGAGACGGTATTGTAAATGATAACACAATAGACTTGATAGGTATAGCTGGGAGCCACAAAATATTTTGGTTAACCTTTGAATGTCAAACCTGAAAAAAAGGTTTATATAAAAATGTCTAAACTACAATGACCAAGAAAACATATTTTACAGGTTTTATGCATAAAAATTATCAGATAATTAGAGCAGAACGTGTAATTTTGTGAAAGAAAGTACATAATACAAACAAACCATCCCGCTTCGTACAGAGATAAGAACCCTTGAAATTCATTTGAAAGATTTTTTTGTCAATATCCTTTGTTACGGAGATATCGAGTTGAAATTTTGTATGTTTGCAAATTTTAAAGGAAGAAACATAATTCTTTGCTATACCTACACGTTATTTTATTTTTCATTTTTCGATTAGGAGGTAAAGTGATTCTTTATAAAAAATTGCTTGTCTTGAAATTTCGAAAAATAGTTTCAAGACAAGCAGGAAAATTTCAAAAATTGAAGACTTGTTATGGGGTGACGTAGGATAAATAAATGAACAGATGGACTACGATAACGGCTCGAATTGCTTAAATATGCCCAAAGAAGTACACCAAGATTAACAATAGTTAACACTCAGCGATTATGATCATTGATGATCATGATGATCATTGATGGCGATTAACGTTATAACGTTATCGCATAATAATTATAAATATGGAGTCATTTACTGCAAACTTAGGAATTGATATTTATGTAAAAATGACCACAATAAAAAATTGAGATAAAATGCATATTGTATCATATCACTCTTTTACCATTTTACGTCGTTTTTTAAGGCTTCAACTACAAAAAATGTCTTAAGAAACAGGTAGGTACACATTTTGGATCTGTGGATTTATTTTGTAAAACTTGTCCCCTCAACTACCCTCGACTTTTTAAATAAAGCTGCAGGCTTTGTGTTGTTTGTCTTATAACATCATCTCGAAAATAATTAAAGATAATCGTTTAAAATAAATGTTGTATTTGTAAATCTGTGAAGACAATGGAGTAACTTTGTTCCTAGTCCTGAATGGCTGACTGCATTAGTGTGAAATTGCGAATGGCACATTGGAAAATAGTATTTAATAGTAGGAGCTGTAATATAAAACCTATTAAATAAACGCCCATACCGATAGTGAAATATATTTTTCATTATCTTAATTTTTATGAATTTGGTACTCACTGGAAATTGTTTGAAATAACAAAAAAAATACGCACGTAAAATTTTTATGGGTGGGAAATTTTATCAACGGGATATTGCTGCTTACCAAAGAACCAGAGTCTGATGGAGCTGCTTCAACGAAGCACAGAACCAGGGGCAGGGCAAGTAGAACCCTCATTTCGGATCGCTGGAGCGTTCTCCAGCCCGAACTTTTCCCTCTCGCGCGAGTTAAGCTGACGCGGAAACGGAACGGGCCGACGCGAAAACGGGTTAAGGGCTGACGCGGAAACAAGCGGCTGACGCGGAAACAAGCTGACTGCGCGCAAGATTCACAGAGGACCGTCGCGCGTATTCGGCGGGTTTCCGCGCGACTGATCGACCTGGACAGGATCGGCGACGATGACTGGCCGCGGATCGACGGGCGACGGGTTTATAAGCGCCAGGGAGTCGCGATTTTGGCGGAGTTTTTCAGGTTTTGGAGGGCCGAATACTCAAAAAATTGTACCTATCCGACTAAGTGTCTAGAGTTGCTGTTCGTTCAGATTGAGGCAACTACACGGAATAACATTCATTTACCACGAGTATGACAGTTTGCGGTACTAGACGTAGGCGAGTACTGCAAGTCACATGAAATGAACATGCCGTGCGAGTTATACACTATACTTTTTCTATGACTGTTTTATAAGTGTTTGAGTTTAAATTTTGGATTTTTATTTTTTTAAAACTTATTTAATTGACAAATTTTAACGAAATATTGCTTATCTATAGTTATACCTACGAGTATAATTTCACTAAGGAAGTAGGTAACAATACTTATAACAGTGTCTGCCAGAAACTTGGACACAAATGGGAATTTTCTTTATTTGAAGTTTCTCAAAAAAAATTATTCTTGATAAAAGTTGGTGCTTGTGCTTAAACTCAACATCCACCCGTAAAAATTTTGAGATTTCTATTCGTATACAGGGAAGGTTGAACAATATGAAAATTCCTCAAGAATAAAGTACCCTTTTTTTATAGAACTACAGCAGAATGTCCTAGGTGCAATTTCAAACATAACATAGTAACTAATCTGTGGAACAGATATTACAAAACGTACATATCTACCCAACTGAACCGAAGAACAATAGTCTGCATAGAAAAGAAAGGGGCACATGTAGAGTAGTCACTGAAATGTTTTTGTTGTGATATTTTTATTGTTGAATTATCATTTATTTAATAACCCTTAAATTGTTGCTGTGTTAAAATATTGTTATGTTCCACAGATTAGTTGCTATGTTTTGTTTGAAATTGTAGGAGTATTTTAAATGGACACAAGAAACGACAAATTTTGAAGAATTTTCAGTTATTACGTGTTTTTGACATGCTAGTTGAACGTAAATAAAAATCATTGGTATCTTACTGTCATGCTCGAAGATGTGCCTCAAAATACACATCTAAAATTATGTATTATACAGCGTGATGAATAAAAAATACGAAGGTGTGCTTTTTTTCTTCTTTTGAGTAGGTGGCTGTGAATTCATATTTGACATTGCCTTGGGATTCCAAACAACTTTTCTTAGTGCCATTCTGCTGTAGTTCTAAAAATAAGGGTACTTTATTCTTGCGGAATTTTCATGTTTTTCAACCTTCCCTGTATACGAATAGAAATTTCAAAATTTTTACGAGTGGATTGTGAGTTTAAGCACAAGCACCAACTTTTATCGTGAATAATTTTTTTTTGAGAAACTTCAAATAAAGGAAATTACCATTTGTGTCCAACTTTCTGGCAGACACTGTATAGTATAATAACGCCATCTTCAATATGATAAGTTCGGTCGGTTTGAACAACAATAATATTTTATAATGAAGACTGCAAGAGATTGGCCAGAAGACGAATGCAAATTAATTGCACCGTAGTCTATCGTGGTCCACCTAAAGTCTATCCAAGTTACAGCGGCAGTAGATATAAACAAAGCCACATGACCGCCTTGCGATCGATTACCAGGGTCTGATTAATATGAGATTCCAAGTAGCTTGTAATTCTGAACTAATTCTTTTAGAAGTTCTAAAAATTGTGTTTTTACCTTTCGTGGATCTTTATAAATTTCCTAAAAGTAAGTAGCAAAATAAATTTACAGAATATACTGCTCGCGATCCGATCTAAAATATGCAGGAAACTCGACTGAGGGAAGAGCCGGCCCTGCATTCTGCTCGCCGTGTAAACACTTGACATTTTATGACGGCCAGACCAATAAGAGAATAAGTCACGTGGTGGCCAATGTTTTGATCCACTGCCTCTGTAACTTGGATAGACTTTAGGTATAGAGCGATATGAAGGCGCGGCTGGCTCATGGTTGGGTGGCCAGGCTCTATAAATTATTTTGCATAATATATCTTCTATTTTTTATTTGCCCCGGCCTTATAATCCTCGGCAACAAATTCCACATTCGTTATAAACATTGAACTTCAGTGCCTTGCTATACTTAACGATTTCTGAAATTCTCGACCAAATTTTTCAAAAGGTTCTCATTGTTTTAGGACTTCAACGTAAAATACAGATGTGTCAAAATAATCGTTTGTCCGCTAGCTTGTCATATTAAAGAGTAGGTTACTCCATCTGTCCAACGCCAAGACAACCCCTCAATTTTTGGTATATGTGTGATCTGGACCCAAGACCCGTAAAGTAAGAAGGTTACCCACTAACGTAGAGAGAGAGCGAACGCTGATGTCGTGTGTTGCCCTTGCCGACGATTATTGCCAGCATTCCCATGACATCATTCAGAACGCTCTCTCTAAACAAGAGGCAACCTTCCTACTTTACAGATCTTTCAAATGGTTGAAAGTTGCTTACATACCAAAAACTATATTCAAAAAAATCCTTCTCGGGGAGGGGGGGGGGCAATCGCCCACCTTTGCCCCTATGTGCCTCGAACCAATGTAGTCTTTATGGACCTAGTGCAGGATGTGTAAAATCATTGGGATTAAAATACAAAACAAAACAAAACTTGTAGTGATTGCAGTAATGCCAAGAAAATTAGCGATATTGGAACCGATAGATTCAATATTTGCCGATCGCATTTTTATTTAAATCGTTCAGATAAAAGCACCGGCATATCTACCTAGATAACGATAAGCAGATAATGTTTATTCTTTTTTAGTCCTTTTGTTGTAACTTTAAACTAGCCTTCCTACCCTCGTTTTTCTCTAGTGCAATCAATGTACCGCCGAGACAATTCATTATTTTTTACGGGTTTGTATTTTTATTGTGAACACGTGAACGAATTGCTTATGTGAGCCCTAATCGAACTACAAAGAAATTATTTTAAAATATCTGTATCTAGTAGGTGTTTGTAGTCCGAAAAACCGTATTTTTGTTATGTTTGAAGCTATTTTGTGAACGCCCTGTATAAGCTATGACCGTGAAACTTGCTATGCGGGGTTTTCGGGTATGGCCAATATACGACTGTGCTATTCATTTTTTTTCTAAAAAATGCCTAATAATGTATGTACTTTTCCAGTTTTGGGGTTCTAATTTTGATCGTAGTAGGTTATGGAAAAGACGAATCTAAAAAAATTAGTATCAAAATATAAACCTTTTAAAAGTAGAATATCAATGACGTCGAAACCTATAGACGTGGTGCCCCATTGTTAACATGCCCTTTATTTTTACTCCAAGAAAATATATCCATACTCTAAAAACATGCTACAAATAACAAAGACAGAAAGTCAACCATAAACCAACTATACACCCGTAGTTCGCTACGGCTCGACAAAAAGGGGCAATTTCTGACAATCTCGCGACATTTTCGGAATAATTTAATGGAGCGCTTAGATTGTGATTAGTTCTGGGGGTCAAGCGTTTATCAAAACAAACAAACCTGTCTATAGGTTTAAAAATTTGAAAATCGGTTAACCCGTACAAAAATAATGAATTGTGAAACACACAGTATATGTGGACCTAAATCACAAAATCACTGTACCTAAGTTTAATTTAATCCTTGACTATAAAAAAACTGGATGAATGTCAGAAATATCTTACAATAACAATAGAAAATATAGCTGTGCAAAATTTCAGTTTTTTGACATTATTATGTAGCTATTTGGAAAATGGTAGCTTTGTACGTAATAGTTTTTGAAGGCATTTCTTTTTATATGAATGTAGGTCACATACTAAAAAATAATAAAACACAATTGTTTTTTTTAACTAAAATTCACTGCAAATTAGAACATATACAGTGTGTCCCCGGATTGAGTCCACATAAGGTGTAAATAACAAAAAAAACATGAGTTGAAATTTGAGCTTCTGGGGATCAGCCCTGCTTGGTTTGAAACTAATTCGACATAATTTTAGTTTGGAAAAATCACGTATGCTTCGGAAATTATGAAGAAAACTAATTGTCCACATCAGTAAAGTGCCCTTTTTGGAGGTTTTACGACAAAATGTTATTAAGAAAACTTGTTCATAATGAAAAACTGTATAGGTGTGAAAAATTTTGAAAGTCTAGGTCTACTTTGATTTTTTTCTGCTAAAAAATTAAAACCCACAATCAAAGTGACCTAGGCTTTTGAAAATTTTCACACATATACCTACAGTTTTGTTTTCTTAATAACATTTTTAATTTTTATGTGTTACTTTTTGGTCTTAATTAATTATTTTAATTTCATACTATCATAGCCGAAGGAGTAACACTGATACTATACAATTGGGAAAATGCCTTAGGGCGTTCGCCATATTAGCTTTAGAATGACGTCACGTAGCGTATCGCTTATCGTATTTTACTCGTCTAGGCCAAACCCTTTCATTTGTCAAGAGGGCTGTGAAGAAAAAGGTAAGCTGCTATATCGCTATCTTGGGACATCCGCCATATTGGATTTGGAACGATATATTATATACTATTAGTATATTGTAAAAATAATTTATGGTTTTTCTCGATGAGCACTATGGGGATTTCGGAAACTAGCAGAGCTAGAACAAAGGTTAAATGTTTTGAATGCTCAATCTAATGCCCTTTTTGGATTTTTAAAAAAGTTCATGGCTCACAAGATATTTTGAAAAGAGTGATTTTTGCTATTTCATCAGATCTCTGTAGCTCCGTTATTTCTGATTATACAGAAAAACTGTAGAGACAAAAATTTTAGATAATTTTGGGCTTAATAAGATAATCTGATCCAATATTTTATGTTGTTTGTGATTTTTGAGATATGACATAAACTTTTGTTTTTTTAAATGTAAATCATAGTTGGCTGTGGCCTTATAAAATCGGCCATTTTTGAGCTTTCCAAAGATATAAAACTCGGCATAGTTATTATAAGCAGGTATGGTTAATTTTCTGATTTTTTTTTTAAATTTTCACATAGTCAGCCATGGAATATTTTCATAATTACGTTCTCTTTTATAATTAGACATACCTCTATACTTCAAACTTTTTAATATTTTGTTTTCAGCTGGTAACAAAATGTAACAAAATAAAACAAAAATAAAAAACTCATATTCAAATTATTATTATTTTAAAAGGTCACCGTTTAAAATAAAAAAGATGTTCAAACAATCCACCATTATTATTTATGCAAATATTGCATCTTTTTAAAATTGAATTTGTCGCCTTTCTTAGAGAGCGCCTGTCAATACTGGCAATTGCTTCTAAAACAGCTGCTCTTAATTGAACAATCGCCTCATACTTTATTTTGTACTGTTCCCCACAAAAAGAAATCCAAAACAGACAAATCGGGGGATCGGGGCTGCCAGGAAATAGGTCTATTTCTCCCTATCCAACTATTTGGATAGAGCTGATCTAGGTAATTTCTTACGGGCAAATAATTATGTGGTGGAGCTCCATCATGATAATTTTTGTTTTATTTTGTTATCAGCTTAAAATAAAATTTTTGAAAGTTTGAAGTATGTCTTATTATACAATAGAACGTAATTATGAAAATATTCGATGGCTGACTATGTGAAAATTTAAAAAATCAGAAAATTAGCATAGCTATTTTATTATTTACAATAATTATTATGCCGACTTTTATATTATTGGAAAGCTCAAAAAATGGCCTATTTGATAAAGCCACAGCCATCTATGATTTACATTTAAAAAACACAAGTTTATGTCATATCTCAAAAAGCACAAACAACATAAAAATTGGATTAGATTATCTTATTAAGCCCAAAATTATCTACAATTTTTGTGTCTACAGTTTTTCTGTATAATCAGAAATAACGGAGCTACAGAGATCTGATGAAATAGCAAAAAATCACTCTTTTCAAAATATCTAGTGAGCCATACACTTTTTTAAAAATCTTAAAGGGGCATTAGATTGAGCATTCAAGACTGCAATTCTTTCTCCTAACCTTTCTTCTAGCTCTGCTAGTTTCCGAGATCCCCATAGTGGGCATCGAAAAAAACTCACCCTGTATAAATTTCCCCTCCTCTAGCTAGTTGAAGAACTTGGTATCGTCACATTTTGTGATACTTAATCAATGCATGTTGTGTACCTACCAAATTTAGAATATCTTTAACGCTTAAACAAATTAAAAATAGAACTTTAATTTAACCTTCGGATATCTGGAAAACAGGGCTGCTGTGGAAAAAAGTCATACTTATTTTGTGATAGAGGGTCTATACTGTGGCCGCAGTGGGTACCTAGTATTACTTACCAAAGAACCACTGTCCGTTGGATACGCTTCGACGAGGCACAGAACCAGGGGTAGTGCAAGCAGGACCTTCATTCCGACGACGTTGCTGCCCGAACTTCTTTCTTCTTCGCGAGTTAAGCTGACGCGGGAACGAGTAAAGCTGACGCGAAGACGGGACGATAGGCTGACGCGGAAACAGGCTGACTGCGCGCAAGATTCACAGCGGACCGTCGCGCGTATTCGGCGGGTTTCCGCGCGGTCGTCTCGACCTGGGGGACCTGGTGGCGCTTACTGGCGGCGGACCGGCGTGCGGCGCGTTTATATGCATGGACGAAGCCGCCGATTCGATGGTGGGTTAAAGATTTATTCCAAAACAATAGGTTCTTTTGTGATTTTTAATTTTTTTTAGAAATGCCTACAAAATGTAATTATTCAAATTCCCGCAAGGGCGAAGAAAAATTTAATTATTCAAATTCCCGAAGGGAGAAGATACTGATTTGGTTTTAACGAGCCGACAACTTTGAATGCGGGCGAAACGTCAGTATTATTGAGTTGTGTTTTGAATTTTCCCCCTAAAAGAATATATCTGCGCCTTTCAACGGGCATTATGAGGCTATATTCTCGCAAGTAATGTCATAAGGGCATCTAATTTTTCCGAAAAAACACGTTGCTAAATAATATTTTAACAAGAAGCATGAGTGCTGGTGGCAACAAAAATCCGAGTCGAAGACTAGGATTTTTGCACCTGCACGAATGCATTTTGTTAAAAAAATATTACTTAGCATTGTATTTTTTTGGATATTTTCACAGGAAAAATTAGTTTCCCGAAGACTATTTCATGAGTAACAGATTATTCTGCATACACATAGCTTACAAAACATACTACTTATTATACATGCATGCATAATAAATATGTAGGTAATAATTTGAAAACTGAAAAACAGGTAATTTATTTAATCACAACAGCTGTCAAGTTTTGCCTCGGGTAAACTTGAAAAAACTGCTGACAGGTGCTGTCATACAGTTTTACCATCTAAAGTCTATCCAAGATACAGCGGCAGTGGATCAAAACATTGGCCACCACGTGACCTATTCTCTTATTGGTCTGGCCGTCATAAAATGTCAAGTGTTTACGCGGCGAGCAGAATGCAGGGCCGGCTCTTCCCTCAGTCGAGTTTTCTGCATATTTTAGATCGGATCGCGAGCAGTATATTCTGTAAATTTATTTTGCTCCTTAATTTCAGGAACTCTATAAAAATCCACGAAAGGCAGAAACACACATTTTAGAACTTCTAAAAGAATTAGTTGAGAATTACATGCCACTTGGAATCTCATATTAGTCCGACTCTGGTAATCGATCGCAAGGCGGTCATGTGACTTTGTTTATATCTACTGCCACTGTATCTTGGATAGACTATAGAAACCATTTGTAATTCAAAATTGCGCGTTTGTGATTGGTGGAAATTAAGACGAGGGAAATAGTCATGATAATAAGGTATATTAATCAAATGATAATAATAATAATAATAATTCTCACCCTCACAATACTCCAAACTAGGAGTACCCCAGAAGCAAGTACATGCTTGTGCGGGGGAGGGGGGCAATTACTATTATTTTGTCTTCGTTGCCGTCTGCGGCTAGGGCCGACTTTTTTCCCGATACAACTAGGATAGCATTTACTTAAGTACTACGGAAAACCCTAGAAAACCGTAGTAATCCCACTGAGTGTAGGACAATTAGTAAATCACACGGATAAAGCTATTTAGGAGCAATACCGTGAACCCACATTTGTCCAGCGCTCTTGGCCATAGCGGTGTTTTTCTTTAAAGACATGTGCATGCGCCTGCCTGGAACCAAGGTCGATCGAAGGCAGAAAAACATGCAGTCTAAAAAGTCAGCGCTAGTACGAGGGACCCCAATGATCATCCTGGGTTCTTCATATTGAACAGTGGCTTTTCATTTTGTGTGCAAACTATACGTTTTGGGACGATTTTAGTTAGGCTGGCGGCTGGCAAGAGGTTTAAAATGAGGTTTAAAATATCCTTGAAAAATCCATAGGAATACCATTAGCGTGGGACCACGGGGTTGTTATGGTAATATATGGTAACGTGAACTTGTATTTTAAATAGGCCGTGCCTCCGCTGCCGACAAAGGCAGCTGAATGAGCCGGCGGCAACGGCACCCGGCTGCCGGCAAAGAATTCTTATAGGTTTGCCTCTGATTTTCTACTAGTTTACCCAACGATGTACAGGGTGATCCAAACTCGACGCCCCAGGCCTACAGCGGGAACAGGAAAACTCAAAATAAAATTTCGAAAAAAGGTTCTTTAATGGGACATACTAAGGTCCAATTCTGACCGAAAATTAGCTTTTTTGATGTTTGGGGAAATGGCCGCTGTGACGTCATCGATATTATTTTCCCAGAAACATACCAGTTTTTCTCTATATATTGAAAGCCCTTATCATTCTCAACAACTTTTGTAGGGAAAGATTTTCTGTATCTTTTATCGTTCAAAATATACAGGGTCAAATATGTAAAAAAACATGGCATTTTTCTAATCATTTTTCGAAATCTGGATAGCTATGGAAACAATTGATAGTCAGAAATTATTTAAGAGAATGTTAGGGTGCCTTGCGCACCCTTAAATTTATTCAACTGGAATATTTTTTAAAAAAATTTTGTAACAAACAATAATAACAAACAAGTTAGTAACAAGCACAATTTAGAAAGTTAATAAATATTCAAGTTGAATAAATTTAAAGGTGCGCAAGGCACCCTAACATACTCTTAAATAATTTCTGACTATCAATTGTTTCCATAGCTATCTAGATTTCGAAAAATAATTAGAAAAAATTCCATGTTTTTTTACATATTTGACCCTCTATATTTGGAACAATAAAAGATACAGAAAATCTTTCCCTACAAAAGTTGTTGAGAATGATAAGGACTTTCAATATATAGAGAAGAACTGGTATGTTTCTGGGAAAATAATATCGATGACGTCACAGCGGCCATTTTCCCAAACATCAAAAAAGCTAATTTTCGGTCAAAATTTGACCTTAGTATGTCCCATTTAAGAACCCCTTTTCGAAATTTTATTTTGAGTTTTCGTGTTCCCGCTGTAGGCCTGGGGCGTCGAGTTTGGATCACCCTGTACAAATCGGAGCCAATCGAATACTTGAACTACGGACATGGGAAAAATGAAGAGGAATCGACTGAGTGGCGCACCCAGGGGGGGGCAGGGGCCTCGGCCTCCCAGACCTCTCATATTTTAAAAAATTCTCGAGGGTGGTATCATACTGTCCTCTGTGCGACTCTCGGCAATTATTTTCCCAACCCGAGACATAAAATCATAAAATATTTTGTATGCAATACGTCAAACTTTTTAAGTTGCCCCCCCCCCCAATCGTATTTTCTGGGTGCACCACTGCGACTGACGTCCGCTCCGACAGCTTTGTTGCGGGCGCTGACTGGGATGACGACGAATTCATATTTATTTGGGATGACGACGAATTCATATTTATTTGCTCTGAGCATTGCACCCCAGTAGCACGAAGCAAGAAACTTGTCCGTAGTTCGAGTACTCGATAAGGAATAGATGACTCACGCTAATACAAATAACACGGTTTTATTTTGATTTTATTACATTATCGGGAGTTACGTGGGCGAGCGTAACAAATTTGTTTTTAAAAAGATGTTTATTGGCAAAAGTTACAAGAGAGACTGTCGTAATAGAACATGTTTTAGTATATATAATATTAAAAGTGTCTTCTCAGCATGTAGCGTCTTCTTTCCAGAAACATGGCATATGTGTTCATGTAACTCCTCCGGCCCTACTGGGAAGCATATTCTTTAGGATGTGGTTCCCAAAAGTTAAATGATGATTTCTTCTCGGGTTTCCTTTTGTTTTGGGTTAATAGAAAATTTTTGAAAATGTTTTTTAATTAATTTGAGCAAGAGTAGTAATAAAACAATTAATATTATAATGAAAATAAAAATTGTAAAAATGTTAATTTTCTTTGTTTCAAGTGGTGACGACATGTCTTCTAAAATCTTCTTCTGTTCTTCAAGGGTGTCTTGAATACTTCTTGTTTCTTCTAAGTTGATTTTGTTGAGGCTGAGTTCTGGCAGACCTAGCTTCTTCGGGATGCTAGTGAGGTTTTTACTCGAAAAGTTTATAGAGGGTAAAGATACTTTTATAAAGGGTAGTTTGCTAGTTTTATAGCTTTGTAATATTATCGAATTTAATTTTAAAGTGCAATCGGAAAACAGTTCAACTAAGTAACTTCCTTGTAGTGGTGTATTATTTGGTACTGAGTTTTTACAGGAACTAACAGCTATTCGCTTTGACGGAACAGTTATTAGCCATTTATTTTTTGACAACTTTGGCTATCTCAACTTTTTGGATAGTAGTCTTGAAGGGAGAACAGTTCGTTAAATTTTTGAACGATATTAATTGCACCTCGCAAGGAGCGTCATCATCAACATGCGTAGGACTAACTTCTTCACAAATGTACTTGGTTTCTTCAATTTTCTTGCAGATTTTGTCCATGGAAACATACTTTTCATTGTTAAGTGCAAGGAATGGTTTATAAGGTAGGCAAAAGTAAAAATCGGGTTCATTATTTTTTGGGATTGGTAATGGTAGGATTTTGTAATATTGGTATAACTCTGATTCAACCAAGGGTATTTCTAAAATAAATGTGATACTGAACTCTTTTGAGTAGCTTTTAATTTCAATAAGTTTTTCGAAATTCAAAATATTATCAATAGTTGGTGAAAGAGGTACTTTGCCTAACTTTAAATATTTTTCAGATTCTTTTATTTCTAATAACAAGTCTATAGGATTTATGATTGAGTTATGTAAAGTATTCAATTTTGCAAAAGAAACTGCTAGTTCCATTCTATCAAATATATTGTAGATATTTTGGTATATATTAGTAAGTTGATGAATCAAAATATGAATTTGAAAATAATTGAAGTCATCTAGTTGGGCTTGAGCGAATTTCTCGAGAGCTTCTCGTATTTGATTAATTTTAAATTCTATTTGTTTTTGGTTGTGAGTTATGTTTGTCACTGTTTCCTCAAATTTCTTAATGGTAGATTTTAATAACGTAATTTGACTGAAGGCAACACCCTTTAATTTGTTTTGATTTTCTTGTAAGTTTTTTATCTGCATGTCATATTTTTGGCTATCTTCTTGATCTAAATTTCCTGTAATACATTTAATGAGAGATCCCAAAGGATTAAGTAAGCCTCTTTTCTGTCTAGTTACATTTTGAATAGGATTTATTTGATTTATTTGTAAATCGATCTGCTTTTCTAATGCAAACAAATATGAAAATGAATTATTGTATTCGTCACCATAGTGTCCAATTTTACTTTTAATGTCATTATTAAGTTTATACACTTGATTTTTTATTTCTAAATATCTTGAAACTACTGGGGCTAAGTCGTATACTTGAACAAGTGGCCAGTGATTAGATACAATTTGTGTTGTTCCTAACTTGTATGGGAAGAGTCCGGGATAGGAGTTGAGGTTATGGAAGTTTGTGTCGGTTGCGTCGATGGTCCAGGTCCATCTGTAACAACGTGTTTTATTTTAGTCTCGTTTTTGTGTGTAATCTCCGTCTTGTTTGTTTTTGGGTTTTGTATTTCAATTTTTCCGTTTTCGAGAATTTTTGTAACCAAATAGGGGCCTGTAAATTTGGATTTTAATTTCGCTGACCTCGGATCCACTTGTTTAAAAACCTGAGTGCCTACTGTAATTTCAGCGGCTGTCTTACTACTGTTTCGCTTGTTAATTATATTTTCCTTTTTGTCGACACAGTCGGAATGAATTTTATCATAAAGCGCTTTCGTGTTATTCTGATGATTGTTAACATATTCCGTGAAAACTTGAGCGGGTATAAGTGACATCGGATCGCGAGAGTCTGTATGACCTGAGATTATTTCAAAAGGCGTGTGATTAGTATGAGAATGAATTGTGCTATTGTAAGCTATTATTGCGTATGTCATTAAGGTCGGTATATCAGATGTTTTGTCCTTTTCTCTAAGAATTCGAAGGTGCTCAATTAGGGTTGAATGTAGTCTTTCTATTGGGGAGTTTGACTCATGATGACGGGGGGTGGTGAAATGTACTTTTATATTATGAGTTTTCAATAAGTCATCTAAAACGTCGTTTTTAAATTCTGAGCCGTTATCACAAACAATTAGCTTTGGAATTCCGTGGAATGAAAAGAAATTAACTAGTTGTTGGCAGGCCGATATTGCTGTTCCAAAGTATGGTAAAGCTTGAGCAAATTTCGAAAATTTGTCTATTAAAGTTAGAAATTTATATTTTCCTGTAATAAATGTGTCAATATGTAATATTTCGAAAGGCCTAGAAGGGGTTTGAGTCAAAACTAGGGGTTCATTAGGAGGTCTTCTATTGTATTTTGACCGTTGACATATTTCGCATTGATTTATGTACTTAGAAATATCGGATTTTTGAGATTTCCAATAGTAATTTTGTTTTAAAAATTTATAAGTTTCGTCGATTCCACGATGATTTGTCTTGCCTTCGTGTTTGTATTTTATAAGCATCTGTCTCTCTTCCGGTTTAACATTATTAATAGGTTTGGTACATTCGATAAGTTTGCAATTTTGAAAATGTGTATTAAGTGATTCTTGGAAGTAAGGCCGTAATTCTTTAGAATGAAAGTAAATATACATGGTTTTGTTACTTATGTATTCTCTTAAAAATTTTGTTATCTCATCAATATTGGTAGGTAAGGTTGCATAAATGATATGGTGGTCGTCAAAATTTTCTTGTTCAATTTTTGAGTATAACTCGTAGGGTGATTTTTTGATAATCATCTGGTTTGGTCGATTGTTAATAATTTCGTCTAATATTGGGATATTGGTCGTAGTTTCGGGGGCATTGATACTATGCGCAGTGGCATCAGTAGTCGGTGGTCGTATTTGTATATTTTGCAAAATTCTTATTTTTTGTTTGGGGTTTTCAGGTAAGGTAAATTTTTGTAAATCATTCATTATTTCGTTAATTTCTTGCTTGTCAATATCATTCTGTTTTAAAGATTCGTCTAAGTCAGTAGTTAAGTCTGAAGTTGGGGAAGGATTAGGTAAAAATTTTGATTCTTGGCGCAAAAATTCATCTATGTCAAAGTCTATGTCTCCGGCATTATTAAAGGTAGATTGGGTTTCTATTGCATTTAACTGAATTCTAGAAAGGGCATCTGCATTGGAATTTTGTTTTCCTTTTTTATATATAATTTGGTAATCGAACGTTTGAGGCGCCATCTGACTAATTTGGAGTTAGGTTCTTTCAGATTAAAGAGCCAAACGAGAGGGCGATGATCTGTGTATATAAAGAATTTTCTACCGTATAGATAAGGCCTAAAATACTTGCATGACCATAAAATTCCGAGTAATTCACGCTCAATAGTCGAATATTTTTGTTCCGTATTGTTGAGGGTGCGTGATGCGTATGCGATTGGCGAATCGTTAGGCGGGGTTCCTTGTGACAGGACTGCTCCTAATGCTACACTAGAGGCATCTGTTGTTAGAACGAAGGGTTTGTCAAATTCTGGATATTTTAAAATAGGGGCATTTATCAGCAAATCTTTTAAATGATTAAAAGCTTCGATAAATTTCGGAGAGTGATCTACTTTACGGTTTTTCTTGAGGCATTCAGTTAAGGGTTTACTAATTTTGGAAAAATCTTTGATAAACTTACGGTAGTAACCAGCTAAACCTAAAAATGACTTAATTTCTTTTTGCGTACGGGGTATAGGAAAATCTTTAACTGCCTTAATTTTATCCGGGTTGGGCTTAACTCCGTCAGTGGTAATTTGGTGTCCTAAATAAGCTACTTCTTTATGTAAAAATTCCGATTTGTCCAGTTGGACTTTAAAGTTTGATTCTCTAAGGCGTTGGAAAACTGATTTTAGTCTGTCTATATGTTCTTGTAAAGATGTCGAGAAAATTATAATGTCGTCGAGGTACACTAAACATGTTTCGTTTTGTAATCCGCGCAGAACATTATTTATAACCCTTTGGAACGTAGAGGGTGAGTTTTTAAGTCCAAATGGCATTCTTTTGAATTCAAAATGACCGGTGTCTGTAGAAAATGCTGTTTTTGGGATGTCGTCCGGTGACATTTCTATTTGGTGAAAGCCGTTCGCCAAATCGAGTGTCGAGAAGTATTGGGCTTTTCCGAGTTTGTCTAGAATGTCCGAAATGTTTGGTAATGGAAATTTGTCGTCAATTGTCTTGTCATTAAGTTTGCGATAGTCAATCACAATCCTCCATTTTCGTTTTCCTGATGCGTCCATTTTTTTTGGTACTACCCAAATGGGGCTACTCCACGGGGAATTTGAATGTTGGATTATGCCGTTAGATAACATTTTGCTAATTTGCGTTTTGACTTCTTGTCTGTGAATTTCGGGGTATCGATATGTTTTTGTGAAAATGGGAGATTCGTCAGTCAATTTAATTTTGTGTTTTATTTGGTTCGTGAATGTCAAAGGAGTATTTTCTACATAAAAAATATCTCGGTATTCGAAACATAATTTTCGAATTGCGTCATATTCTTCTTGATTACAGTGACTTAAGCGTAAATTTTTTAAATTCTGTTTTTTTTTCGAAAAAATTTATTTCAGCTTCATTGATTAGTACAACATCAAAGGGCTTAAGAAATTTAATTTTGATTGGATTTTCCGAAATATTAGTAACAAAGGTAGTAGCGAATGAATCTACAATATTGCAAACTGCTTCAGGCATCTCTGCTTTTCCAAAATTTGTGTAAGGTAAGATACAAGTGCCAGAAATTTTATTTACGGGTACTTTTATTTTTTGTACGCTTCGGGGCTGTATAATTATTTCTAATGTCGTGAAATTTGCATTTATGAAATTTGAAACGATATATTCAGTGTTATTTAAGGGAATAGCTACATAAGGCGTAACTAGATAGTCACAACGTAAATCGATATTTGACATAATTTTATGTTTTAAGAAATCGGTGCCAAATAATCCTGCATAATTTTTTGAAAAATCAAATAAATAAAATTTATGGTTTCCATTCATTTGAAATGAGGGAAAAACTGGAATTTCCATCGCTTCGTTATGTATGGATCTAGCGTGGGCTGTTTTTACACAAAAAGGTTCTTCGAAAATAAAATCTGTAAAGTATTGATGAGCTAATTCGGGATTAATAAAACTTCTTGAACTACCTGTGTCTATTAAAAAATTTGCGTTTAGTTCGGGGAGATAAACGTAAGGTAAGGTGGTTTCGTCGGTATTATTTAGATAAATTACGTTGTAGGGTTTTGGTTCGGAGTTATCTGAAAATTTTCGTTTTCAGTTGTTTTGTCTGAGGGTTGGGAAAAGTCGGTATATTCGTCAAAATTCGGGTGTTCTGGGTAATATAAAAATTGGGATAATTCGTCATTTTCGTAGTAGCTTCCGTCAGGAATTTGAGGTTCAATTTGTAAGGTTGTTTCGGTACTCTCTACGGGGTCAATAACTTGGTTATAGCATTCTTCAGAAATAAAATTTTGATGTAAAACTGTATTTCCTGTTGTAGTGTCCATTGGTTCGTTTTTAGTTATTCGAGTAATTTTAGAGAAAGGTTTTGGAAAATTTTGAGGGGATCTTTGAAATTGATTCGGTTGATACTGATTTGATTGGTATTGATTTGGTTGATACTGAGGTCTAAAATTGGGATTTTGAAATCTTTGCATAGTGGATGGTGAATTAAAATTTCTATATTGGTTATTATAAGATGGTGAAGGGATATTTTTTGGTGGAAATTGAGGTTGTACGTTAGGTCGGGGATAATTAGAAAAAGTCGTTGGTTGGTACGTTGGTGGTCTTGGATAAGATTGGGTACTTGTAGAAGGTTGTAATCTCATGTTAGGTCGTGAATTTTGAAAATTAGGAACTATTTTAGTTTGTGGAATTTGTGAACGATTTTTGTAATATAAAAAGTTTTCTTCTTCTCGGACGAAAGCCATAGCTTGCTCCAAGGAATCGGGATTTTTTAATCTTACTATAAGCTGTAAATGATAATTGAGTCCATTGATAAAAGTTTTGAGAATAAGAGCTTCATACTGAGTTATTTTCAAAAGTTTTACGTTTGCTGTATCGTTAGAAGCATTAATTTTAGAGACCAGTAGACTTCTAGCGTCTTGTAATTTTAAGCCAAAATTATGATTGTTTTCATTTTTATCGGGTCTTAAAGATATAATATCTTGTATAATACAGTCCTCTGTTCTTTGATCAGAAAAAGTGACAATTAGGGCATTTTTAATAAGTTCCCAAGAATTAAGTTCTACTCGAGAAGCTATTAAGTCAGCTGCTCTTCCAACTAGCTTACTTATGACAGTATCAAACAGACAAACATTTATCGGTGCGAGAGGGGTTGTAGCATTTTGATGGTTGGTGAGAAAGTTTTCAACGCAACGAATAAATCTGTTAATTTGTTTAGGGTTTCCGTCGAATCGAGGAATGTTGTCGGCTTGGTACCTTATCATTTGATAGTCTGGGTTTGCCATAGTACTTGAAATTGTTGAATTTACTGGGTTAGAAGTAGGAATATTTTCAATTTCCGAAAGTTGGAGAGTGTTAAACAAATTTGCTAAATCTAAAAGTTCGTCCAGATTGGCGAAACAGAAATATAAACAATATATACAAAAAGGGGTTAATATGAATTTTGTTTTAGGATTCACTTACAATGCTAAGATGAAGATGTTTTTCTTCATGGAAATCTTCTTTTTCTTCTTAACCTACGGGTGCAATAGGAAAAACGATGCTGTCTTCTCCCTGCGGTGACCAAAAGGGTTGTAGGACGATGCTGTTCCTGGGGTCCCCTGGTCTGTTGAGCCGTCTTGTAAGAGCCAAGTCCACACCTTTCGGTTTCACACTGTTTTTAACCGAAGATTCGGAACCGATCGCGAGTCGATATCTATCGATAGGTCGAAAAAGGCAACAGTGATCCGCACGACTGCGCCAGTTACGTGGGCGAGCGTAACAAATTTGTTTTTAAAAAGATGTTTATTGGCAAAAGTTACAAGAGAGACTGTCGTAATAGAACATGTTTTAGTATATATAATATTAAAAGTGTCTTCTCAGCATGTAGCGTCTTCTTTCCAGAAACATGGCATATGTGTTCATGTAACTCGGGTGATTGTTGAGATATGACATAAACTTGTGTTTTTAAAATGTAAACCATAGTTGGCTGTGACCTTATCAAACAGGCCATTTTTTGAGCTTTCCAAAAATGTAATACTCTGCATAGTTATTATAATAAATAAAATAGGTATAGCTAATTTTATGATTTTTTTTTTAATTTTCACATAGTCGGCCATGGAATATTTTCATAAAATTACGTTCTATCTTTCTTTCTAACTTTCTAATATTTTGTTTTTAGCTGGTAACAAAATAAAACAAAAATTATCATGATGGAGCTCCACCACATAATTATTTGCCCGTAAGAAATTTCCTAGATCAGCTCTATCCAAATAGTTGGATAGGGAGAAATAGACCTATTTCCTGGCAGCCCCGATCCCCCGATTTGTCTGTTTTGGATTTTTTTTGTGGAGAACAATGGTACAAAATAAAGTATTAGAAGCAATTGCCAGTATTGAGAGGAGCTCTCTAAGAAAGGCGACAAATTCAATTTTAAAAAGATGCAATACTTATTTGCATAAATAATAATAATGGTGGATTGTTTGATCACCTTTTTTATTTTAAAAGGTTACCTTATAAAATAATAATAATTTGAATTTGAGTTTTTTAATTTTTGTTTCATTTTGTTACATTTTGTTACCAGCTAAAAACAAAATATTGGAAAGTTTTAAGTATGTCTAATTATAAAATAGAACCTATAATTATAAAAATATTCCATAGCTATGTGAAAATTAAAAAAAAAAATCAGAAAATTAGCCATAGCTCTTTTATTTTTTATAATAACTATGCCGAGTATTATATCTTTGGAAAGCTCAAAAAATGGCCGATTTTATAAGGCCACTGCCAACTATGATTTACATTTAAAAAACACAAGTTTATGTCATATATATATATATATATATGTATATATATATATATATATATATATATATATCTCAAAAATCACAAACAACATAAAACAACATAAGATTACCTTATTAAGCCCAAAATTATCTAAAATTTTTGTTTCTACAGTTTTTCTGTATAATCAGAAATAACGGAGCTACAGAGATCTAATGAAATAGCAAAAAATCGCTCTTTTCAAAATATCTAGAAAGCCATGAACTTTTTTAAAAATCCAAAAGGGACATTAGATTGACCATTGAAAACTGCAATTCTTTCCCCATTTAACCTTTGTTCTAGCTCTGCTAGTTTCCGAGATCCCCATAGTGGGCATCGGAAAAAACTCACCCTGTCTATTTACAAAATAGCCTAAATCGTATAAGAAAACTGGAAACCTTGAATGTGCCAACAATAGCATCTTTTTAAAACGTTGAAACAAAACAAGTTTCCTTTGGTAATGTACAGGGTTATTCACTGAGAATTGCCCCCCCACCTAACTTTTTTGTTTTTAAGATAAAAGGGTGATTCAAAAAACAAAATCAATGGTTCGGCGAATACTTTTTTATGCCATGACCGTTTAGTGTACAGGGTGTTCCAAAAAAGTAGGACCAATGGCAACTCAATTTTTTTAAATGGAACGCCCTGTATATTATTGGATTTTTGAAATCTGCTCATCAAGGCAATCAAAATGATATTTTGTGGCATTATCTTTTTCCGTTTTTGAAAAATTCCGTATTCAAATTTTATACTAAATTTATTTAACTCGAATTTGTGGATCTCGTGATAAAGATAGACGATCAATGTAATAACGAAAAATATTTGTTTTAAACAAGAGAGTAACATAGTGAAACTCCAAAATGTTTAGGAGCTTTTACGATTTTCCTGAAATTCTTTATTTCGAGAATAAAATCAGTAAAATTTGAAAAGGCTCCTGAATATTTTGGAGTTTCACTATATTACTCTCTTGTTTAAAACAAATATTTTTCATTGTTACATTGATCGTCTATCTTTATCACGAGATCCACAAATTCGAGTTAAATAAATTTAGTATAAAATTTGAATACGGAATTTTTCAAAAACGGAAAAAGATAATACCACAAAGTTTATATCATTTTGATTGGCTTGATGAGCAGATTTCAAAAATCCAATAATATACAGGGTGTTCCATTTAAAAAAATTAAGTTGTCATTCTTCATACTTTTTTGGAACACCCTGTACACTAAACGGTCATGGCATAAAAAAGTATTCGCCGAACCATTGATTTTGTTTTTTGAATCACCCTTTTATCTTAAAAAACAAAAAAGTTAGGTGGGGGCCAATTCTCAGTGAATAACCCTGTACCTATACCTATAATATATCGTTGAGTTTACCAATAAATCGGTATCTGAAAATTTCAAGATTCCATTCAAATTTAACATTCTGGACAAATTTATAATAATATAATCAATGACGTCAAAACCTATAGACGTGGTGCCCCATTGTGAAAATACCTTTTATTTTGACTCCAAGATTAAATATATCTATACTACTCTAAAAACAAAGACAGAAAGTCAACCATCAACCAACCGGTGATTCCCGTTTATAGCTCCTCCAGAATCACACTTAGATATCGCATGTTTTTTCTTGTTTGGGGGCGCAGGGAAGCATCGGAACCTCACCTGAAGGGACAATTTCTGACAATCTCGCGACATTTTCGGAATAATTTAATGGAGCGCTTAGATTGTGATTAGTTCTGGGCGTCAAGCGTTTATCAAAACAAATCTGTCTATAGGTTCTTACGTCATTGAATATAATGAAGTTAATAAAATATATAAGTACATTCTCATTCATTGTAATAATATAAGTAGTGCAAGAACAACGATAACAATAACAGAATAATATAGTATATTTAACAAGAAAAGCATACACATTATTTCTTGATGCATTAAAAGGGTGTATGCAGGGTATCCCAGATTTTTATATATATTTTAGATTTGCCAGAAACATTTTATTTATTTTTAAAGTAGGTACCTATTCCCTATCGCGCTCGGAAACAGTAAAATACGAAAGTGACAAAAAAATGACAACCGCTTACTTTTTGTTATTTTTTTATGTAATCGTGTTATTTAAATACGGAACAAAATGTAATTTCATTTTTTCCAGACAAACTATTAAGTTGAAAAAATGATAAGAGTAAAAAAGTTTTTAAATTAATTGGGCTTTTTTTCAATAAACTAACTTGCAAAAAACTTCTGGATGATAAGAGGAATACGTATTGCGGGTTTCTACCTTTCGGATGCACCAGCTGCAAAAAGTAATTCTACCGGAAAGTGTCTACCAACTAGCTGCGGTAACGTATCCCATAAAATTATAGTTTCTAGATTCAACTGTTTTTTGAGAAAAAAATCAAAACCAAATTCTTTGTCCCTTTTACAGCTGGAATAAGTTTGTATAAATTCGTCTAAATCGAAAATAGCATGAAAATAAGTCATATTATTTCAGCCCAAAGAATCTGTGGTCAATGGATTAACCAGTAGCGTGCCGTAGGGGGGGCACGGGGGGGCACGTGCCCCCCCCCTCAGGTTTAACCCGCCCTTTTGCTTTAGTGCAATTGCAAAATTGAACGTACAATCTCGACAATATTATTTGTCTGTTATTTGTATTATTTTTGCGTTTTCCCCGGCCAACATTTCCTTTCAAAGAGCGGTTGGCAACGCTGCTTTGTTCACTACTTTGCTGCGCCGCCGATCTTGACTTTCCTCTTTCAGTCTTTCCTCGCTCTTCGAGTCGTCGTTACCTCCATCTTGCAAGTTCATCACTCACCCTTAACTCTCCTGCTCTCGCTGTTTTGTTAAAAATATTTTCCACCATACTTTGCAACTGCCCTGGAGCAGAAAGGTCGTTTGTCATTTAGCAGGTTAAACAAAATTTTGAATTTCCAAAGATGTTCAATGACTCAGGAAAGGACAAATAACTTATCATTACTTACTATTGAATCAGAAGCAAACAAACTTAAATCTGTAAAAACAAGAAGATTATTATTTTAATTAAGTAGGCAGTGTTATTTTTTTGTTTATAGCTTTACCTAACTCATAAAATATTATATACCTATTTTGTTTACTTTGTTAAAACAAAAAAAAATGTAAGACTTTTTTTTGGTGCCCTTAAAGTAGCTCGCCCCCCGCCCTTTTACCCACTGCACGCTACTGGGATTAACCTACTTTTTTTGACACCGTGTAAGTACTATAAGTTTTGGGAGAAAGGGCGTGGAAGTTGCCGGTTTTAAAGTACATACTCCTAAAATATAGGATACATACGAGGTGGCCATTTCAAACAGTCCACCTGAAATATTCTCAATGGAAATGGTTTTTCCGGAAAACCCCGAGACAGGTCGATTTTGCTTTCATGGGGGACATCTTTTGACCGTAAATTCATGGCTGTATGGTCATCCCCCTAAACGGGGTGGCAACCCCTTCAAGAATCTTAAATGGCACGGGGGGTCAAGTGGCACATCATTGGATAAGTATTTCATTGCTCTTTACAAACATGCTGAAATTTTAATTTTTTTAGTTAACATTAATGTAAAAAAAGCAATGAATGTGTCGGTGCCATAAATCGAAAAAACACAACGAATTAAACTGCAAAAAATAAGGCTTATCAGAGAAGTCGTGGCAAGGTGACGGGTTTTATTAGAATTTTAAAGGTAGTCGTCTTCCGATATTTTACTAACCAGAATTGTCTAAGAAGTGAAATCTGTTTATTTGTTATTATCCGCTGTTTTGTTGCGACTACCTTTAAAATTCTAATAAAACCCGTCACATTGACACGACTTCTCTGATAAGCCTTATTTTTGCAGTTTAATTCTGTTTTGAAGTGTTTTTTCGATTTATTGCACCGACACATTCATTGCTTTTTTTACATTAATGTTAACTCAAAAAAATAAAATTTCAGCATGTCTGTAAAGAGCAATGAAATACCTATCCAATCCAATGATGTGCCGCTTGACCCCCCGTGCCATTTAAGATTCTTGAAGGGGTTGCCACCCCGTTTAGGGGGAGGACCATACAGCCATGAATTTACGGTGAAAAGATGTCCCCCATGAAAGCAAAA
This sequence comes from Pseudeuparius sepicola, assembly GCA_963920635.1. Taxonomy (NCBI): domain Eukaryota; kingdom Metazoa; phylum Arthropoda; class Insecta; order Coleoptera; family Anthribidae; genus Pseudeuparius; species Pseudeuparius sepicola. Next base: position 30,245,394 of record OY987299.1, read on the forward strand.
TCGACCTGTCTCGGGGTTTTCCGGAAAAACCATTTCCATTGAGAATATTTCAGGTGGACTGTTTTAAATGGGCCACCCTGTATAGCGTTCAAACAAGAATAATATCTCGATTTCCAAATGATATCCTTCTGCATTATACAGTGTGGATACAAATTGTGGAATATTGCTTATATTTATTAAAATATTCCTCATATCAAAAACATGTTTTAATAAGAGTGTTAGGGGAAATTATTTCCTTTTAGTAGTAATAATATATAATAATATTAATAATTTCCCCTAACACTTTTATTAAAACATGTTTTTGATATGAGGAATATTTTAAGAAATATAGGCAATATTCCACAATTTGTATCCACACTGTATAAATAATTATTTTCCAGAGTAATCTTCCGATTACCATCTGATCACAGATCCCTAGCCCTTCAGAAAGACATTACAACTTTCATTAAAGTAGTTTTTTTCTAACTCGAAAAGTAAGTTCTCTAGGGCTGGGTCAAAATATACGGTAACACCCTGTACATGGTTGTTTCGATAGCTGTCGATGTTATATAAAAAAACTGATTTCGGATGTTTTTATGCACTAGCACGCGGGTTTTCAGGCGCGACATTTCAGTTTTCGAATTCAATTCGATGCAGTAGTTTTTCAGGTTCCCGCTTATTCTGTGTGGCAAGATTTCGCGGTCATGATAGGCACTTGAAATCGGCAGCCTCTAGTCTATTTTTGTGGCGCCATTGCCGGCATCCGAGAAAACGTTGAGGGGGCAACCGGCGCCGGCAGCCATTACTTTATTTTGCAGGCACCGTTGCCGGAAGCGGAGGCATTGCCTTTTAATTAATATTTTTCCGCGTTTCTCAACAGGCTGCCTATGAAGAAAATATAGCATACCTAAAGTCTATCCAAGTTACAGCGGCAGTAGATATAAACAAAGCCACATGACCGCCTTGCGATCGATTACCAGGGTCTGATTAATATGAGATTCCAAGTAGCTTGTAATTCTGAACTAATTCTTTTTGAAGTTCTAAAATTTGTGTTTCTACCTTTTGTGGATCTTTATAAATTTCCTTAAATTAAGTAGCAAAATAAATTTACAGAATAATATACTGCTCGCGATCCGATCTAAAATATGCAGGAAACTCGACTGAGGAAAGAGCCGGCCCTGCATTCTGCTCGCCGTGTAAACACTTGACATTTTATGACGGCCAGACCAGTAAGAGAATAGGTCACGTGGTGGCCAATGTTTTGATCCACTGCCTCTGTAACTTGGATAGACTTTACCGTTCGCGCATGTCCAAGTACAGTTTACGTTGACTAGGTATTTCCCTCGTCTTAATTTCCACCATTCACAAACGCGCAATTTTGAATTACAAATGGTTTCTAGATGGAAAAACTATATGAGAGCACCTGTCAGCAGTTTTTTCGAGTTTACCCGCGGCAAAACTTGACAGCTGTTGTGATTAAATAAGTTACCTGTTTTCAGTTTTTATATTAATTAATACCTACATATTTATTATGTATGCATGTATAGTAAAGCCTGATTCATGCAGCATCTTTATCTTTTAATTTTACTTTATCTTTAAGAATTAACCAATGGCATTTGTCCGTTGATTTGAACTGACCAATGACATTTAATATTTCTTAAAGATAAAGAAAAATTAAAAGATAAAGAAGCTGTATGAACCAGGCCTAAGTAGTAGGTTTTGTAAGCTATGTGTATGCAGAATAATCTGTTACTCATGAAATAGTCTTGTCAAATACCATTGGGCAATCTAATTTTTCGTGTGAAAAAAATCCAAAAAACACAATGCTAAGTAATATTTTTTTAAACAAAATGCATTCGTGCAGGTGCAAAAATCCTCGTCTTCAACTCGCATTTTTGTTGCCACCAGCACTCATGCTTCTTGTTAAAATATTACTTAGCAACGATTTATTTCGGAAAAATTAGATGCCCTTATGATATTACTTGCGAATAAATCTTGTAAAATTGTGAAATAACATTCCGTAATTTTAGTCAACACAAAGTTTATTGTAATATAAAATGTATATTCTACAATGCCGATAAGTAGAATGGTACACAAGTTCAGTGAGTTTGTGAGTTTGTCATATTAAAAAATAAAAATGAAGTAGTCAAAACAGAAAAATAATTTTCTGTGTATTTAATCAGTATGCCATTCCATTGTTAATGCAATAATAATAATAATAATAATAATAATTCTCACCCTCACAATACTCCAAACTAGGAGTACCCCAGAAGCAACCACATGCTTGTGCGGGGGAGGGGGGCAATTACTATTATTTTGTTTTCGTTTCGATTTGCGGCTAGGGCCGACTTTTTTCCCAATAGAACTAGGATAGCGTGCAATCGGGATATACCTAAGTGAATACAAGTTGTAAGACTTTTGCATATGAAAAATAGGTAGTAAAAGAGTTGCAAAATTATGAAGAAAAAACTCCATGTTTTTAATCAGTGTGTCTTCCCTTTTAAAACCACGTCCGAAACACACATCCATAATTTTTTTATTTACTAACCAATTTGCTGGACGTTGCACCGTTGCCCGAAGAAAGGACGGAGTATTGTCAAAAAAAGTTGAAAATACCTAGCTCATTTTCTCTTCCTTTTTTAGACCAAAATGTTGGAATAACGAATAAATCAATAAAACGGGCCTTATTCTGCAATTTAAGACTTTTTGCTTTTGTCAATAAATTTCCCATTTATTAACCCTTTAACAAATCGCCGTCATTTTAAAAAATGGTCCATTTTGAAGTCAACAGTCCGTTCTTTTCTACAAGCAAAAATTATGGCCATATCAGCGTGTTTTGAAAAATGAGCACACAAGAAACACCCAAAGCAGAAAACATTTTGTTTACTGGTCTAAATGACAGTTTGTCTTTTAAATAAATGCACTGGTTTTAAAATATTTGAGTACTTTGCTAATAGTAGGTATATGTTCTTGTCTATTTTATTCCCGTGGTTTTGGTCATATTTACACCAAATTCTGTTTATTTTTTACCGAAATAAGATAATATGAATAAATATGAATATTCAAGTTAGTTGACGTCTTTTCTGAATTTTAGTAACAATACCAACAATTTTGTGAATAATACATATTGCCAAATTAAGGATGGATTTGCCGGTTACGTAATGATATAGCGACGTCTGCGGGATTAGTTCTTATCGACTGAGGTAATGACTAAAATTTAAACAAATAAATATGATTAGTGATGGGTATGGTAAATTTGGGTAATACGGGACACTCCTAATTTTCTGAACTTAAATCAATATTTTAGGTAAGCATATTTCTGGATTTGAACAGCTAACTTTATAAAATTGTAAGAGTGGAGAATGGTAGTGGTAGTTATAATTTTGAGTCTTAATGTTCTTATTGTAAGTTATTTTGACCTTTGCATCAATACAGACCAGTTGAATCGAAATTCTCCTAAATATATTAATAAATCATTAGGAGGGCCGCAGTTAAGTTACAATAGCCGCGTTCCTTTTGCCACTTTTCTTAAGAATTCTTGCTTTATCTCAGTTGGTGGCAGTTCCTTTTACAAATGAGAATGTGAGCTAAAGTGAGATTTTTTACCTCCCCCTTCACCCTTCAAGCACATCCTCGCGAGGACACTCACTATCGAGCATATTGGCTCAGTTTGGTGGTGGGGAAAATGACCCTTTCACAAGATGAGCATTTGACAGAAAAAAACAAACTGAGTGGCTCGACTAACAACTGAGCTAAAGTTCTCAGTGTAGGGGCAAAAGGAACGCGACTAATATCTCGTAAATAAAATACTAAATGAAAATTTTACATGATCCAGAAAAAAATATGATTAAATAAGAAAAAATCCTTGCCAAATTTTAACTAAAGATATTTTGTAGATGTTTTGTAAATAAAATTCGTTTTTTAAAAATCAACTTTAACACCCTGCATTTTGAAGTATATAGGCGTCTAAATGAAAATTAGCATAAAAAAATCACATTATTTAGACAATAGCGGTCAATAGACTTTTTGTAACACCCTGTATATTTTAAAAAAGAGTTAAGTTTATGTCGTTTAGATCAGAAAATAATATATTTTCTGCTATGGGTATTTCTTGCTCAGCAAATATTTATGATCATTTTCAAAACACGCTGATTTTACCATGATCTTGTTAATCAACCGATTTTAAAAAACGGGACATAATTGCTTGCCGAAAAGAACGATTTTTTAAAATCCCACTTGGCGGCGATGTTTAAATTTAGCCCTTTGTTTAGGCTAATTCTTTTTGAGGACGAAATGAAACTTTATTTTTCCACGTTTTAGAACATTTTAAACCAATCGGTGGAAAGCCAATAAGATTCAGCTTAAAAAAATTGGTGTCTGCGTCTGTTCTCACGATAAGTTTCGAATGGATTAAGTATCGACTTGAAATGTGGTGTATCTACGTAATCTTGCCTACAACAGCTGCGTTCGTATTGCTTTTGGGAAAATTCGCTCTTCGCGAAGGAGTGGAAATCAAGGATGGGGGACCGTCCTTGTAAAATCTTTATTCGTTGATCGACTTTGATAAACTTTATCTTGTTACGTAGATATTCAAAATATGCATTCATTTAGTGGGTAACTTTATTCTTGGATTGTAATCATGGCCAAATACGACCACTTTTATAACCTCAATTTTCAAAAATTGTGGCTAGATATTTTTGTAGAAAAAAAAAACTTAATCTACTGTCAATTTCAAGAAACATATTTCTTAAATTCGATATTTTCCTACTGACGAAAATACAAAAGAAGACCAGATAATCAAGCGAAGTTTCTACCTTCAAAAAAGACAGTGGCGACAGCAGTGGTCCGGTTTTTGATTGGTTCCGCCATGTTTTGTCAAATTTTGTCATAATGCTGCGACGAATTGTATCGATTTCATAATGACGGCGCCATTCTACAGATCCGTCATTCGTGTTGTCCCTCAGTGGCGTGCCCAGAAATTGTGTCTGGGGGCGGGGTTGGGGGTTAAGCGAATGGAGGTTTAGGGGAGGGAGAATGGGAGGGGGGGGGGGAGAAAAATCTAAGACTGGTAGTTAAAAAATATACTAAAAATTAAAAAAAAACTATTCTTAGAAAGGAACAAAACTGATTTTAATAAACCTACAATCCAAAATCAAGTTTTCGTTTTTTGGATTTGGACTTGGAATAAGAGTTCCGACCTGAAAACATCCCATATAGCATCTAATATTTTTTGAATATACAAAATAAGTTCCTAATGTGCAAAAAATATTCCCCCATATTTATAAAACATTGTTACAATATTTTACGAAATATGTTCAGTAAGTGCATAATATGTATAACCAAGATATTTGTTAAGCGCAGATACAAATATATTAGATGAATGTCCAAATGATGTATATTTCCACAATATCTTGTGTAACATATTCCTAACTTAGTGGTTCTTATAAATATTTACAAATTGAACATTTAACTTAAGTACATTACAGGCACGTTCACCTTAGGAATGTGCAATTTTGGAATATTGCTGGAACATGTTAAATAGTATATTCATACAGCAAATATCTTATGAATGTTCACAAATGGTTGTATATAAGACATTAACGATATACTTATCTTATCAATGTTCACGAGTGGCGATAACTGGAATATCATGACGTCACCGAGATTCTAGCTTACACTATTTTTAGCTAATATTTCCAAGTACGTCGATGGCTCAGTTGGTCAGAGCGTTGAACTTGTACTGCACCCGGCGTTATCGTTTTTTTTTATTTTATAATTTACACGTGAATATTAAATGGATATACATAGAACATACAAAAATGCTTCTGAAGTTTCAAATTAATCCTCAATGAATATTTGTGGATATTTATAATACGAGAAATAGTACCTTCAAAAGGCAAACACTGAATGTTGCCCGAATGTTGCCCGAATGTTCAGATAATGTTTCTACAGTTTTTATGAATATTCCTACAATATGCATGTTCTCTGAAAAAATATTATCAGAATATTCCGCCAATGTAATTTTGCTATATGGGATTAGCCTCGCGACACCGCGGCGAGTTATTTTCCCGAAAACCTGTTTGCCCCGAGTCCCGATTGACCCCAGCGCAGCGTCCCGATTCGTCCCATTTGACGGTACAGATGTATTTGATCATCTGTATTCTGTACCCCTACCCCTGTAGCTACGCCGCAGAAGGAGAACTGTACAGTGCAATTATTATCATTATCCGAATATCCGTTTTTAGACTACAAAGTTTGCATTTGTTTTAATTCATAAAAGATAACATTTTTGTTTAATAGAGTAGTTTAGTAGAGTAGTTTTTCGGTTTTTCTTTTGTTTTCCATTTTTTTCTTCACTTTTCGTTTGAAAATTTAACCTGCTTGGGGGGGGGGGGGGTTGAGCCCCCGAAACTCCCCCCCCCCATGGGCACGCCACTGTTGTCCCTTATTATGGATGTACGCTTTGTTTATATGGGTTTATCTGTGTTTTTGTTTGAGAAAACTAAAGTAAAGTAACCACAACGTAGATGGTTGTCATGCAAGAAATTTAAAAGCTATAGGGGTTGCAAGAAGATGATGATTATGGTTATCCAGAAGAATACAATGAAGAAGTTGGAAAAGGCTGTATAGAAGGTCAAAAGAAGACTGATTAGCAGGAGGAAGACCATATAATAACTATGAAGAAGCTGTAAAGACCGGTGATCGAAGCTACCTCTAGTGGTTAGCTGTAATGGATAAAGAAATGAAGTCACATGAAGAAAATAAACATGATTTTTACAGAAACTTCCAGAAGGCAAGAAAGGGTAATTTTCTAGTTTCGCTACTCCTGTCCGATTTTCACGATTTTTGGCATACAAACGTATTTCGGTGCGTAGATCACGAATCTGAAAGAATTTTTTGGGGGAAAGCCCTAGTTTCTGAGTTACAGCGACCTTTTTTGTTATAACCTTTAACTTTCGATTTTTGGTAGAAGTAATTGATTATTTCTTCCATTCCTGATGTCTATAACTCACTAGAGCAACAATTATTATATTGTGACTGAATTTTAGTGAATAATAAGTGCAAACAGTAATAAAAACGTATTTTTTTTTATAAAATACACCGTCGCCATCAAATAACACTCGAAATCAACCTTGCATCGAATTTCCGAAATCCGAATAAGTAAGCTGTGTCCGAATGCCTAATAAAACCGTCCAAAAACTAACACAGAATTTGATAACTGTCAAAGATCTCTTCCGAAGTACGTTCAAAAATTTGGAGTAATGGTACTTTTTGTGACTAGTGGAAAAAAGAAGGGGGCATACGCCCCTTGTGGTAGCAGTCGTAAACGCGCGCTGCTGAATATAACATATTATATTCATATCGATAAAAAAATTCGATACTGGATCTATACACAATATCGATATATTTTTTAAAAAGTTACACCTCTAATTTGCCAAAACATGGCTGCTGTGTCGCCACTGACTCGTATAAAGCCAGTGGCGCGCCGGTACAACTACATATACTTATAGCTTGCAAAATTGCAAATTATGCGTAAATCACATTGGTTGCTAAATTAAAAATAATAATCGTTCTTAGTTGTGTTAGTAGCGGTTTAGTAGCGAAGAATAAATTTGGCGGGGCTAATTCAAGATTTCGAGGAGCTTAGCCCCTCCAAGCCCCTACATAGAATCGCCTATGGTCCTAACCTTCCTATAAACTAACCTTGGTGCGCGGTAGTACGAGAAGTTGTACTACATGGTTAAAATTCTCAAGTGATATCTTCAGAATGAGTGGAGTAATATAATAGTTGGATATTCATAAACTGGTTGTTAGGTCAAACTTGATATGGTCGTTAGGAGGCGCTCATCACTTCAGTATTTACACGTGAATTTTTCTGCATACAAATCATCTGAATTTTTGTCGCATTTGCCTCTTGTGGAAAAACCGTGCTTTTGCCCCGAGTGGCAAAGCATAGCAACAACTTTCGCCAGCAGGCCAAAACGAACCAGACAGCCTACTTGATTGTCAGTTTTATTGTTATGGCATATGGCTGACTTGTTTTTATATAAATCATAAATCTGGTTCTAATATTTGGCCTACCTCAATCGAACATCAGACATTGGCACAAATAGCCAGGGGGCTGGCGTCAAAATTTCATGGGTCATTTCAGCATAATTTTTCTTCATTCTGTACGGTAGTTTTTACTTGATAAATAAGTAAGGTTAGTGTCAGCTGGCTCACTCCCGTGGCTAAAGGGCACTAAGGGACTGCAAAAGTAGTAAAAAATTTTTTTTTCGGGTCATTTTAGCAAAGCTGGAAATTTGAGGATTACTTTTTAATGATGTTTCCATGAAAAAAAAAGTGTCAGCTGCCTGCGGTGAGGGGCAAAACTTGTCAGCTGCGCATGTGAACGTGCAAGAAAGTTGAAAAAATCCGATGATTTCAGCAAAATATTACGATTGAGCTTACAACTACGGGTCAGATCTCAATAGTTACTGAGATACAGGGCGTTGTAACTCTTTTTTTCAAATTGAATTATAGCAATATCTCCCAAACTAATCAAGCTGCTGAACTGAAATTTGGCACTGCTGTGTTTTTGGCGATGGAGAATAAAATGAAAATGTCAATTTCGCCGTATCTCACAGATGGCGCCACTTGCGCTTTACGCTGTTCTTGGATCGTGCTTTTACTCGTAACTTTTTTGAGGTTATCTTGTTGGTCCTGCAGGTCCATCATTTTAGTGCATCTTTTCATTTTGCAAGGAAAAGGTACTCTTGTTTTATAACGATCAAATCAACCGTTTGCGTTGAAATCGACAAAATGTGCCCCAAAACAACTGTTGATTTCAATATTATAAACATAAAATTTTCACCTACTGCTTTCAAGTGTTACAGATGAAAAAAAAGTGAAAAAAAAATCCCTATGAACAATGTACCGAAAATTATTCGCTTACAAAATGGAAAGGATTGAATTTGACAAAATTTGGGTACTCTAATTCAAGAAAACCAATATTGTTTCGACCAATGCCCATTTGGCATTTTTTTCATCACTTTAAATGTACAGTTGATCTGTAACATTTGAAAGCGGTAGGTGAAAATTTTGGGGCACATTTTGTCGATTTCAACGCAAACGGTTGATTTGATCGTTATAAAACAAGAGTACCTTTTTCTTGCAAAATGAAAAGATGCACTAAAATGATAGACCTACAGGAGCAACAAGATAACCTCAAAAAAGTTACGAGTAAAAGCACGATCCAAGAACAGCGCAAAGCGCAAGTGGCGCCATCTGTGAGATACGGCAAAATTGACATTTTCATTTTATTCTCCATCGCCAAAAACACAGCAGTGCCAAATTTCAGTTCAGCAGCTTGATTAGTTTGGGAGATATTGCCATAATTCAATTTGAAAAAAAAAAAAGAGTTACAACGCCCTGTATCTCAGTAACTATTGAGATCTGACCCGTAGTTGTAAGCTCAATCGTAATATTTTGACGTCCCCTACCTGCTCCTGTGAGATTGCCCCATACTTACCGGACACCCCGAAATAATTTTCAGCTTTGCTGAAATCATCGGATTTTTTCCAACTTTCTTGCACGTTCACATGCGCAGCTGACAAGTTTTGCCCCTCACCGCAGGCAGCTGACACTTTTTTTTTCATGGAAACACCATTAAAAAGTAATCCTCAAATTTCCAGCTTTGCTAAAATGACCCGAAAAAAAATTTTTTTACTACTTTCGCAGTCCCTTAGAGCCCTTTAGCCACGGGGGTGAGCCAGCTGACACTAACCTTACTTATTTATCAAGTAAAAACTACCGTACGGAATGAAGAAAAATTATGCTGAAATGACCCATGAAATTTTGACGCCAGCCCCCTGGCTAAAAATAGAAACCATGTTATCTAATTTGATGGAGCTTCTTTGCTAAATATCTCTGAACCGCTTGGTGACAAATAGAGGTCATATATGGGATTCGGAACTAAAAAAGGAATCCTATAATGGTTAAATGAAATGTGTAGTTACAAAATACAGAAAATCACTTTCATTTCCGCTAAAACCGTAAATTAATTCCAAAAACTGAATATTCAGAAATACTGCTTAAAGGTTTTTTAATGGTTGTGTAGGTAAAAAATTAAGATTTTTGTTTTTTTTTTTAACAAAAAGAGATTTTTTGCGATAACTTTATCGACCCCTATACAGGGTGATTCAGTTCCGGTGCTCAACATGGGGATCTCGGAAACCGTAACAGATACGAAGTCGGTCAAATGGAGGCAAACTTGCGCCTTTGGGCGCCTAACAATATGCCGTTGAGAAAGTTAAAATATTTTTATGGGTTGCTGAGATATTTAAGAAAAACCGAATTTTTGAAATTTAGATTTTATTTTTTTCTGGCGCCATTTGCGTTAATATTGAAAAATTAGTTATACTTTTTCATTGCAACTTTTTCTGGACTACGTCATAGTATTTTTAGATTTTCGGGGCGACGTTTCGTTTTTGAGATCGAGGGATCATCTTCATTTTTTTAAATACGGACCTGGATTTTTTATTGCATATTTCGAAATGAATCGTTGTCCTGAGTACAACGGTGTATGACACATACATATTTTTTCTAGTTTTAGCCGCTAAAATGGACATTTACTAAGAAAAAAATTAATACGGTCCTGGACTATGCATTTTTCTCGTTTTTTTTTCAAAGCTATTCCGATTATAATACCTACTGGATTAATTATTCTCCATGTTTGTCATATTTTGAAATTCTTTTTTTTATACTTTAGGTAAAATGTATCTCACTATTGTTAGTAATTATTGTTGTTATTTACCTAAAGCACAGAATAGCCACCTATTCTGTACCTAAAGTATAAAAAAAATTTCAAAATATGACAAACATGTAGTATAATTAATCCAGTAGGTATTAAAATAATGATCACCTGTTATAATCGGAATAGCTTTGAAAAAAAAGAGAGAAAAATGCATAGTCCAGGACCGTATTAATTTTTTTCTTAGTAAATGTGCATTTTAGCAGCTAAAACAAGAAAAAATATGTATGTGTCATACATCGTTGTACTCAGGACAACGATTCATTTCGAAATATGCAATAAAAAATCCAGGTCCGCATTTAAAAAAACGAAACGTCGTCCCGAAAATCTAAAAATACTATGACGTAGTCCAGAAAAAGTTGCAATGAAAAAGTATAATTTATTTTTCAATATTAACGCAAATGGCGCCAGAAAAAAAAATAAAATCTAAATTTTAAAAATTCGGTTTTTCTTAAATATCTCAGCAACCCATGAAAATATTTTAACTTTCTCAACGGCATATTGTTTGGCGCCCAAAAGCGCAAGTTTGCCTCTATTTGACCGACTTCGTATCTGTTACGGTTTCCGAGATCCCCATGTTGAGCACCGGAACTGAATCACCCTGTATATAAAATCTAAGTACAGGTTATTCACTGAGAATTGACCCCCCACCTAACTTTTTTGTTTTTTAAGATAAAAGGGTGATTCAAAAAACAAAATCAATGGTTCGGCGAATACTTTTTTATGCCATGACCGTTTAGTGTACAGGGTGTTCCAAAAAAGTAGGACCAATGGCAACTTTTTTTTTAAATGGAACACCCTGTATATTATTAGATTTTTGAAATCTGCTCATCAAGGCAATCAAAATGATATTAAACTTTGTGGCATTATCTTTTTCCGTTTTTGAAAAATTCCGTATTCAAATTTTATACTAAATTTATTGTGGATCTCGTGATAAAGATAGACGATCAATGTAATAACGAAAAATATTTGTTTTAAACAAGAGAGTAATATAGTGAAACTCCAAAATGTTTAGCCTTTTCAAATTTTACTGATTATATTCTCGAAATAAAGAATTTCAGGAAAATCGTAAAAGCTCCTGAACATTTTGGAGTATCACTATATTACTCTCTTGTTTAAAACAAATATTTTTCGTTATTACATTGATCGTCTATCTTTATCACGAGATCCACAAATTCGAGTTAAATAAATTTAGTATAAAATTTGAATACGGAATTTTTCAAAAACGGAAAAAGATAATGCCACGAAGTTATATCATTTTGATTGCCTTGATGAGCAGATTTCAAAAATCCAATAATATACAGGGTGTTCCATTTAAAAAAATTAAGTTGCCATTGGTCTTACTTTTTTGGAACACCCTGTACACTCAACGGTCATGGCATAAAAAAGTATTCGCCGAACCATTGATTTTGTTTTTTGGATCACCCTTTTATCTTAAAAAACAAAAAAGTTAGGTGGGGGTAAATTCTCAGTGAATACCTAACCCTGTGCACCCTCAAATTCACCTTAATTTTTTAATACAAATCCATTTCTTGAATGACGATTTTATTTTTTATGTTAACCTGTGTCTACGTAACACACTTTTTCCGCTTGTATATAAATAATTAGGTACATTCTCCCTACAAAATATTCATTTTTGGCATTAGGTACTCATTCTATGACCGTCAGTAATCTCTAAAATATTCGAAAATCCCTAAAAATGCCTACTAGGAGGGTGCATTTAAAAAAAAATACATATACAACATGTCCATTCATTGAAAATATCTCGGCTAATTTTTGTCCGAAAAAATTAGCGGTAGGATCCATAGATATTACCTATACAACTGCATTCTTTTGTCACCAACAAAGTTGCGGTCCATGGATAAATTATGGCGAAAGCAAAAAATACAAAAAAAAATTACATCAAATTTGTCAACAACTGTAAAATGAGACATTTAAATTACACATAGGTTTGATTTATAACTACTGTGATACAGATGGCAAAAAATCTGGTGCTAACTTTTCTTGTCATGCGTAATACCTATGCAATTTAAAACTCTCGCCATGTAATATACCTACGATTTTTTGGACATTTCAATTTGCTTTTGCTTCCAACGTTTGTGCTGGACCGACACTATATTAAAGACCCGAGCATGACGTCATATTTCATTGTTGTTTACGGACTGGGGTGGCGCTACTTGACGAAAAAAATGGCGACTTATTATAGGTGTTAGGGGGGTATTTTGTGGTTATTGGTATGTCAGTTTCTGGCGTTTAAAATGTCCCAAATTTTAAATATCCATGCAGCTTTATTACGATTTACCTTCTTTTTACGGTAACGAATTGTCTTTGCGTCCAGTATTTGGCAGTTTTATCCTATTTGGTAGATTTGTTTGCGATAGCATGAAATTTCCATGCACATGAAGAAAATGGTATGCACAGACCATTAGGTGAATTGCAAAAAATAAACACTATTTTGGAATTATGGAATGATCTGATCAATCAGGTGAAGAAGCGAAAATTATAGATAATAGTTTGGAAGAGTATTTTGCAACGTATGCAAGAATGAAAATAGAAAAATTTGTTTATAGCTCCAAAGCGAACCAATAGCCCTCCATATAAAGAAGAAACTGAAAAATCTAATGCGTTTTATGTTTACTTACACTACAACTAGCCATGGACTTCATTTCAAACCAAAAGGTACCAAATAATACTCTTGCTTGCTTTTTAGACTCGCTTTTCTTAAGAAAATGTATGGAAATATTCCATGCGCACGTGTCAAATTAGAGGGACATAACAAACAATTATTATGTTTTATTTTGAATATTAAATTCGGTGTAAAAGACATATTTGCATGTTTTATTTTATAAAAGATTCTGCAACAATGGTGTTTTAACATTAAACCACCATGTAAATTTGTTTCGTCGTGTGGCGCCAGTGGCGATCGCTTGAAACAGCGCTATGCACAGGTCTTTAATATAGTGTTGGTCCAGGTTTGTGTCATTCATATTACCTGAAGTTATCCGGTTTTGGTTCATAACTGAAAGGCCCAGTATAATAAAACGTTTTGCCATAGTCGATGCCTTCCTTCGATTCGAAAAGACATATTAACTTTTTAAGATAGTCCACCCTTCAAAGTCGAAATATTAATATAAATTCTTCAAGAATAAGAAGATTAGTTCAGAGGTTTGACGCGTCTTAGTCCTGGTGTCAAAGCTAACACCCTCGACAATCTTTCATTTTATTCAAATCGGTTCACAACAAACCCAAATCAAACGACACATCCACACAATCGCACTCGAATCACTCCCGATGAATCAACAAGAATCTTCAATAATTTTTCTGACCGAAACCGCAAGTGCTCTGCATATTGAATTTTAAATCGTCGCACTGCCGGCGGTTCACAAAGAAACCGTAGGTAGGAAATACCATTTTAACCTTCCGTTCGCAACAATAGTATGTGGTTCATTGTCTGCCATCGATTTAATTGTACTGATAAACCGTTTCAATAAACGCCCTTTTTGTTGGCACTTAACAAATCGTCCATCGGCAAGGTTGTTGGCAGAAGTGAATCACATTTTTCAGCGAGCCTGACAAAGATACGTATGTAAATTTTAATGGTGCATTATGTTTAAAATTAGAGGAGGCAAATAAGGCCACAGAGAGTTGCAGAAATGCATGGAATAGGCGTGGACCTGATGGGATCTCTTATGTTCATTTTAATTTCAAATTGAAGGATTGATAATTTTTAAGCACACATCGTTTGGTTTCGGTGTTGACAGGCCAGTAAACGGGTGAAGGAACTCGAAACAAACGACGATTAGTTTTTTTTAATAATACGAGTAAGTATACCAAGAAATACTACCAATGAAGGTAAATATTGTAGGTAAAAATATACAGTGTGTCCACGAATAGAGTTCACATAAGGTATACAGGGTGAGTCTGAAATAACTGGCATCGTTTTTTTCTCTAATTTACCCACCTAAAATGAAGACACGGCACTGACGAATAGCGTAAACTCGGTCTCAAAATACTACACTAGTTGATGATTTACCATTTTCTACTCGGTTGTTGGCAGGGCGCCAGTGCCGTGTTTTCATAAAGGGGGGATTTTGAGGGGATGAATTATAGAAAAATCTCGGCGCTAGGAAAAAAAATTATTAAGAAAAGTGGTTCAGAATGACCATCTCTATTACCCAAAAAAGGATGCCAGTTATTTCAGACTCACCCTGTATAACATAACAAAAATTTTCATGGTTTGGAATTATTTTGTGACATAATTTTAGTTTCGAAAATTCACGTATGCCTTGGAAATTATGAAGAATTTTCCACGTTAGTAAAGTGCCCTTTTTGTAAGTGTTACTACAAAATGTTATTAAGGAAACTTGTTCAGAATGAAAAACTGAGTATAGGTTTGCGAAATTTCGAAAGTCTAGATACTTTCATTTTTTGGCATTTCTTCCACTTTTTTTTAGAAAAGTGCCCTTTTTGTAGGTTTTACGGCAAAATATTATTAAGAAGACTTGTTCACAATGAAAAACTGTATAGGTGTGAAAATTTTCAAAAGCCTAGGTCTAGTTTGATTTTTGTGCGTGTTAATTTTTTAGGAGAAAAAAATCAAAGTCGACCTAGGATTTCGAAATTTTTCACACTTTTTTTTGTTTGTTTTTTGTGATCAAGTTTTCTTAATAACATTTTGACGTAAAACATACGAAAAAGGCACTTTTTAAAAAAAAAGTGAAAAAATTACAAAACATAAAAGTAAGCCTAGAGCCTAGACTTTCGAAATTTCACAAAACTAATCAGTTTTTCATACTGAACAAGTTTCCTTAATAAAATTTTGTCGTAAAACCTACAAAAAGGGCACATTACTGATGTGCAAAATTAGTTTCTTCATAATATCCAAGGCTTACGTGATTTTTGGAGACTAAAATTATGTTGCAAATTAATTTCTAACCAAGCAGGGCTGATTTCCAGAAGCTCAAAGTTCAACTCAACATTTTTTTATTATTTAGGCCTGATGTAAATTCAATCCGGGGACACACTGTATTTTCAAAACTTCAATCTTCTCCGCTGGCAATGTTTTTATGAAGATATTATTTCCATTCTTCTCAGATGTGGACATTTCTGAGCAAAAGTCTTTGAGTTGTACCAAAATCAAAGATGATATGCATCCAGAAGAAAGTTAAGAACGTTACAAAAAATAAAGTTGTCTAAATATTTTATGATAGATTTTAATATGTATAAGAAAATGTATAGACAATAATTTATCTTTCTCTCTATACAATATAATAATATCCAATATTGTTTCCTTATTCATATGACACTGTCATACCAACATGGGGCTAACTAGAGTATCCATAAACAAGATGTTACGAAGGAAAAAGAACTGCTAGCGTATTTTAAAAGAGCAATCAAGGTTTATACAATTTTCTATTTTGTGGAGCTACTATAGGTACTCGTCATAATATTATTTATCCTTATTGTTGTCAATTATAATAATACAATAATTCTCGCCCTTACAATACTCCAAACTAGGAGTATTATAACTATGATCTTATACAGGGTGTCCCAAATTTGACACTTTTTGGGGGTTTCTCCTATTTCCAAAATAGATAGACAAAAAGTAGCTAAGGTGTTCAGTGCTCGATTTTCGGGAACCGAGCTCTGAGATTTCGAATCGTTTGGGAGATACAAGTCGTTTTGTCAAGTTTCTTAACATTTCACATACCTAATTTATATTTTTGTTCACTAAGTTTAGTCACCTTCCCATTGTGTAGAGATAGGTATTCCAATATATGAATAACTTTTTTATTATATTTTGCATTATGCGCCAAAGAGTTTTATTTGAAATGATAGGTGGGTAAGAAGGAAAGAGCCAATAACAGAGTGATTGGTTGAAACAGAAGCAAGAGAACAGGTTTCATTAGATAAGTACTATAGTGTTGACTGATTATCAATACGCCAGTCAACGACTATAGACTATAGTTGGGAAGTAGTATAAAACAAAAAATAAAAATGCATATCATAGATGATGCCTATGTTCCGACAAAATAATGATTCAAAGTTCTTTTGGTTTCTTGTACACACTGTTAAATTGATGGTTTCTGTATGCAACTTATTATCGAAAGTGATTTGCAACTTGAATTGGTCGCGATACACCTGGGCGTGGTGGATACAGATTTGTATGCGCCTAAGCTGCGAAGAATCTCATTTGAATGAGCCCGACAGGCGGCAGTGGATTGTTTTCGTGGAAACCGCCAAGGCATATTTAAAGCATGAATAAACAATCTGGAGTCCAAAACCGAACAAATAAAAACACATTCTGATAATTCCAGATCTATGTTGGTACAATCGGCAGACAGTTTAACAGAGAGCGAGTTTAGTGCTTTGCTTGACACTTGGCGAGGCCATACTTCCCACTACCACAGATAGGTAGCTATTATACTGTCAAAGTCCATGAAAGGGACTAAAATGAGTATAACTGCCATACTTGCACAAAAACCTGAAAAAAGAAACTTTTATCGTATGTAATATCACAAGTGCCGGAAATGTTATCGATAATTTTTTGGAAAGCGCTATTTTGCCTAGAAAGATCACGAGTATAAATTGGTCTTTTATCTCTGAAAATAAAAGCCTATAATTTGTACGAGTGGTTTGGCTAATGGGCAAAATAGCGCTTGAAAATAAAATTATTTAGAAAAATTTCCGGCACGAGTGGTAAGTATTTGTGGAGATTATTTCACGAATACGATTTAATAATTTCTGTATTAAATTTTTCTATGTTTATATTTCCAAAACAACTCATTTTGAACGAGTTTATTGACAGCTTCGACTGTTAAGCGTTCGAGTAAACAAACATGACGCTTGGATATCCAAGGCAAATGCGATTATACCTACACCCTGTTAGCGTTGGTTTATTTTCTGAATGTGTGTCATAAATTTAAACGGAGACGGAGGTCTAATAAGAACAATTTAGCAATGTAAAAGTTATATAAATTCATTGATACAATGCTTAATAATACCGCAACATAATAATAATAGCTGAATAATTAAGAACAGTGTAAGACACACCAATTTTAAGAAGTACGTGTTTGTGTCGAAGTGATACTTGCACAAGTGGTACTTATTACCGCTTTGGTTTTGCACAAGTGCAATTATCGCTAGCAGAGGCATATGATTGGTTGGATTTTTATGGAAGGAGCTACATTATTGAATGCAAGCAGTATGAGGGAAATAAACTCTGATACTCCACTAAACCAGTTTTGACAAAGAAATTGATTACTAGTCTTTTACAAAAATTCAGCACTAAATTATAAAACAGAATTTCTAAGTTGTATTCTGTAATCTGTAACAATCTACTCTAGTGATTCACTAACGCATCAATTAAAATTGTCCACACGTGCCATTTCCCGCTTCTTCCTGTCTTCCCGTGCAATATTCATGTCGGTTGCATGACCTACCTACCTACGGTCGCATCTTCATACCGATTAGCACTTTTGCTCGCCGGTGAAAACGAATCAATTATTGTTTTCACGCATCATGGAAGGTCTGCAGTCCACGCTCAAGGATTTTGCCATAATCTTTGAGAAATCGCATGCATTTTTATTCTATTTTCTTGGTTAAAAATCGGGGCACAAGGAGAGCCGGCGGCGTGGTGAGTGAGAGAACGTATGAAAATCTTGTTCAACCTACACATATATATCTACTATGATTGAACAAACAAAACTGAGTGCCAGTAAAGAAATTTTAAGAGATTAGGTACTTTGCACGAAATCAGCCAGTGGCGCACCCAGGGGGGGGGGGGGGCGGGGGCCTCGGCCCCCCCCCAGACCTTCCATATTTTAAAAATTCTCGAGGCTGGTATCGTAGATGTACTGTCCGTTGTGCGACGCTCGGCAATTATTGCGCACTGACTGGCTAATATCTAATCTTTTTTCATATTTTGGAAATTTCTTTGAATCATAAAATATTTTTTATGTACTACGTCAAGCTTTTTAAGTTGACCCAGGGCCGTAGTCAGGGGGCAGCTGCCTGGCAGAATGTTTGTCCTGCCTGAGCCACAAGTTCACCTGACCTCACCAGAGCCGTAGATAGGGCGCTACACCATTGAGAAAAAAAAAAGAGTAAAAAAGACATCGTGTTGATTTTTTTATTTATTATACTTCATTGACACTGAATTTGCCCTTAAATTTAATAAAAAAATTGCCTTCGGCGCATTTTAGTATACAGACACCTCTAAGTACACTTTTTATTGCCCTCTTAAAAAAACAATAATCTTTATTGTCCGGTTTTCAAACAAGTTTCAATTTCGCTATACCTAACTACACTGGCCAGAAAATTATAGACAAAATGTGGCCCTTTGAAACAATATGATAATCATAAAAGGGTCTTCAGTGTTATTATTGATAAGTACTAGATTTTTATGAGTTAAAAAGTATTCTTGCTTACTGCACAAACGATTATGGGCCCGCATAATTAGCAAAAAAATTTTCATGTTCATATTATATTTGACCTTGAAAATTTCACAAATTTTCGCCTGCGGCGCGATTTGTATCTAATATCGAAGGTTAAATTCCCTTTTTTTACCCCCCCCCCCCTTTCCCCACCGACAAAGTACCGTCCTCTAGGTACCTCTCCCTCACTTCTCAAATGTGTACTAACTGCCCTGACTGGAAAGTCATTTGCCCTGCCTAAAGTTTCTGTCTGACGGCTCTGAGTTGCCCCCCCCCCCCCCAATCATATTTTCTGGGTGCGCCATTGAAATCAGCAATAAGTAGCAATGGCAGTAAGCAACCTACAGATAGACTAAACAACAAACTAGACTTCTGTACCATACATCGATTTTACACTTTTTTTTAAACTTTTGCCACATGGGCCGTTGATCCCATATACTTGGTGCGGTGCACACGTTTGTAAACATGTCACGTTTATTTGCGCCTTAAATCGTTTTGGCATGCTTTTGCTAAATCGTAGCCGACCATTCGCCTTACCGTGGGGTACTAAAAGCCAAGCAGAATGCGCATATAAATATTACTGTACCAAGATTACAATAATACTAGGTAGAAACAACAAAACTTGTTACGTAGAAACAAGAAAAATTTTAATACTTTTATCTACAACAGGTAGTTTTAGTTTTTGCGGCGGCTTATGGGCTAATACGATTAAAGTTTTAAAGAGCTAGAGCCACCTAGATAACCATTTGCTCAAGGTAAATAACATAAGATTCATCACAAATAATATTAGGTGCATCCTAAACAAACTAAAATTTCTTAAAGACTACCTATTGATATACTTGAAAAATCTGTACTTTGTCCTAGTTCATTTCCATATATTATCATATGGAATAATGTGGGCTAGAGTGGAATTGGCATTAGAAGGTCATAGTCATCTTCTGCATTGTTCAAAAGTGCGGGCTCCAAAAATAATTTATGGAAAATACCTAACTTTTCCCAGTGATGAACTTTTCACAGAGAGCCATATTTTTGATATTAGACAACTATTTTGCTTAAAAGTAATTCTTCTAGTATATCGGGGGGAAATCCCCTTAATAACAAAAAAACGAACACCATTATTTCACGAGGAATAGATAAAGAATGTTTCTGACACCGAGATGTTTGAAAATAGTTGTCTCTACGTCTCTACCTATCTGCAAAATTGTATGCACTTGTGCCTGGTGATCTGATGGGGATATTCAACTACAATTTATTCAAAAGAAAAATATCGAACGTATTAAAAAGAAAATAAGGGGCCGAAATACATAATATACAGGGTGAGTCAGAATGTTTAGTAAATACTTTAAGGGGATGTTCGGCAAGTGGTTTTAAGGGGGGTCTTGCATATAAAATGGTTCGATTTGGGCTTTCCTTGAAGTTATTCGGGTCTACAAAAGTATTTTTTTTCTTTATATCTCAATAACGGCGCTACTAAAAAAATTAAAATTTGGTATATGTTATCAACTTACTGGAAGACGCCTTAGGCAAAGTTTACAGAATAAAATAGAAGTTGGGTCACTCGAGCCGTCGGCCGACGTCAAAGGCAGCGCCGCACACGTGTTTCGCAGCGGGTTACTAGCGGGTTACTGCATGGTATATGCCAGGTATATACGAAGCGAAACGTCGACGTCGGCGACTCTCTTTGATGTCCGATTTATAAATGTGCCGCGCCGAGTGCGCCAACTTATATTTCTATTCTGCCTGAGGGTAGTTTATTCATTTACACACTGCCCTAAAAAAGGGTAAAAACTAACAACCCCTATTATATTTTTGCTCGAACCTTTTTGTGGGTCATTTTTACGTATAACAAAAATATGATTTGTATAGCCCCTTTATTTAAGAAACTTTAAAAACAAATTATTTCATGCCAACTACCGTTCCCCTGTCCCTGACTGTTCCAGAAAATTAAGTAACAATTCATAGTAGGCTGGCGTCAAACAATTTAATTATTTTTATTGAACATTAAAAGAACAACAATTGAGCTTCAGGATAAAATGATACAGAAGATGATACAGTAGATGGGTCACCATGTAGACCCGAAAAACTTGGCAATTAAAGACCAAATCGGAAAATTTTAATACGAAAGACCCCCCTTAAAACCACCTGCCGAACACCCCTTCAAAGTATTTACTATACATTCTGACTCACCCTGTATATAAATACCAATTGAAAGATACCATCGTTGACTGACGTATTTATAAAGACTTCTCACGGCTATAGTTTTTTGTCCTGGAAAACAGATGGCTCTGATGGCTAACAATGCATTGTATTTTATCTCCGGAAAGCGCATGGTGAGCCAAAAATGTGTCGGATGTGATAGCCGTGAGCAGTCTTTAACAATATATCAGTCAACCATACTATTCTTACTTACTTGTGACTGCTACAATAATTATTATAGGTATGTACATTGTATAACAATCTACCAAACACTAAACCTCGATTATCTACCTGGATGTTGTTTTGTGTAATATGACCATTATTTTCGGTCAAATAGGCCAAATACTTTTTAAGTAGGGGCAAGTAATGAAACTATGGTGGATTTTTCTGAATTCTAAACATGTATTTTTTTATAAAAAAAACTGCCACTATCTTCATAATAATAAGTTTCTTAATTTCTACGTAAACTCAAGTCCAGTCCTATAGTATTCATGAACAAGCTCTAAAAAAGAACTTATGTGTAGAAATGGTTCAATATTTTCATGACATTATTATCAGTTTTTTCCACGAAAATGTAATAGAACTTTTGTTCAAATTATTCACGTTTTAACGTAGACGCAACCTTTGATAATAAACACATTTAAAGTTTTCGTATCAGTACCTATTTAAAAAAAAATAAAAGCAATAAAAAATATATGACTGTTTTATTAGAATAGATAGTCAAATAGTACATCCCATATACGTCATTATCTACATATTCGAACTGGCTTTTTCTTTTTAGGTTCAACTGAACGCAGTATAAATAAATGCAGTACTTCCAGTAAGCCAGTACACCTACAGAAATAGATTTAATGATACACATAAACACACTTAATTCATATTTTGATGTTTATGAACTACTTACACAACGAAATAATCGTACTCCAAAGTTGAAATCCTGAAGGAACACTAATGCTGGTGTATACGATAAACACTATCAACACGGAAAAGTGTAAGAATGTGTAGCCCAGAACAAGAGCTGGATCTTCCTAAAAATGAGTTCACAGTGAACTAGTTACATCATATAAAATATACCTTATGTACTAAGTTTTATGTGATCACTTAAATCTAGTCGTTGATTGAAATATATTTCAGTCAACGATCTAGTTTAATAATTACAAAAAAGTTTCAACTGTTGTAAGTAATGTGTACATATATTCAAAAGATTAATTTAAGAAGGTAATAAGATTTGAAAATTCATTCAAGAAACTATTCTTGATCTAGATCGTTGAATGAAAGATTTGTTTCAGCCGACGAATATTGACAACAAATAATAGGTATATATGTACCTACATATACAGTTCGTTCACTCTAAGCTGACACACGAAAACCTCAGTCTAAGCGCCATCTAATAATATGATAGCATAGCCGAACGATACTCGCATAGCCGAACGATACTCGTTCGGCTATGATGATAGCATAGCCCAAACAAAGATTATTTTATTGTTATTTCTAAAAGTTTTGTAAATTACGTTTTTATAATAGATACATTACCCAAATTGTTCCACAGATGAGTATTCCTCCACGAATATTGACAACAAATAATATATATGTACCTACATATACAGTTCGTTCACTCTAAGCTGACACGCGAATGATAGCATAGCCGAACGATACTCGTTCGGCTATGATGATATAGTAGCCCAAACAAAGATTATTTTATTGTTATTTCTAAAAGTTTTATAAATTACGTTTTTATAATAGATACATTACCCAAATTATTCCACAGATGAGTATTCCTCCACAAATCACATGAAATGCTGATAGAACCAAAAAGTCATCTTCACTGTGAAGAGAGACTTCACCGGGAACAGATTTGCGGATCCGCGACGAATAGTAGATAGTTCCCAATACTCCTGAAATCTGCGATACTGCGGTAAAACAATGTTTACAATAAGTTTTACTTACCATACATATGGAAGCCATAACAATTGCTGCCGTTCTGTGTTTAAAATAAAAACCAAATTTCTCAAACATGTCTGTACGCCGAGCTGCGATCAGACGGACTAAAAGTATGTTCGAAATCTAATATGAGTGGTTTAAATTTAGTCATTATTTGTTTTTTCGAGACACAATATCTGTAAAACATTTAAACCTGAATCTTTCAGTGTAGATATATATTTTCAATAAAATAATACAAGGTGTTTCGTAATATAGAAAATATTATTGCAGTCTAATTTATTATTGTTCGCGTTTTCTTGATACTGGTAATAAAATATTATGGAGAGGGAGCAACAGGTGAATGTCAATAATTTGAATTTTCTATCCGCGTTTTAAATAGCAAAAACATAAAAAGTTATTTGTGATACATGCCCATGAAATACTTTTCTTAAAATAGGTAATTTTTTTGTCATCGACGGACACTTTGGACAGTTTTCAATTTTGGTCAAAATGGAGCCTGTTTGGTATAAAACATAATTTTTAAATCGCAGATTATTCTTGGTTCTGTATATAAATTGCATTATTAGGTATGTACATATTCTAATTTCGAAGAAAAAGTTCATCTTGAGGTGTTTTCCTATCTGTCACGATTTGTGCAAAATTTTGTTCTTTTGAAATATATTTCAGGATTTCTATAAAGAAATATTATGTTCACTAATCTTAAAACGTTCATTTTTGTGGAAAACAATTAATCGACAAAATGAATTTCACGATCTGTGTTAAAATAAAAATTATCAAAGCAAAACTGTTATAAACATCCTTTCAACAAAATTTGTGTATCTCTATACAGCTAATTTTCAGGCATTTCTTAAAGTTCCTATAGTTCAAAACCCTTTTACAAAATTTCAATAGTTAACATGGTGTTTACCAAATGGGGCCAAATTTAGAAAAAGAACCTTGGTACCTAGGTAGGTACCTACCATTTAAAAACCATAGGGATATTTTGGTGATCTTTTTTGCCGAATTGATTAAGCTTTGCCTAAGGTATTATTTTACATCGTGGGACCAGGGTTTTCCTAATATTGCGGAGCGAAGGTTCGCGTTTGGTACTTAGTGGTTTTCAATTTTATTTCCAATAGTTAAAAGATAAATTGGATATACCTACGCATGTTACTTACGAAAGTTTTGTTTGTCTGGATCATAAAAGTAGGTGCCTACCTAGATCTAAGGTTTAAGATCAGATTTTTTCATCTTAGATTTTTAGATACTTAAAATAATCCATTACTTCACATTTCGCCTGTGTAAATAATTTAAAAAATGTTATTCGCTAAGGAGTCTTCAAATGTCCTAACAACTTGGTAGCGAATTTTTTTTTAAAGATACTTCCTGCCTTGTGAATATTTTATACATTTAATTTCATAGATGGCTGTAACCACAGAAAATATACGCTGTATATTTTCTGTGGCTGTAACATTTATGAGCAGAAGCATTTTGAGCAATTATGAGCAGGACATTTTTAAAAGTCTTGCCATTTTTGGTTACTGTCCGGCAGTTTTGGAGCATTTATGACCATTTATATAAATGTCGTCAGTTAGAGAATTATGTTCATTTATAAAAAAAACTCAATTTCTAAACTATAAAACTACAAAACCGTTTCTAATTCTAACCTAGAGTATTGCGAACTGTGGACCTACTTTGCAAAATGGCCAAACAAAATTCAATAGTCTGGAATTACTTCAAGAAAAGAAGTAACCAAAAATTAAAATATGCTATTTGTGAATTTTGTAAAGCTGAATATTTTGCCCATGCGGGAAGAATGAGAAAACATTTAATTCAATGTACAAAGGCTCCAGTACAGATAAAGAAGTTAATTAGATTTAGTAACAAAAATGTAAAAACTATTTCTGATGTAGATGTAAGTATTGAATATTGAATATAGCTCTCATTGTTAATTAATTTAGGTAATTTTATTGCAACAATTATAATTACTGCGTTGAATTTCAATTCAAAAGTGAAAACAAACAATCATCTTCTGGTGCTTCCACTAGTTCCTTGGTGAGCTATATATATTGACTTGTGTTCTAACAGATGGTTTTTATACTACAAATGAAGCATTAGCAAAAGGAATATATTCCGGTGGAATATCATTTCTTTTCGTCAAAGATTCACATTTCAAAAACTTTCTGAAATTGCTAAGACCGACATATCCTACATGTACCTACGCGTTGGGTCTTTTAAATCTGTCTTCAGTCTGTAACTAGAAACATTTTTTTTTAAATTTTACATATTTAATTTTTTTTTATTTTTCTTTTACTTTATACTTGTTTAATCAGAAGTCTTACATATTATGGGGTCTTGTTTTAAAGCAATCGAATGGCAATGGCACCATTTTCAAAAATGTCCATAAATGCTCGAAGCCTCGGCGGACATTTTTAAAAGTGTCCTAAAGGCTCCGACATTTGCCATCTATAATATTTTTTATATTTGGAATAAATAAAAAAAAAAGTTCAAAATCATTTGATAGTTTATTAAAAGAATATGTATCTACTAAGATTCAAACATTTTATATTAATATTGTTATATTACAAACAAAATTGTTATTAATAGTACTTACTTATTTATAATTTCCTAGTTAAATTTAAATTTAAATCATACCATTGAGTAAACCCCTATTATGCCTTTACTCAATGGCCATACATCAGAGCATCACATTTTTAGAGAGCAGTATTTACTTTTTATAACAGTCATTCAAAATTTTAAGTACCTACACTTTTGCATTTGCGGTAAAATAAAACTGGTGAAATCGTGTGGTTTGGACATAATTAAGCTACCTACGTACAGTGTGTCCCCCGATTAATGCTCGCGATGGAAAACATTTTCTATTCCCAGATATACACGGATATGATTTTATATCCATCCTAGGATAAATATAAAATCGAAATCAACCGATCTGGCAGCACATGTTGATGTGTTGTAAAGTCAAACGACCCTTGAATTTATTTTATTCCAAAACGTTATTGGCGATCTATGTCACATTATCTTCACCGTTTCCGTTTAGCACCTATTACATGTAGAAAAAACGCACTGTACACTGTACAGTACATACGGCCTAGTACTCCACCCTCGTCCTCGTCCGATATGAACAACATATCCACTCTTGCAGGGCCGTATCTGAGTCTGAGGGGGGAAATACCACCATTTTATATGCTTTTGCACCACCACTAAAACGAGCTCCCCGAGCATCAGTGAGTGTAATAATAAATAAAACATAATTTTTTGGATCAGTGCAGTACCGAGTTTTATCATCAGAATATGCTTTCAAATAAAATAAAACATAACTGGCAATACTTGACAACAGTAAACGGTGAACGGTGGTGCATGGCTGCGTCCGCCATGGATTATGAGAATAGGGGATTCCTAGAGTCTCTTTTATGAATAGATTAGTACAATTTTGTGTTTGAAGATTTACTTATTATTTTTATGAAAGGCAAAGACAACGGGATTGACTTTGTGAAAGGTTCAGTTAGGCAAGTGGCGCGAAGAAATCTTTTACCATACCTACTGGCAATTCTAAAGGTGTCGTCAGGCCAGGCGAAGAATGTGTAGGAATATATCCGTAATAATGATAAATCAAATAAGTAGAAAAGGGATAGGGGGGTATAAATGCGAGAGGGAATATTCAGCTATTATTATAATTAATATTTAATATTTTTAAAGTTTTAATGTTCAACTTGTTCAATTTAAACCTGTTTCAGTTTTTTTTATTAAAAACCATGTAAAAATAGTGTTTTTTAACCTTAAAGCTATTTCAACTTCAACAGCCACTGGTCTAACCCCTCCAGGGCCTGCTCTAGGCGGGTGCGAACGGTGCGGCGTACGCGGCTTGCGTTTTGACTGGCCCCGCGCCTCCGAGTCCCGTGTAGAGGGTTATCCAGTCAGTAGCCTATTTAAAAGGACGGGGCCGAAACCATTTCAGAATTTGAAAATATTAACTGCAGCTTGAAAATCTGAAGATATTGGCATTTCCTAAGACTAAATTTAAGTAATTTTCCTTAACATTTCTAAAAAATTTCACTAGCGGCGCATTTTACAGAATTATTTTAAATGCACTTGTTTGAAACAAATTCACAGAAATTGTCCCTCCCCACCCGAAATTAATTTCTATAATAATATTCGTCACTAAAGTGATCTAAACTCATCGCCCCGGCTTACTTTTTTAAAAAGTGACATGCAAAAAATATACCATTCTAGTGTCTTATCAATTTTCAGAAATTTGTTCTTAATGGATTAAATAATTCCTTGCCGGGCCCCGCACTTTTTCCACAAAAGTCACTCGTAAAAAAGTTATGAAAACTTTTCATCAAGGTGATATTTACTGAAAAAAAAAAAGGTTTTCCCCTTCGGACAGTAATCAAGGGACACCCTACATAATAATGTATACTATGACTAGATATTGATTTATTCAGCAATCTACTTCTGAGAATCCCTTAACCCGGACGTACCCCCTTTGAAACACGTCACCGTCACTAGCTGAATTTAAATGGTACGTTATTAGCTTTTCGGCAGCTAGAGGGTGCCACACACCGAAAGTGCACGCTGGGTTTTCCTCCGGGTCATAATAGTGACACCTTTTGGTGACTCTCGTGGAAGGTACGTACTCAAACATGTCCACGAACTTGCAGAACGGTAGGAGAATGCGCAGACCTGAAATTATTTTTTTATAGACGATCGGTCGGTTAATCAGAGTTTTGCGGGCGTCGAGTACAGCATTATGGCCCGCGGGCGACAATATAAACAAACTTAAATGCTATACTAAAATCGAGCAATCCGTACGCCTGGTGTAAATAAAACCACGTGTTCAATGACGATCCGCGATTGGTCGGTAGGCTATAAAATTTCACCCGACTCGGCAACAGGGACGTGCTCGGTCGCAGAAGTGTAGATATTCGGTTTTATCTTGTTGTTTTCAGCTATTTAGACACTGCCACAAATAATTTTATCGATGTTTTGAACTATTTTAATTAAGCCAATAATTCTTGTCTGAAATATTTTGATGTACACAATTGTAAGACTAAAATTAAATAAAGGTCGTACCTCCGTGCGGCTATGGCAGATATTTCAACCCACGTGCTCTTGTTTACTCCAGGCGTAAGAGTTGCTCGATTTTACTGTAGATCGCGTTGCGTGATGTGCGATGCAAGTTGACAGGCAAGTGAGGTTCCGGTCGTGCATAAAATTTTGTGTGCATCACGTGCGCAATCAGCGTTTATGGCAACAAATAATTCTTATGAATTATTGGGGAATTCTGGGGTATTCGTAGGTATAACTGTAGGTAAAGCTAGACATAGAGTGTCAGAACCATAGTTGAAATACTAATTATATAAAAACTAATAAATTAAAATACATACAGTTTGTTCAGCGAATGTTTGGCCCTACATCACAACTCCCGTCCTTGTCTGGCTCGTGAATATACGACCGGTATCCGTTGTATAGTCATGAGTAAGACAAGGACGGGAGTTATGACGTATAGGGCCGAACATTCGCTGAACAAACTGTAGCTATACCCTCAGAGAAATAACCAAGGATAGAGGGAGCAACAGCATCAAAATACACAGGTTTGTAGTCAACCAATATCTTATGCAAATTTACCGAAGTAAACGAACATTAGGCCCGTATGTACAACGTTTACCTCTGATAGGTTATATCCTGAGAAATATCAATTTGGCCACACACCACACACTTTCTGCGTCCCGTTGTATACAAAATCAGTGACTATATCCTAAATTCTAATAAATAGCCTATAAATTAACAGAAAAACACTTGAAAACATGAAAAATGCAGACAGACGTAAACAATCGGAAAACTTGACTTGCTGGGCAAATACAAAACAAATACCGCCGAGTTAACGAACGCGCCACTCGCGGCGGCAACTGCGGCGTTGCCATGTTGGGCGGTTTGAGGTACCTGTTGACGATTTTATTAAAATGATAATTATCTACTATAATGACAGTGCGATTTAGTTTTAGTTTAAAATTGTTACATATAAGAAATTAATAACTACATTTGTTAATTTAGCGTCATGGGAGTTGTGCCTTCATTTAATTCCATTATTAAACTCTTCTATTTTGAAATGAAATGCTGTAAACAATGGAGTATGTGGCATCACTCAAAAAGATGTTGGCTCTGTTTACTTTTTGTTCTTACTCCCTCTATCCTTGGTTATTTCTCTGAGGCTATACCTCAACTATTGAGTCCTAAGAGTTTTAGAACATTAATAAAATGTATCTATTTCAATTTTCTTAATTCACTTAAAAAATGTTACTAAAAAATTACAATGGGGTGGGAAATTTGTATCTTATTATACATATTATTATAACCTACCCAAAAATCCTGATGATGGAGGATTTTTCCTCAACCTCCCCGGCACGTTGCCTTGCAAGAAGTCCCAAACGTCCCAAATGGTGGTGGGATTTAAAATAAAGAACCTGGATTTGGACTTCCTGTGCTCCATATAATTAGGAAATAAGTTAAAGTCCGGCTTCTCCAGCCAGTCGCCTATGGGAGAAGTGTAGTTGCTGGGGTCCCAAGCCACCAACGTGATGTTCCTGTACAGGTTGGACTTCAAGAAGTTGAACTCCCGTTTTGAAACGACTTGGGAGTTCAGGACGCGGATGGTGGTTTTCCTTCCGACGTCTACTTCGAAGCCCTTGGTGGGGGCGTGGTTGAATCGGAGGACAAGTTCGTGGGAATCTTAAAAAAAAACAAGGTATGGAATATTTTTCAGTGGGTGATTGCCCCCAGACAAAAATGTAACTAGACAAATTTTTCTTAAGACATCAATCATGTATCTGTTTACTGTTTGGTAAATTGGACGGGATTGCCACGTATAACCCTAAATTGTACTATTCACGAGGTAAGTATAGGATAAATTATGTCGCAGTCTTATTTTAATAATAAAAATATAGATTGTAAATGTACCGCTACGCCATATAATATTATTGCATTATTGTAATTTGCCTGGGTATTCATCTTTTATACATACAGTATACAGTGCTATTCATAAAGTTTGCACCAAATGGCGAAAAATGTTATTATTAAATTTTTTGAGCGCTTGCCTACCCTGCCTTGTATATATTTTGTTACGTCGTTTTGAACGGCGGCCATTTTATACAGTGCCCGCCAAAAAGTTTGCACCATATGGGAAAAATTTTTAGTAAATAACTTACGGAGAATTTGTTTGCGGCATCAGGTTTTGCTTGCTCTAGAACCAAAATTGACATATTCAAATGTTGTGACGTAGTCTCTTTCATATATCAAATTTGACATTAATGAAAAAAATGTCCGAAAAATGGGCTTATTTAGCCGAATTTCGAAAAAAGTCATAAGAAAAATATGTTTCTTTCGCAATTTTATACCCCTGTGCAACAGCCTACTACGATTCTCATATTTTGCCCTTTGTTACCCTTTTCCGTATTTGTTAATCCATAGAAGTCGATCCTATGTAATTTAAAACACTTATTGGCTGAATACATACTGCACAATACTTAGTTTACGGTCTAAATATCCATGTTTTCCTTTTTTTTGCAAAAAAATTAAAATGAGGGCTTGTTGAAGAAGCACGCTTGGTGCAAAACTGATCTGATTTTTACAAACAAACACATAAATTCGATTTACAAACTTCTTTCTATAGTAAATAGTTGTAAAAACATAAAAATATTTCTGTCATGCTGATCTGATCAGAAATATCTAGAAAATTTAAAATATTGTGTCCAATAATATCCAGGTTATCATAGGTAATTTAAATCTTGTAGTTCGCTATGCAATAAGAAGTAGGCTTTGGAAACAAACGCTGTACTGGCGAAAATAACATACAAAGGAAGAAAAATTAAAAATAGCTTCTTATTGCATAGCAAGAACTACAAGATTTAAATTACCTATGACAACCTGGATTTATTTGAACACAATATTTTAAATTTTCTAGATATTTCTGATCAGATCAGCATGACAGAAATATTCGTATGTTTTTACAACTATTTACTATAGAAAGAAGTTTGTAAATCGAATTTATGTGTTTGTCTGTAAAAATGCACCAAGCGTGCTTCTTCAACAAGCCCTCATTTTAATTTTTTTGCAAAAAAAAAGGGAAAAGAAGGATATTTAGACCGTAAACTAAGTATTGTGCAGTATGTATTCAGTCAATAAGTGTTTTAAATTGCATAGGATCGACTTCTATGGATTAACAAATACGGAAAAGAGCAACAAAGGGCAAAATATGAAAATCATAGTAGGCTGTTTAAATTTTGCACAGGGATATAAAATTGCGAAACAAACATATTTTTCTTATGACTTTTTTCGAAATTCGGCTAAATAAGCCCATTTTTAGGACATTTTTTTCTATAATGTCAAATTTGACATATGAAAGAGACTACGTCACAACATTTGATTATGTCAATTTTGGTTCTAGAGCAAGCAAAACCTGATGCCGCAAACAAATTCTCCGTAAGTGATTTACTAAAAAATTTTCCCATATGGTGCAGGCTTTTTGGTGGGCCCTGTATGTGGTAGACAGAGCAAGTACGTTGTGAGTGAATTTCGTGAATTTGTGAATTAAAATTAACAGTGATTTGAGTGATTAAGGGGGAAATAAGCTCTTACCATGGTGAATTGTTCAGCGTTTGCTTGCAAGAGCAAGTGGAAAGCAAGAGCCCGGGATATCGTTTCACAGGTAAATATTTTTAATAAGCTACCTTTGAAAGATGCCTAAAACTTTTATTTTTTTCTCAATATAACTTCTTCAAATTCCTTCTACCTTTTAGTAGACCAAAAATCCATGGTCGGAGGTAACAAGCTACCTTTGAACGATGCCCTAAAACTTTTTTTTTCAGAATATCTTCTTCAAATTCCTTCTACCTTTTAGTATGATAAAGTGCATTGTTTTGTTTGTAAATAGGACCAATATAATAATTATTTTTTTAACATTGTTTCTATTGAAAAGTTCTTAATTGATTATGATAGTTTCATAAAATATGGGCTGATTTCTATGGGCGTGCATTATTTATTTTATTTTGATTGATTCCAAATCGCCACAAATAAATATATTTCAGCGCTTGACACTAGCTTTACATTTGGGAAATTATCTGCAAATAAAATCCAATATTTCAAATTACATGTAAGCATCCGAATACATTAATCAATTATGTAAGTCAAAATTAACTACCTTTTCATTTTTAACATTTTTGTGATATTGGCTAAGAACGCGTTTCAAGCTACGCCACTGGCCTGTAGAGCGATATGGCAGTCGATAACACTCTCAATTTTGACAAGGAGATCACAATGTTCGTTTTTTTTAATGATTTTTCTTCATATTATCGGTATTTGATAATTTGATAGCAAATAACATACTCATTTACTTGTTGTGAAGCTAGTGCGAAGTGAGTGTAAAACAGAGTTGGGCAAAACTTTAATTTCATTTAAAAAAATCATGATTTTTTATTTTGTTTTTATTTTGTTCTTAGAACACGGTAGGTTTTAATTTTATGCATTTCATGGATTCATTCTCAGCAGGATATTGCGGGTCGACAGGCATGTCTTGTCTCTAGCTTCCGATTTTCTTCCGCGGGTAGAAAATGCAAGTAAACAGAAATATAAAAAAATGTGTTAATATATCTAGAAGAAATGAAAAGTATAACTGGCAGTTTTACATAAAAAAACTGATGTAACTGACGCAGGTTCTTTTTATTATTTTATCTTAATTTAATTTTTTTTTATTTTCCATAGCAACATTTGCTTGTGAGTGTTTTTGTATTAAAAAATGGTTGATTAAGGTCTTTATTTTTCATTTAATACATTTTCTAAAATTATCACTGGATTTGATTTAAATCGTGATTTTTTTACATCAGTTGATTTAAATCATTAGGTCTATTTATCTTGATTTAAATCTGCCCAACCCTGGTGCATTGTTGTTTAACTCTAAAAAGTTTATAGTTGTGTAATAGCATAATAATTTTAACCAATGGGACATGTAACGTGCGTGGCACATATTAAATAAAAACCGCCACTGGCAACAGAATGAACCCGGGCGCGTAAACAAATTTTTGTTTTGATAATATATGATATATTATTGTATAAATATTATGTTTGTGTTTATTGTATCATGTGTTGAATGATTACAATGCCATTTGTTATTATTGGTCTAGAGATATGTTTTTCTATCTCTATCTCTAAGTTTTCGAGATATTATTTTATACAGGGTGAGTCATTAGTTACGGTAGGTATGTCGTGTTAAGTCCAATTAATTCCTAACCTTTTCAAATAAAAAGACCAACTAAAAACCAGAGTGATGAAGTGTTTTGCGGATAATCCGAATATAGCCCTTAAAATTACCTTTTCAATGATCACTATAGGGTTTTCTTTTGCTATTGCATATATTGACCCTTGTGACTAAAAATTATCAAAATATCTGTAATTTCCTTATATATGGTATGGTATGGTATGGTAGGAATACTTATTTATGGTCATGGGAAGTGACATTGCAAAATATTTAAGTACCTACCTACAGGTAGGTAAATCAGATCAAATTCGGCTTTTACATTGTAGTCATCGACAAAAGACATAAAACCGTGGGCGGTAGAGATTAAAGGAAAGAAAAAATGATACATACATAAATTCCTGAAAATGTCACTGAGCCTTTGTAATTCCTAAAGAATAACAGCTTTGAGAATTCTAAATTCATTTCTGCGGGAAACCACACTTTTCGCGTTAGTCGAAAATCTTCGTCATGGGATTTACTAAGAAGCAACTTGTTAATTGGGAAAATGCTGCACTTAATTGGAAACAGATGTGACTATAATTATGGCAATGCAGTAGCTACTGCATTAACACATGGATGGGTAAATATCATGAAATGAAAATTATTTTTATTGCCCATTGATTGATTACACGAGGTATATTAATTATTGTAGGAAATATGAGTATTTTACAAACAGCAAAAGCCAAGGTTATCATTAATAAAAGATGGAGTTATATCAAAGTTATATACTTAATTATCATACTTAATTCTGGCAATTTAGCCTAGTTGAATAGGGCATAATAAAAGCTGCTGTGCGTTTTGCCGCCTTGCCTTGTCTTATCTGTTAAAAAAATTTAATTAATTATAATTATTTAACAGAAATAAAAGTGCAGTAAGTAGTATAAAATGTGTTTCTACGTCTGTAAAGAAATGGCCTTATTGTATGTTAGTTTTTAATTGGGATATTGTACACGTTTTTCATCATTGTGCACTGGCAGGGCCGTATCTGAGGGGGGGTTTTGGGGGTTCAACCCCCCCCCCCCCCCCGAAATACCACCATTTTATATACTTTTTTTTGCACCACCAATAGAACGAGCTCCCCGACCATCAGTGAGTGTATTAATTTATTACACTGGTTTTCAAGTAGAGCATGGAAACCACTGAACTATATACGGACTATAGTTCAGTGATGGAAACCCTCCCGAAAACTGTCAACAAAATATAATTTTTGGATCAGTGCAGTACCGAGTTTTATCATCAGAAGATGCTTTGAAATAAAATAAAACATAACTGGCAACAGTAATACTAGACAACAGTGAACGGTGGTGCATGGCTGCATGCGTCATGGATTAAGAGAATAGGGGATTCCCAGAGTATCTTTTATGAATAGATTAGGTAGTACAAATTTGTATTTGAAGATTTATTTATTATTTTTATGAAAAGTTCAGTTTGGCAAGTGGCGCGAAGAAATCTTTTACCATACCTACTGGCAATTCCAAAGGTGTCGTCAGGCCAGGCGAAGAATGTGTAATAATGAGAAATCAAATAAGTAGAAAAGGGATAGGTATAAATGCGATAAGGAATATTCAGCTATTATTATAATTAATCCGGCAGCCAGCCCGACAAAAGCTTGAGCCGATCCTGACCCCCCCCCCAAATTTTCGCTAGATACGGCCCTGTGCATTGGACAAAAATAGTAGGTAGGAGGCCATGGAAAATAAACGCGGCTATACCTACACGGGCGTTTGTGAATGTGACAGTTCAGTTGTGTTGAATGATGTCTATTTTTTTCTTATACATATTTTTAAAGTGAAATTATAGTGATTAGTTACTTATAACAAAAGTAGACAGTTCCAGCGGCAATCAGAGAGGATTGACACTATCGCATATTTTTGAAGTTACAAATGTCACGGCAGAAAACTACAATTCCATTTTTTTTTCATAAAATTTATCTTAAATTGAATACTCACTTGTTCATGTTCAAATTATAATTTAAAAATTATAAAAAACTAAAAAGCCAACATGTGAACTCAACCATTTATAATAACAGTCGTAGAAAAAGTATAGTGTATAACTCGCATGGAATGTTCATTTCCGACTCATATGACTTGCAGCAGTCGCCTGGAGCTCGTGCCGCAAACTGTCATACTCGTGGGCAATGAATGCCATTCCCTGCTATAGTTATACAATATACCTACACCTAGTAGCATTGACTGACGTATTTAAGAAACCCCTGCCAATGAAATCAATTTACTATACTTTGATTAGTACACAAAGTTTACTGTCGGTAGGTTTCGATCCCAAAAGCACGCCTATGAGGTTTGTTTAAAAATAAAATAAAAATCACCAAAAATATAACAAAATTGATATTATACTTAGTAACATTTTTAGTGTCACTGGTTCACGCTTGCATGGTACTACACCTGCTGATAACGCGACGGTGGACAAACTTTCGGAATCCAGCGCATCACACATCACTCTCGTCAGTATTCCAATGGCCGCCAAGCGGAATGAGTGACACAAAGCTCACACTTCCGAATTGCCGAAATCGTCCGGTTCTCGCGGATTTTGAAGGCGAATAATAACCTAATTATAATGTTACTTGTTCTTGCTGGATAATAAAAGCCGTTTGCTGAATAGCCGCAATAAAAACTCTATGCAGAAGACGATATTTCGAACAACTTCTGTGAAAAAGTTACGTCGTTTTATAAGAAGTGGAGCGCTGAAAACCAATTATAATAGTGAAGTGTTAAATGTGAATATTACTAGGTGGTGAGTGTTACGTCGTTAATAAGTGGTGTGATATGTCGTGAAAGTATAGTGAAAAGTAAAAGTAAATAAATGAAGTGGTAAATGTAATTATTACTAAGTTGTGGTGAGTGCTTCTGTGCGAGATGAGTCTTGATATTATTTTTCTTTATGCGGGATAGAACCACAGGGCGACAACCGCTTAAAAAAGTAATGCGCTCCTGCTATATCCCATGGGAGGTGTGGAAATTTGCAAATTTGTACAGATTTTTAAGGAATTATCTGATGGTGTGACAACGCTGTAGTATAGTAAAACACAGGAGAGAACGCTAGAGACGCAGGGGGGAATTAAAATAAAAAACGCGTCAATAGGCCATAAAATTGCTGCCGCCACAGGCGTCGGTAATAACGGCGGTGAAAATTTTGATAGTCAGTTGAGAAGTCTGATAAAATAAGTAATTTGAAAGCGTTATTAGTTGCCTCCTCATCGCAAACCCTTATTACGTTTGCGATAATTTCCCTGGCTTGGCTATGTATGGTCTTTCCGCGGACACTGGTCATTATTCAACCACTAATAACACCGCAAAACTCAAATTGTCTCCATTCGCGCACAGCTATGAGGCGAAGACTATTGTACGTGACATAGATATTTACGACCGCCAGTCGCTCTAAGAAATATTCAGCTTGGGGTACTGATTGCAGGGTGAATCTTTACTGGGCTTGCTAGGCGTTGCCGGATCGCAAAAAACCTGTACAATTCTGCTGCACTAGCGTAATGGCTTTGGCTTATTATGTTCCCTAAGGAGGATTATATTTCGAAGTTTGGCAACATTCGAAATTTTTTACTCGCATTCTTGAGGCTCGTATTCTCTCGTAAGGTGGACTATAAGAAGCCATATATAGCAATCAAATAAGAAGGGACCTTGAGATCAGGGTCTCTCAAATGTCTCTATTCGGGGAAATTTTTGAAAGGCCATAACTTTTTATTTTCTGCACATTCATATAGAAGTACACGCACATTGAACTTAAACACCCCGTACAGTTATATTATCTTATATGTCGCCAGACGAGGAAAATAACCGTTTTGTTAGTCTCCGTATACTCATTATTACTAATATTCCGTGTAAAATTAAACCTATTTTTTTTAATTACCGACAAAATCTTGTACCCTGTACAGTGTTCAGTGTTACAATCAGACGAAACCAAAATGTCAGAACGTAATAAAAAATCTCAAGAAAATAGCTTTACAGCGTTTTGTTCCATCTGATTTCAACCGTACCTAGCTGCGCTAATCTTATAAATAAATTTGAAAACTTACCTATAAACTTTCCCAGCCCAGAACCTTTGAGAGCCCCAGAACTCGCTACTATTGCGCAACTATTAAAACGTTTATTTTCAAACAACCCCCGTTTGGGAATGAAATACTTCAGTTGGTTCCAATTGGACACATCAGACCTTCTCAATGTGTCTAACGGGGCATTTTTCAATTCACACAACAGATTGCTTGCTGATTTTCCCATGTAGTTTACTCGCGCTCCTTTAAAGTGGACGTTGTAGGGGTTGTCCACCCCCACTTTCATGATGTTGCTCTCATCTGTAAAGGTTCTGTGTAATTCTTTTAACATTTTGTCTCTGAAGTCGGTGGATTTTCGGACGCAATCTGTTAAGGAATCGTTTTCTAGACATCGGAATTTTTTCGTGTCTAATTCAAAATCTTTTTGCTAAAACAAGTCATCATATTCGTTAGCTACTGGGAATCAAACGACGACTTTACATCACTAGGTAATAATACATATTTTTGCCGTTTCTGAATATTTTTCAATTTCTAATATTTTATTTCTTATACAGTGTTACCCCCTTAAAACGGGAACACCCAGGGCCGTATCTGAGGGGGGGTTTGGGGGTTCAAACTGGTTTAAACTGGTTTTCCAGTAGAGTATGGAAACCCGCCCGAAAACTGCCAACAAAACATAATTTTTGGATCAATGCAGTACCGAGTTTTATCATCAGAATATGCTTTCAAATAAAATAAAACATAACTGGCAACCCCTCGACAATAGTAAACGGTGAACGGTGGTGCATGGCTGCGTGCGCCATGGATTAGGAGAATAGGGGATTCCTAGAGTATCTTTTATGAATAGATTAGTACAAATTTGTATTTGAAGATTTATTTATTATTTTTATGAAAGATTCAGTTATAGCACAGAATAAATAGTTAGTCTGTGGTTATAGGCAAGTGGCGCGAAGAAATCTTTTAATTTGTCGTCAGGCCATACGAATGTGAAGGGATATATCCGTAATGAGAAATCAAATGTAGAAAAAGGATAGAGGATAGGTATAAATGCGAGAAGGAATGTTCAGCTATTATTATAATTAATATTTAATATTTTTAAAGATTTAATGTTCAACTTTGTTCAACTTAAATCTCTTTCAGATTTTTATTAAAAACCATTTAAAAATAGTAGTTTTTTTAACCTTAAAGCTATTGCAACTTCAACAACCACTGGTCTAACCCCTCCAGGGCCGGCTCTAGGCGGATGCGGATAATGTGGGGGAAATGTGGATAAAAAACAATCAAAACTGTAAGTTACTTTTTTACAAACAAGTAACAGGAGTATGAATAGGTAAATACAAAAGCCGCAATGTAAAAATTTTTACTTTAGGTTTTTTGGTTAATTATTATAATAAAGCAAGTTACAGTTTCAATTGTTTCCAATCCCCATGCACTTTGATTTAACCGAGTAGGCAGGTTAAATAGGTAGTTAAATCGCGATTTTCATTGGTTTTTGTTTAGCTCACTATAAACGAGTCAAATTTCGGTTTAAAAATAAAAGGTATAGCCATGGTTTTGTCAAATAAGCGTCACCGTTGACGTCACAGAACCTGCGCGCGGACATACCGTTATCTGTGTATCCTGTCGCTAATATGATTTCTCTAATTTTGGCGTAAAAAATATGTCGTAGTAGGCCTTAGATTTTTGAAATAAATTGTGCAGTTTTGAACTATACTAAAGTCAGATCATATAAAACAACCAGCAGTATATCTTATTCTTGAGAAATCAACCGCAAATTCAATGACCTTGCTTGAGCCATATTCGGGGAATAGAAGTCAGAGGTGTAGTGTAGTCGGGAAAATCAATTCAGAAATACAGAGTAGAATTAGTAAAGTATATAGTGTGTGGTAAGCACAAGCAGCTTTGACTCCTTCCTGGGATTCTTTATTCAAAGATGCTAGCACAAAGCACAATTTACAAAAAAGCACACTCCACGGCACTGTAATATCTCTCATACAGCCAAAAAAGAACTGCCCAATCGCCCCGACACTGCATCCATTTGACAGAATCTATTCCCAAATGGCGCCTGCGCGAACAGGTGCGCAGAATTTTCCCGCCATGGGGAGTTATACTGCTGGTTGTTTTATATGCTCTGCTAAAATCGAGCAATTCTTACGCCTGGCGTAAATAAAAGCACGTGTTCGATGATTTTCCGCGAAACAAGGCGTTTGGTCAATAGTCAATAGGCCATATAATATCAGCGCGCCTGGCAACAGGGACGTACTCGATCGTAAATCTGTATTTACGCGGTTTTATGTTGTTGTTTTCAGCTATTTAGACACTGCCACAAATAATTTTATCCATGTTTTGAACCATTTTAATTAAGCCAATAATTTTTTTCCGAAATATTTTGATGTAAACAATTATTCAATTATTGCAAATCTAAAATTAAATAAAGGTCGTGCCTCAGTGTGGCTCTGGCGAATATCTCAACGCACGTACTCTTGTTTAAGCCAAGCATAAGAGTTGCTCGATTTTAGTTTAGAGTACATTTTTTGATGCTCTATTCTATAGTAAAAAAACGATCCAAATCGGACGACAATTACAAATATGTTATGGGGGGTGTTCCGGTTTTAGGTGGGTGTATTCGTGATAAGTAGGTATACTTAGGTACCTAATAAAGTCTGTCTTCAGGGACGTATTTGTGGCTTCAGCGATGAGGCCGATGATAAAGAGAAGGACGGGAAAGTGAACGAAAATATGCTTGATCTGTGGGAAGTGCTGAAGAAATAGAGTTATTCTTATTTTATTGTGTTTTAATGTTTTAATAAAAGTACCTATTAATTGTAATTTGTGTTCTGTTACCAGTTAATATTTTTTGAAACAAAAAATAAAGAAAAATATAAGTGCTGCAGCGAGAATTATCCGGGTCTCCCTTAACCAGTACCTATAGGGTATATACCTACATAAAATCATCTAGCTGGCTGTAGTATAGGTACGCCGCGAAACCGCACACTTAGCTTATTGACCAATAACAGGCTCCTGTTGCATGGAAGAAAGCAACAAACGTTTATTATTGGTCAACGCAGGTTTATTGGCGAGTTGGCGGCGCATATACTTAGAAAAGATTTTAGCTCCACGTACATACAAGGAGGGAAGGAGCATACTAAATATACAAAGTATTATAATATATTAGTATATTTATTTTAAATTTAAGAGATGGAATATTGTAAAATTACCTGTAAATTAGGAAACCTCGGTCTGCTATTCTTAACAACTTGTACTTTATCCTTGACAGCATGCTTTGTACGAACTTTGCTTTCTGAAGAATTTTGGGTTTTATTAGATATTTCGTTAGGTAGATACCCTCTGTTATAAAAATAAATCTGTTGATCATAAGTGGACGTCGTTGTTTCTGTTGTTTTTCCCAAATACATCCAATATTGAGACCACAGTAGGTACATATAGCCGCACATACCAAAAAACACAAGGTTTATGAATATTGCCACTGAAATCGCAAGCGCCCGCATTATTTCCCAGGAAAGGCGTTCCTAGCTTTTTTCCATGAGTATATGTGGATTGTCGCAGAACTTTTCACTTAGCCCCCGTATCTGGAAAGAAGTGTAGTTACAGTGACCGAAGTTAGCAACAAAGGATTAATCGATTTGACAGTTTCTTAAAATTAGGTTATGCAAACTTAAAAGCCAAAATAAAAAAATTCTATACCGTTTTAATTAAAAATGTACCACCGATTTCTACTGAAAATTTAAAGTACTTACTTACTTGCACAAATAAATTCTATACATTCTACATTTTGTTTTGGACGAAATTTGAGTTTAAGGCGAGAGGGCCTACATAGAAAAATTCTACCCCTGGAATTTATGCCACACACTGAGCAAGCGACATGCGTGACATAGTGACATGCGTGTAGTGATCCCTGTAAAAAAATAAAAAATGTGCAAGGGAGGAATCAAACAAATTTTGTATAAAACTATAATAGGTAACTTTTAAAATATGCCAACCCTTAGCGAGGAATTTCAAAGAACCTGGCTAACATCACTAATCGGAATCGGTCTTTTTCTCTTTGGAATTTGCTTATTAATTTGGAATGAGGTAAGAAATATTTTGAGCAATAACCTCTATTATTATTCTTTTTTTTTTTAATTTTTAGGGTCGTGCAGTTCATCATACACATTCTTTGGATGAAGCTTTCAATAATGCTCTAAGTTTGAACTCTTATGAAAAACTGAGCCCAGAATACGATGGGCGAGTGGTTCATATCACGGGCGACTTGATTATTGATGAACCGCTCACCGAACCCGATTATGGTATATCGATTCAAGCGGTGAAGCTGAAAAGGAGAGTTCAAATGT
This sequence comes from Pseudeuparius sepicola, assembly GCA_963920635.1. NCBI lineage: Eukaryota > Metazoa > Arthropoda > Insecta > Coleoptera > Anthribidae > Pseudeuparius > Pseudeuparius sepicola. The sequence goes on from OY987299.1 coordinate 30,287,398, forward strand.
ACCAATGGGTTGAGGAAAGATCGTAAGTGTGTAGTTTAAAAGGAAGCTATCGTAACTTAGAAAGTGTTAGACCCAATTTCTAGATAAGATGATATTCAAGCTTTTTGCCAGTTTTATTTGAACAAACGTTATAATATTATTTTTAGTCCTAGGCAAGACGATGACGATATTATGCAAGAGAAATCGATTGACGATTATTATTATGTCACTGAATGGAGAGACAAACTTGTAGAAAGCAACAGCTTTTATATTCGGCATGGACATCAAAACCCAACGTAAAACTTAAAAAAGGACAACTCTGTCACAATTACTAATTATTTTTTTATAGAGAGATGCCACTTAAAACTATCACCTATATTTCACCGCATGTGAGAGTAGGTGCCTTGAGCCTGGGTGCAGAAATCAAAGAAAAATTTACCGACTTTACTGAAGTAACAAGCGACGAAAGACCCGAGAGACGAGATGTCAAACTCCACATGGGAATTTACTACCACTGCCAAGATATTTGGAATCCGGAAGTTGGTGACATTCGGGTTCAGTTCTATTATGCTGGTATGGCCGGCGAACCGGTAAGATTTGAACCTATGAATAAAGAACCCCAGGAAGGAGCAAATTTGGGCTTTACGCTGGACCGGTCTAGTCTCTGCATATCGCCATTTCCGGTTTACAAAAGTACTTACCGATGGAATGTTGTCCCCCAAACATTTTGTTCTGGTAGTCACGGAATAGCCGCAGGCTGCACAGCTTTCCATAATAGATCTCCAAAAAGTACTTATAGAAGAACTACACAAATATCTAATAGCACAAACCACCATGACAACTGTCAAATATAAAAATATTTTGTCAAAATTCAGTCTCCATACAGGGCGATTTCCGTCTGACGTATTTTATAATGCCCATAGAGCTTTGGCTCCTTCCTGGGGTTCTTTATTCATTGATTTGAACTTATTCATACGCATAGAAGTATACAGGGCATTTCAAAATAAAATGGCCTCCCAAAGTGAGGGTTTCACACTGTTTCATATGCAGTTTTTGAATTTTTCAATTTCGTCCTTGTCTAGGAAGTTATAAGCGCTCGCGGCCATGTTACTGACTGCCACATCTCACGACAGGCCAGTGGCGTAGCATGAAATGCATTCTTAGCCAATATCACAAAAATGTTAAAAATGAAAAGGTAGTTAAGTTTGACTTACATGTAATTTCCCAAATGTGTGAAGCTAGTGTCAAGTGCTGAAATATATTTATTTGCGGCGATTTCGAATCAATCAAAATAAAATAAATAACATGGAAATCAGCGCATATTTTATGAAACTATCATAATCAATTAAGAACTTTTCAATAGAAACAATGTTAAAAAAATAATTATTATATTGGTCCTATTTACAAACAAAACAATGCACTTTATCATACTAAAAGGTAGAAGGAATTTGAAGAAGATATTCTGAAAAAAAAAAGTTTTAGGGCATCGTTCAAAGGTAGCTTGTTACCTCCGACCATGGATTTTTGGTCGGAGCTTGTTACAGTTTGTTCAGCGAATGTTCGGCCCTATGTGACAACTCCCGTCCTTGTCTAACTCATGAATATACGACCGATATCTATCGTATATTCACGAGTAAGACAAGGACGGAAGTTGTGACGTAGGGCCGAACATTCACTGAACAAACTGTAAATATTTACCTGTGAAATTAAATCCCAGGCTCTTGCTTTTCACTTTTGCTTTTGCAACCAAACGCTGTACAATTCACCATCGTAAGACTATATTTTCCCCTTAATCACTGTCACTTTCAATTCACAAATCCACGAAATTAACTCACAACGTACTTGCTTTGTTTGCCACATATAAAATGGCCGCCATTTAAAATGACGTAACAAAATCTATACACAGCAGGGTTGGCAAGCGCGGTGTCCTCTCTCTTTCCTTGCCTAAGGATTTGAATGAAAAACTTGGCATACAATTTTATTGTACTTTGGATGTTTGATGTCAACAATGACAACTGTTAAATTACACTTGTGACTTGTCGGCCTTAAAATCCATTGATCTGAGTATTTGATTTAGGTAACTATCATAGCAAAACAACAAGATGGTGTGCTGGTGCCATATCGAACCAGTAAAGGACACAACATTGCATTGCTAAGGCATGGTAATTTAAATATCAATCAGATGTTTAATGCGGAACATTCAGACGCAAGAGGCGAGACTTGGAAACTGAGATTCTATGGTTCTGCCTTGATACATTTTGCGACTTTGTGTCTATGCAGGCTCCTCAAAATCATTTGTAAGTCCCTTGTCATGCTATATGATGCTGAATTTTAATCTAAAATGTTATTTTCAGTTCTCCACAATCCATATCTATCCAACATAATATCCGGAGATCCAGCTGATTTCAACAATTTTTTGATATCGTTTTCATTTTCATTAATAGTTACTGCAATGAACTGGATTCTGTATAGGCCGATAATTGGGGCTGGATTGATTGTAGCAGCGATAAGTCCATTTTTGTATTGTACGATTGGCGTTTACAATGCTGCGCAAAATGGGTTTTTGCTTAGGAGTTAAGTATGAAAACCAAAGAAAAAAACATAAAATGGAGTACCTACTTAGTATTCTCAAAGTCTGGTTGTGTGTAGTGTTTGCCTTAATAATTTTTGTTACTATAATAATGGTTTTGATCTGTGATTTCAGGTAGTTTTAATAAATACTTAATACTTATGTAAAGAATCCATTAATGTTACCACACATTTAGATACTACATAGGGCAATAATAATAATAATAATAATAATAATATAATTATTATTCTTACCTCCCAATGCTCCAAACTAAGAGTACGTACGCCAGAAGCAACCAAATGCTTGTGCCGTGGAGGGGTGGCAATCAGTATTATTTTACCATTTGTGGCTAGGGCCGACATTTCCTACTAGGATAGCATTCACTCGAGAATTACTGAAAACCATAGAAAATCCTAGTAATCCCAGTAAGTGCAGGATAAAATTAGTAAACCGCTCAGAAAAGGCTAATAAGAAGCAATATCGTGAATCTAATATAAAATAAATAATTTATGATCTTATATAGGTAAATGGAAAATATAATATATATCGTATTTTTTATTTTTGTCCGTCGTGAGTCGTGGGGAACAAAAATAATAAATATTATTTATTTGTCCAGAACACTGTATATTTGGTTGCCTAACTTTGGAATGCAGATATTAGAAAGCCCTTCTTCTTCTTCTATTAAAAAATATTTTGTCATTTTATGTCAGATTTGGTCCTTCCTAACCTAACTAAACAATTATTATCAAAAAATATGACAATAAATTCACAATCTTTGTTTCTATATTTTATAGTTTATTTGTCTTTCGTGTGTTCTCACTGTTCAAGAAATAATTCACCAAATGAAGAAAAAGGAGCCTGTAATACAGAAAAAATCAATACCTACAAATACTCCAGAGGTAATAATAAATAATAAACCTATTTTTACTTTATAAGTTTTGATTCTGATCATAAAAGATGTTTATATTTTGCAGATGCAAATACAAGATTTGCAAAATATCTTAAACTAGTTGAGGATGCTAAAAGAAATTACAAGCCTTGTAATACTAAAAAATGTAACTGTCATGCATCTGTTATATCGAGTGACTTAAAAGTGTTCAGTAATAGGGGCATATCGGAACAATTTATTAGAAATATGAAATCAAAGTATGCTACTTATAATATCCATACTGGTTGCGTATTTTTAATTCAATATTTTAGGGGTACTAAATATCAAATAATTCGCAGCCAACTTTATCGAGACCAAAACTGTTTATTTCCCGCAAGATGTGCAGGAATAGAACATTTCTTACTTGAATTATTGCCTAAATTACCTGATATGGAATTCGTATTGAATACCAGAGATTGGCCACAAATCAACAAAAATTATGGAATCTTTGGACCAGTGCTTTCATTTAGTAAAACTAGTGAATATCACGATATTTTATATCCAGCTTGGGCTTTTTGGGAGGGTGGACCTGCTATTAGTTTATATCCTAGAGGAATTGGTAGGTGTAATAAAATTCAAATAATCAAGCAGAGTATTAAAGTATAAGTGTTCTATTATTATATGTTGGACCTACAGGTAGGTGGGATGTTCACAGAAGTAAGCTCGGTAAACTTGGCAATGCAACAATGTGGGAGGATAAAATCTCTAAAGCATTTTTCCGCGGGTCCAGAACATGTTCAGAACGAGATCCTTTAATCTTATTATCTAGAGAAGATCCAGACTTAGTCGATGCCCAATATACAAAGAACCAGGCATGGAAATCTGATGCGGTATGTATAAAAACTATAGGACTACAGGGGAACCCATATCTATGGAATACCATATGCTCATATTTTTTTATTTGGCCTAGAAAAATGAGTGGGTTTTTCTCGCCCTTTACTAATAATACGAAGTGTAATATTGATATTATCCAAAAATAAAATATATAGTAAGTATGTCCAACGTTAGAGTGGATTAGGCTCGGGATAAGAGAAAACATGTTTACTTCTCATTTTTGAGGAAAAAGTCTTTACAAAAAGCTTTTCAATACATAAGTATTGAAATACACAAGTATTGAAATCATATTGAATATCATATTAATAGGTATTGCCATTAATTTAGAAACTACAAAAAAATCTCAATCAGTTCAAAATAAAAAACGATAATTTTAAATTTACATAATTAATTCCAGGTGATATTTCTTAGTAGCACTTTTGTGTATCCTGAAAAAAATACTGTACAGGGTGGGCCAAATTGGACACTTTTAAAGGGAAATTCCTATTTTTAACGCAGAGAGACAAAAACTGATATCGGTGTCTGAGGCTCCTTTTTTATGACAAACTTAATGGCGAAAACCACAAATCGATATCTGTCACTGTTCTTGAGTTACAGGGCGTTTTTCAAAAATGTGCGTTTTCAAAAAGTGGCCCTAACTTTTTTCGGGATGAAAATTTTGTGTTTCTGTAAAAACCTTCTTAAAGCACTTTTTTACGTAGAATCCAATGCTGCTACTACATTTTTTTTCTAGTCAATGGTTTAAGAGTTACCGATAAAAAATATTATTTTTTAAATGGAACACCCTGTATATTTTTACATTTTTTAATAGACCTAAAAATTACTACGCTTCCTCCTCGAGGGGCTGTACGTACCGGGTCTGTTTCATTAAGGGTGATGAGATACCATATCTCAGGAATTAATAGTCCAGGAGCTTTGGAAAATACCAAGTTCAAGGAAGTGACCAAGACAAAGTTCTTAACTCTGCCGTAATTGCTATGGCCATCTAAAGTTTTTTTTTTTTAGAAAACATCATTACATTGATTATTTCCCTCATACTGCTTGCATCCAACAAGGTAGCACCTTCCATAAAAATCCAACCTCTGTATGCCTCTGCTAGCGATAATTGCACTTATGCAAAAGCAAAGCGGTAATACCACTTGTGCAATTATCACTTCGTTGCTTAGCAACCGCGAATCTGTTCGATACAAACACGTATTTCTTAAAATTGGTGTGTTTTACACTGTTCTAAATTATGCAGCTTATAAATTATGTTGCGGTATTATTAAGCACTGTATCAATGAATTTATATAACTTTTACACTGCTAAGTTCTTGTTATTAGACCTCCGTCTCCATTTAAATTTATGACACATTCAGAAAATAAACCAACGCCAACAGGGTGTAGGTATAATCGCATTTGCCTTGGATATCCAAGCGTCATGTTTGTTTAATCGAACGCTACAGTCGAAGCTGTCAATAAACTGGTTCCAAATGCGTCGTTTTGGAAATGTAAACATAGAATAAATCGATACAGAAATTATTAAATCGTATTCGTGAAATAATCTCAAAGATCATGTCACTTCACTTTGACGTGACATGATCTTTGAGAAAGGAGGAAGATTTATCCTCCGAAAGCTCAGAAAACAAATTTGTTCAAGTTATTTTTTGAGTTACACGTTTAAAGTTTCGTTCATTCAGTGTTAATAATTTATGAATTTTCGAGGCAACTTGAAAAAGTTGTCTTTCAATCAGTTTGGTGGCGAAAAACCCAATTAAAAATTAAATGGATCTGTTTGCGCCACAAATAAATTTTAGAAAATGTCCATAATTATGGTTTGGCTCAATTGAATTTGACAAACTCGGTCTCGTTTAAGAAAGGAAAGTTCGTTGATTGAAATGAAATTATAGCCGTGTTGCAGTGATCTTCACGGTACTCGCTAGAGGATGTTATTTGAAAAGTTCCTTTTTGGGAATTTAAATGGAATGACAAGTTTCAATTCAATATCTTCATTAGTTTTGGAGTTATCGCCAAAAGAATATGGTATCTCAAAACCTTTAACGCAACACCTGATTGACCTGATGTATGCTGTTTATCATAATGTTCGATAAATAATAATTTGTAAAAGTCTAAAATTCCCTGCCACATCTCAACCACAGAATTTCACATAATAGTCAATATTTAAGTTTACCTCAAATTGAACCTCTACTGTATTCTTTATTTTATGAACTGAAATCTGTTAAGGGAACTATTGTGGGTGTGGTTAAAGAATTACCAGTATTCCTATTCAGTTCAGATGTGTGTTTATAATAGTGTGCCCTGATTTAGGATACCTTGTATGCTGCACCAGCTGAAGAAGTGTCCTTCGAGGAGCATTGTAAGTACAAATACTTGTTCAACTATCGAGGGGTAGCTGCGAGCTTTCGTTTCAAACACATTCTCCTGTGCAAGTCACTGGTTTTCCACGTTGGCAACGAGTGGATTGAATTCTTTTATCCAGCTTTAAAACCTTGGATCCATTACATCCCGGTCGAGTCTAATGCCCCTAAAGAGAATCTTCAGGAATTGATCGAATTCGCGATGGCATTTGATGATATATCTAAAGAAATCGCTGAAAACGGGTATAACATGATTTGGAACAATTTGAAATTATCTGATGTCAGTTGCTATTGGCGTAAACTGTTGAAAAAATATGCCTCATTGTTAAATTACAAGCCTGCATTAGATAAGGCATTGATTCGTATAAAGAAAATTTAAACAGTATTATTAAGTTAGCGAAAATGAATCGTCCTTTTTTACAGGGTGTGGTAAAAATGTACCTCTCATCATGTAACACATTTCACTGTCATAATTTTGTGAGATTAGACTACAATATAAATAACATTGAAAAAGTGTAGAAGGGAAATGTACCTTACTGTTACAAAAATCTCAATTCCTCTCATTTTAAACATTCCTATTTTAAGTACAAATGTTTTTTTTTTGGTCCGAAGCTTTACAAACAGTCTACTTTTGTCACCAACAAAGTTGCGGTCCATGGCCACCTATAAAGCTGTTGTTGGACATTTATTTCCATTTATTTACTAGATCTCACATCATCATGGTTGTTGGTTATGCGAACTTTCTATTTGTTCATCAGCTGGAGTGTATTTTTTTCAATTGATATCCTTTACCTGATATGCCACTAAAATATTTTATTTATAATTACGGTACTAAAAATTTTTCTTTATTAGTAATAATGTTGTCTCAATTTTTTTAGTAAATACAGAACAAACTGGCAAATGTGACGTAACATTTAATGAGACATTTTGACTATATTTATTTTTTAAATTCAAAACTGATATATTTCGATTGTCATTTTTTGCAAACAAATTTCACGTTTAACTATTTTTGTATCTCCAGAAATAAAGTTAAAAGGATTTAAATCTTTGTAATTTTTTCGATTTTTCGCCTTATATTTCAGAGGTGGACATAGACTGTAACTTTATTGATGACAAAAGGCCGTTCCATAATGGGTATATGGATGCCACTAACCTTCGATTTTTTTCTGACAAAAATTAAAAACTTAAACTAGACGGGTGTACCTGGTAGACATAAAAAAGTTTTTTCATTGCTGGGCCTTAAAGTTCACTTTATGATTAAATTTTGCAGGCATTAACTGGCATTTTAACACCCTAAAGTTACTTTAACGCCCGCTGAATTGACACTCGCTCACTGTAAATTGATACCTTTTACTCCGTTTTAAATAAGAAAAATATTTGAGGCCTAATGGCGAAACTGACTTTGTTGATCTCATTGCTAAGCAACTAACGGGGAAAAGCCGCCTCATTATTACTTGATGTAATTTTTGACAGGCAAATTGTCTGACTTTATTTAGTTGTTTGTTTACGCAAATAGATGCATGCGTGCATTATATCTCGGCAATGAATACATTTTTTCTATGAGTCTCACGCATTATAATGCGTTTAAAGTCCTACGCATGTAATATCTCTCGGCCAAATGCCTCAGGATATTGTGTACGGGCCTTAAACGCCTACTTAACACCCTTGATACATAAAAAAACTATAAGAATTACCATATTTCTTTTGAATTATTGTATTTGTATCCGTGAATAGTGGCACAGACCTATATATAGGTATGCGATCGTCGGCATCCCTTATTTGATATTTTTGTTATTTTTTGTATTGATAGATCCCTTGGATAGACAAAGATAGAACCAATATCTTATTGATATTTTTATATTGCACCATTTTGTCGAATAAATCTTCTTGTATGTTACAAGGTGTGATACCTTCGCTAGAAATTGCAAATTCTAATATTGTTGACAATAACTTTACATGATATAATGTTTTAGTGATAAAATAAATGACAATACTTCAATGTAACTTTTATGTGATATTTTATGTACTTTTATGCTATTCTTAAACTTTATGTATAATTTACAAATACCTAGATATACTTGAAATATTTGTAATTTTACCTTCATAAATTTATTATCGTAGCCTCTGGCTTAATATGATGTTTCAGAATTTGTGACTGTTAAAATCAGGGACTCTTTAAAATAAGGGGACTCAGCATGTCACAGTCTATCACATAGGAAAAGTGAAGCCTTGTTTTCTGTATATCTCCAAGGAGACCACATAAGTGGGCTGGTACAAGGTTATGTTATATGTCAGTCACGATACACAGATAACGGTATGCCAGGTAGGAGAACGAAAATGAAACTCTTCTGCGCATCTACGTCACTTCGACAAAAGCGCGGCCAACTTATAAAAAATAGTCCTGAAATTAGTCTCACTGACATACGTCAGTTATCAATTTCGCGTCAAGTTAAATCCAAAGATAGAATGAAGGCTCATTATAAAACGAGTCAAATTTCCGTTTAAAAATAAAAGTAAGCCATGATTTTGTCGAATAAGCGTCACCGTTGACGTCACAGCACCTGCGCGCGGATATACCGTTTTCTGTGTCGTGATGTCAGTGTCCAACTGTCATCAGGTTTTATGCGACATGCCAGTGCCATAGATTCCAAAGGAGGCAAAATATTTCCCATCATAGTTCACAATTTTTAAGTTTTCTAACTTCCAGATAGTCAATTAAAGGTAATGCGGCCGCCTGTAGTAGTCCCAATAATTGCAACCAGATTTTTCATGTCTCACCTTTAGTAATCCTACAATTCCCATTACGTGGGCATTACGTATAAGTAAGTAGTTCAAAACAAAAATGGTATTTCCTAAATTTTAAATTATTAAGCAGGTAGCTTCAGTCAGGTCTTTTTTTAAATAGTTTTTATCTACAACTATAAGTTTATTTTACGTTTGTGAGGTACCTCGGAAGAGAAATAAAATTACAAAAATGAGCACCGAGAAAATCTACATGATTAGAACTAAGTACAAGACCTAATCTTATTAGTTCATCCCGAAATGTGTGAAAGTTCTTTGGGTAGATACATTCAACAAGGGAAGAAAGTTCAAGTACACATATTATTACAAATGGATTCAGGAACCTGGTAACAAGGTGCAATAGAGACAAATTCTCAAATAAGCAAAATCGGCACTGACTTACCATACTTATATTACTTAAATTCCTGGAAATAATAATTGCAGGAAGCCAAATTCAAATATAAAATAAATTTGATTCGTGTTTGTTGACAGAACATTGTCAAGCCTAATTTTTAGAAATCATTATTAATTTTTACTAACAATCAAAGTACCTGTTATATTCATAGATTCTCCAATAAAATGGCATACTTGGCATCATTGAAACCATTAGAATGGGGAAAGAAACGGCCTCACTTTGGAAAGTATAATGCTGGGTCTCCTTACCTTAAAGGGTCCCTGGTTAAAATAGTAAGGGTTAGAATGACATGTGACACTGACACACAAATCACCTATTACCTATTAGTATTATTTATTATGCATTTTCAAAAACTTTAAAATTCTATAAGCTACAAAAATTATATAAAATTTGAAATCAGTTGAATTTTAAATATTGAAAAAACTGCCGACCCTACACTGGTGTTGGGTCATACAACTCTTTTTAAGGAGCTCACTGAAGTGGAGTCATTCAGACTGAGTCATTCATTTGAATTATATGTATAGAATGCACTGCAGTCGACGGCTCGACTCTTGCTCCTCGTTGCGTTGAAAATTATTATTGGGAGTAAATGTACAGAGAACAAAATATCTGCTTCTGTGGTCTTAAATCGGATCAAAAAAGGAGTAAATTGAGACAAAGTTAAAATTTTTTGTTTTTCGATGAACCACTGGCACCACCTATATGGACTTAGCGGACGGTCACACAAACACCCAGACAAACACCGAATAAAAACATGTTTCACTGTAGCTAACCCCTGTCCTACATGGTGGAGAAGCAAAATTGAACACATATTTTTAGACACCCAACTTACTGGAAATTGAAAGACCTGTGGGTCAGTGTCATAAATGTTTAAATGCATTTGGAGTAATGGATTTTTGACTTGATTTGAGGCTTGGAACAATCCAGGGAAGCTCCGGAGTAGTCTTATTGCCAGGTTATAGCATTTACATTATTAATATTGTCACATTAAAGATAACATTTAAAATTTTCATTAATGGGTTTGAGTTTGCCTTACATACAGAGTGTCTCACTTAAGAGTCAAACAACCTTATAACTTCTTTAATTTTTTACGGACTAGAACGAAATTTTTACCAAAAATAGATGGCATTGTGGCCTACTTATTTCAAAAAAATTAGTTTCCTACTCCAAAGTCAAAGCCACCTGCGATGTCACAATAATCGAGGCTAAAAATCCAAAAATCATATCAGGCATTTTTTTTATCAAAAAAAATTACTAAAAGAAGTTGTTCAGAATCGATCCAGGACCCTAAATCCAAAATTTTGTCAAAATCAAAAAATATTAAATAAAAAATTAAACCAAAAATTTAAAAAAAATAAAATTTGTTTTGTAGCTTTTAAATTTATTTTGAAATGCTTACTTTTTAAAACAACTAGCCTTCAAAACTTCAATGGCACATTTTTCTAAACGCAGAAAATTCTTAAATTGCTATTTTGGACTTAAATTTTTTTTGTTTCATATTTTTTGATTTTAACAAAATTTTGGATTTAGGGTCCTGGATCGATTCTGAACAACTTCTTTTAGTAAATTTTTTTGATAAAAAAATGCCTAATATGATTTTCGGATTTTTAGCCTCAATTGTGACACAATGCCATCTACCTTTGGTAAAAATTTAGTTCTGGTCGGTTAAAAATTAAAGAAGTTATAAGATTGTTTCACTCTTAAGTGAGACACTCTGTATCCCATATATCTGGTGAAATTTCTTGGAAAAAGTTTAAGAACATCGGTTAGAAAAAACAGTGTCATTGGTGAATTTGCTAGAGAAGGCAAATTTGATAACCGTATTTGTGTACTTGGAAAATGCTGGCTGTTTCGAAGTGGCAAAAAATAATTTTATTATTTATTTAGGACCTTCTTTCTATGTTTTCTGGCAGCAAATTTATATTATTTTATTGTTTGAGTTTTAATAAAATATAGTTAGACTAAATAATTATATATGATAATAAAATCAAATTAATTATCCATCGCTCCAATTCTAGATAAGTTTATTAGTAGCTGTGTGGAGAAAGTGAACCATGCTGTAGCTATGTGTTAGGAATAAACAATGTTTTAGTAACAGAAACTGAATATAGTTCCAAAACTTTATTATATAAAACTGTATTACCTCAAATACATGTCGAATTTTAACAATAAAACTTCATAGTTTTAAAACAATTATTTTCCATTGCTAAAATCCAAACCTTTGCAACCTCACCTTGGAATATAAATAAAATAATTTAAGTACGGATATACTTGTACAAAAATAAATACATTTCACACCACTGTCGGCTAAAAAATTTTCAGTCAAAACTTAAGTCTAATGGGAAAATATTGTTTAATGATGTTCCTGAGTACTTCATGTTGAAAATTTGCATCAATATTACAAAAGACCATCAATATCAAAGCCACTATCACTAGCATACAAAAATTCATACATGGAAGATGCGAGATTATCAATTTCAACTTCACCGTCTGTTTTGGCTGATTTTCCTTGCCTTCTGATTTCCATGTCGTTATCGAATTCATCATCAGCGACTCCTGCATATTTTTCTCTGACATCTTTCATAATACAAGCCTCCAACTTTTTATGTTTGTAACATTTAAAGAAGAACATGGGGCGGATGAGTTCTCTGGATAATGGGGATCGTTCTTTTTTCACTTCTGGGACACATTGCTGAAAAATAAAAACTTGTTAATACGGAATATTGTCAAAATACGGAACTTATACACTTACTGAAAACTGTTGGCAGAAATTAACACCATCTTGCATGTCCTTCTTCAATTCTTCATTCACAGGTAAGTTTCCAATTCTTTCACTGATTCTGGTAAAATTTGGTTCGAGATTTTCGTCTAGGTATCCAAGTTCTTGCATTACACAGGTGATGTTTCTAACTCTACCACTCATTTTTGAGGTCAGTGCTTCTAGCTGACTCTTAATATCCATATCTCTCTGAAAAGACGTCATTCCAATAGTTCATATACCTAATATATATGGGATTTTTTAAAATTTTATTACTCACTGACATTCGGTTGTTTCCGTAGAAGGGCTGGCCAACTATGGGGAAGCCAGAGTAAGGAGAGAATGGCATCTGTTGATACCCAGAATAAAGTAGCGGGTATCCTCCAGCTAGTGCTGGATTTCCATACGGAGCTGGACCATAAAAACCTGTTGCTGGTGCTCCACCATAAGGCCTGAACGAAGGTTGCGGCACAGGGCTCTTCAACAAAATATAGAAAAATATATAAATTTTGGGATGGCATTTAAACGTATAGTTTCTAAGCATTATTTTTTCATGAAAATAGGTTGTCTTTTTTTTAAGGGAAAGAGGGAGAAATTTTAAAAAATCTAAAACTATTTTGAACGTAATTATTTCCTGGAGGTGCAATTTGAACATACCACAGATATTGGGAGGAAGAAGAAGAACCTTACCGTGCTAGCCTAAAATATCTAGCTCTATTAAAAGGAGAATTACCTGCACAAAACAAATAGCTTATGTACCGTGTGTGTCACTACTCTTGGATTGTTGATTCAAAAACGATTCGCTGCAAATGAAAATCAGGAATCCAATAACGGTGCAACAGTTAGGTAATATACAGAGGGTTTTTAAAAACTGTCTCAAGCTTTGAGACAGTATTTTGAGATTTTAGGTTAGGTACTTTTGTTCTCCCAATCCCATAACGTCATACCATAGAAGAATCTACTTCAGGTTCTTCTATGGTTATAATAATAAAATTAATAATTTTCACCCTCACAATACTCCAAACTAAGAGTACCCCAGAAGCAACCATATGCTTCAGCGGGGAAGGGGTGGCAATTATTATTATTCAGGCTTCAGTGCCATTTGTGGCTAGGACCGACTTTTTCCTGATAGAATTAGAATAGTATTCGCTCAGGCCTACGGAAAACCCTAGAAAACAGTAGTAATATCTGTGAGTGTAGGGCAATTAGTAATTAATTATCAGTAGCGAGAATCTACATTTTACCCAACACTCTTGGCCATCAGCGATGTTCTTCTAAAGACCTTGTCACCATGGCCACAATACATCATATAGTTATATAAAAAAATAATTGAGCCATAAATTGTTTGATAAATTTCCTCAAAATATGAGATTTGCAAGTAATGATAAAACATTATCAAAGATAACTACAATAAAACTATATACTGTACAGGGTGTGTCATAACTTTTATATTCACTATAATCAGTGACTATAGAAGGAATTTTTATAGTCACTGCTATAATATATTATTTCGCGAATTATGGACAAATTTTGAGAATTTGATTTAGGTACGTATAGTATTTCCAAAGTCACTTGGAACAGCATAAAAACTTTTTAATTTTATACGGGTGATTTCTGCTGATAAGTCTGGTATTTTTACCAGTAGCAGAGCGTGGTAAATGCTATAAAATAGATCGCGCTCGTATATCACTGTGTTCCAAGTGAGTTTTTTTTATATCTTACCAGGGTAGCTCGAGAACAGGCGCTTCCGGCAATAAAATACGAGACAAAAAACTTTTTTAACCATATTCAACCGCACCTGGTATTAGAAGTAAAAGGAGATGAAGGAGACAGAGACGATAGATATTGTAGTAAAAACAAGTGACTGCATGCTCGCCTAATATAATATATCACCAACACTTGCATGAGCTACACTGTTCGACTGCCGGCCACTTGTATAGTATTTTTAAAGTCACTTGAAACAGCATAAAAAACTCTAATTGCATAAAAAACTCAATATAGGACATAAGCGTCACGCAGTTTGTTAAAGATATACATATTCTAAAAGCAACATAATGTTTCACTTTTAAGGGTTTTTTAAGGTTGTCTTCAAACACAACGTAAAGGTTAATGCACCATACAATATTGTCAAAAGGTCTCTAAAAAGCCATATCGATTACAACTATTTACGCAAGTATATCCTAAAATCTGTGAAATTATCGCACGCCTATCCACCGCATTTCGCTGAACAAGTTGCCAGCGGTCGAACAGTGTAGCCCATGCAAGTATTGGTGATATATTAGGCGAGCATGCAGTCTACAATATCTATCGTCTCTGTCTCCTTCATCTCCTTTTACTTATAATACCAGGTGCGGTTAATATGGTTAAAAAAGTGTTTTGACTCGTATGTTATTGCCGGAACACAGTGATATACGAGGCGCGATCTATATCATAGCTTTTACCACGCTCTGCTACTGGTAAAAATACCAGACTTATCAGCCGAAATCACCCGTATAAAATTCACAGGTTTTTATGCTGTTCCATAAGTGACTTTAGAAATACTATACAGCGAAATGCGGTCGATAGGCGTGCGATAATTATTTCACAGATTTTAGGATATACTTGCGTAAATAGTTGTAATCGATATGGCTTTTTAGAGACCTTTTGACAATATTATATATGGTGCATTAACCTTTCCGTTGTGTTTGAGGACAACCTTAAAAAAACCTTAAAAGTGAAATATTATGTTGCTTCTAAAATATGTATATTTTTAAAAACTGCGTGACGCTTATGTTATGTTAGGGTAAGCTGTGCTTATGTCCTATATCCTTTTTTGTGACGCCAATTAGAGTTTTTTTATGCTGTTTCAAGTGACTTTCGAAATACTATACACACTTTTGCATAAAACTGAAGCTGAATTTAAAAAAGCTAGGTACAGATGTACGAGGTACTAAAGACCATATCAAATTTCATTTAAATTATGTATAACGTTCCAGAAGTAATTTTTAAAATTGTAAAATTAAAATAGTAGTTTTAACAACCCTTTAATTTTTTTATTAGGAAGGCATTTTTGAAAGCAACTTTATAGGAATTGTCTTGCCTAAAATGACGTTTCCACTATAAGTTAGAATCATCCTAAATCGGCCTGCAAAAGTTTTGTTTTCTTGCCACGGGTTAAACGAATAATCTCAAGAAGGTCTTTTTGTTTGTATACATATAATAATACAGGGAAGAGATGTCTTCTTTCGGATAACAATCAAATGTGCATCTAAAAGTTAGATCTGATTTTTATTAATTTTATCTGAGTACCTAGTATTTTTATCCAAAATATACAATATACGGGGTGCTTCAAAATTTAGTACACGGATTTTAAGTTCGTATTTTTTAGGTAATTTTTGTTCCTATAAACATATAAAAAAATGTACCCCCTCTGAGCTTCAGCCATCGTAATAGACCGTCAGACAGTGACAGATTTTCCTTACTGATTTTCTCATTTATGCCTTGGAGAGGGTTGAAAGGTAAATCGATGCTGAGTAGGAAAATAGTAATTTTAAGTTTGGCCCCCGGGGAAAACATATGGAAAATTCGATTTTTCAAAACAGAAAAAAGGTACTAATTCTCACTTATGCCATGTTCATCGTGTATGATTTCTTATACTATTCCGACCTCGAAAACCCAAAGGCATAAGTGTTGCGTGTGGAAAAAGGGTTGAATTAAGGGTTCAGCAGATCACACAAAAAATGACTTGGTTTACTGACACCGTCAGTTATGCCGTTCGAAATGGTGAAAACTTATATCCTCACTAGCCCAAAAATTGATTGGCAGAAGTGACGCGTGGGGAAAAATGCAAGTTTGGGTCGGAAAATAAATCGAAATTTTTTTTTCGACAACTGATTTTGTCAGGGATAAAATGAATTGCAATAAAACTTTCTATAGTTTCCGAGGCATAAGTGCAGAAATCAGTTGACGGAAAAAAAATTTTTTCCGACTTATTTTCCGACCCAAAAGTGTATTTTTCCCACGCGTCACTTCTGCCAATCAATTTTTGGGCTAGTGAGGATACAAGTTTTCACCATGTCGAACGGCATAACTGACGGAGTCAGTAAATCAAGTCATTTTTTGTGTGATCTGCCAAACTCTTAATTCAACCCTTTTTCCCCACGCTACACTTATGCCTTTGGGTTTTCGAGGTCGGAATAGTATAAGAAATCATACGGTGAACATGGCATAAGTGAGAATTAGTACCTTTTTTCTGTTTTGAAAAATCGAATTTTCCATATGTTTTCCCTGGGGGCCAAACTTAAAATTACTATTTTCCGACTCAGCATCGATTTACCTTTCAACCCTCTCCAAGGCATAAATGAGAAAATCAGTAAGGAAAATCTGTCACTGTCCGTGACGGTCTATAAGTTGCGCGAAAAATTGATTATTTTGAACTATGACTATAGTATCTAGTCATCAAATCTTCTAGACCGCTATGTAATTTATTTGACACAAGATGTCAAAGAAGTTAATAACCAAACAACAAAAGCAGTACCTAGTTTCACAGCACCCCACACATCACATAAAATTTAAAAAAAATAATTTAATATTCTTTGAATTTATGTGTATGTACAGGGTGGTTCATTATAAATTGACACCCCCTTAACTTGTTAGTTTTTGAGGTTAGAAAAAAGTTTTTGACAAAAGTTTTAGATATAAATACAAAGTTTTTTGTGATGCCGTGGCAGACATAACTTACGTTTTTTTTAAATTGAACACCCTATATAGTTTTGCATTTTTGAAATCTGCTCATCAAGGCAATTAAAATGATATTAAACTTTGTGGCATTATCTTTTCCGTTTTTGAAAAATTCCGTTTTCAAATTTTATACTAATTTTATTTAACTCGAATTTGTGGATCTCGTGATAAAGATAGAATATCGATGTAATAACAAAAAATATTTGTTTTAAACTAGAGAGTAATATAGTGAGACTCCAAAATGTTTAGGAGCCTTTTCAAATTTTACTGATTCTATTCTCGAAATAAAGAATTTCAGGAAAATCGTAAAAGCTCCTAAACATTTTGGAGTTTCACTATGTTACTCTCTTGTTTAAAACAAATATTTTTCGTTATTACATTGATCGTCTATCTTTATCACGAGATCCACAAATTCGAGTTAAATAAATTTAGTATAAAATTTGAATAAGAATTTTTCAATGAGCAGATATCAAAAATGCAAAAATATATGGGTGTTCCATTTAAAAAACATAAGTTATGTCTGCCACGGCTTTCTAGAACACACTGTACACGGTCCAATAGTGTCACAAAAAACTTTGTATTAATATCTAAAACTTTTGTCAAAAACTTTTTTTCTAACCTCAAAAACTAACAAGTTAAGGGGGGTGTCAGTTTATAATGAACCACCCTGTACACGCGGGGAATAAAATTAGTAGTTATTAACGTTAAATAACCTGGGGAAACTTATCATACTATGTTATCTTATAACCTGTTGCCCTCGTTAATTAATATACATAACTCCCTTGGTTCATAAATAACTATTACTCCATTTTTGAGGCAAACAATCAATAGAGCTCATAATAAAGGAAGAGTGATTTGCTAATTTTCAGAAGATTTGATGAGTGACCCCAGTTCCCGCAACTTATGGTGGCTGTGTAGCACCCTGTATGTTTAATTCAACTAATTTTAGGACTGTCTCTAATTTATTTTGTTTTCCATCCCTATTAAAACACCTAGCAGTAGATAATGTATGTTATATTGCTTCTTGTGTTCATATCGTGTTCCATTTTTCTTTCGATTTGCGAGATATAAATCCCATATTGAAAACTATTCTAAATAATGTTGTTAAAGGGTAGTGGCATTTTCATGCTTGAAAATTAAAAACAAAAAGCGTCGGATGAAATATTATCCAGTTAAACATGTAATTGTCTGGTATCATTTTCTTATGATCATCTCATAGCAAATATAGTTCTAGTTTTCCAAAAGAGAAGTTCTAGTAGTTACCTACTTTAAAGTAGGTAACTATATTGGGGAAAAACTTCAAGAGATTAACACACGTAGTAAGTGAAAATAGTAGTCAAGATGAAGTCATCCTGCCACATGTTGTAGAAAGGCTAAAATATCCTCCGAAAAAACTGAATGGAAGACATCTTTCCTTGAAAAAATGCTGAAAAATTATTGTTTCTAATGTGACACAAGGACTATTGTTAGCCGTGCAAATTCGAGATCAAAGTACTACGGCCAAGTGAAGCCACCATGTGTTATAAATTGTAGTGCCCAGGCAAGCGCCTAAAGCCAGAATATTTAAATTCACAATATTCCTACAGTATCCTAGAGAGGCCCAGCATTTCATATTACTAAAACAAAAAACCATCCGTTTCTATGAAGCTGGCCAGGCCGCACGTGTCAAGGTTAAACGCGAAACTCCAGGAACGAATCACACCTCATGCGCGCGCCGCGAAATCCCAGCCGAATCTCCTCAGAAATGATATAAAAGGGGAGCCGCAGCCACGACTCTCCAGTAGTAGTCTCCATCCAGACAGCAGTTGCAAGGGGAACCCCTACCCGACTGAAGAGGGCAGGCGGCCACCCCTGCGGCTAGCCACCCGCAGGCCATCACCCAGTTTAGAATGAAGAAAATCAAGAAAGAAATATTTTCCTAAGCACCGCAGTAAGTTTGGACTGGCCAAAAGCCAAATATTTGTTTGTGTTTTAATTCCTTTGTGTCTGAATTGCCTTTTTATTTTTGAATTTTGAAACTATTTTGAAAACTTTTAGAGAAATTGAATTTATTGTGCATTATTAATTAATTAGAACTAATTTCATAACTTTTGTGAACCGTATTATGATTTTTGGGAATTTATTTTGAACCATATTATTTCACTGTAGATGTCAGAGTTCTTATTTTATTCAAACAGAAATAATTTTGTAACTTTTATTGGGAAATTTGAAAGGGTTTTGGGAAACTAATTAGAGTCAATTATTTTGGGGATTGAAATCAGAATTTTGTTTTTAATTGAACTATTTTATGTCAGAAATTTCGAGTAAATTTGAATTACATTCGTATACAATCTAGTACTGGAAATCAAGCAAAGCTATACAGAGTCAAGTAATTTTATTCAATTTAGGAAATCAAGTAAATTTTATTCTATTTGGGGAATCTTTCGCAATATTTGTATTTTAATCTGAAGGTTTGTCATTTTATGCCATAGTTTTGTAATTGCGCCATTTTGTCATATTGTTTTGTGTCTTATTTTAAATTCTATTGTTTATCGGTGTATCTTTTGAAACGTTTGGATTTTGTTACTTAGAAAAGGGTCATATTTCAGATATCTTGAGTGTAGCATTGTGCGAATTTATAGATTTTTAATTTTATTCAATAATAATTATTGCACATGTTTTTAAACTTCCTATTAAACTGTATTTTGTTAACTCAATGTACGGTATCGTATTTAATTTTAATATACATATCGAACTATCCCTGTGTTTCCGTCATACACCCTTAGGCCCACACTAAAAGAAAGTATATTGTGGCTCGCCCCTTACAAATACCGCTCGCCAACTACCACCACAGAGAACTCCACGAAATACGGCGGTAATACTAACCGGGCGATAGGCCAAGATGGCCTGGTGAAGCTTCTCCACGTCCAGCGTCGAGTGCGCGTTGTAGCCGGCTGGTGCGGAACCTGCCGCCGGGTGTTCGGGGTGGGCAGCGGCCTCGTCGGCAATGGGCGCCGGGGATGGTGCGGGTGGCGCCTCGAGAGAGGCGCATTTGGCGCACGCCGCCCTCATCTCCTTCCTGATTTGTTTCACCACATCGGGACCGAAGCAGCTCTCGTAGATCTGCGAAAATTATGGATGGTGGAGTTGTTTTATTCAATTCACTAGTTTTTCCACCTAGTTATTGTAGATAAAATTCTATTGATACAGGCAACGAAACACACTTTTGATAATGTTTTTATTCCGTCCTTAGTCCTATTCTTACAAAGTTAGTCATGGAAATCCAAAGAAATGTCATTTGATCTCCTCTATGTCTAACTTGATAATAACTGGATTAAAGAAGTTCAACCGAAGAAAAGTAAATTTTTATACTGGCGTATCCAGAAAGAGACGGTCTTTCAAAAAATTCAATGAAAGTAATATCATGCCAGTTAAGCACCTTTCCATACTTTTTACTCACCCTGAACCTACATATTTTCCGTCTTCATACCTATTGATTTCTCTGAGACCTATTCTAAATTAAGGCAGTCGAGCATTGAATGGAATAATAAATCCAAACAAATAAATATATAACAGAAATGTACGAAAGCGTAGAAGGGCCACCTTGTAAATATTTTTTTCCCGAACTAAATTCGGACTTATAAGTCGGAATTCCGACTTATAAGTCGGAATTCCGACTTACATCTCGGAATTCCGACTTATAAGTCGGAATAAGGTCATTCCGACTTACAACTCGGAATTCCGACTTACAAGTCGGAATTCTGACTTATAAGTCGGAATTCCGACTTACATCTCGGAATTCCGACTTATAAGTCGGAATAAGGTCATTCCGACTTACATCTCGGAATTCCGACTTATAAGTCGGAATAAGGTCATTCCGACTTACAAGTCGGAATTCCGACTTATAAGTCGGAATTCGACAGTTAGTACCTAATAGGTTAGGTTAAATTATTCTAGACGCACCAATCCGCGTTTGAAAAAATTTGGCGGACAAAACTACCCCCTGCATCCCTTTAAGGAAAAAAAAATGATAACTCCATTGTTTCTGCTCCGAATTTCGCCGTTTTCACAAGAACGTTCAAAAGAGTCTCAGAAGTGAAAAAATTGCCAGGCAAAAAACTACCCCTTCCCAGCCCCGAAGTTGTTTTTGGTCGAGTCCTGGCCATTTTCAGCAAGGACGTTCAAAATTATCCCAGATGCATCAATACGCGGTTGAAAAAATTTGCCGGACAAAACTACCCCTTACACCCCTTTAGGGAAACATTTGATAACTCCATAACAAAAAACCTGAAATAATATTCGGATTCGCCATAAAATTCTCCTTTAAATTTTACTTTTAGCTCAAAAATAACAACCAGTGCAGTGGACCGCCCTTTACAACTTTTATATTGAACTTTGGTTTCTGAAGTCAAAAATAAAAATATAGGGTGACATAACATGATAGCAATTACCTACTACCTAATCTTTGCTACTACCCGTAGCCTAAAGTCGGAGGATAAAATTATTGTTTACAGGCCCATAAAAACTACTATTTTATATTTTAACGAAAAATCAGGTTGTCCACAATAAAAAAGTAAAGTTTTTTTTCGCCTTCAAAAGATCTACAAAACTGGACCTCGTCCGTCAACACATATTATTTACAGCAGTGAACGTGCCCTAGGGTTCATTTCGCTAGACAGAGGGTGTGTATTTTGATATTTGGGAACGAAATGCGAACAAACTTTCTAACTTGGAACACAGAACTAATGGAAACAGAGATCTATTTTCTTTTCTTTTTTTGTAATCCAGGGCCATCTTGGCTCAAGGAAGGATAGAAAAAAAAGTGCTAGATTTTAGAGCGGCGTACAAGCGTATTAAATTTTAAAAAATAGTACTAGATTCTAGTACGAACGTACTGACAGTGGTAATACCAAAGTCTAGAGAATACTATAAGTCGGCTCACTTCTTTGTTCTCTCGGAAAAAACAACATTTTTTTGCGGCTGGTCGTAAATCAGCCTCGAACCGCTCTCGGCTATACTGTGTAAGCTTATTTTCTTATTAAATAAGATATCGATCGCCGTACTCCGATGACGGCGGGCCGAGGGAGCGGGAGAGGGCAAGGGGGAAACGTTTGTTTATACAAGGCCGAGTGCCCCGACTTATAGTATTCTCTAGACTTTGGTAATACTGCTAAGGAGAGAACCATCGATAAAAATATTATATCATTATTGGATCTAGGTACCTTTTTCTTTTTCCGGAGGAGAATACTGTAGTATCTGCATATTTTGTGGTGGTAGAATACAGTGGCAGCTCTACAAGGGCGGCAGGGTCGGCCGGGCCCGCACCCTGTCTTAAGTATGCCTTATAAAACAAAACGTATGTATAGCCACGCGTTTATGGAATTATACAGGGTGTTTCAAAACCATGCGGCACCCTTTCAGGGGCGTACTTTACTCGTTAAAATAAGACGGAAAGTTCATATTAACATGGGTTTAAAAACTATTCGTTACGAAGATGCAGGGTGATTAAACATTAAAAAAAATAACAATTACCTAACAAGCTTTAATGCTATTATTTTTATGCCTTAGCGCCTTATTAGTAACAAAAATTACATACTCCTACTGCCATTCCATTTGAAAATCATTTCGTTTAGTTAAAATAATCATTGTTACATAATATACCCCGATTACTGTAAGAAGTCCCGATTTTGTCAGATGACATTCTCCACAAAATCCATAGGAATTTTCTGTTAACCACGGGTATAATATGTGTTTCACTCATTGATTTATGATCTGAAAAGTTACCCAAGTGATACGAAAAAGGAGCATAATAAAATAAAAACCCTATTGTAATCACGATTATACCGCTACAAATAAAAATAACTATGACTACAACTCATTTCAATAGTAATTTCAAACGTCATTTTGGTATTTTGGTATAATCATCTGCTTGCGGCAGCGTCTATGGTGCGGGCCGGACTCAGGCAAATTTTGTTTCGTTGTGAAAGTGACAATGAAGGTTTTCCGGATCGTTCAAAGTGATTCACACTTTGGGCAGTGAAAATATTCGCGGGTTTTGTACGTTTCGTGAGTTTTACCGTTATCTGTGTTGTTCTTGTTTTGTTTCTTTTCGCGCGTGTTATTAGTAGTTATATTCATTGTGCAAATTGGCTCGTTACTGACCTGAACTTATGACCCGGTTGCATTTTTTTGCTCCATTGATGCCAACTTAGGATGTCGAAATTACCAATTGACAGTCCCAGTAAGGACTCTTAACAAAATTTGACTATAATACTTCAATCCGAAAAAGCGTCCAAAAAGACCGAAAAGAGAGAGAGAGAGATATGAAAAAAAATAAATTCCAAACTGTATTGTTTATTCAACAACATAATAAATTGTTGTATTGTACAGGGCCATAATATATTTTTTTGTTTAATTTATGGTACCGATTACCCTTAGCTCAGCCACTGGGTACTTTAGAGACCTGATATTATCATTTCTTATGCCACCCTATGATGGTTTTATTGTGTACCAAATTTGGTTATATAAAGAAAAATCGATATTTTTTGGAAGTTTAATCACCCTGTATCTTCGTAACGAAGAGTTCTTGGACCCATGTTAATATGAACTTTTTGTCTTATTTTAATGAGTAAAGTAGACCCTTAAAAGGGTGCCGCATAGTTTTGAAACACCCTGTACAATGTGCCGTGCGTATGCATCACTGTTTCGAAACAATATTTCAGAAATTCAAAATGCATTCGCCATTTTTAGCAGGGACCTTCAAAATTATTCCAGACGCACTCATCAATCCGCGGTTGAAAAAATTTGCCGGACAGAACTACCCCCTGCATCCCTTTAGGAAAAAAAATGATAACTACATTTTTTCTGGTCCGATTTTCGC
The DNA here is from genome assembly GCA_963920635.1 of Pseudeuparius sepicola. Lineage (NCBI taxonomy): Eukaryota > Metazoa > Arthropoda > Insecta > Coleoptera > Anthribidae > Pseudeuparius > Pseudeuparius sepicola. The sequence continues at coordinate 30,311,596 of OY987299.1, forward strand.
CGTTTTCACAAGGACGTTGAAAAAGTCTCATAAGTAAAAAACTACCCTTTCCCACCGCCGAAGTTGTTTTTAGTCGGATCTTCGCCATTTTCAGCAAGGACGTTCAAAATTATTGCAGATGAGCCAATCCGCGGTTGAAATTCCTTAAAGGGATGCAGGGGGTAGTTTTGTCCGCCAAATTTTTTCAAACGCGGATTGGTGCGTCTAGAATAACTTAACCTAACCTATTAGGTACTAACTGTCGAATTCCGACTTATAAGTCGGAATTCCGACTTGTAAGTCGGAATGACCTTATTCCGACTTATAAGTCGGAATTCCGACTTATAAGTATGAGATATTTCTCAAAAATGTTTGGGTCTTTTGCGCAGTTTAACTAACGCCCTGTATAAGGTAGCCTTCAATGTAATGAAACCAGGTTATTTTCCGCTCTCAGCAACATAGGTGTGACATTTGTTTATTTTGAGAGATAAGGCTAAGACGGGATTTTATCACCCTGTATCTTGGAAACCAAGGACCACAGAATTACTGCCACGTTTTTGAAACTAGTCCTACTTTGATTTTTCAATAGCGAAAGTGCCTTTCTTGTGCAAGATACCTACGCGAAAATTGTATTAAGGAAAGTTGTTCAGAATAAAAATTTCCAGTATCTTTCAGAAGAAGGGCACTTTGTCTATTAAAAAATTAAAACTGTAAAAAAAAAAAACAATGCAAGTAGGTCGATTAGTATAAACTTTGTATAGGGTGTCCACTCGAAGTGTCCTAGTCCTACCAGCCCTATAACTTTTTAATTTTTTGTGATAGAAAAAAAGTTTTAGATAAAATTTGTAGGGAATTTTATGCAGTTCTCTGGGATATACCCCGATTACTGTAAGAAGTCCCGATTTTGTCAGATGACATTCTCCACAAAATCCCTAGGAATTTTCTTTTTTCCGCGGGTATCACATTGGCATATGTGTCTCAACAACAGTTAATGACGTCACTCATTGATTTATGATGTGAAAAGTTACGTAAGTGATACGAAAAAAAAAGAACATAATAAAATAAAAACCCTATTGCAATCACGATTATGCCGCTACAAATAAAAATAAGTATGACTACAACTCATTTAAATAATAATTTCAAACGTCATGGAAACACTTTCATTTTGGTATTTTGGTATAATCAGCTACTTGCGGCAGCGTCTATGGTGCGTACTCAGGCAAATTGTGTTTCGGTGTTGTAAAAGTAACAGTGAAGGTTTTCCGGATCGTTCAAAAGGGTTCAAACTTTGGTCAGTGAAAATATTCGCGTGTTTTGTACGCTTCATGAGTTTTACCGTTATCTATGTTGTTCTTGTTCGTGTTATTAGTAGTTATTCATTGTGCAAATGGGCTCGTTACTGACCTGGACTTATGACCCTGTTGCATTTTTTGCTGCATTGATGCCAACTTAGGATGGCGAAATTACCAATTGACCCAGTCCCAGTAAGGACTTCTTAAAATAATTTTACAAGAAATTTTATACAGAGTGTTTCGAAAATGCGTGGCAAACCAAACTTAGGTATGTACCCTACATATTTTTGTATTTTTGAAATGTGCGACGGTCAAAATGATATACAATTTTATTTTGAGAATATCGAATATCAGTAAAATCTGAAAAAGCTTCTAAACATTTTGGAATTTTTTGTGTTATTCTCTTGGTTAATACAAATAGCTTTTGTTATTATTTTGATCGTCTATCTTTATCATGAGATCTGCAAATTCAAGTTAAATAAATAATATAAAATTTGGAAACGGAATATTTCAAAAACGGAAATAGTGAATGAAGCCTCCATGTTGGATTCAGTTTTTTGCAATTCACCTCTATAAATTATCCACCCATAAAAGGATACACATTAGTATTTATGATATTTATAATTAAATTTTTAAAAACCATTTTTTTCAATTTGAAAAAAACGGTGCATTCTTTTGAAACGTTTTATAAAAGAAAGCGAATCTATATTTTTATACAGATGCCGGAAAGTTTTTTCAAAATTGTATAAAATTTACTACATATTAAAGGGGTAAATTGCAAAAAGTGAAGTCTAACATGGAGGCTACTATAGGCTTACTATTTGGATACACGAAATCATTGGACTTTAATGTTTTAAACTATTGGGCAGAATTATGAATTATTCCATTTTAACTAGGTACCATATACTAGGAACTAGGAACACTATATGTTCAGGACAAATATAACAATGATAGAAAAAAACACATGGATTATGGAAGTATGTGTAAACCACGCATGTCAGACATCCACATTATTATTTACTTTATTAATTAATATAGTTTACCAGGAGCAGGAAGGTACCCCAGATAATTTCTTTTAATCGACAGGATGGGTGTGTTTCGTTAAATCTAATGAGAAATCCACGGGCCAAGAAGTAGACGAGCAAACTTTATTGAAAAATTGGCGATAAATATTTTATTGAAAACAACAAAAAACATAATTACCTTCATCATAGCATACTTCTTGATGAACCGGTCCTCGCTACCTCCAAAGGCGCTCGCAGAGGCCACCAGCACCATCACACCAAGAGCCACCGACCACATTTCGAAATCTGCGATGAAAAAAAAACCTGTGAATGGACTAATTTGTGAATGGAATTTAATCGCGAATCACTTAATGAATGGGAGGGTTTGTAAACAAATCGACACAGAAACAAAACAATAATCGTGATGTAACAGATTATATTTACAAATATTTCGTGTGGTATCTATCAACAGGGTAAATAGGTGTGTAAATATAGATGTGCAATTAACATTGCGTGCTACATATTATTTTGAATGAAAAATTACATTAAGTAGGTACAACTATATCTACATGTAAAGAAGAGCTGTGTTAAACCGCGTACAGACCGAGTTCGAGAACCGTTCTAGACCAGTTCGCGACAGGTTCGCAAACTTGGTATAGACGCGGGTTCGCGAGCAGTTCGAGAACTCTTTAAAGTTCGCGAACAGCTCGCGGAAAGTTCGCTCGATAGGCGGTAAATTATTGAGATCAAAGGAATTGTTCGCGTGCACATATTGGCGGTGTGGACGTGTATCATTTTATAAATTAGCATTCCAAGAGTGGCAATTTAATTGAATATTTTTTGTGTGAAATAGAGTGGACTGACGAGAAAATAATCGAATTGATCGGCCAAAATTAATTGCATCCGAACTTGTGCTAACTAAATGCTAAAAAATAACTCCTCACAGGCTTTTTCAAAACAAAAACACTACAAATAGTCAGAGCATCTTCTTCATCGTCTGTATTCATTATTTCCAAAATTATTTTTGCAACTCGATAGCGAACCAATGCCGAACTCCAAAAAATTACAATACGAAACAAGCCGAACACAATAAAATTTTGGTCTGGACACCTTGTTCGCAAACTGCTCCCGAACAGTTCGGTAGCTATTCGCGAGCAGTTCTCGAGCATCAATTTTGGTTTGTACGCGGCTTAAGATGGTGCATATTTATTTGAAGTCGCAACATTGAGTTTTTATTCTCTTAAATCGGTCAGTTTCTTTGTACTTTGACATGTTTACTACCTAAAACCGTTAAATAAAAATCAAACGTTAGAACTAAAAAAATACTTGAACAGGAATAGACTATAAGTCCCTATCTGGGAGCCCATATCTCTTAAAACAGTAGGTAATGACGACCAATAAAGCAAATTTTAATATTTTTGTCACTTACGAATTGTAGCTATAGCTATAATAATCCAGTAAATTTAATCGGATTTATATGGGTAATAATGCAATTCATAGAAAAAAATTCCATCGATAGTACACCATAATGGAAAGCTTAAATGCGAGTTTTCGAACATCAACCCCTTGCAGGTTTTCTCCCATTTTGATTTTAGTTTTTCGTAACAGCTGTATTTTTACCAAAAAAATAGTCGACACCATTTTTGAAATAAAAAATGCGCTCTACAATTTGTGTTCTTGACATTTTCTTGAATTTTGCATATAGAACAAGTTATAAGAAAATAATCGAGAAAGAAAGGGTTGCAATTTTTTTTACACCTAATATCTTTTTTTCTGCTAACGACAGCGCTAAATTTTCTTACCAAGGCTGGTTACTGCAAAATCACCTATGATATCTGTCTGAACAACTTTTTTCTATGAGCGTTAGTTTATTTCCGGTAGCGTCTCAAACTTGCGCGCAAATCTCCTATGGCACCTCGTAGCGCCCAAGTACGCGCGCTGTATCTTGCCTGTCCTTGCAAAATTTCCCAAGTTTTTTTATACCTGACTGTACTTTGACATATTATTATGAGAAGCGTAGTATCTTGTATCTGATAAAATTTAGACACCCTTAAAATTAGATGTGTTGAGAATTGGTAGGATTTAGGGTTATAACAAACTGGAAATTATGTGAGGGAACAAAGACATCAATTTGACTTTGATAAAGTTGAGATTTTGGGAACACAGAGCAATCTTTCTAATCGACTCATGCAAGAAATGATTTGCATTAGGAAATGTAATAGTGTTAATACGCGCAAAGACATTGAACATCTCAATATTTCTTACTACAACATCATTGATAGATTGAAGTAACAGTTCTTGCACCACTGTGTAGTTGTTTTTGTTTGCCATTGTGTACCTGATCGTTTGTTTTTACTTATTCTTTTTATGGTTGAACACAAGTACCTACGTAGTTCCTGCTACTGAATTCATTCTGCTTTCAACCACCAGACCAACCTTTTAATATGTTTTGTATCGTCATTTTACCCATAGCATTAGTTGTTTATAATATGTTATCTATAAAATATGTTACCTGATTTATATCATTATTTATTTTTTGACAAAAGGAATTACTATAGTTTGGTAAGCATTGTAATTTCATATCTGGTTTTTGTCCTAGTTTTTTGTTCCTCAGTTTTCCTATATTTTAATTTTTTAAGGAACCTTATTAGCATATGTAATATCTTTGTAGAGCCCTGATGATGGTTATAAAATATACCGAAACATCGGCAATGAACTAATATAATTTCCAGTTTGTTATAACCCTAAATCCTACCAATTCTCAACATAATTAATTGTGTCCGAGCGTCTTATAGTTTATGGTACATATGGTACAAGGACGAAAAGTTGAATTTTTCGGACGAATGCAGAGTTCGCAAGAGTACGAGAAATTACTTTTCGTCCGTGCATCATACAATATATTTTATTCGAATGTGCTTAAATATACACTTATTTAAAAAAGTTGAAAATTAAGATCAGAATTGATAGGTACTGTTTATTTTTCATTGCAATAAATTCTAGTTACCTGTGAACTTCTAGTCGGCCATGGAACAGAGCAAACTATTGAACTGTCAATGTGCCTGACTGAACAGAAATTCAGTGTACCTATACTTGAGCGTTCGTTCGCACACAAAACAATCGCTCATGGCTTGTCGCTAGCACAATGAACGTTTTGTGAATTCACAGATTATAGAAATGTCTCAATTTTTGTTTAGGCACATTGACAGTTCAATAGTTTGCTCTGTTCCATGGCCGACTAGAAGTTCATTGATAGATAACTAGAATTTATTGTAATGAAAAATAAGCAGTATCATTTCTGATCTTAATTTTCTACTTTTTTATTTTAAATAAATATATAAATTTAAGCACATTCGATTAAAAAATATTGTATGATACACGGACGAAAAGTAGTTTTTCGTACTTCTGCGGTTCGCCAGCCTCGACTGCGCCTCCGCCGATGCAGTCTGCACAACTTTTGTTAAGAAAATTTCGAGCTGTCGTTAGCATAATAGTTATTTATGTACCAAGGCACTGAAGTTCAACTTTTTATGACTTATGTGGAATTTAGTTGCCGAGGCCTCTGGCCGAGGCAAATAAACCACATGAGTCATAAAAAGAACTTCAGTGCCGAGGTACATATTATATTTTTTTTGAAATCGGAAAAAAATGTTTTATTAGGCAAGAAAATAATAATAAGGGATCACCCGTCCATGAACCGACTACGCGCGGCGTTGCTTGACTTTGACGATCGCTCTACCTAGTTAGTTAGTTAGTTACAGTTAGTTAGTTACAACATCTCTTTATTTCCTACTAAATTTAGACAAGGGTGTTAATTTACTGTCTTGCTTTACAATGCGCTTTGTTGCTCTTGCTTGACTACCGGCGCGTACGCAGCCGGTAGTCAAGGTCAAGTAAGACAAGACACGGCACCTTCGTACAGAAAAACCAAACTGCTGCTTCTTGTGCAGCCTCCATAACAATAATCTATTGATATACAAACCTACTAAAATATGTATACTGAAGGATTGCGCTTCTATAGGAAACAATTTCGCAATGTGTACGAAAAGTTAAATGGGCCTTTATCCGCCGGGTTTTGAATATTTGGTCATTTTTGACGGGCGATTTCTCCGCGTCTGAAGTTTGATGTTTACATCTCGCCAAGGCCTAGGTACTTATTGAAAAAATCGTACAATAATGTAGCTCATTATTGTAAAATTTATGTGCTTTGACGATTTTGGAACACTTCACTGCCGATTTCAAGAAAAAAGATATTATTAGATGTGAAAAAATTGCAACCCCCTTTTTTGATTATTTTCTTATAACTTGTTATACATGCAAATTCAAGAAAATGACAAGAACACAAATTTGCAGAACATCATTTTTCCTTCAAAAATGATGTCGGCTATTTTTTGGTAAAATTAAAAATACAGCTGTCATCGGAGAAAAACTAATTTACCACTAAATTCAAGATGACGGAAAACCTGCAAGGGGTTGATGGTTAAAAACTCGGGTTTAATTTTTCTATATGGTGTACTATTGATGGAAAACAAGTTTTTCTTACCCAATGAATTGCAATATTAAACCTTAAATTTACTGGACTATAATAATTATTATTCCCTACATTTTAGAACCCCAAATTGTAAAAAATGAAGAAGCTAGAAAGTTTTTTAAATGTATTTTTCGGTCATTGTATATATAAAAATTTTAGGTTAGTGTCTAGGATGTATGAGTAAGACAATGCTTTTAACTTTAGGCCAAAATCCAAATTTTGAGGTGTATTAATGCCCACCTAAAAAAGTGAAAATTCAAGGACGGCATAGAAACTGTACCCTAGTAAATTGACACTGCCAAATTAAGTCGTACCAGTGTGTCATTAAACGGTACATTGTCTACGTGCTACTAACGACCTATGGTAATAGTAAGACAACAACACTACATGAATTAATTACATACTTTCATGCAGGTTTCAGGTAGCTACTAAACTGGCCGCATGATTTTTCTTATACCGGAGGTAGGTAGTTCCTGTAAGAAAGAATTTCACATTTCTCCAGAGATAGAAGTATTCCATCATTTAACATACAGCAGTGGTGAGGTGTTGATGCATTGTGGTCACCTTAGACGGCGTGTGTTACTTCTAAAATTGACCTTTGGTTCGATTCACAGCGATACCACGTACAAAACTTTGCGGATAAACGCCGTTGAAGGCCAAGAGAGCAAGGTGTGACTCAGTGGGATGCCTATTGCAGTTTTCTAATAAGATTTCATATAGTGTCTACGTAAACAAGTACCTACCTCACGGGCGTAGCCAAGGGGGGGGGGTTTCGGGGGTTCAACCCCCCCCCCCCCCCGAAATAAGCAAAATATTACCTAATATTATACCGAAAAAATACGAGGAGTGAAGAGTTAAATTATTATTACGTTTGAATATATTATGTAGTAATAGTAGCGCCTAGCGCCATCTTTTGACGAGAGGCAGACGCAGTTGCAGCCGAACTATTTTGTATTGTAGGGACACTTTGCGTTGTTTCTCGATTATTCGCCACGCCCCTAGGTCGAAATGAGCGGAACTTTGTGGAAGTTCGTGGAAGTTTCTGGACGGCTACTGGGCTGCTATATAAGCGGCGCCGCGGCGCGTGACCGCGCTTACGGCAGTATTGTTCCATGCGAACTCGAAGCGAATAAAAGTGAAAAGTGGTGAACGAATAGTGAAGAGAATTAAGTGTACCGTGTAAGTGAGTAATTTTAGTGCACTGTTATTCGATGACCTTGTTAAGGATAGATACGTGAATCATTATTACTGTCGAAAAATGGAGGGGAAAAAAAGGAAGGGTGATAAACCTAAAGGTATTGGCTACTGGAAAAAGTGGTGTAGTCAAGGTCAAGGGGTTTCTAATAAAGAAACAAATTTGGATTTAGCTATCAAAGCTTCAGCTACCTTGCATGCTGATAAGAAGACTGCCTACCCCGAAATCTAGTTTGGAATGCCTAGATATGTGCGATAAAAACCTTTATCCTAATATTTACACATTACTACAAATCTTGGCTACCATTCCTGTATCCACTGCTACCCCAGAAAGGTCTTTCTCGAGCCTAAGGAGACTGAAAAACTATTTACGAAACACTACAAGTGAAAACAGACTTAATGGTTAATGAACATTCACTATGGAACAGAAATTCATGCAGATGAAGTAGTGTGATTTAAAAGAAAAAGCCGAAGATTTCTTCTTTAATGGTTTTAGATTTAGCGCAGAGGAACGAAATTAATTTATCCATTTCATTTAAAGTTAAGAACTTTATAAATATGTCGTAGTTTTTCGGATGAATATATAGATATTAAATTTCATGTAAGTATATTTTGTTGTTTTATTTACTTCTCAAACTAAACCCCCCCAAAACTAAATCCTGGCTACGCCCGTGATCCATACTCTATTCAAACTAAACGCAACTGAAACATAAACACAAGTTATTGGCTAGAGCGTGATATGCACGTGATTGGCTTGCTATTGGCTAGCCGGCAATAAAGTCTGGCCCGGCGGGCGAGTGCAGCGAGTCGGTGTTTCTTACACAGGTGTATTGAGTTGCAAGTGGACGTTTATTTTTTTCCGATATAATTCTTTCGCTGTTTATTAATTGTTGGAGCTACGATTTATGTTAATATTAGAAATTTGCAGGTAAGTGAATGACTAGGTGTGCCATAAAAGTTTGTTTTTAAAGTTCTTAATACTTTGGCATATTATTTTAATATTTTCTATTATAAAATTCATAGAAATCGTCCTTAATGCGGTTCTGCCTCGTATTAGCCCTCAGAATTGTTCACTTGCTTCCATCGTGTAAATCTTTACGCGCCACTTGCATTTAGTTTGAATAGAGTGTTGATATTTTGTAATAAAGCCACGTCCAAAAAAATATCTATTAATTAAATGTATTATAATTATAAAGCAATCATACTACACGTTGTGTTCAGCACGCAGCGTCTACCAAGTTTACGGTAACCCGACAAATAGCGGCGCAGTTCATCGCTGATGACGAATTGATCACGGCGTGACAAGTGTTGTTCTCTATATAACTCTTTAATAACCTCTATGGACTTTTAATTTTATTCTCACATTTTATTCTTTGCTCTTTGCACCAGATTAGTAAAAATTCTTTACTATCAATAACAATTTATATTTCTCACCTGACATACACTCGGTTAGATATCGTTTGTAAAAGAAATGTTTGTGTAATTAATAGGCACTATTAGGCAATAATTATTACATACCGTTATATATCGTAAAGTTATTGAATGAAAAATAATCCATTATACGCGTATCTATGTATAAAAAAATTGAATACATTACCATGTATAGTATAGCGTTAAAAATATAGCTGTTTTACGACGTTATCCGTATCCAATTGGAAAGCTTTTTTTAAGCCATTACATTATGCACATAGATGTTCGGTTCGTGTCCGTCAACAATAAATAATAATAAAAAAAACACTAAAACCAAACTTCATCAGTTTACTGTTAGTTTTATTACGTTGCGGATAAATTGGATTTTTGACAAAAAAAGAGAAAACGTAATAGGGGCAGTGGCCTTTGGTGACGGTCAATTGATCTGGACGTGTTCACTGTAAGTTGCTAGACCACAATAATTTTTTCCTTAAATTTATAAAACCGTCTTTTTGATCGTTGCCGCGCCTCGTCGTATGGAACAATCTCAGGTGCATGCTCTGATGGAGGTTCAATCGTTGATTGAAATTTGGGTGCAATAAGGACCTAAAACTTATTTACCACACAAAAGGAGTCAGTTTTGTGTAGCAGGCTGAAGAAAAATAATTTGGGATAGATTTCATGGGCGTAACAAACTTGGTACTACAGGACAGTATTATTATTTAATTTATTCTAAAATAATCACCTACATGAGGTAAAACGGGTGGCACATACCTTCTTATACAGATGTAAAAAGTCGGTTAAAAAAATTCATAAATAACAATAAAAACATGGTACCTACAGTATTTTCTAAAATTTATGTGTGGCGCAAACAGATCCATTTAATTTTTAATTGGGTTTTTCGCCACCAAACTGATCGAAAGAAAATTTTTGCAAGTTGCGTGGAAAATTCATAAATTCTTAACAGTGAATGAACGAAGCTTTAAACGTGTAACTCAAAAAATAACTTCTACAAATTTGTTTTCTGAGCTTTCGGAGAATAAATCTTCCTCCTTTCTCAAAGATCATGTCATTTCACTTATATATTATATAATAGATCATAACTCTTAAACGGTAGAAGATATGGAAAAATTTATAAGACCTAAATTTGTTCACCTGCTCATGCAGAATAAAAAATATGCTATGCACATTTTGCGTATGAGCCCTCTGGAAGGAGTTATTCTTGATGGAATGAATAAATATCTTGTATGGCGGCCATATTGGATTTATGACGCCATATAAAAACCAAACGCCACAACTCGGAGGTAAACACCCGGTACTACGCCATTACGTAGCATACAATAAAGAGATTCCACGTAGTCGCAACTTCCCTTCACAAAAAAAAATACGGAGTAGGTAAATGTGCATTATGCTCCTCAACTACCATCAAAAATCAGAATTATTTTTTTTATCAATTCGACCTTTTGTGATTTGACCTTTTGCGATTCGACCTTTTGTTGTTCGACCTCTTGTTATTTGACCTTTTGTGATTCGGCCTTTTTGTGATTCGGCCTTTTTGTGGTTCGACCTTTTGTGATTAGACCTTTTGTGATTCCACCTTTTATAATTCTACCTGTGTGATTCGACCTTTTGTGGTTCGACTTTTTGTTTTTCGACCTTTTTCGACATTCTTTTAAAATTTCGACATTTTTATATTTCGACCCTTTGTGTTTCGACCTTTTTTCCGCCAATCGTTTGCTTAGACCACGTTGTGCAATTTAATTGTTTATACACAAATTAAGCGAAGTATGAAAATTGTATAAGATAAAACTTATCGTGTCCTATACAAAAATATTTAAAAAAAGTATAAAGTTGTAGCAAGAGGAATACGGAGGAAATTCATTTACACCCCTCGTAACAAACTAGAAAAAAAAACGAAAATATTACCGCATATTTTTATCAAATGCTTCCCATAAAATATAATATGTAACAAATATTATAGATATAGTTCCATTTTAGACCTATTTCCGGAACACCCTGTATACCTACTTCTAGGCAAAATTACATCGCAAGCAACACTCAGATTATGCAGACATTTAGTTGATGTCTGAAATTGAAGTGTCTAAATCGATCTTACAGAAAAATTAAATTACATAATCACTTGTCTTAAAATAATAATCATAAAGTCTATTTTCAAACTTTGCTGTAACATTTCTTGAGTTTATATCCGCGATCCGGTTGTCCTGAAAAAATTTTGGCTGTGCTCTTTGAGAAAAATAAGTTACGGGTACCTAATATCTGGGGGGTACCTACTTTGGCAAATTAGGTATAATTTGTATGAAGAACATATTAAGTAATTTTATGTTGCAGAAGCCGATTTTTCACGATTGGGCACGGTTTTTTTACCTTCTAAAATATCTAACGGTGTTCTTTTAAAAATATCGACCCCAGTTACTAAGTATATTTATCTATATATGTTTGCTGTTCGTCGCCCACCTAAGATGATGGACTGCAACAATTTCTCGAACGGTCCTCGCCCACATTATTTGTTTTAATCCTTGTACTGTTATGCGATTTACGTAACCTTCAGCTGTGGGTATATTGAGTTTCCGACAAAAAAGCAAATAGACGTCGCAATCCGGCCGGAGGGGTCACTGTTCTTTGGAGACATCGACGGGCAAACAAGTGAGAAACCCGTATCTGGAGACTAGAGCCAGAGCCAACTAGGCATAGGTGATGCCGTACAAGGAAATCACACGCAGGCGAGTACGACGGCCTCAAAAAAGTTGAAAAATTACCCACTCCAACTTAGTCAGGTGATATTCGCTACCTACATAATAACATTAAATATTTTTTCTTGAAATCGGCAGCGAAGTGTCCCGCAAATCGTCATTAAAAGCTCAGAAATCGGCACTGAAGTAGCACATTGCGAAATTGTTACATATAGCAGCGCAATCTTTCAGTATAAATATTTTAGTAGGTTTGAATATCAATAGATTTGTTATGGAGGCTGCACAACAAGCAGCAGTTTGGTTTTTCTGTTCGAAGGCTTGTCATACTTGACCTAGGTAAAGCGATCGTCAAAGTCAAGCAACGCCGCGCGTAGTTGGTTCATGGACGGGTGATCCCCTATGATTATTTTCTTGCCTAATAAAACTTTTTTTTTCCGATTTCAAAAAAAATATAATATGTACCTCGGCACTGAAGTTCTTTTTATGGCGCATGTGGTTTATTTGCCTCGGCCAGAGGCCTCAGAAACTAAATTCCACATGAGTCATAAAAAGTTGAACTTCAGTGCCTTGCTACATAAATAACTATTTCTACAGACTACTTAATTAAAAATACAGTTTTTTAACAATAATGTCAGTGTCAAAAATGTCTGAAAGTTAATGGGCTGCGTCAAAAGGTTACTAAGCTTTTCTAGCGCTTTGCTTGAGGCGCTTCCAAATTGCGCTTTCAAGCGCAAGTGACACTTTAAACGGTTCACAGATTTGACGTTAATGCCAACCGTGTAGGTACAACTCTCAAAGTACGAAGACGTTTGTTTTGATTTTAAAACGTAACAAAGATTAATTATTTATATGTGTTTTTCAAATGGATCCTCTAGTTTTCGGGATTTAGTGAGGGTGATGACGCCATGTCGTATATATTGGAATAATATTGCGCATGCGCGGGTTGGCCACTTACAGCAAGTGCAAGCGACCGAGCTGAAATTATTTGTGGTCACGCCGCTTGCAAGTCTTCTAATAATAATAATGATGTACTGGGATCGTACAGTTTTGACAGATCAACATAACCCATAACAGGCCGCACCTTATAATAGTTGATACAATTTCCAGGAAGACAACTCTGACTGACGTGGCCATCCCAAACAACAACCTGCGTGTGAAGCAGGCCGAGAAGATCGCGAAGTACAGAGACTTAGAAGAACGAATTAGAAGGCAATGGGAAATGGAAAACGTTCAGACGGTTCCAATTATCGTGTCAACAACTGATGTTATACCAAAAAGTTTGCTGAGAAACATCAAAGAGCTGGGTCTAACTGATAATCTTTATACCGGTCCATGCAGAAAGCGGTACTACTTGCGACAGCCCGAACAGTCAGGAAATTCATGGGAAATGCAGGATCATCAAACAACATCAATGTCACCTAAGGCCCGATATCATGGCAAGGGTCTCGTCCGAGCCAGATCCTTATGGTATCCGGGATACTTGGGATCTGAGTGAATGTTCCCCAGAGAGGGAGTGCGAATGCCTTTTGGCTAAGTCGATATAATAATAATAATAATAATATGTCTTTATTGAGGAAAATTTGTGCAAGGCACTACAATTCACTAGTGAGAGGTGTTATTAGTGGCGAAGTTTAGCCATGCTACTCTTACACTTAACCACTAACACCGAGCATAACAGTTGTTAGAGAAAATGAAATCTAAAAAAGCAACATGGTGACATTGTTTAAGCGATTTCACAAGGAGAAGAGAAAAAACAATAAAAAAAAAGAGAAAAAGAAGAAAAAGAAACGGACAGAAAATCAGATACATAAAGTAGATAATTGATATTTGATCAAGGATATAATAAAAATTCTTTGACTTGGAAGCAAAATTTATGAAGCGGTAGGCACTTAAAGCTTGTTGGTATGTTATTATATAAGAGTGCTGAGCTGTATGAGAAGCAACGCCGAAAGAGGGCCGTTCGATGGGCAGGAATAGAGACCGTCATACCATACCGTATGGACACATTATGCGCCTCATCCCTCAGTATTAATTTATCTCTAAGATACGATGAGGTAGAGGTAATGAAGAGCGAAGAGCCTACGCAAGAACTCGAGATAGAGATAGTTAACCCTAGCTCCAAACTTCAGCCATTTTAATACGAGGTATTTTGCAGAGACATGGTCAAAACGTCGCATCCCGTACACAAAACGAACACAAATTGTTCTGATGAATTACTTGAAGACGATGCCTGGAGGAGGAATAGTCCAGACAAGGATAAAAAAACAACAGAGACGTACGGGAGGTCAGGCGTGATGATGGTTTCACACAGCTTCCTTCGATATTTAAAGTTTAAAATATGTTTATTTGCATGGAGTGTTCTCATCCTGCCATAGGTCCTCTGCGCCAATGTTGCAATGTGGGCGAAATCGAAGTTTATTGTCAAATTTTATCCCTAGAATTTTCATAAACTCCGAGAACTGTAGGCTTTGACCTCCCACAGCCACGTCTAAGTTTGACGCAATAATTTCGTAATTAGCTGTGTTACCACAGAACAATATAACCTTGGACTTGTCTGGATTAACGATAAGGTTGTGGTTTGTGGAACACACCGAGATATCATTGTTTAAGTTGAATCTGGCTGTATCTATTGAATCCATATTGATATAATAAAGTAATTGAATGTCGTGAGTGAATGTCCTACGAACGGATAGACAGTGGTAGATCAGCGATGTATACGAGGAACAGCAGAGGCCCCAAGACAGACCCTTGTGGCACACCGGAAGAAATTAGTCGCATTGCTGACATTTGACCCGTTATAGCAACATGCTGGTGAGCAAGCGGAAAACGGCTTGCTATTGTTTGCTTCCTCTTGGTAACCTTAGACGCAGCACACCACTTTGATGTCTGCAGTACCATAGACAAAGCTACACATACACTGCCACAGCCATTGTTGAAATTTCCGCACGTTACAGTAAATATTTTGCATACAATTTTATATAAAAACTAATAACTAAATTAAAATCCCTATGCTTCAGCTTAGTATCGAGTCTTAAGAATTGTATAGGATATTACAATTTATCTGTTTTAATTTGTTTTCGCTGTAAAGTTTGAAAGTTGGTATAGCAGGATTTTTTGCGGACGGTTTCAACAAAGCTTATAACTAATAAGTACCTTGTTTAATAACGTCTGCAGAAAATATTTTGTATGATGTATGCGTTAAAAGTGTTTTTCTTTCCCTTCTCATAAAATAAATGCCACTAATATGAATTGCAATTATTAATAGAGCGTTCAAATTCCGGACAACAAAACAACTTTTCCTAGTAAGGTCCAATCTAACAATAAAGCTTTTGTAACAATAGAGACAATGTTTATATACCTAAAGTTCTTTTAATTTTAAGGAATACTTTAGTTGTATTATGAAATTGGCCCTCAACTTTTTGAAATTATGACAAATTAGCCCATTTTCAAGGATGTGTTTTTGAAAAATTGTAATTTTGGACAAGTAGCAAAAAGTTACGTAACCCCTTTCGAGTGGCTCATTTTCATATTTTTAAAAATAAAATTAATACCGTAAAGTTAAATTCAAAATAAATTATGAATACTAACAAACTTTTTGAAGTTGATTAGGTGCTCTGTTCGTGTGTTCTGTGTGTTTTAAAGAGTTCCATAACTTTGTCAATAACCGTAAATAAACGTTTAATCTTACCTTAGAAATGGCATTTCTCCCAAAAAATGAAGGTATTATAGAACCTCCACCGCTTGATTACAACTTTACGATTTGTTATAAGTACTTGTGTACTGTAACTGTAAGATAAATAAGATTTTTTAGGCAAACATACATGCAGTGCGGTTAAGTAAATAAGGCAATGACTTGAAGCAACTTACCAAATATGTATGCAAAGTGGATATTAGTTCCTATTTAATGCGGATGGCAAATACAAACCATATTTCTAAATTCCAGGAATACAACACTACTAAACTTAGTTAGAAAATACGTCAGAAAAAAGGAAACATTAGTTCGAAACTGTTTTTTTATTTGCTCTTTGCTGGTTTTTGTGTTCATTATTCGTTTCGTCACTTTAAAAAGTGCGCCTTTACAATTTTTATTAACTCTAACTTCAAATTTGGCTATGCATAAAGGGGATGGTTGAGAGGGGGTGGAAAAGAGTGAACTTGAAAGTAGCGAGTGATATATTATCGTCTTCTATATATACTTTTGGGGTCAAGAAATTCAATTTTGGCATTATTTCGCAGAAAAAAGTTACTGAGAATGGTTACGACGGAATGAAAGTCTAAATAAGTGAAAATATATGGGTATACTTTGGGATTTGTGCGCAATATTGGAATTTACTATTAAATACTGAATTTGAAAAGAGTATGATTCCATCGGCAGCGGTTTTTTATTGTTGAGATTTTATACCTTGGCATTTTCTATATAGCAGAACTGATTTGGTGAAACAACAGGGAAACTACAGACATCTCATTCAACTACAGTTTAGACTGGAGAACAAAATTCTTCACTCCAAGATTGATTTGCTACTCAAAAGTCACAAAGCAGAAGCGCTGTCACTGAATAAAATAGAGTTAGGTCTCCTAAAGAGAATTGCCAACGGCCCGAATTATTTTCTCAAAATGTATTAAAAGTACCTATACGAGTTTATCTACAACTATCTGGTATCTTTAAAAACATTAATATTCAAGAAGGATGTTTTTGTGGCATACCAGGTCTTAGGATCTATAATTTTTGTTTCTAAATTGGCATGCCTTTATTACTGGTGGCAATACTGTACGAATGCATGTCATTCCAATGAAATCACCTGCCATTACAGCACTACGTACGGTAATGTAATACTTAACGGTCTAGATAGATTACAGTCATGTGAAACGAAACCCTTAGATACAATCCGCACGGTTAGTAGTTAAACTACTAAGAATAAAGGGCAAATAAATAACAGCACTATACAAAAAATATGGTTCCATTGATTAACTTCAAAATTACACTCTGTTGGTAGTGATACAAGAAACAAATTGAAGACTGACAAACCCAGTAAGTAATACTAACATCTCTAATAAGAAACTGGTATTTCAAGATACAAATTATACTGAAGATATCTGGATACGGTTTGAAGAGCCTGAGTTCTACCGAGAACTTGAATAATTAGAGAAGCCATAAAACAAATTTGTAGTAAATATTTGTAACTGTTAATGAAGTTTGCTTAAAAAATTGTGGTCGTGCCCAATGAGGATACCGGTTTTTGCAAACAAATTCTACGTAATGAAAGAATGAAAGAAGTAGACAGTTACAGATAAACAAAGAATTTAAATATGAGGCTATAATATACCTATTTGCTTCCCCAGGAAGGAGCCGTGCCGTTTCCGGTTTCACAGTGGCGTGCACCTTTGAGTAGTTTCGTGTGTACCAGGGACTCTTTAAAATAAGGGGACCCAGCATGTCACAGTCTATCACATAGGAAAAGTGAAGCCTTGAGGGAATATTTGTTTTCTGTAGACTCCAAGGAGATCACAAGGGTTATGTTATATGTCCGTGGCCAACTGCCATCAGGTTTTGTGTGACATGCCAGTGCCATAGATTCTAAAGGAGGCAAAATATTTCCCATCATAATTCACAATTATTTTTAAGTTTTCTAACTTCCAGATACTCAGGTGTGCCAATTAAAGGTAATGCGGTCATAATAAATTTGTTTAATTTGACAGTTGCCATATTATTCTGCACTTGTAGACACAACATTGTCAAGTCTAATTTTTAGAAATCATGGAAACCATTATTAATTTTTACTAACAATCAAAGTACCTGTTATATTCACAGATTCTCCAATAAAATGGCATACTTGGCATCACTGATACTGATACCATTAGAATGATGAAAGAATAGGCCTCACTTTGGAAAGTATAATGTTGGGTCCCCTTACTTTAAAGAGTCCCTGGTATGTATCTTCAATACAGGCAAAAATTACAAGGCACGTTTATGTCTTTAAGTTTAGGAATCCTTGAGAATATAGCAATTCTAATTCTAAATTTCCAATTATGAAGAAGTAGGTAGGTACATAACATAAACGCCTATACCACTTTGGTGCATGGCCCCAAAAGTTAATTTAAATTGCAAAATTACTTACCGATGGATTATTATCGTCAAACAATTAGTTTTGCAAGCCAGGAAAGAGCCACAAGCCGCCCAGCTAAACATAAAAGTGCCGAAACACCACCTATCACTGTGTCAGATATCAAAATATGGTGTCAAAACTTGGTTACTACTTAGGGCGATTTTCGTCTCACGTACTTTATAATATCCATAGACTCCTTTCGGGGTTCTTTATTCATTGAGTAGAGACTAGAACCTAGTAGTAGAGGTTCTTCAACTCTTCCTACTGAGCAATAACCAGAACAACGGCTACGATATTTGACAGTGCCGTTTTGCTAAACTTAACTGCTTGCATCTACGATAGAAATAAATGAAAACCATGGAAAAGCGCACATCTAAAACCTCAGTGTCCCGTTTGTCCCTTTTGAGAAGGCTCCCACTACATACAGCTGTGCTGTTAGGTAAACATAGCAAATCAAACTTAGAAAGCACATTCTATCAAAATACAGGGTGTTTCATTAAGGGTGAAGAGGTACCATATCTCAGGAATTAATAGTCCTGGACGAAAAATCGCTGGAAATGATTTTGAAGTTCATAGGCCGGCCGCTAGGGGGCACAATTTGAAAAAAATCCCTTTTATTACAATTTTTTACGAAATTTTAAATGCAATGACATATTTATTCTGTTATAATCAAAAAGTAGATTAAATTTACAACAAAAAATACCAAAGGTTCAAATCGATATCTTCATTAGTTTTGGAGTTATCGCCAAAAGAATAATTATTAACATGTTATTTGAAAGAAGAAGATAGGTACCTACTTGTTGTCAAAGATGCTTGAGCTTTTAAAATCCTTAACGAAAATTGTTCAGAGTTTGCCGAAGAGTGCAATAAAATTATTTCTGATATACCTTTATTAAAAAGTTATTTTTTGAGAAAACTCATTTTTCAAATTTACTCTGTTTCGAATACGCCCCCTAGCGGCCGATCTACGAACTTAAAAACAATTTCCAGCGGTTTTTCGTTACCACATTACTTAAGAAGATTTTTTTCCCAAAGCTGCAGGAGTATTAATTCCTGAGATATGGTACCTTTTCACCCTTAATGAAACACCCTGTATTTTGGGGTTGGGCGGTTTTGGGATCCTATCTTAACTATCATATTATATACCTCTTTCCATCCGGTTTACAATAACGTTTCTTTTTGCAAATTGGATCCCTCTGAAATTTTTTGGTCGATAAGCTCAAAAGAAGAATTCAGGTAGATATGTACTAGACCGATTTTCTGATTTATGCCTTGGAGAGGGTTGAAAGGTAAATCGATGCTGAGTCGGAAAATAGTAATTTTAAGTTTGGCCCCCGGGGAAAACATATGGAAAATTAGATTTTACAAAACAGAAAAAAAGGTACTAATTCTCACTTATGCCATGTTCACCGTATGATTTCTTATACTATTCCGACCTCGAAAACCCAAAGGCATAAGTGTAGCGTGTGGAAAAAGGTTTGAATTAAGGGTTTGGCAGATCACACAAAAAATGACTTGGTTTACTGACTCCGTCAGTTATGCCGTTCGAAATGGTGAAAACTTATATCCTCACTAGCCCAAAAATTGATTGGCAGAAGTGACGCATGGGGAAAAATGCACTTTTGGGTCGGAAAATAAGTCGGAAAATTTTTTTTTTCGTCAATTGATTTCTGCACTTATGCCTCTGAAACTATAGAAAGTTTTATTGCAATTCATTTTATCCCTGACAAAATCAGTTGACGAAAAAAAAATTTCGATTTATTTTCCGACCCAAAAGTGCATTTTTCCCCACGCGTCACTTCTGCCAATCAATTTTTGGGCTAGTGAGGATATAAGTTTTCACCATTTCGAACGGCATAACTGACGGTGTCAGTAAACCAAGTCATTTTTTGTGTGATCTGCTAAACACTTAATTTAATTCAACCCTTTTTCCACACGCAACACTTATGCCTTTGGGTTTTCGAGGTCGGAATAGTATAAGAAATCATACGGTGAACATGGCATAAATGAGAATTAGTACCTTTTTTTCTGTTTTGAAAAATGGAATTTTAAATATGTTTTCCCCGAGGGCCAAACTTAAAATTACTATTTTCCGACTCAGCATCGATTTACCTTTCAACCCTCTCCAAGGCATAAATCAGAAAATCAGTAAGGAAAATCTGTCACTGTCTGACGGTCTATACCTTCTAGTCGCAGAGATCAGCTGCATTGTAATAGAAAAGTGTCTCCGACGACTGACATTTAACGCCTTAGCACACAGGCAGCCTGTGTTTTTTGCTCGGTACAGGTGCCGGGAAGCTTTCAATCACCAAGCTCGACCAGCAGAAGAAGCCGTCCGACGCGCCGTCCGCCCTCCCTGCCTTGTTATTTGCCAGCCATCTATGATTAGACCGTCGAGTTGCAGGCGAAACGGGAACTGAACCGTTCGGAGATGCTCGGGCAGGCGGGGCGCAGGCAAATTGCCAGCTTCATCGCGTAATTGCCGACTGGCGATTTTCCGCCGATAACGCCATTAAGTCAAATTGCTGCGTTAAGCCTGGCAATCAGGCGGCAGCATATCCTATACCTACGCGACGTTTGGTGGTCGATTGAGCCGATCGCTTAGACGTGGAGACGTGTTTATTTCGTGACGTTTCATCGGCGTTTTTCTTCGCTAGAAACTTTTCCGCGTAAGGTGCCAATGTTCAAATTCAAATTAGCGGGTCCGGGAGCAGAGCGCTTTTGGATTACATAACCTAATTTTTTCTATGTACCTAATATTTTTTCAAAATGTCGAATCTCTTTAAGCAATAATCTATTCACGAGCAATTTTAAAAAAATCAACCGTTTTTAATAACATCATACTAGAATATTCAAAAAGGCGTCATGAGTTAAAATTGTTAGAAAAATTACTTTATGTAAAAAGTAATAAGATAGCCAAGTTTCAGTCGAGATATTTATACTAGGTCATCTCTTAATTTGTTTTTAATATTTTAAACGCATTTAAATAGATTATTATTCGGATTTTCCCTAATAAAAAATGAAATGATTTTCATCATAACAATTTTCTCAAAAACGATAGATTTTTTCAAAATTCACCAAGCGTACGTTAACACTTTAACTTTTTGCTTAGAAATAATAGTGAATTCTTGCTGATAATTCAATATTTTGAAAAAATAAAAGTGGAAAAAATTAAGGTTGCGTGTAGTTCAAAAGTACTCCAATAGCAAAATAAGAAAGTGAACCGATATTTGGTAGCCCTTTTTAAGGGGCTCAATCTCAACAGGCGGCCCTCATAGCCATAGACGCTGCTAAATAGGGGCAAGTGGGACGGCCGCCCCCTTGGATTTTTGGTCGAAAATATAAAATAAAGGGAAATGCAAATATCAACATGTTATATTATATCGTTGCAATAAGCTCTTTTAAAATATCCAAAAATATAAGGATGTTTTTTATTAAGAACAAAAAAGTATTTTGTCCCACATTTACGATACACCTTGTTTAATCAGCAAGTCTAAAGCTCCATACTTACCTTGCAACTTTTATATAAAACTTTTTTCTATCTGCAAAAATTCGACATCCCAGGCCTACTGATGGAACACGAAAACTGAAAATAAAATTTCGAACAGAGGTTCTTAAATGGGACATACTAAGGTCCAATTATGGCAGAAAAATTTGCTTTTTTATGTTTGGGAAAATGACCGCTGTGACGTCATCGATATTTTTCCCCCAGAAACATACAATTTTTCCCCTAAATATTGAAAACTCCTATCTTATCATTCTCAATAACTTTTATAGGAAAAGATTTTCTGTATCTTTTATTGTTCAAAATGTAGCCACGGAAACAGTTGATAGTCAGAAATTATTTAAGTGTATGTTAGGGTTCCATCTGCACCCTTAAATATATTCAACTAGAATATATTTTTTAAATTTTTGAATTGTGCTTGTTACTAACTTGTTTACTATTAATGTTTTTTGTTACAAAAAAAAAATTAAAAATATTCCAGTTGAATAAATTTAAGGGTGCACAAGACACCCTAACATACTCTTAAATAATTTCTGACTGTCAATTATTGTTTCCATGGTTAGCTGCATTTCGGAAAATAATTAGAAAAATCCTATGTTTTTTTTTACATATTATTTGACTATGTATATTTTGAACAATAACAGATACATAAAGTCTTTTCATACAAAAATTATCGTTAAGAATGATAAAGACTTTCAATATACAGGGTGTAAATGAATAAGTGCGAAAAAATTCTAAGACCAAAAGTCTATAATATATAAACAAAGGTCCGCTAATGCTTCGTTTTCAAAATACAGGGTGTCAAATATTTTTTAATAATTATTATAATAAAACAAAAATTTTTATAGCTAGCATTACCGTTTATAGCAATTTTTAAAACTCGAATAAACTATTAATATGGAAAAAATATCGGGTATACCCTAGTTTTTGTTAATTGATAGTTTTAATTTTTTATTATGTTGTCCCGGAGACATGCAATAAAGTGTTTTTTATTTTTTTTTCTCAAAAACGAAGCGAGATACGAGAATAATTCAAGAGACAAAAAAGTTGTATTTTTAGTTACCGAATGCGAAAAAAAAGTTTTAAAAAAGTCAGCGTCCCACATTTTTTTTACAAAATTATTCGTAAGGTGCCCTCGGGACGCCACTGTACTTAATAATTTTAATCTAGTAGGGGCTAAATTAGCCTCTTTCTACCATAATTAACACTGCCAAATTTCAACAAAATCGGAAAAAGGATTATTAAGATATTTACGAAAAAGCGATTTTTTAAGAAGAGTTTGACACCCTGTATCTTGAAAAGGAAGCATTACCAGGCCTATGTTTATATAAACTTTTCGTCTTAGAATCACTCAAAGATTCACCACTTGAATTTTTTCGCACTTATTCATTTACAGGAAAAAATGGTATGATTTTCTGGGGAAAAAATATCGATGACGTGGCAGCAGACATTTTCCCAAACATCAAAAAAGCAAATTTTCGGTCATAATTATTGAACCTTAGTCCCATTTAAGAACCTCTGTTCGAAATTTTATTTTCAGTTTTCGTGTATTCCCGCTGTAGGCCAGGGGCGACGCGTTTGGATCACCCTGTACAATCGCAAAATAGACAATATGAAACTACCAATTAAATTTTTATTTAAGAGTCCAAAAGCCTCTAATTACAAAATATGTCCCCGTGAGGGGCTGGAGCCCCCATAGCACCCCCCCTTGGGACCGCCACTGGCCCTAGGTAGGGACTGCAGGAATTGCTCCCTATATTCAACTCCTATAAGGTTCGTCTCGTTCATCATAAAGTTAACACAATGTAATTCATAGTAATGAAGGAAGCATAAAAATATAAATTATTTGCAAGAATACCTACTATAGACTTGAAAAGCATTGTTCTAATAATTAATTACTCTCATTATTATGGCTTCGCTGTGCAACAACTTCTTTGGATCTGATTGAATTAATGCCGAAGCAAAGATTATGAAAAGCTCGAAACCGGCTCTAGACGAAGTTTTTTATTTTTGGGGCTAGAAAAAATTAAATAGAAAAGTTGTAAGTACATGGTGTTCCTATTAGAATTTTGAAATCTACATCTTTTTGCGATTCCAGTGAAATACTGGACAAGTAACTCTAAAAGTGCCGTCAACAATGAGTACGAGTATAGCCATAATAAGAATTAAAGTTAAGTATAAGAGGGGTAGGTATATCTTCAAACATATCTCATTTGTACTACTTATTTGATTTCTTATTGAAGCTATATCCTTACCGTCGATGGAGGAATCAATCAACGATCCTTTACACATTGTACCAATCTCTGTTATAGTTACGTATTTGATTTTTTATTATGGCTATCTTCTTATCTACTCATTGTATGCTAGACAACACTTTCAAAGTTTCCATTTCAGTATAGATCTTATTTTGTGATAGTGTGTTCATTCGAAAACACTAATGTTTCGGTAATAAAAATAAATTTAAAAAATCGCTGAGACAAGTCGATTTTTATTGGAATGGGGACCTCTTTTATTCATTATATGATGGCAATTCACTAGATACTTCCCTATCACCCACTACCCTCAACTTTAAAATTTCAAGTGGGACTACCGTGCTTTTAAAGATATTTTGTCAAGAATGTAGGACCGTTTCATTTTTTAAATTGTTTGAAAAATAAAAAACGGCATAAAAGCCAGGATCAGTACCTACTATATTCACCCTAACCTAAAGGACTCAATAATCTTATTGTTGGTAGCATAAAAACAAAGTAAATTATTATTTGAGCGTCTTTATTTTATAAGATGTTCAAAGCGAGCACCATTAGTCTCAAGATAATAATAACAATAGATATGTTTCTTTATCATAATTTATACAATTTTTAATTAAAAAGCTTAGAAAACTTACAAAATGTTTCTAGCAAATAAACGAAAATGATGCAGAAGCTGAAGGTAACAACTTATAATTATGCGTAAAATACATACTTAAATATAGCTACAAGTTACGAACTACAGGGTAGTAATTTTTTATTAATTTAATTCCAAGAGTAGTAATTATTTCTTTACTTGTTTATTTATTGAGTTTATTGTTATAAGTAGATGAAGGTAGGTATATATTTCACCTCTGGTATTGACTAAGTCTGCTTGAGGTGCAATGAATGTAAAACATCTTACCTACCTATTGTTTTTCTACAAGAAGTAAGTGTCATAGTAACGTCTTTTTTCGAGTTCGGCAAGTATGTTCTATTTTTTCTAGGTTTATTTTTCCTTTTTTATATTTTAATATGCGCAGACAAATTGTCTGTCGTATACATCGTTGACTACTAATTTACTGCTTATACACTTTTACAAAAGTTTACTCTTTTTTACATTCTTGAGTTACCTATTCTGCCCTTTAGATCGTCGATATTTCCAGAAAATGTTACCAACAACATTGAGTTGTTTAAGACCATGCGCCAAAAGTAGTATTTTTTTTTTCAATTTTTCGATCGATTTCAAAAACGAAATGGTTCATTTATGCCTGGCAAAGTTACTTCTAAAATGAGGTATCACTAGCATGGTAGACCTATTTTATTTGACATTTAAAAGTTGAGGGCGGTGGAGAATAGAAGGGCGAGTGAATGGCCATTACGAAATATAAAAAAACCTTCTAATAAAAATCGACTTGTCTCGGCAATTTTTAAAATTTATTTTCATTACCGAAATATTAAAGATATCTAGTTTTCACCTGTTTGGAACATATTCGGCCTTGAAAGTTTGAATTTTGCACTTTTGATGTCATTTGTTTTGAAAATGAAACCTTTGCAGGTATACCTTACATGTAGGAAAAATTTTCATAAAATGTTTTTTGTTTTGTTAGTTGTTAGGTTGACAGTAGTGAGTTTTTTATTTGGAAATTTGAATGACATGTAAAAAGGAAACGGAATGGAACAATTTATCAAAAAAATACTAGCAATCATATAGCAAAAAATTGTTATATACCGCACTAAAAAATGATAACAGATAAAATCCCGATATCAAAAGTATATATGTATTGAAACGGTTTTTTATATATTAGGTCACTATATAGAAAATGGTAACTTGATCTTGAAAAATCTAAGTTTTGAAAAGGCGTTGAAGTAATTTATGAATAACTGATGTAGAAAAGTAACTTTTTGAAATTTAAATTTGAAAATGAGGACGAAACTATCGGTTGCCAAATTTTACAGTCAATTTCTGCTAAAGTACCTGGTGTCCCTTGTGAGTTGTCACTCAGTTATCCCCTATTTTAAGTCACCAGGTGGAGAAAAGGTCTTTCATAAAAATTAACTGTCAAGTTTGACAACCCATATATCTCTTTCTATATTACTTTCCACTCAACTCTACAAAAAAAAAATCAAAATAATGCACTCCTTAACACATCCATTAAATAAAAAAATCAAGACTCACTTGAAATGTATCTTCTTGCGATCGACACCCAACCAGCAGTAATACGCCCGCCGATGTGCAATGTCATTCACCACACGGCCAACCTCCTTACACTTCGGCAAACAGCCTTGGAGCGTCCTTTATATCTTCCACCTCTTCACGGCCGAAGAAGAGGAAGAAGAGCACCGCGCGAAGAAGCGGCAGAGCCATCGCGAGGCCGCTCGCGTGCCGCGAACTTGGCCGTCGAAGTTTTCCTGCTAGTCCAGGCTATTCAGGGTTCCACACCTGAAAATTATCATTTATAATCTTCTTAATAACACATATACCTAATCTTCTTCGTACTCTCCGTAGGAGTGCTCTTTTCTTAAGACTAGCGAATTGAAATTTGGACCAAACATACTCTGGTGTCGTCAAAACTATCTTGTGGAAGTTTGTTAAATGGTCGTTACTGTTGAAATGGTAAAAAAGTCGGTATCTGGAATTGAGTAAAATTTGAAGAATAAAGAAATAATAATAACAATTCGGTATTATTTGTATCATTTGTACAACAAATTTTCAAATTGTCTGTCCCCAACTAGGTGTCCCAATTGGACGATTTTGTTGGGTTAGACAAAAATAGCTGGGGTGGGGTTTCTAGAGCTAGACTTTGGTCTCAATTGAATTGAATGCTGTCAACCACATCTCGATATCTCGATTAGTTTTTTTTTGCGTTTCTTAAACGTGCCAATTAACACATCTGGAATATTAACTGTAAATCAAAAATTTTAATTCAGTCAGGTAGTTATGACACCGGATTGTGGTTGGACGAAAATGAGACAAGTTGAAATAACTTCTAATCCGTCAAATTTCGGATATGGGGTTCAAAGGTTGTATCACTGATGTCCCCTATTCGTTTGGACTACTGACTCTAGGACACCCTGTATAAACAAACAATCCCGAGTAGGTATACGGGCTTTCTTCTGGCGTTTTTGAAATATTTAATTTTCAAAAAGACAGACAAAAAATTTGATAGTGCGACAGCAACGACAGCGTCTAGTGCGTTTATTGGTGGCTAGGCAACAAAACTGTGAATCGACGCACGAGCTTATTGATATAGAGGCGCAATTACAGGTGTGAAGATTTAGACTTCAATTTAAAAATCTGATTAAATTTAAATGTTTTACACATGAATTGTACGTTCAAAATTAAGAAAAAATGCCTAATACTGGATCACTGGTTTTCCTGAAATATGGATTTCAAAATGTTGTCTAGTTCAATCAGTTCCATTTTGAAAGCGAAAAATATTTGATACATAGTTCATAGGGAATTTTTTGTCACTTTAAATGGCACAATTATTTTGTAAAATTTGAAAGCGGTAGTTAAAAATTTTATTTTTCGAATTTTGGAGTTAACAGGTGTTTTGGGGCACATTTTGCCGATTTCAACGCAAACGGTTCATTTTATCGTTATGAAACAAGAGTACTCTTTTGTTGCAAAATAAAATGATGCACTAAAATGATGAACCTGCGAGACCAAAAATATAACCTAAAAAAGTTATGAGTATAAAACTCATTGTGCTACCCCGCCCCTCCGCCTCTGGTCGATGGGAATAAATTGTTTTTACACAAAATTGTCGCACTTCAGTTACTAAAGAACTGCACCAAGTTTCATTTAAATTGCATATCTTCTGTAGAAGTTATCGCGGTAAAGATGTATTTCAAACTATACATTTATCACCCTGTAACTTTCTTATCATGCATTTTCGGACCTATGTTTATAAGAGACTTTTTGTTCAAAATTACATTTTCTACCTGTCACAATACGTTGGCACCATAATGTATATCATCGAGGAAACCTGTCCTATGTGAAACTTATTTATTCGCCTGTGGTGACAATTTCTTTAAGAAATACTGACGTGATGTTGATCAGGAAACCGCTCATTAAAAATTCGTACAGTGGTTCTGCAGTACTTCTCATCCATTTTACCGAAAATTAAAATTGTCTGCACCTTTTCGTTTAAATAGTAAGCACCGAGCATTTCTTGAGATGTATATTTAACACAAATTTGACGTAAATTTTTATCACTGCTTCTATCGCAACTTCTTCTTTCATAATAGTATAATTACACATATACAGGATGTCCCGGAAATAGGGTAAACAATTAACTGGAGATATATGACTCGTAGAAATTAGAAAAAGTTCTGTTCTTATAAATATAATACCTACCAAGAATATTAAGGTGGCATAAACACACATCATTAAATACTACCAACCCAAGTGAGTTCTTTGTGTTTATTTTGAAAATCATTATGTTTTTCAAAAAACCAATGCCCAACTCAAATACTGCATTATATTGGGCATATTTACTACTAAATTTTTGCCAGGTAAAATGTTATTAGATTTTATGCTATACCTACAACTTAAAAAATACGAAATCTAACCTCACTTTCTCTGTTGACAACCCCCTCTTAAAAACTGCCAAACCCTACGTATTTTAACTTTAACTTTTAAACTTTAACAAGTTCTGCTTGGTAACCGCCCATATAAAAGATACCACAAAGAATAATCAACACCAGTTGCCTTTTTGATGCTCAGATAACGTTACCTAGAATTTTTGCCATTCGTTTAAACCACTGGCCATAGAAATTATTATAAACTGTCTAATCTTGAAAATTCGAAAAATTTTGCTTGTCACGCAATTTTCTTGGACACTACACACATTTGCTATTCATTTAAACGGTTTAACCTAGAAAATTAGAAAAATGGCTGCGTTGCAAGTTGCAACTTCTGTCCGTACAAAAATAAGTTCGAAATTTTATCTGCGAACTCTTTCCTTCGTCAATACGGTCGAACCCTTTCCTTCGACGATACGGTCCTAAATAACTTATACTTCATTTGAAGTTGAGTCTTTCTGATTTCTTTCCAATAGAAACGGAACCTAGTCATAGATAAGAGTCTGAAAAGTTTCAATTTAAGTAAAAATTGATGTTGCCAGAATTAACATATGTTTTTTTTATGTAATACAATAGGTATAGGTACTGGAGAAATCTCCAGTGCCAAATAAGACAGGGCATAGAAAACAATGATAGACACCTAATTTGGCACTAAACCGTTTGTCGCTACATTCTGCTTCTTCCATTTCGTCACTGATTAACAGTATACCCGTTATCGATAATACCTTTCGTTAATTTTAGGAATTATAATCCCAAAGCTGACAATAGCAGGGCTGCGCAGCAAGAGTGGTATTTTCTTAGCATTGGGATTATAATGAGTTAATACATTTACGAAAGGTATTATGTATTATTAGGTATACTTACCCTCGATTTGTATTTAGGAAGAGAATTTAACAATTAAAAATAATTTCATTATTCAGTGTGTAGGTGAAGAAGTTATCAGGTTATCAGTTTTAGCAAAGAAAATGGTATGCGTATAGTACCATTTTCTTTGGTTTTAGCTACCACAATAAGCCTTGTTAATTGGGGCGTATTTTCGTTCGATATTTACCTCGGAGTGTTCGTTTTGCTCCGAATCGTTCATCCGTGTGCTTTGACAGACGAGAGTATTTAGACAATAGCCAATGCAACTTTTGGGGGAAGATGATGTCAAATAATTATAAGCTGAAAAGGGGGAAAGATGCATTCTGAAATGTTATCGGAACTGCCTATTGTTGAAAATGGGTATAGGTACAGTTTCTTCCGCAAAGGGTCAACCGAGGGGTCAACTTTTTATAAACCGCATGACCCTGTTCTTCCCCGTCTTCAAAAAATATTTCCTGGTATCTCTGCATGAATTAGGGAGAATACGGCTATGCTCTCACAATATTAATTTTTGCCATGTAGATCTGTTGTACATATCCGTTAATCCGTTTACCTTAATTTCCTAGAGCTCTGTCACATCTGAAATCAGGTGTCTTAAATCTTCTCGCATCTGCGAGCAAATTACCGAACTCTCCTCCAATAAGGTAGCTCCCTTCTTAAAAATACAACCAATTAAACAAATATGCCTTTGCTGGCGATAGATTCATTTGGGAGATTCAAAAGCGGTAAGATCACGTTGATTATTTTATCACATCTGTGCTTATAGCAACCACGGATCTGCTGAATTTGTAAGTTCTAAATTATGGAGCGAAAATTGCAGTATTACTACACATTGTATACCTATAAATTAATGTATGTTTTATACATACCATACATTCATTTATAGATAGAATACATTCAGAAAATAAGAGTCGAAAAAATCGCGCCTGCCTTGGACGGACATCCAAGCGTCATGTTTGTTTACTCGCACGCCCCAGCCAGCTGAAGCCGTCACGTTTGCGATTATTCTAAACTGGAAACTTTTTCAAAATAGATTGATTTGGATAAATATACAGGAAACATATTATCCGTGAAATATACCTACACTAGTAATCGCTCTAGTGCTGGAATTTATTGTCGGAAATTTTTCGAGCCTAACTACACGAATTTTCTTAAAAAAAAATCTCTAACACGAATTTTCTTAAAACGTGGGGGATTCGGTAAGAAAATTCCATACCTACACGTAAATTTAACAAAATTATTATCAAAATTTTTGTTGAATATATATTATGTTACAATGTCACATTATAATAATGACAACTGTCAAAAAAATTTCGCTAGAATCACCTCCTGCTGCCTAGAGCAAGTGAGAATATTTCAGGAAATTTTTTGAGTTGCCATGACAACGAAGCAAAAAACGAGCCTCTGATTGGTCAAAAAAGTAGGTATGGATTTTTCTTAACAAAAACCACATGTGCCAGAAATTTTTCTTAATAAATTTATTCTCAAGCGCTATTTTGCCCTTAAGGTTGGAAATAAAACGTCATCAAAAGTATGTTCGGTTGCCTATATCAATAGAATTTTATTTACAACTAGCTGGAAAAGCTAGTGGATTTGAAAGATTTATTTATTTGAAAGGGTATTTCTAAAATATGCATACATACTAATCACACTATTTTAAAAGTCATAGCCTGCTAAGTTAGTTAATATATTTTTTAATTTCTAGCAGCTATAACTTCAATACCTATGTATTTCAATACCTATGTATTTTAAAAGTACCGGTATTTTTGTAAACCTTACAAATTCACTAGTTTTCCAGCTAATTGTAAATAAAATTATATTGATAGAGACAACCGAACATACCTACTTTGATGTTTTATTTCCAGCAAACGCTTTCGAAAAATGTAGGTATTGATATTGATAAAATTTCCAGCACTTTTGCCTTTACCTACGATTTTACCACTAGCCCCATCCTAATAAAATGAAATAAATAAATAAATCAATACAAATATTATTACTACAAATATTATCTACCCTACTATGTCCACAGATTGAGTTCACATAAGGTGTACGTAAATAACAAAAAAAATCGAGTTGAAATTTGAGCTTCTGGGGTTCAGCGCTGCTTGGTTTGAAACTAATTTGTGACATAATTTTACTTTCGAAAAATCACCTTGGAAATTATGATAATTTTCCACATCAGTAAAGTACCCTTTTTGTAGGTTTTACGGCAAAATGTTATTAAGAAAACTTGTTCAGAATGAAAAACTGAGTAGGTTTGCGAAAATTCGAAAGTCTATTCATTATGAACAGGTTTTCTAAAAACATTTTGATGTGAAAATTACACAAAATGCACTTTTCTAAAAAAAAGTGGGGAACATGCCAAAAAATCAAAGAATAGGCCAATGGACGAAATTTCGCAAACCTACTCAGTTTTTCATTTTTGCCCACAAACCTACAAAAAGGGCACTTTACTGAGGTGGAAAATTAGTTTCTTCATAATTTCCAAGGCATACCTACGTGATTTTTCGAAAGTAAAATTATGTCACAAATTAGTTCCAAACCAAGCAGGGCTGATCCCCAATAGCTCAAATTTCAACTCGAAAATTTGTTGTTATTTCCACCTTATGTGAACTCAATCCGTGGATACACTGTATATAACAAACGCACATGTAAATAATTTTATTATTTTTGTTATTTTTGTGAGAAATATATTTTTTTTTGTGATATTGCCTTATTGAAATTTTATTGTTATAGTAGTTACCTAAATAGTTACCTACCTAAAACCGCCTAAAGGAGTACATACCCAGGTATGGCACCCCTCCCCTTCGGCCCCTTCGCAAATGGATATGACCACGCCTACTATCACATGTAATACCAATAATACCACTAGAGGTTGAATTATTTCCGAAAATTTCGCACTTACCTGTTTCAACGAACCAGAAGCCTTGATAACTTGAGAGGCTCTATGAAGAGCGGTGGCGTTATTCAAAAACCCACAGTTTATTTAAAGTTTATATCTAGGTAGGCACCTGTATTTTTCCTAATGATTTTTCAAAATAGAAATGTAAGTATCCCAAAAGCCAGTGAGTTGTTGGTTGGACTACAGGCGACTCTGCGGCGAGGCCGTGAACTTGGGCGTCGATTGAAGAAAGTCACTGTGAAGAACGGCTGTGCGTTTATTATGTAATAACGCATTGATGGTTCGTATATGAACTCGGCGTTGTTTTGATTTCTTTGGAATGGTTCGGAAGGTAAAAGCAGTAAAAGGAAGCTACCTGTCACGGCATCGAACAGGCTGATAACGACATTAAAATACGACGGTAATTTTATGCGGATGCAATGAAAAGTAATTTTTTGCATTTTTTGTAACCGCAATGGTTGTAAATACGATATAATTTTGTGGGCTAGCCAAGTTTTTTCGTAATTATTGTACCACAAATTTTCTCGATGGGTATCGAGTTTTCAACTCACAGAGTTATTTTAAAAAATGCGGCAAGTGGTGTCGATTGCGGTCGACAATGAGTATAAACATGACTACAGATTTTAGAAATTACTTATTTATTTCTCTGCAATTCTCTGCAACATTTCGAAAACTAATGGAATTATAGAGTTTTGACAAGAATACCTGTTTGCAGTGCCGGTTTAACAGGGTTTTTTTGGGTGCAATAGCACCGGGCGGTAAACTTTTTGAGGGCGGTACGCGCGCTACCGCTCTCTGAGAAAAATTTAAAAATGAACATTTATTTCTTAAAAAATAATAAAAAAATCTGGTGCGACACTGCACCCTACGATGTGCGCCCGCCGCTACAACAAATTGAGACTTGAGTCGCAGGTTGCAAGGTTGCATTGCATGTATGCGCGCCACAAAAACAACAGATTTACTAAAATCTACTTGTTTTGTTGTGTGTGACTTGTGTGCTAGTGCTAGAACTGAAGAAATTCAATTGCCCAAGAAAGATTGAATTCCTTGGCAATTTTATCCATTAACCAAGACCTGCTAAATGAAATAGATGTAAATAGTGTCATAGAACAGTTTGCTTCAATGAAAGCTAGAAAGCAACTTACGTTCCTATTTTTTTTATTTTTTTTTAGTTATTAATAATTGTGATTGGTGTTTCTTATTATTTTAAACCAAAGAATAATGTTTTATTTTTTAGATAGCATTTTTATTTAGTTTTTCTTCGTACCTGTTGTTTATTTAAACCAAAGAATACTGTTTTGTTTTTTATTTAGTGATTTTAATTAGTTTTTAATATCTAATATATAATCTAATATTATTTCTTATTTAAATCATAGAATAAAGGTTTTTTGTTTTGTTCATAATTTTTCGTTTTTTATTTTATATAAATATGTATACAAAGTTTCTTTCTTATTTCGACGGTTCAAAAAAATAAGAAATATTTTAATGCATGGGGATGGGATGGGCCATCCCATTCCCATGCATTAAAATATCCGGATGGGGCGTTATGTCTGTGGCAGCACCGGGCGGCGAACTATCTTAAACCGGCACTGCCTGTTTGATGGCGAAGGAGTTGCTTAATCAAAACTACTAACTTTCAATCCGATATTTACAGTGGAAGTTTGACAGATAAAATATAAAACAGTTCTACGCCTATGGACCAATTCGCAACTCTCTGTACTACAGGCGTTTGCGACCTTTACCGTAATGTCATCATACCAAATTTTATCAAAGCCGTGTTAGGCATTCAAAACCTTTAACACATAAATCATTTTAAAATTAACACTTCAGGGCCGGATTGCGTCCAAACGAAGCAACTTTGGACTAAGTTTTTTTAGCTACACTATATCTATAGTAGAGTGCTGTAAATACCGTTCAGGGACATCCTATATAATAGTTTTTTTTCTCTTAACTGGACTCAAGAATACAATAATTCTATAAAATGTATTTTTATGCAAAATAATATTATATGTATACATTGGTAGGAATTCCACAATATTACATTATTTTCTCCTGGAATTTTTAATTAAACTATAATGTACCTGATGTATGTAGGCAAAGGTTATATCTTTGATGTAGGTAATGAAAAGTCGCCAAAATTGAATTTGAAAATATCAACATTTTCCTTTTAAATTATAACTTTCCATTTAATAATCAATAAATAAATAGTATTATTATAATAAACTATAGATGCAAAGTGTTGGCACTAGGGAAAATTCACTTTCTGTGAAAGTACTTATAGTTCATTTTCGATGTAAGATGCGGGAAAATTTGATTACGAAAATTTGTTCAGAATAAAAATTATGCCGGTGTACCTAAGTACTTTGTTTTTCTTTTTGTCAATTTTAACTTTTTTAAATGGAAGGTGCCTTCTACTGCAAGATAGGTGTATATTACATTTTTTTCTCTCAACATATTTCCTTAATAAAATTTTCTCGTAACTTGCACTGAAAAGGCGCTTTACCTATTCAGAAATTTAATGAATTTTTTCCTCATACCAAATCCTACTCCGGTTTTTAGAAACTGAAAGTATGATAGAAATTACTTCCAAATCAAGCTGGGCGGGGCCCCAAATGGTAAAATTTCAACTATTTTTTTTACTTTCACACCTCTTGTTTCACTTATATTCGGAGACACCCGTAGGTGTGAAAATGATAAAAATGGAAGAGTTGACATTTAACTGAAAATTCCGGCCAGCTTTGCCAGAAAGTAATTATTTTTTATAAATCAAGGAGACGAGCCGCAACTGTATTGAGACAAAATAAAGTACATACTTACATATTAAGGAATTTAAATGTTAATTTTATTTTATTGTTGATTATAATAGTAATAATAAATAAGCAAGTTTAAATGATAAATAATCACAAAACATAATAATTATTATTTTTTTTTAATAACAAACCTTATTAAGGGTGAAGGGGTATCATATCTCGTGAATTATCCTGGAGCTTTGGGAAAAAAATCTTCTTAAGTAATTAAAGTAATGAGGTCACGAAAAATTGAGTTTTCTCAAAAAATTACTAATAAAGGTATATCAAAAATAATTTTATTGCACTCTTCAGCAAATTCTGAATAATTTTTGTTAAGGATTTTTTGCTCTAGATCTTCAAATAAAGGTGAAACGTGCGGATAAACCCACGATACACACGATACACTTACCCACGGTATGTCACTAACGAATCCGAAAACAAGGCAACTAATGCGCATCTACGACAGTTGCGAATCACGAATTCTAAATAATGTGGCGGCTGCGGTTGTGTTTTACGATTTTTTATAGTTTACAGTTTAATGTGTCAAGGAAAAAGTGTAAACAACTGACTGATCGTCAGTCCAGCTCGACAGTGCTAAAATGCCGGGATGTGCAGTCAGCGTATGTCCAAATAATAATAGAAACAGTAAGGGAACGGAAATTAAGTATTATAGATAAATAGGGGACTGACTCAACAGAGTTTAGGCCTGGTTTTTATACAGCAAATAAAATAGAATGTGCAATAAAAAATTAGCCTTGTTATTAAAGGGAATCATTATTTATTTGATCCCTATTTTACTCACTATTAATTATATTGTTTTGTTTGTTGTTTATAACTATAAACTAAGCATTAGTTGTGCAGGTTGTGCTTGTGTCGAGGCTTGTGTGCATTAATTGGTAAATAAGGCTTTAATTGACATAAACCGACATAAACATTGGAAGAAAAAAGTTATATTTTTTGTAAGGCTTTGAATTTTATTTATCAATATGTTTGCCTATAACAAGTCATCTGTAAAATACTTTTTTTGGAGAGTATTGTGTCGATAGAAGCCCAAAACTTAGTTCAAGATTACCTTACTTACAATAAGTGTATTATTTAGATACCTGATATTTTTTTATTGTCTACCAATATATGGTATTTTAATAGTATTTTATTCAACGAGTAAGTAATGATGGTTATTACTCACGACAATAAAGTTTGCAACACGAGCGTTAGCGGCCATAACAGCGAACAGAATTTGTTTACGTATAAAATATGGATTACACATATCAAGATTACGTCTCTATCTTAGATTTTCGAAGATATGTGAAAACATTTTAATGACGTTCTTGCCCTTTCAACTTAACATTTTCAGGGGCATACCTTAAGGTAGCGGCACAGAATAAATAGGGCTAAAAGGCTAAATATAGTCTCTTAGAATATATTATATTCTATGGTAATACCTAGTTGGCTCTTTTAGCAAAATATATCACAGTCAATTATATAAGTTTTGGATTTTTTGGGAGTACATTCTTCTGATTTTCTCTTTAAAAGTGCACGCAGCTTGGAATATTCTTCAATGTGGATAGCATGATTTAGCGTAATTGTACTTCTTCGCATTGAATAATTGCCACCATAAGGATGATGCTTTGTATTTTTTCGACAATTCTTCGAAGTATACAAGAAGAACACTTTCGGAAAATGATTGTGTTTGTTTTCTGCTTCTCCATTCTATGAACTGTTTATATACCAATTCGTAGATACTTTTTCCTAGATTTTTAAGCCTCTTTCGCCTTTCGCCGCATTTTGTATTTCGGGAGGAGTGCTTATTTTGGTGTCTTCGTCACTAGAACTCATGTTAAACAGGAAAGAGTTAAAAATGCCGTTTGACAACTTCATCTAATTTATTATGGAAGCTTCCCTGTCAATCAAGGCATACGTGATTGTGCAAAAAATGTGATTTACTTAATTTGGTTGGTTCATAGCCCGTGAGTAATGGCCATTACTTACGGGAGGAGTAATAAGTCTTATTACTTTTTAAAAGAACCCATATAAAGGACAAATTACTAAATGGCCGTAGAAAAAAGAAAAATCCTGTTAATTTAACAAAATATACATCAATTTTATTTGCATGCGTACGATTAGCTAAAACGGAAATAAAACAAATTATTTGTAAAATTATAATTATCAAATTAAATGTGTTTTTTATCAACAGAATATTTATTCATTTATCTAGTAATATAATCTACATATTTTTAACAACATTTATTTAAAAGAAAACGTTTAAAATAAGCAAAAACCCATAAAAAAGTATATATTGCTGTGTAAAACATATGGAGCAATTTAAATTACGATTCGAAACTGACGTCACAAGGTGCGCAATGACATACCGTGGGTAAGTGTATCGTGGATAAACCTTGATTTCTTCTTTAATCAACAGATCAACTGTACATATGTTACAATAATTGATCTGTTGGTTAAAGAAATTTTGTTTGTGGAGCTGTGACTGTAAGTTTTACCCCTGTTGTTGTCTTCTCCTACTCCACTTCAAGATATGGACTATATTTCCTCAAGTTAATAATACATATTGTTTTGAAAAGGAATCTGTGGGAAAACCGAAATATTCCAGGGTGTATTAGGTTTTAATATGGAAAATTTAACAGGCGATAGGACTCGGAAAAATAAAAAGAAAAGTTCATAATGAACTTGTATGTTTTAATGCTTCCTTTTCGACATACAGGGTGTAAAATTATATTCTTTGTTTTTAAACTTTGCCATGGTGGAATTGCTTTGATTGTTGGCAACTGCCTATCAGGGATTATTAACATTTTAAATGCTATTGGAAAAAATAATATTTCATTATTTGATTATTTTTTCTAAAAGAAAGTAAGATAGGCAAAAGATACAAAACAATATTAAACTTATATGAAAGCAGTATGGCTGGAACAAATAAATTAAATATAATTACATCAAATTAAGCTCTCTACTTATTACTAAAAACGCGTTTCATCAAAATTGGCAAGGTAATTTTGCAATTTTTGAAAAAAAAAAGACAATTTAACACCCTGTATCTCGAAAACGAAGCTTTTTAAAACATACAAGTTCGTAAGAACTTGGTAAATAGATAAATATAATTATTATGCATGACATGCGTTTATAAGTATTGTTTGTGTAATTTGCAACAGAAGAAAGGAGATATTTTCCCATCTCACGCATCCCAAACTTCATTTTTCTATTAAAAAGATATAGATCATCCTACTTTACACCTTACACTCATTAAAATACTACTCCGACATCTAGTAGTCTTCATTAACATTCTTGCTGATGAAAGCATAAACCGTTGTTGAACTTGACAATGAAGTCTTCCAGTCTTCGGGTCATTCTGTTTTTATTAGCGTATGGTTAACCAGGAACATCATTTGTAACCTCAATAATCGAAGGAATACCTTCCTTCACTGAACTTTTGTAATGCTCTTAAAGGTATTCATATAAGTTTAACTTTTATTCAAAAGTCCCAAACTGATTCCTCGTGAAACTACAGCCCTTGGGTAAAGATTTAAAGATGACATTGTAACAAGAAACAATCTATAATTAATTTGCAATAATAATCAAATTATAGGTAATAATTTTTTAATTACATCCTTGATTTTGGACACGATTTCCTGGAAAATTAATACGACGTGGAGTCAGAGTATAAAGAATAGAAACAATGACTGTTAACATGTTATCTGTTTTTCCCAGAACAGAAAACGCCAACAAATAATTAGGTATTATTATTGTTGCTTGCTGTTTCTACACCATTCCGGCATTTTCAGGGAAAAATATTTGTAAGAAGAAAGTGATAGTAATATCTCAATCAGGTCTGAAAAAAAAATTGAAAAGTGTCGGGAAGCTATACAGGATGAGTGTTTGACCCGTGCAAAATTTTTAACCAGGAGTAGAGTTCAACCCCTGGAGTTATATTTTTGAAAAACTCAAAAAAACTCAAAAATAAATTAAATGTAAATTTTTTTAAAATTGCTATTTGCTATAAATAATTTAATTTCAGTGGCGTATAGTTGTTAACGTTCGATTCAAAGAATATATTAAAAAGTTGCACATGCCATTTTTGAAAATGAGTATTTTAGTTTCATAATATATTAGATACTTTGTAGGCGCTAGCCCCATTTTTTTCTGTCCATTTGATAATACTGTTTCTGTATTCTCCATGGAAAATAAAGAACTTATTTATTTATTATGGTTTGAAACTTTCAATAGGATTCTTTATATAATATCAGTGACTATAGTATAGTCACTGATAATATATAATACAATTAATAAAATTTAATTTTCTAAGAGCTCTAATCCGATAAACACCCAAGACTAAGATAAATTGTCAGTGTCAACAGGGAATCTAACCTATAGCACACCTTTAAATGACAGAACAGTGAGAAAGTGAAGTAGTTGAATTCTTATCATCTGTTCGAGTACCTACCAAAATTGTGGAAGCCGGCACATAAGGTAAGCCTTCAATTCTATTATCAGCTGGTAATTGCTGGATTGTGAGCATATGCAATTTTCACCGCCGAGCCGGCTCCAGTACTGGAATTAACAGCATATTAAAATCCCATCTGCTTTGTGTGGCGTCGCCGACGTGTCAACATCGCCAGGAGGAAGTTTCGTGGAGATCCCCCTCGTAATCACCTGCGGCGTACCGCGGCGAAGGTCGAGCGAAAGATAGCCGTTGATTTTTGTGTTCTCGTAGAAGCCGGCACGCAAAAACGAGTCGGGTGATTCTCTCACGGCATAACTGTATCGGGTATTTAGAGGTGAGAATATTATGATGGTGTTCAAATTGGCTCTTCCAGCTCGCTTGTATGCTGATGCTGATTATGCCGGCCCCTATACTTCGAAAGTGTGTGTATTTACCAGAAGCCGGGCCAATTACTGTTTTCTCTATTATTTCATGTTATCGTCATTAACATAAGTACAGTAAAGTACAGTATCTAAGGTACAGATGTACCATCCAAACCATAAAGTGGGTTCAAGGGTCTCATATTAATACCAACATTATTTGCTGCAAAACTAAATTGAACAGGGACACTTCCGGCCTGAGCAGGTTAAATACTACGATAATAGTTGTAATTCTAGTTTTAGAATATCTACACTCACAGACAAAAATATTGCATATTTTATTTTAAGTCATTATTTTTATTTAATTTTTTGTTATTCAACATTTTTTGCGTTTTTTATTGCTAAATGGAGTGTTTTACGTATAGTGCCATTTATTTCGGATAAAATAATGCTCAGACATAGTTTTTTATAGCCAAATAGGCAATCGTGTTAAAAATTGCAAACATAGCACAAACATATCATAGTGTCCGCTCTGTTATTATTGTTATTGAAATGTCATTCCGAGTGCTTTATTTCTTGTTTTTGTAATTTCGGTTAGTGAGATTCCACATTTAAACGAGTTAGATTCTGTTAAAATTGTTACTTTAGCCAATGAGGGTTGCAAACAAGAACATATTGCACGGAGATTGCATATCCATCAATCGACTGTTTCTCGTATAGTTAAACGATACAGTGAGACTGGAGAATAGAAAAGGCGACCTGGTCAAAGACGTAAAAGATGTACTACACCAAGAGATGACCAATATTTGAGAATTCAATCTTTGCGAAATCGCGCTCTAACTGCTCCGCATTTGAAAAATGAATTACTAATTATTACAAGACAAGTCAATGTAAGTGTTAAAACGGTAATAAGAAGACTCAAGGAAGTTGGTTTAGATCCAAAACGTCCTGCCAGAGTTCCTAGGCTTCTCCCACGTCACAAGACTAGACGGTTACAATTCGCAAGAGCCCATGTCAATTGAAATCAGTGGGGAGAAGTTCTTTTTACAGACGAAACGAGAATACAATTATAGAAGCCCGATGGCCAAGGTCGAGTAAACAGAAGGTCTGGGGAACGTTTCGCAGACTGCAATCTTGCACAAAACATAAGCTTTAGTGGAGGTTCCATTATGCTTTGGGGAGGAATTAGTTGGGATAATCGTACGGAGCTTGTTGAGGTAAATTTAAGAATGAATGCTGACTGGTACATACGCAATATCCTTGAAGAGCATGTTTTACCTTATGTTGGGTTTATTGGATATGATAACTTTGTGCTAATGCATGATAATGCTCGCGCCCATGCTGCGAGAACAGTGATCCAGTACCTTGAAGATGTCGGAATTGAGGCACTAGAGTGGCCAGCAATGAGTCCTGACGCTAATCCCATAGAACATATATGGGACATCCTGAAACGGAATATTCGAGCACGGAATCCAGCTCCTACATCAAATGCAGAATTAAGACTTGCTGCGCAGGAAGAATGGTATCGAATTCCACAAGAATTAAAAAAAAATCTTCTGCGGAGCATGCCTAGGAGGATGCAGGCTATCGCTAGAGCTAGAGGAGGAAATACCAAGTATTAATTTGTCATGATGTTGTCTTAAATCATTGTTATATCATCGTTATTGTTACCCTTTCTAATTAAATGTTATAAGAAAAATCATACTATTTTATTAGGTTCTCTACGAATCTGTTTCAAAGCTTTAAT
Source organism: Pseudeuparius sepicola (assembly GCA_963920635.1). Taxonomy (NCBI): domain Eukaryota; kingdom Metazoa; phylum Arthropoda; class Insecta; order Coleoptera; family Anthribidae; genus Pseudeuparius; species Pseudeuparius sepicola. The sequence goes on from OY987299.1 coordinate 30,353,252, forward strand.
ATGTATTTTATTTTACCATAATTTAAGTAGAACACTCCTGTGTAAGGCATTTAGCACTAAAAAACACAAAAAATGTCGAACAACAAAAAATTAAATAAAAATAATGACTTGAAATAAAATATGCAATATTTTTGTCTGTGAGTGTATAAATCTAAAACAGTGGCTTTGCAAACTTTTCGTAGAAAATCCAATGCGGTACCTATTATTCAATTTTACAAACCACCGTAAAATATTACAATCTTGTAAGTTCCTAAAAAACTAAAATGCCGGAAATTACTCTCTTTTTTTTTAATTTAATAATTCGATACTGTTTTAAGAGGTTCGAAAAGAGAAGCAAATTTCCTATATGGAGAACGGAAACCATATTTTCGATACCCCCAACCGTTTCCTTGATATTAAACCGGAAAAATTTGATGCAACACATGGCTTTATGAAATTAAACACAATTAAAACAATTGAATTATCTTGAAAACCGTTTATTTTATCGGATCAAGTGTACAGAGACTTCACGCGGAAACTCCGACCCCCTATTATTTCCCTAATTTTTACAGATAGAAAAAAAGTTTTATATAAAAGTTGCAAGGTAAGTATATCGGGCTTTAGAAGGGTAGTCTTTTGTATCGTAAAAGTGGGACAAAATATATTTTTTGTTTTTAATACTAAACATCCTGTATATTTTTGTATATTTGAAAAGAGCTAATTTTTCTTATTGCAACGATATATAACATGTTGATATTTGCGTTCCCGTTTAGAAAGTTATGTGGACCTAAATATACAAAAAAAAATATATTTAAGAGATCGCAGTTAGCCATGAAATTAAGTCGGATTTTTGTTAGTTATGATAGGTTATCTCTTACCTACTTTAGTAAATCAAAATAATAAGAAAATGGCAATAAATATTCAATATCCATCATTTTTACTTTTTCGTCTATCCAGGATGTATAGGTACTTTAAAAAATTTATTCCCATCTTGTTGTTATTTTGACTTAATTTTAGGAACTAATGTGAACGATATTGAAGGGGACAGTGACCTAATCTAAAACAACTCTAATTATGATCATGGGGAGTACAGAAAGTGTTCCAAATTATTTCACTTACAGAACAGTACAGAAATTGCGGCTCGCATTAAGTCGTTGAATTCAAGAACGGTTCATCGACAGTCAAAACCCATGGAATGAACCCATAAAATATCTAGCTATCTCTATATTGCCCAAAATCGGCGAATTACTACTATTCTGATTTTTAAGAGTTTTAAATTTTTAGCAGAAAAAATCAAAGTATAACTAGGCTTTTGAAATTTTTTCACACCTATCCAGTTTTTCATTGTGAACAAGTTTTATCAATAACATTTTAATGTGAAAGTTACACAAAGTGGACTTTTCTAAAGACAAGTGGGAAAAAATGCCCAAAAATCAAAGTAGGCCTAGACTTTCGAAATTTCGCAAACCTACTCAGTTCTTCATTCTGAACAAGTTTCCTAATTAACATTTTCTCGTAAAACCTACAGAAAGGGCACTTTACTAATGTGGAAAATTAGTTTTTTCAAAATTCCCCAGGCATACGTGATTTTTCGAAAATAAAATTACGTCACAAATTAGTTTAAAACCAAGCAGGGCTGATCCCCAGAAGCTCAAATTTCAACTCGAAAATTTTTTGTCATTTACACCCCACGTGCACTCAATCCGTGGACACACTGTATATTTTGGAAGATAAAATACCTTAAAATAATGAAGATGCAAAATGCAGGTAAAATTAAAACTATGTGTTATAACTACTAACCGAAAACCAACTACTTTTGCAGAATGCAGATTGAGTCTCGTCAGCGTTTTTTTAGAATATCTACACTCTTGTAAATTATTCGTATATAATTATTATTATAAAAACAAAAGGCTTGTTCATAGTTAGGTACACTTCACTTTGTAAGCAGAAACTAATGTTTTCACAAAATCATTATTTAAGATTTATGTAACTTTAATGGTAGGTCACCTAAGGGAACTTTATATTTTCTTCTTACCTATGGGGATTGGGATATGATTAATGCCTTTTGGTTAGGCATTGTAGACGAACTTAGCCTATTTTGCTTTGTGCAGTAATTTTACAGGATATTATTCAAACTAACTACAATCCAGAGAAAACCTGTAAGTAGACTAAATTGACTTGTTAGGATTTTTATCCTTTTTCAAGCTTTGAAACTGAAGTAAATAATGGTCTCCTTAAAAGCTTAGATTTCTTTTTCTCTTACTAAATAGCATAAAATGAGTTTAAGTTGCAGTGCAGTGCATATCATTTATAAGATCTATTAGTACTTACTAATGCTTGTAAATCGTTCTGTAATATCCTTAACATGGAGAGTAGATTTTCATTCCATTAATTATCATATTTTTCTGATGCTATAAGATAAATGATTACTTAAAACATTATATGCAAAGTCAAATGTGCTACTATACAGGATGTCCCGTAATCCTTTATACAAAGGCTGTACCAGATGTTCTTCGTATTAAGTGTGAGGTTTTTCTTAATAATTTTTTGGGCCCTCTTAAAACGGGTTGCGATTGATTTTTCCAAAATTGGTGAAGAATACCTTTTGAAAAATAATAGTCGATTTTTAAAGTAGATTTCGAAAAAGTTCAAGTTGCATAGAACTAAGCGTACCTATGTATGTAGTCCACGCAAGTGCTCCACCCTAGGGTATCGAAAGGGGTTATTTAAAAGACGATACCTTTATAGTAAAAGGCCTCAAAGAGAATGAAATTGACGCGGAGCGAAAAAATTTATTAAGAAAATCTTCATCATTTCGTCGGTCTACGCACGTGGTGGCGTAACTGCAAAAAATTCAAAATATGAGTTACGCCCGTTATATGCATAATTTAACGTCCTCTTTCATCTCACGAAGTGGCGTAAATGTACCTCCAGTACTTACGTCAGGAAAACTAATTCTTAAATTGGCGTAACTATTAAAAGTTACAGAGTGTGTCTCACGTAGAGGCGTATAATATATACTTTACGCCACTTTGTGAGAAACGTACACGGAGATTTTTATTTTCCAAAATGTGGCTTAACCAGTAGTCCAGTAACGAAATAATTTTTCAAATGAAAGAAATGCAGAAAAGTAATTTTTTAAAGTTATTCCTTGTTTCCTGAGTATCCAACCAAAAGATCACACTTAGACCCTCGTTATAGAGCTCGCAATAGGGATGGTTTCTTTCCTAGTTTTAACAAAGAAAAACACTGATAAAAATTGCAAATAATAAATTTATCTACAACCTTGCTTTATGAATTTATTTTATAACTTTATTATTTTACAAGTTATGTGGCGTTTTCTTCTAAAACTCGTAAAATAAAAGTTTCAAACCTCGTTTAAAACAAATAAATTTTTTTCTTAAAAAATAAATACGAAACCACCTCTATGGCATTCTTCATTACGGGGGTTAGGTTTGAGTGCCATCATTTGGTTGGAAGACAATCAAAGAACACTTCTGAAAAAATCAGCTGCTCCGCAATAGTTTTTACTGAGGATTAATATTAATATACACACATAATATAATAATAATAGCTACTGAGAGTTGAACAAAACGACTCTGTGACTCAGACTGTTTAGAAATTTGCCTCTCAAAGCGTACGCAATCAGGATTGCCTGAATTTTTAATAAATGTTTTCGCCTTTTTGACGATTAAAAAATACTTATTTTCGGAGAGAATTATTGTCAAGTACGAAAAGATTGTTAAGGATTAAGGGGCCCCTAAACCCGCGGGGCCCCGGGGCGACGCCCCGAATTGCCCTAGCATAGCTACGCCACTGGGCGTAACTTAATTTACGCCACTTCGTGATGCGCGAATTTTTAAAGAACCGCACACATATTTTGGCGTATCTGATTAACACATGAGTAAATAGGCCTCAAATCCTAAAATAGAAATATCAGCTGTGTTGTACTGCGACTCCATTCGATACTTTCGCTTAAAAACTCGTTTTGTTTTAACAGTAAGTTAAGTTTACAATACTATTCTGACACGACAAATAGAAAAATCTGTGCTATATGCATAAACTGTTTAACGTTTGCATGAAATAGATGTACCTATCACTCTTATCAGTGCAATGGAACGACGGTACATCAAATGTGGTGTTGTGGAAAGAACTTGAAACAGAAAAATACAGACAGTTTAAAATAGGAAATAAGATATCGATGTTGTATAAACGAAGATGGTATAAAGGAATTTTCTTTGTTTCATTAATTTACGATTTAGGTAGAGCGATATAGAGGCAAAGCAACGGTGCGCGCGGTTGTCTCATGGATAGGTGCCCCTTTTTAAATTATTTTGCCTAATGAAACTTCTTTTTCCTGATTTTCAAAAAAATATAATGTGTCCCTTGGCAGTGAAGTTTCTTTTTATAACAACTGTAAGGCCTCGGCATCTAAATTCCACATTTGTTGAACTTCAGTGCCTTGGTACATAAATAACTATTATTTTGTCGAAATTTGCATTAATAAATATTCTTTAAATAGCCTTTAAGTTGGCGTAACTAAACGACAAAAAATTACAGATTTCACAAAGTGTCGTAACTGCTCAAAATATTTTTTTTCTCAAAAATGAAAAAATCTGCAAGTCGTTTAATATTGTCATGTTTAAGCATCATATCACCGGCATCTTTGAAAAAGTTTCGTTAAATTTAGTAAAATTTTTACCAGATAATATTGCCGATTATTTCATGCTATTTTTAGTTTTTTAGTTCTACTGTAAAATTATCAAAAAGCTAGTTACGCCATGTACCTATACAGGATTACGAGACACCCTGTATATCTAGATTACAGTTTCTACATTTCACCTAATATCCCATTCAATTTTGAATAAAATTAAGAAATCTGACGAGATGGAAATCTGTCCATCTCAGAGTTTGACAACTATTTATTACCTATTACCTTCAAAGACATAACAACTAATTCAAACCCTTATCCCTTATACCTTGTTTTAGGATATGAAAGCGATATTGGACATCGGGCACGCAGATGGAGCCAAAAATTAAAGTAGGTCAATAAGTAGCTGGACAACTGTATTTTTTTGTAAAATCTGTTCCCAGTATCAATTCTATTTCTCGCTGTTCATATGATTTATGACAATAGGGGAACGTGGGGGAATATCGACTATCTAAGAACTATTGCAAATTTCTAATATACTTATTGCTACAAATGCCCGAAAATTTCACAAGAGCCAGTAGGTATATGAGCTGTTCTTTGAGATCAACATTGAAAATTTTATACAAATGCAATACTTTCTTTTTAATATCATTTTTAAAATAATGTAAAAAAATCGGTTAATATCGATCAGTAGGGTAATATCGACCATCACTGCAGGTAATATCGACCAAATATAAAATTGTGACTATTTTAAGGTTTCGAAATCTGGGTCATAACAAATTGTAAAAAAAAACGGAAATTGTTCAAAACACATTTATTTAGCATACTACAGGAGATACTTAAGTGTTACAATTATCGCTGCGGGTAATATCGATCAAGCGGGTAATATCGACCGATCTGATCGACATTACCCCAAAGCCTACGGATAACCTCAAAATTAAACAGATTGGAATAACATGAAAATAATCAGCAGAATTTAAGGCCATAGCGACCTAATTGACTATTGCACCTAATAACAACTTAATGGCGAGAATATATAGAATACGAATCACTCCTTACCTTATCAAAACACTGGAAATATTATAAGAAATATAACAATTCCAGATATTTCACAACTCAGTCTACACGGCGAGTGGAATCCCCGAACTAAACATGGCTGACACTTTCAACCGAAGCTTACTAACGGTGGAAGGGGGCGCTGGCATCTTACGGCGCCAAACAACGTAGATTTGAATGAGATCGATATTACCCCGCGGTCAATATTCCCCCACGTTCCCCTACCACATATTGGATAACTAGGGTATCCATAAACAAGGCTCTCTGACTGGCAAATAAAAACTCACCTAAAATAATGTATAGCATAACTTGACGATGATCTGTTTTTTTTGTCCAAAAATTTGATTTTGTTTTACTGGGTGCAAGGCTCGATTTTTAGAAGAAAACTACGTTTTTTAAATTGACCATCTTCATGGCAATTTAGGGTTCAGTATTTGATCATCTTCAGGGCAATTTAGATGTCCCGAAGATGGCCAAATGCTGACCGAAACGTCGGCAACTTGAAAACAAGGCCTACGATAAAGACAGGACATGGCGCACAAAAATCACGTGCCCCTCTTAGTCCGACGTTACATGTCATTTATCACATAACTGAAAGCGGCAGCTTGGGTTTTGAAAAGTTTTAAATATTTAAAGTGTTTTTAAACGTCTTAGTTTATATTTTAGAAACAAGTTTGTGTCTAGTGCGCGTGTGTCCTGGCGGAGGGGAACCGCCCAGGTGTTATTATGGTCTCCACAAAATATATAGGTTAAGAAATGCGGCGTCAATGCTTTTGCCTGGCAACACCGCTGACAGGAGGCAGAACGGTCAGCGCCACCTTACCGGGTTGGATGAACCTTGGTTGGAATTTCTTTAAGGAATTCCGCGGGGGGGGGGGAGGGGCAAAGGGGGAGAAGCGGGAAATTTGAACTAGGATCTCCCACTGGAATATTGAATTACTTTTTATTGCTTTATTTCAAAAAAAGAGCGCATAATGTGATATATTCCGCCACATTATGTGTTCCTTTTCAGAAATAAAACAATTAAAAGGACTACAGGGATATATTAAAGTATTTTCGTTTTTTTTATATATATATTTAAACAAAAACCCAAGAAACATATCACATACTCCAATCTAGGAGTATTGTGGGGGGGAGGGGTGGCAATTACTATTATTTAGGATTATTTTTGTCACCACCACCAAAAAAACCATATACAAAAACTTAATGAATAGAAACAAAATAAAAATTAACTCCTATTTAGAAAATACATATCACAGGTCCTTGGTCCTCTTTCAGTCCGGATAAATCACAGATAAACAGTCTTGGTCATTGTTAATATTCCCAGTCTACCGAACTTGGTTCGGCAATCCGGAAACATGTAATAAAGATAAAATCGATTAGTGAGTTCCTTACGCTTCGTACCTTTTTTCTCCCTGATATACTTAAAAATAGTTAATCTCACACATTATTTATTAATGAATAAAGCAATTTGACCTATTGTGGATGATGTTGAAGTAACTCCGGCCATGTCTGAGATTCTTCGGGGACACGCCACCTGCTGCGTCTTCTATTCTCAAATTAAGTTGCCTCCATTCTCCGTTTCAACATTGTATCTAAAATAATAAAAAGGTGTTATTTTTTACTATCGGTACCACCTATCTTTAAATCAAACAGAAAACTACTACTGGAGTTAAACAATAAAAAACACATTAAAACACACTAAACACAGAAAATAATAACTGCTGAAAAACAACGACTACTAAGTAGACGGGGCTTTCAGTACGAGTCATTTTAGCAGTCGAACGAAACTGGTCGACTATGCTTTTATTGACTATTGTTATTAATCTAGTGGTAATAACATAGACAAGAAGAAACAACAGGAATAAAGGGAATAAATATAACTTGTAACAGTGTCTCTAAAAATAGCCCCCTAACCATACTTTTCACACTGCCTATTCATATTCGGAATATTCCTCAAATGACACATTGATAATAATTCGGGAAGAACTGTTATGAGTTATGGCATTAATAAATAATAACATATTTGACTTACCTTGTTCGAGATTGTTGATATATTTTTTTATTAAAACTTCAAAATTTGCAAATTCATCGATAGCCAAGGCGTCTGATCCGGCGATTCTATTGGTCCAATCCTCCAACCCGTAATGTATAGGCAACCCGTTTAACATAGGGTCGCGTTCAGAGCGAATATAGCTCACTTTTTGCTACCTTCGATCATACCCTTCGGCCTTCACAACCCGACGTAATGGCCGACCTGTGTTGCCAATGCGCCGGACTCAGTTGCATACCCCTGATGGTCTCTGGGTGGAAGCCGTGCCGTCCAGGAGTATTGGTGCCGCTCGCGCCGACGCGTGAACGCTGTAAGGGGAATTCTTCCCCCGGAATGGACAGTGGAGCCTGAGACAGACGGGTAAACTGCTTACGGGAGATCCGCGAGTTCAGACGGTCCGGGTAGCTGGAAGCCGTTCCCGTTGACCACGTTCGGGTTTGTGTATTTTGTATTCACCATTCACCTTGTGCGAAATAAATCAGTGTTGTAACGTACTCGAGGATTTTCGTTGTCGACCCACGCCCTGATACGGTTCCTATTCGGCCCTTCACGCTGCTGATCAACTGGGACCTCGTGAATATTTACAGTATACTGAGGTGAGTTTTCATTTTTATTTCGTAAAAAATAACCTAAATACCAAATATTGGGTCTGTTTATATTATATTTATACATATTACAAAAGCCAGGAAGAAAATGTCACCATAACAACATTTGCTTTGCCTCATCGGGACGAAAATTTGGGCCAAAAATGGATAGGTCAAATTCCAATTGAGATTTAATTTCTAAAAAAAACCTTAAGTATGACGTGTGGCTAACACATTTTCAAGAATGTGAAACAATTAAAGTGGACAAATGTGTTGAGGAAGGTGCTGTCCCAACAATTTTTGAGAATGTGTCAAAATATTTGAGTGCAGTGCCGTTTAACTCTCAGCCCAAAGCAGCCGTGGCAGGTTGAAAATTTTGAAAAAACAATTAGAGAAAGCCTGGATGCACAAAACCAATAATGTAATAGATGAAAGAAAACTCGCCAAATTGTTACGAAATTTGTTTTTTTTTACTTATCTCCAAAAATGCCTTTTATTATATAGGCGTTGACTGACGTATTATATAGGACTGTTGGTCTCGTGACTACGCGATTATGCGTTAGCGCCATGGCCCGTCTTTATCGTTGGCCTCGCTTGAAAACGTAGTTTTTTTTAAAAAAGCGATCCCTGTACAACACCCAGTAAAACAAGTCTGTTCTACCATTATTAGCGGCGGGGCATTCCTTTCCCCCTTTGCCAACAAAGAATATAAATGTGTATGCCCACAATCGGCGAATAATGACAGGAATGACAAGCAGTGTCCCGACTGTCCTAATAGTTCAGTCAAACGGTAGTTTAAAGTGGAAAGTCTTGGTGTAATTGTTTTTAGTGGTTTATTTTTTGTTTTTGGGGTGCTGAACACGAATCTTAAGTTGTCCAACGAAAATTTTCGCGGCAAATATGAGAAATCATCAATAAAACCACTAAAAATAGAGTTTTTAGTGGTTTTCACCTTATAACTAGCAATGCAAGCTACTTGTGCAAAAAGAGATTCTGTAGTAAAATAAAGAGAAGAAAATTATCTACAATTTAACTTTCTTAACATTTTTTTGTAAGTCGTATGGTTTCCACGCAAAAGAGTATTGAAACATGGAGGAACTTAAAAGATAGAACCAACAGGAACAACTACTCCGAGGGCTAATACCCCTACCGGCATTGAACTACACCATTGGTTCTCGATTTTCGTTGGGAATAAACATTGCGGATCAAAGTTTTCTCCTTCACCAACGTAACGTCAAAGATACTGCTATCTTTGTTATGACATGTCCTGACATGCTGCAGGCACAATGATCCCAGCCAGCCCATTACCGGTTTCATCCTCTTTGGGAATCATCAGATGGACGCAGGCAAAATCCGGAGTTGATGGATTTAAAAGATAGAACCAACAGAAACAACTACTTCGAGGGCTAATACCCCTACCGGCATTGAACTACACCATTGGTTCTCGATTTTCGTTGGGAATAAACATTACAGATCAAAGTTTTCTCCTTCACCAACGTAACGTCAAAGATACTGCTATCTTTGTTGGGACATGTCCTGACATGCTGCAGGCACAATGATCCCAGCCAGGCCATTACCGGTTTCATCCCCTTTGGGAATCATCAGATGGACGCAGGCAAAATATTGCCATCTGACGTTACGTTGGTGAAGGAGAAAACTTTGATCTGCAATGGAGGAACTTTTTTAAAACAGCAACAAAACTCCATTAATTTAGAATTTTTATTTCATGTAGGTAAATATTATTGTATAGGCTAATAAAAGACGTGCAATTCTGTACAATTTTTATATATTTATGTATACGAGCCCTCTTAGACACGGCTTCCATGCAGTGATGTGAGTGGCGAATATTTCAATTCGAACTTTGCAATATATTGAGAATATGTTGGAAATATTCGGTTCTGGAAAAACGAATATTCGTTTATTTTATATTTCCCGGAAATTTTGTGAGAAAGTTCGCAATTTTCAGCCCGAAAATCCATATTGAATATACAGGGTGTCCCATAACTTATCCGCCAGAAGACAACAGGTGGTACTAGACGTCAAAATATACCGTGTGAGCCAAAAATGCCGTAGTAAAATGTTGCTCGTTTAAAAGATACAGGGTGTTGAAAATGAAACTTGATCTTCGAAAAATTGCAATAATTTCGAAGATGAGAAATTCGAATTAATTTATTAGGAAAAATTCAACAAGCGACCGATAATATTAAAAATGCTGAAAATACCTTCCCGAATGTGAGGCGTCATTTAATAAAGAGCATAAGAAAGTGATTTGAGGTAAACGGGGGACATTTTCAATACCTGTTGAAGTAAATTTCAAAAAACATTTAGTATTTTGAATAAATTGCGTTGTATTTTCGAAATTTGGATTTTTTTTCGGTGTTTCTACATTCAGAGACGAATATCTCGCAAACGGCTTGCGATATCGATATTGACCAAGAGTATGTTTTTTTTGACATCGTCAAAACATTCCCATCTTCACAGGGTGAAATATTATGCAGAATTTAATTCATCACGAAGTTCGCACCAAGCGCCCTGTAGGAACTAGGTTCAAACTAGTACCGAATTCGGATTTGTCACTTTCGAAAACCAAAGTGTGTCAATTTTGAATAAGATACCTTCAACGGTTTTAGAATTAGGTATTGAAATTTTTCGAAAAACAAGTTTTATTTTCAACACCCTGTATCTTTTAAACGAGCAACATTTTACCAAGGCATTTTTGGCTCGCACGGTATATTTTGACGTCTAGTACCACCTGTTGCCCTCTGGTGGATAAGTTATGGGAAACCCTGTATATTCGCCGTGGGTTGTATAGCATAACACAGCGCCTAATGCGGCGCACCCTAGTATTTCTTTAGAGGGCACTGCCTGATGTTATGTTTATTGGAATGTTTCTGTCTTCAAAAATTACTTATTTCCCTATTTCTATCATTTCAACACTCTTTTGCGTGGAAACCATAAGACGTACAAAAAATGTTGTGACAGTCAAATTGTAGATAATTTTCTCCTGTTTATTTTACTATAGAACCACTTTTTGCGTAAATAGCTTTCTTTGCAAGTTATAAGCTGTAAATCACTAAAAAACATTATTTTTAGTGTTTCTTTAATGATTTCTCATATTTGCGGCGAAAATTTTTATTGGACAACTTCAGATTCGTGTTCAGCACCTCAAAGAACATGAAATAAACCACTAAAAACAATTACACCAGAACTTTCCACTTCGCACCCTCCTTGTGTACCATTTAAATGAACTACACTCACCGGCACGAAAAACGGAGCACTTACAATTTTTATTTAAAAAACGTGAAATTTTAATACTTTGCGATGGTTTATTATTATAATAAGTTAAACGCAAACAACAACATGTTTTAAGTAATTTCTAATAACAATTGGGCGCTTTTTTTTTAAATAAAAACTTTTGTTACAATTTAAAAAATTAGAACGATAAACCCACATTGGTGTTGTGGCAAAATGTCCTTAAATGAATCAAAACTTAAACGATTTTTGAGCAAAAACTAATGAGGAGCATTTTTAATAACGGGTATTACACCCGCGAGCTCGAATAATTGCATGTATTCTCCGTGGCATGCCTAAAATCAAATGGCGAATGTCCTCTTGAGGAATAAGGTCCCATTCCTCTAAAAGAGCTTGTTTCAACTGATTTATGGTTAAAGGAGCAGGAACACGACTTCGCATTCTTCGCCCAAGCATGTCCCAAACATGTTCAATCGGGTTCGCATCAGGACTTAACGCTGGCCACTCCAAAACAGGAATGTTTACATCATTTAAATACTGTTGAGTGATTCTTGCGGTATGAGGTCTGGCATTATCATGCATCAGAAGAAAGTTATTTCCAATAAAATCAACATACGGGACAACAAAATCTTGGAGAATTTCATCAATGTACCTGGCAGCAGTTAAGGAGCCTCTTGGAACGATGTACAACTCAGTGTGTGCCTCCAGAGAAATTCCAGCCCACACCATTACTGAACCTCCTTGGTATCCTAATCTAGGACTGAAGGTACATTCTGCAAAACGCTCTTGTGGTCTTCGCCATACTCTCTCGCGACCATCTGGAGATCGCAGGCTAAACCTGGACTCATCAGTAAATAAAATTCGCCCCCAATCATTTTCACCCCAGTGCTCATGATTTCTGGCAAACCGAAGTCGCGCAACTCGATGACGCCTAAGAAGCTCTGGACCTGTTGCAGGTCTACGACTGGTAAGATTGGCTTCTCCAAGTCTTCGTCTAACTGTACGTTCGCTTACATTGGTATTCCGAACATGATGAAGTCTATTTCTGATTTCTACAGCTGTAGCACGACGATCTCGTAGACTTTGCAAGAGGATGAAGCGATCATCATGAGCGTTAGTTTTTCGTTGGGGACCAGTTCCAGGTCGTCTGGTGTAAGCTCTAGTTTCCAAAAAACGTGTATAAATACGGTGCACAGTGCTATTGGATACGGCATATTGTTGGGCAACATATCGCTCAGTTCTTCCGTCTTGAAGCAACGCAACAATAGCAGCCGCTGTTTCAGGATTAACAGCCATATTTTTACCTTAAATAAACGCAGTACAGCTTTGAACTGTTTCACTTCTTTAAACTCAGACTTGTCAAAACAATAAAAACAAAAGAAAAGTCATGGCCAAAGTATTAAAATTTTACATTTTTTAAATAAAAATTATAAGTGCTCCGTTTTTCGTGCCGGTGAGTGTATAATGTAATGCGATTTTATGTGGTACTGATATGTGTAACCACAACTTACCTACCAAGTTCACGAGGAAATAATGACGTCATCGGTCATAGTCATACCAAGTGCTTTTGTGTTTAGTAAATAATATGTCAGATCTCTAACCGCACGTCGTATGTGACTGGTAACATGAGCAGTAAGATTTTTTCTGTGTAAAAATGGCTGTTTTTGTTTATTTTTAGGTAAAATTAGAAGTTAATGATAGAGACGTTAATCTTCAAGATTGAGATGTGTGTTAGTGAAGTATGCTAGCACTTCCTAATAGTGCCACAATGTTCTCTGTTGAATCAATTCTTTGCAAAAACAAGTAAAAACACTTATTAGTTACATATTCCATTAAACAAACTTCGTAAAAGTAGTATGCCCATCAATAAACCTACAAAAGAAAACTTGGGGACGCGCTCCCACATTCCACGATTTTTTTATTTCACGTGCTTCAGGGATTTTATGTAGGTACGTCACGCTGACGTCGTAACTAGACCACAGTTCTTGCCAAAACATGCCTCCCTGGTAGCTACGTGGATCTGTAAACGACGTTAAAATGATTTAAGGGACACTAATCATATGACAAAGCAATCTATCTACGATCCATAACGTTAGTTACGTGTGCATCATTCACTGTTTTAACAGTGCAGAATAAACAGATAAGATTGTACTTAACATTTATACTAGTGCAGTAATAAAATTACTACTAATTATATCCGTAGACGCAGCTCGTTATATATTTTTTATTATCCAATAATAATGATGCACGGCATATGACTTAACCATGATGTTAAAAGCTGTTTTCTGTTCAATATGCACTAGATCTTTGAACTTGAAACAAACTTGAAAAGCCTAACAACATAATAATTATGTTTGTTTTTCTGCAAAATCGTCAGCAATTTAAAAGTAACAGAATTTAATTTTTCTTCACCAATATGAAAATTCGTTACGCCCTTTATAAAGTATGGAAATTATACATTATTTTCAGAGAAGAGATGTAATCAAATTCGTTTTCTCAAAAACATAGGAATGGTCACAGTTACATTCATTGACAATGTAGTTTCAATTGATTTGATATCAGAGTAGGTTCAAAATTTTTGAGTTTTGTAATTTTATTTCCTTGTTTAAAGAAAGATTCACTGACCGTAGACAGAAAAAACGTGGATTGTGGAAATATAAATTTCATTATTTTTGATGGCTTCTGGAATTTGCTTTAACCGTTCTTTCCAAGAATCTTCACTAACTAACTACTGCTGATACTTTCAAAATGGAAAGGTTTTATTTGAAAATAACGGTAATAGAGATTAAAAGAAATGGCTTGTGGCATATGGGACAAAATGCTTTGGTAATTGGCAACACCAAACTAGCTTCCAATATCTAATGGAAATTATGTATGGGTCTTTCGGGGGTGTGCAGACCACGACAGGTACCTGTTTCGAGCTTGTTGGCCCTCATCAGGCAGACGTAGCGCACCTCAACCGAAAGACCCAGATTCGTTGGCTAAGTGGAATAGGAAATAGTATAATGCGGTGAGCATTTACCATCCAACGCCATCTAGCTGGTACTGCCAAAACCAAAGCAATGTGAGTGTGTATATATCGATATTGTCCCATATGCCACAAGCCATTTCTTTTAAAATTATAATGGGGACACTAAATATTCATTTTGGGTAATAAATATATTATACTTAACGAGCTTGGCGAAAATTAAGATATTTTGTAACGTTTCGTAGCACGAAAAGTGATTTTTCCTTTCATCACATTTTATTTTAGAACAGGCGATAATTTAAGAAAATGGCAGACGATGCGGAAGAAATCAAAGAAGCCAAAGAATTCCACCCTTGTGACACTCCTCATGGTATGAACTATTACATCCTGAAGGACCTCACCGCCGACCAGCAGCACCAGCTCAACTTGTACAAGTGCAACGTCATCCGGAGTAATCAGAAATACTTGTACGAACACCCGGAGGTACCTATGTCAAATAATTATTGTATTAAGAGCAATGTATCAGGAAATCCAACAGAATATTTTTTTTGTATTTAAGGGCGTACCTACTCACAAAGCCGCTATATTAGTACCTACCATTTCTACAGAGTGTAACTTAACTACGTTAAAATATTTCAGGGTGGTGATCTTCAGCCAATTCTAAGAAAAAAAGTTCATTTAAACATGTGTCCAAAAATTATATACGGTATACGGGTTGTTGAATTACTCTAAAAAAATCGTCTTTTTCCCATAACTTCTCTATTTGTAGAACTTTCTTAACCAAATTTGGTATAGATACATCATACTTGGGATCCTTTCAAGCTCTAGATTGAACAAGTGACGGAGATATGGGTAAGTCGTAAGAAAAATTCTCCCTATGAAATTAAAGTGGGTATCAACATTGAGTAACGGAATATCCTTTACTCAATGGTATCACTTTTTTTAGAAAATTTCAACACCCCATATATTGGAAACGAAGTTTTATTGGACACATGAATATATTAACTTTTGTTCTTAGAACTGGCTGAACATCACGACCCTGAAATATTTTAAAGGACTTACTTAAGTTACACCCTGTATAAGAATATTTAAAACTATTTATATGGTTCCCTAACCTGGTCCAATCATTTTTTGTACATGTACAGTGTGTCCCAATTCGATACTGGATACCTCAGAAATATATGAAGGGCACGGAAAACAAATTGTCTCTATTTTTATATTGGTAGTCCCAAGGGAGCGTATATCTCATAGGCGGTAGTATTTGGATGCTATGATTTTTTAAAATAGCAAATTTTCAAGAAACCCCATTAGGGATTTTTTTACGATAAAATGTTATTAAGAAAACTTGTTTTGAACGAAAAACTGAGTGGACTCATAAAATTTCAAAATTCTAAGCCTACTTTATTTTTTTTTTCTTAGAAAAGTGTCCTTTCTGGAGCTTTCACGTCAAAATTTTATTTTTTTACTATGAACAAGTTTCCTTAATAACATTTTGACGTGAAAGCTCCAGAAAGGACACATTTCTAAGAAGAAAGTGGGAGAAAAAAGCGAAAAAGCTAAAAATCAAAGTAGGCCTAGACTTTTGAAATTTTGCAATTCTACTCAGTTTTTCATTCTGAACAAGTTTTCTTAATAAGATTTTGTCGTAAAAAATTCCTAATAGGGTGTCTTGAAAATCAGCTATTTTAAAAAATCACAGCAGGCCATGATTCTTGTGCTGTCAGTCAGACCCTCTCTAATCAATTGACTGATACTATCAATATATCAATGTTTTCACTTGCAGATGTAAAACAGGCAATATCCAAACTTAAAAATAAACTTGTGTCTGGTCATGACTTAATTCCTAGTTTTATTGTTAAAGATTGTTCTCCACTTCTTGCTGAGCCATTAACTATTTTATTTAATCTCTCAATTAAAACATCAACATTCCCTGATTGCTGGAAACTTGCTCGGGTGTGTCCTGTTCATATTTTATTATATATATATTATTTCTGATGTATCTAATTATAGGCCGATTTCCATCTTACCTAACTTTGCGAAGGTGTTTGAGATGTGCGTGTATAACCGCATCTATCCGGAGCTCAGAAACCAACTATCAGTTTCGCAGCACGGTTTCATGAAAAATCGCTCAACGACCACCAATCTCGTTGAGATCTCCCAGTTCATTTGTGAGAGGCTCGATGACAGGGAGCAGGTTGATGTGGTGTATACGGACTTCTCGAGGGCGTTTGACAGGATCGATCATCCCACTTTATTGTACAAACTCTCGCTGGCTGGTTTTAGTGATAGCCTCGTTTAATTTTTCG